>OX439417.1:599851-1799851 GCA_949319885.1 Mecyna flavalis | reverse complement strand
AAAAACAGCGAGTTTAACCGACCTCTTTACCTTGCATTCTAAGACTACAAAAAAGCGTTCGACTGGATAGAACACAGTTGTCTTTGATTCACTACAGCGTTGCGGTGTTGACTAAGGTTTTTACAACAAATCCTGGGCCTAAGACCGTACTCGCGTGCGGTAACCACATCTGGTCCACTCGGTGTTGAGGATTGCGCTACACCAGGCGCACACGACTCATCCTCGTTCCCGCTCTCTTTTTGGGCCAACACCCCTATAGATACATCTACCTGCTGAAAAACCTATACCAGTCAGCGACTATGTCTGTCCAAGTCCAAGGTAGTACTACAACTATCCCTATTAAAAGTGGCGTACGCCAATGTAATATCACCAAAGCTTTGCTAATGCACTCGAAGACGTCTTCAAACTTTGAACTGGAAATATAAAGGTATAAATGTGGACCGAGTTTGAGTCACCTCCGTTTTGCGGATGACATCGTGATCCTCGCACAGTCATCTGAGCAGGTTAAGAATATGCTTAGCGACCTAAGCCAAGCTTTACTACGCGTAGGGCTGAAAATGAACTCTGAAAAGACGAAGTAAATAGGCTTGAGTGGCCCGATGGCGCATTTGGTAGTGACCCTGCCTTATGCGCCAGGGGTCGTGGGTTTGAATCCCACCCAGGACAAAGACTTATGTGATGAACATTTGTGTTTGTTCTGTGTCTGGATGTTTATTTGTATTTAAGTATAATATATTTCTCATACCCATAACACAAGTGCTTACGCTACTTACTTTGGGGTCAGATCAATGTATGTGATGTTGTCCAATATTTAAAAAAGTTATTCTTCTTCCTTAATATTAAAGAAAATCATTACACAACATAAGAGAATCAGTATACTCTTTCATTAACACCTTAAAATTTGTGGTCTTTCGAATTAATACTTGAATGTTGACTATCAGAAAGGAGAATGACCGGTTCTGGACCAAATGCTGCCCAAGCATGGGAACACTTTAATTTGTTTCCTTACATTAATAGTTATAAAAAAAATATAAAATAAAAAAAATCCTGCCACGGATTTATAAATAAATAAATAAATAAATCCTGGACCACTCACACCAACTATTTAGTCCTATACAGAGCATTGCTCGTATTACAGGGATCTAAATAACGGATTAGTGCCTAGTTTGGTTTTTGGGGTGGGCTAGGCACCAAAACGTGAGACGTTCTGCATTATTTTTAGATACAATAATCTTAGACTTACCTAGACGACATGTTAGTGCCTACATGAGGTATTATAACATAAGGTAATTATCATTTTTGTTATGTTTATCATCTCTGTAAACCATTTTTTTTTTCAAATAAATCCATTGTTTATATTATACACTCTTTTATTTTCAAAATAAGCTGTTGGTTATGATTTTTGTTAATGTAAGACCTCTACATTCAATCATTTTTTTTTCTTAAAACTCCTGGGATAGATTTTGAAGCGCTTTGAGTTATCTACTAGTATTAATCTAAGGAACATTTTGCACTATGTCTCAATGTTGGGCGGCACTTGGTCCAACGTCCATACATAGATGGTCAATGTCCTTTCAGAATTAACTTGGTTTTGTTTCGTGTTACATAAACCACTTATAAGTTATTAATTTATTATTATATCAGTTACGGTACATAAGTTAAGTAAGTAAATAATTTAAAAGAAATACACCAAATCACACCATTCAAAAGCACATTCCTTAGCTACTGCCCCAATAAGGCCGTTCAATTAGATCTGTCGTTAATAAGCTGTGAAATAATGTATTAATTGGAGCAAACATACCGTACTTCAACGTAAATAATGGACCTCAAAAATATCTACATCTAACATAAATAGGTAAATTAACTTTGTTAAGGTACCTAATTTATATTTAAAAATACGTCTTATCTGACTGAGGAACGAATAGTTATTTATGTGGCTGTTGCATAATGAGGGTCATTAAAATACGAATGTGGTTTTATGAAACGAACGAAGTGAGTTTCATAAAAGGATCACATGAGTATTTTAATGCCTAATTATGTACAGTCACATACATAACTTTATCTTCATTCATAATGATAATATGTCTATTTTATAGTCAGGATCGATGAGCAAACGCCCTAGTTACCAACATAATCTGTATGTAAAAGTTAGTACTGTCATAATGACTGACGTTTGTAGTTTTTAAAATCCATAAACAATCTAGACTCGAGTTTATTTCGATTCTCAAATCGATTGTTATAATTTCAGCATCGAATTAAATGTATAGGAATGGAACATAAAATTACTAATCGACTAATTCGATAATCGAAAAAACCTATTAATTTTTACTTTTTAAGAAGACGTTCGAAATTTGAACGTAATTAAGGTATCGGTTACCGATACTAAAATGTAAACATTAAGATACAGCAACAGATACTCATATCTAAATATAGGGCGTTTGCTCATCGATCCTGACTAATAGTCAGGATCGTATTTTATAAAATAGACATATTAGGGTATGGATGTAGATAAATAATATATTGTTCGACTGCATTCAGTTTTCAATTCATAGTGGCTAGCTCATAGAAAAATTTTACGGCTAGCTTGACTCAAGAACATAAGCCGCCTGCTTGTCGATCTCGCTCGATACTATTTTGCAGTAAACAAAAAGAAATCCAATTATAAGCTATAATTTTTTTTAATAACTTCGTTAATTAAATAAAATACGTACGATCGAGGTCTCCCGCGCGTGATCACTTTTGGAAAAATATACTGTGCACGCGCATCGTGACTTCTTAGGAGCGGCGCTTGTAAACGTGAAAATACTGCACAGGATTTTAGCCTTTAGGGTGATCACGCGCGGGTGACCTCGATAGTACCTTGGAAACCTTCCCGCCATGTCGAGTGACGATTTTAGCGGGAAACGCGACACCAGCGAACTTCCTCATCCGTGTATAGTTTATTTTTCCCTAAACAGCCGCACCCCGCCAGCCTAGCGTGCCCGTTATAAGGGGTGCGGGGGCTTGTGAGTTTGCCGCTTTTTAGCGATGTACTGCTATTTAACGGCTTTTTTGTTAAGCAAAGCTTTGTAAAAATTATGTATTTTACTTTGCGTACTGACTAACATGGATTTTTATACTAGTTTATTTATTGTAAAAGTAGAAACAATGCAAAGCTTAAAGGCCGCTAAATGATTCTAACTGCCTTTTAGTTATTTAAGAGAGCGTTGCCGCTTTTTATTCATTTAAGCAAGGTTCTTTATACTTGAACCTTACCAAGCTAGAAAGCCGCTAAAAATACTTTGCTGCCTTTTAGCTTCTTGCAAAATTAGAACTGTTTTTTAGCTAAGCATTGATAGTAAAATTGTTCAGACGATCCAAACGTTAAAGTAATTTAGCTACCTTCTAATCTAGTAAAGCTGTTTTGCCACCTTTAAGCGATGTAAAATAAATTATTTCTGTATTTAGCGGTTTTTTAAAAAAAAATATCTTGGAAACGGTGAAAGATAGAATAACCATTCCTAGATAGATCGATAGAGAATTTTTTTTTAAATATAGTGGTATTAAAAAGTGAAAAATGGTCAAATGTCATTTAGCGGCCTTTTTTCTTATAGACGGCAGAAATGTAAAAAAAAACCCACCAAAAACATAAATGTAAAAAAGGAGAGCCAAGTTCAATACAAAAATTATTGATTATTGGAATCCAGCTCGGTAATTGTGTGTAAGCGTAGAAACCAATCTAAAAATAGAAAAAAGTTAAAAAATAGGGGGTGGTTCCCCCCAATTTGGGCTTCTAGGTGTCCTTATGGATATAACTAAACACACGTAAGTTTCATGTGTTTACGTAAAATAGGTTTTAAGTTAACGAAGGGTTACAAGTGACACCAAATGGTTCGTGTAAATCTGCACTTGGCGCTGGCTAGCCCGTTCCTTTGCTTAAACTTGGGTTGACACGCTGCCGCGTGTCTAGATCTGCCTGTCAGTCTGTCTAAGATGGGTCTTAGTGGTATTTAGGTTAAAAGATTTTTATGAAATCTGGATTGGTTACAGACAGACTATAATTTTTGAAAGGGCTTCTTTTTATCTTTATCCCGAAATAATGCTGAGTTTGTGTGTATTTCTTTGTCCTTCTTTCAAATATAACGGAGCAAGATTTCCACATAATTTTTGGTATGGGTTTGCGAGCTGAAGAGTAACAAAGGCAAATATCTATGACAATTGTGTATCAATTAGAGCCATTGTCTCTTTACTGTCATGGTACTTAGCTGTGACGTAGAAGCATAACAAATATGTCAGCCATCGGCCACTTTAAGGATATTATCTTCCAGTCTACCGTTATCATTAGAAACGCTACACTGGAGACACAAGTGATATGTATCTTGTTGACTCGAGATGTCTCTTGTATGTATCACTCGCTTCACGGCCGCGCTGGATTGAATTCCACAGGCGGACCAAAATGTGACTGGGTTTTGCTATTCAGAATATTACTAGGACACTGTCCGGAGTCTGGAAGTTGGTTATCTAAATAAACCCGTGTCTCGTAACTCCATAAAGCCGTTGGTCCTACGTCTGATCTCTCTTCGGTAATTTCAGAGTCCTGTTCTACCATGCCATGAGAATGACGAAAACGGGAATGCACCTGTGCTTGCGCACTCATTTGTGTAATAACTATCATGCGTAGTTGGTTTATCGTAAAGATCCGAGTACCAGAAAATTTGTCTAAAAGGAATTTCAATCTTTCAATCTTAATGTGACAGCTCGACAAGGAAAGTACGACCCTCTCACAAAAAACTGACTTGTGAGTGAGTAGTAGCATTGCTATAGCCAATGGAAGTAGTCAACTAACTTATTAAAACCAGAAATGACTTCAAGGACCCACGACACACATAAATGTATCATTCAATGAATCTTTACACGACCTAAGACACACATCACTGTATCACTAGTCTTACAGCCCTACTTGTCATGCCTGGCGCTATCATATTAAGCTATCCTTTATTCTAACCACCGACCCTTTTAACATTCCTCTCTTATCTTCAGAGGAACTTGACATCGGACACCTTTTGATGAACCGGGAGACGTCTCGGATTCCCTCGTTATTACTAGGATAAGAATTTTTATTGTTTCTAAAAAACGGGTTGTGTGTCCGAAGAATTTGGTATTGGGAAAAATGTCATGTATATTGATATGTTTTCAAATTTCATTTGATCTGCGTAAGGCCTCGGCCTCGAATTTCGCAGCATCGGGAGCGGCGGCGCACGCAGGCCCACTGCGGTCACCGCTTGGCGCGGGCCGTCAAGAGCGGTAAGATGCTGTCAAGCGGTGAACCGCAGTGCGCCTGCGTGCGTTACCGCTCCCGATCCCGCCCCGCTGTGTTCGAGAACGGGTCATGGGATTCCATACAAAACATCTCACCGCTTCCGCTGCCGCTGGCGCGAAATTCGAGGCCGAGGCCTGATACTTGATGGTCTAATGGTTTAAATATTGGGTCGTTAATAGTCGTGATTCGAAGAGTCTTGGGTTCAGTTTTCGGGTCGGGAAAAATGTGTGTCCGATTTTTGATCACGAGTTTGATCATCAATCCGCAGGGATAAGCGTGGTGATTAAGCCGAAATCCTTGATAGCAATGATGGAGGGCTTTTTCCTACTATACCTGCGATATTAAATAAGTCGATACTTTACTTTTATAATACAAAGTTATAAGAATAAATGATAGTGGTAGAGCCATTATTTTTTACAGAACGACTGGGTCGGCTCGTCCGGGAAGTACCACCCTCTCATAACATCAGCGTGAAATAATAGTGACTGTTATTGTGTTTCGTCTGGTTTGTGAGAGTGCCGGAGGCCCACACCCCCCATACCCCCTTAGGCCGGCAACGCATCAGCGACCACTCTGGTGTTGCAGATGTCCATCGGCAGCGCGCAGGCGACCCGGGCGCTGGCTCGTGTGCCGCCTCTGACATAAACAAAAATCAATAAAGATCTTAAAATTAAAGCTAGCTATCAATGATACAGCTAAATCATTTTCGTTACTATTTCATGGTAAAGTTGATTCAACTTGTGACGTCTGATTAATCTGATTTCTATCTTTCTAAGAAAACTAATAAAAATCCCAATATTATCCATAAAAATACAACTTTTTTAATTGCCTCTTTCATTTTGGTGCGGCAAATACATAGTTTTCATTTAACAAAAGATATCAGTAAAACTTTTTAGGTATATAGAAAATATTACGCTTCTTTTAAATAAAAATCTGCAGTAAAAATATCACTTAACTCAGAAATAAAACTCAAACAGACGGACAACATCTGTGCATACAAACAAATTAGCAAGACAAACATTTAAACGTATTTGTAGAAAGAATAAGGAGAGCTTACTGTAACTTACCGTTACCAAATTATTTACTAAAAGAAACCATTACGCAATAACGGGTTGACCAGGTAAAATTTAACCCTCAAAAGACAATTGGTACCCGCGACCCTTGTTTATGGTAATTTTAATGGCCACCTTATTGCATCATTTTGCCTATTCTAACAGATGGTTGAACTTTCTTTTTAACCGACTTCATAAAATTAAGATTCTCAATTCGTCTAAATGATTTATTATATTTTTTGTGACATAATAAGTATCTTTTTACTGGGAAAACTGTTTTTTATTATCCTTTTTTGATTCTTAGGCTGGTTACAAGTAATGTGTTTTTAATTTTTAAAATCTATACGTTTTTGAGTTATCAATTCTGGATTCGTAACAACAATTTTTTAACTAAGTTTCGTTAATTTTATTTTAAGAACAAAGTATATATTCGAGTAATAATATTTCAAAATTAAAACTACTTTATTAGTAAATTTTTTTAAATAACCTCAACACTTAAAACGGCATGTCCAGATATCGAACACGGTTCTATGTTTAGCCAACTGGCGCACCGCGACAGAGCTTACTTACCTACTACCTACACCACCTACTTATCAGTCATTGCAAAACTCATTTTCTCACACATAGAATCCAAAATTTTGCATTTTCTTAGAAACCTTGTATTGTACGCCCCCACCCTATCTGCATAATTCCCTATTTCCGTGCATCTGTCCCAAGGAACCCTAAACTTCTCACGAGAATCACTCATACGGAACCATACTTCCTTAAGATAATGTTAATATCTTTAATACTTTGAGGGTTAACATCTGCATTTAAAACTATACCCTCTTCAGAGAGACATAGGGTTCATTTTACCTTAACTTTGTTGTTAGTGCAAGCTGTGCATTGTACATTAATCGATCTGGAAAGTAAGGTTAAAGAATTATATTCTTTATCTTGATAGAAATAAGGTAGATAAAGAGTTGATGGTGTAACCAAAACATAATCATTCTTGCACCTGTGAATATGAAGATGGTTTGTACAGGTGAGTTTAATGGTGTTGTCAAGTGTAATTGTTTGACCTAATTATTCCGATGTTGCTATTTTGTCTTTATTTTGTGTTTTGAACTAGTTCAGTTGTACTGCGAACAAGTCTATATCTATGTGATTGTTTGTTTGTTTGTATTGAATAGGCTCCGAAACTACTGAACCGATTTGAATAATTCTTTCACTGTTGTAAAGCTACACTATCCCCGGGTGACACAGTGTACTTTTGATCCCGGAAATTTGGGGGGAAGGGGAAAAAGAAATTACTCGCGGGTGAAACCGCGGGCGGAAGGCTAAGTAGCTAATAGTTTTGTAAATGTGAATAGTTTATTTTTATTATTTTATGACTTCACAGGGTGTTTGCGGTCTGTTTCCTTGAGTGTTACTTTACCAGGAAGCATTGCTCAACAACTTGACAACATAGGTTAACAATAAAAACTAGCAATATTATAGTAATATGATATAACTTTAGTCTAAAAGATACAATACACATTTATAGTCAACTAGACCACTGATCTATTCTTACAAAAAATATATATCAAAAGAAATACCTATAAAATGAAACAAAAGAATACCATATCGTATAACACGGCTGACGCATTTATAACGACAGAAACCAAATACTCGCACCAGCGAACTAAAATGATATGGAAGTACCCTGTTCATACTAAATGCCAGAAAATATCGACACCGACTCAAACAAATGCTCAAATAAACTATCCGCACGTAAAATGCAACGTTATTGTTGTCAAGTCTAAGTTGAAAATATATGAGACGTCAGTTACGGCATTTCGTACATGGAATGATACACGCGCTGCGATTTGCCGGCCGCCTCTCGTGACACGCGAGACAAAATACAGATGAAAGAAAGAGAAGCCTGTGCTTACATCTGAGTACTGAAACATATGGAGATGGCATACCTACGAAAAAAACGTGTATGCCTTAACTTGATTTGGAACCAAAAATGGCACCCGTCCGTACTCCGCAGTGCAACCATATTGTATAGATATTTTAATTATCGATACAAGTTTACGTGACGATATTTTATAACAGCATTAACAGAATGCTATATAAATTTTAATGAGAAGAAATGAAGTAAAAACTTATTACGTGAGCTTTGTAACAGGACGGGCACTTAGAAATAGTCAAAATATCAATAGATAATATAAGTACTTATAAAAGTAAAGTAAAGTGTCGGCCTATTAATGACCTCCTCCTCCTCGACATACATCCCATCACTAGATATCCAAAAATTGGAACAAAACAGCGACGCCGCGGCGGCACGCGACCATAGCTTGTAACGTCACTAAAAAGTGTTTCTAAAATGCTTTGTACCCATACCCACCCATAATTTATATCTGTAATTTTTTTTTTATACGCAGCAATCTCTTAGTTGAAAAGAGATAAGTGTATGCCTATTTGTAATGACAGTGTCGATTCGATTTATATTTATATAAATGTAATTTTTGGAAAAGATCAAAAGGGCGCCTCCATATGTTTCAGTACTCAGAGGTGCCTATCCAAAATTAAGTGAAAAATGGCCGTAATTACAGTTGAAACCTAAGTCCAGTAGACTTGGTGTGGTCTGTATGACTTTTGCACCACTTCACAACACATGAAGACATTATTTTCTTCCAAAATCTATTTTTTTCAATGTGACATTTGACAGCGCTCTCCGCTGTGCCGTAAACCGACTGGTTCACTCACAGGTGCAGTTTTTAAGCTACGCCTACCGCGGTGCAGTTTACGTTACGCTATTTTGGAGCGGCAAGAATTCTTCCATGTCATTTTAGTTCGCTGACTCGCACCCACATAATTTGGTATGCAAAATAAAACGATCAAATAAAAATAAATTAGCGCAAAGCAAAGTGGAACGCATCGATTACGTCACATTCATACTCGTATCTCTCACCTTGACGAGTTGTAGCAACTGGATAGAAATTTCGCCACATTATTCACCGGCGTCGGTGGTGTAATGGTCAGCATAGTTGCCTTCCAAGCAGTTGATCCGGGTTCGATTCCCGGCCGACGCACGTGTTTTTGCTATTTTAATTTAGATTTTTTTTTTCCATTATCACAGATAATTTAGAACTAGACCATTATGTAAAATATAATTCATATTAGGTATATTAATTCCTTACAATCGCTTGTTTTTTCTATTTTTGTTTATTACAAATACAATATTGTTTAGGTAATATTTTCCACGCCATTTTCATATAAATCGTTTCATGTTAAAATGTTAAAGGCATTGACAAACAAACAGTTTTTATTTACAAATATAATAAAGTTAATGAGATAAGTGTCTTCATTTCATTTATTTTATTGTCTATCGCGAACATTACACGAATATGAGGATCAATTGAATAATTGAATGATTTACATCACTAGTCTATAAATGCAATCTAAAGATCGTGTAGTAGATACTTGATGCCAATAGTTGTCACAACATGCGTGTGGGCAAAGGCTACGTTATGCGTAATGCTTTCCCAGCACTAAATGTCACTATCTTCAATTGGATGACCAAAGAATAAAATTACCCGTTCAATTCTCCATCTGATTGAATCAGAACTGGTTTTGTGTTTGAAAGTTATCCATCTATATCATTGACTGGCCCGATGGCACTAGTGGTAGTGTTCCTGTCCTATGCGCCAGGGGTCGTGGTTTCGAATCCCACCCAGGACAAACACTTATGTGATGAACATTTGGGTTTGCCTGCAATGGCCTTATCAAACTGGAAACAATCACACAAAGTGATGCTCCCCGTGATATTCGAACACACGACCTCCGCGTTTTTAGAGCCCAATGCTCTAACCAATATTTCACGGAGGCGGTTAAACAAAACAATATTTTTATTGATAGACTAGCTGACCCTGTGGACTTCGTATCACTTCGTTGGTTTGTATGGGAAAATAAAATTGTCGTTTTTAGTATTTTCCTCGCAATTTTTCCATATTTTCTCATCGTTTAAACCTTCCCTGGACTTCGAAGAATATTTCAAGACTAAACTTAGTCAAATTGGCTTAGCTCTTCTCGAGTTTTAGCGAGACTAACGAACAGCAATTTATTTTTATTTATAAAGAAAATATTCCATACGAATTATTGTCATGGACCACAATAGAACAAACAATAATAGCTTCATCACGAAATACAAATATTTTATTGGAACAATCGCCAAAGTATTCGTGACCCGTTGTTTGCAATTTTTGTTATTACTAGGGAAATCCTTACTAAATAATGCTACTGATAATCCTACAAGGCCAGTGGAAAGTCACGACCAAGAAGTATTAAATTACGTCCTATTAGGTACAGTATATCGATAAGTAGGTACTAGATATGAATTATGGAATGAAATGTCGTTTCCTTTTTTTAAAGAGAGGGAAAACGATTTTTTCGGCACCTGATGGTAAGTGCCTGTGGAAACCCGCGACTAGGGCCTCAGCCAGATTTTTTGATAACAAATATAAGAGAAGGGAATAGTGATGAGAGAAGGAAAGGCACAAATCAATGGCACGAAGAGTAATTTTACTCATACATCGATCTTCTGAAAAGGTTGGTACTTCTCTGGTCAATCCTGCCACTGTTTCATTTCGACTGAAACACGTGTGGCAAGTTTAATCACCACCCTTGTCAAATGCGGATTCGTGATCACAAACCCGATCTATGTTGGATGAAACAACCATAAATATTTGCTCGACTCGGAAATTTAACCCAGGACACAGAATATATACTAAAATAGGTACCCAGGACCCAAGGAATTAAGCCAATTTATTGGCTGACCGTCTAAGCTTTAGTTTAGACTCCACACATAACCTCAGGTCTCGCGAGCCTGGTTAAGTGCATCTACGCATTCTCCTCAGAAAATTAATGTACTTAAGCCAATAGACCAACGAGGCATTCAAGTCTTATTATAATTTTTAATAAATCATACTTCCAAACTAAAGACAGAAGTGCTAAAAGATAATGGCCGTGTAGAGATAAGCCAGATTCAAAGAGCCATAACATCTGAAAGAAGCATGTATGTTCGCAGAAATATGACTAACCCGTGTCCAAGATCAAAAGACGATCCCAGTCATTATTCGCGGTAGACTATCTGCATATCTGGGGTAATTACTTTATCTCAATTGTGTGCTCATTTGTGATATAACGGGTTTACTTGGAACTCGGGTTTTTTGTGTCTCAAGGCTTTCAAAAATGCATAGACATCAAGCGTTGATCTGATTTACCATTACGACATTTGAAAACATTTGTATCCAAAGAAGGAAAAAATAGAAATGCGAGCTCGCTCACCGCAATCGCCGGAAAAGTCTATGTCTTGTCTTTGTCACTGACACAGTTCCTTTATTATCAACCAATAAATTCAATAGTGAACAACAGCATACCTTCATAGAATTTTCCATGGTATTTTTGTGGTTTTCTAATTTATAACAAGATTGTTTTTTTTTTCTCCACTTCTATTTTTATATTCATATAGATAGACCATTTAAAAAAAAAGAATAGCTTCCAAAAGCTTCACTAGATGGCGTTAAACGAAGTATGTACTTCTATTGTTACCTCTGGTTTTGTATCTAGGAGTCATAAATCATAATCTTGACTCATTCTTCTTCTTCTTCGTAATGAATGGCTTGCTTTGTGTTTTTTATTAACTAAGACATGGTTTTCCCATAGGTGTAAACGTAGTTTTAAAGAGCATGGACAAACACTTATGTCGTCAGTCTAAAAAACAAATACTGGCTTGGAAAGTAACTGTAACCTTGTCTTCTCTCAAGCCTTGGACGGTCACCAATGTTTTTTACCTCTCGCCTTACTCATTCAGTCACCAGATACGCTTTATATTTTGTCATCTATCCAAAAAATAAGTATCAATTTCCTACCACGATGTTTCAAGACAATGAAATAATAACAATATAAAAATAATTTACTCACCTGACGCAATATGGGTAAATAAATGAAATCAATACTTAATTTACGAATACGTGATTCTTAATGTTTGTTAAGCTGCGTGCCTAACTGTCAACTGAAGTGACATATATAAAAATACTACATTACACGAACTTTGTTTGTTTGTATTATGTCACCGGAATATTTAAAAAATCCCATGATTGTGATTATATCTACAGCATAGTACTCCTAATATGTTTATTTAAACTGTTCACAACATATTTTTTGGTTAACTGTTTATACGAATAACAATTAATCGAGAGATAGGGTAGTGACACCGGTTTGCCGGCCAGCACCAGTTTGCGACCACTTCACATGTTTTTTTGAATAATAGATAGTCTATAGACAGCTCATTTCTAATTTCGCGCCAGTCGACCTGGACAAACTCCACAGTTCTTAATCCAACAGCATGACTTTATAATTTGCGAACTGAGCCCTCAGTCGCCATTTCAAAATTTGGTGTGTTGACACGTGACAAATTTAGCAAAAATAATTGCAGGTGGATCGATTTTCAAATGTAAGATTTTGAGTGTTACTATTATTTTATAGGGGTTTGATTTGGTTTGTGTGTAGGATAAGATGTTTAATTTCAATATTCAAGTGCCCAAACTCACCAAACATTTCATAATTTGTAATATTTTTGGTGGTCGGGCAATAGGTTATCGATTCATATCAAAATCTAGTTTCCGACCGGGTGGTCGGAAAACCGGTTTATTTACGTCATTTTTCTTTGCCTACATTGCGGAAACCTTAAATGCACCAACATAGATTCATTTACATTTGTGAACAGCTAGGAATTTGTGACTTGACAACCAGTTTCCGACCGCCAGTGTACCTCATAGTTTCAAAGATAATGACCTTTAAAAATACCAAAATTTTAGCGGCCGACAACCGGTGAAAACAAACCCTGTTAACGGCCGTCTTTAACAGGCGGTCGATAACTGGTAAAATTGTACCTGTTTCCGGCCGTTCAAAAAATTCCTACTATATAATATTATATGTATGTATTATGTATATGTATGTATGTTTATATAATATTATAAATGCGAAAGTCGGGATGTTTGGAAATTTTGATGTTTAGATGTTTGTTACTCAATCACACCTAAACGGCTGAACGTATTTAGATGAAATTTGGCACACGTATAGTTTATAACCCGGATTAGGACATAGGCTTTAAAATTCCTACGGGAAACGTCTTATTCCTGCGGGAATAACAATTTTGAAACTACTGAAACGATTTGAATAATTCTATCACTGTTGGAAAGCTACTCGTACACTATCCCCGGTCAACATAGGGAAATATTGATCCCGAAAATGTGGGGGGAAGGGGGGGTATTTGAAAAAGGGAATTACGCGCGTGCGAAACCGCAGGCGGAAGGCTAGTAAGATAAGTTAAAAAAGATAGAAGAGAACAGAGAAACGTAATTATTAGTAATAAATAAAACTTTATTTGAACTAGGCAATTAAACGCACCCGATAAATACTAAACATTTAATTTATTTCTGTTTGTTACATTTTTGGTTACTCAATTGTATTTTTAGGTCGCAAAAGAGAGTAAAAATATACTGCTTTTTTGATTTCATTAACTGTTTCACTTTCATACTATAATATACCCTATGGCTATTGAATAAGACTCATTTTTCTACCGTAAATTAGGTGGTCGATAACCGGTGCACAGGTGGTCGATAACTGGGCCAAACGGCCGATAACCGGTGTTTTTGCTATGTTTACGAATAATACATTTTTTAAAATTATGTATCACTGCTACGTTTATAAACGTTAGGTTTTATAAAACTAGACTATTGTAAGATCAAATGTTAATTTTTTGGAAAATCTTGACGTACAGCATCATGATAGAAATCAACTCTGAAGTCAACAAGTCGCTTAAGTGGTCGCAAACCGGTGTTCCTACCCTATAGTATTTCATTGACATCACAATGTTTCCTTAACTAACCATCAAAGACATAATTCCCGAATTCTCAGAACGCTCCCGGTTTTTCCGAACCTAATTCAATCGCTGTTAAGAACTATAATAGGCTCATAAACTCGTGAATGTTCTTACTGCCCACATAAGTGACGCATTGCTAGCAAAGTCATAGTAAAAAGAGTTTACAGAACGATAATCTTCAAACAAACGCATCACGCGTGGTTTGAATGTGTGCGCCATAGTATCTAAGTGCACCGCACTCACACTCAAACTGACCCGTTTCTCAGGGCAAACTTAGATAGGTAGGAGAAACATAGACAAGAGATTTTGTTTGACTATGCGTGTGGCTACGTATATAACGTGTTACGTTAAATGCGCAAAACCTGAAAATAGTATGATCAGAATAACGATCTATTAAAATACTTTTAAATATAGGTCACATTTTTCAAAAAATATTCATCTGTTCACCATAAGTTGTCCTTTAGCCGCTATATTGGCAGCATTGCCTACGCTTTGTAAATCTGTCAAAAAACAGATTGAAAGTATTGAAAAACAGTAATGTTGTTTTTGCCTTCACAATCAGCTTAATTGAATTAAAAATCATTTGGGGTGTCTGAGGTTTTGCGCATTTAACATCACGCCTTGTAGATACGATTGCGCACACATACAAGCCGAGCGCGGTTTGTTTGTATAGCTTGACCAAGAAAATAAAAAACCTGCTCTGGAGGCGCCACATTAGCTATGGTTATAGCAACACTTGGTTGCTATGATTATACTCACAAGTAACTCACAATATCCAATAATAGCAAGGCATGGTTGACAATTGACATAACAGTTTGACAGAATAATAATGAATAACATCTTATTGCTTTTTTATTTGATTGTTGCCACTTTAAGAAATAAGTTCCAATATGTTTCCGCAATATGGCGAGGTTTTTTAGGGTTTTTTATTTTATTGTTTGAGCTATACATATTATGAAGGTAAGTTACTGTGTACTCTTTATTCTATGGTAAAGTTTCATTGAAGCCATGCCTCATGCATTGGAGGCGTTGAATGCATATCAATTGGTTCAAATTCAAACATGTGGTGGGATTTCACGCTGTTTCATTGACGCATCCTGGAGTTCTGGTGAAAATAAGTTCTCAGTCATAATTTTGGAGAAAAATGTTTGATGGAAACTTTCAGTGTTTTGGTATGCGGCGTCCATTGAAGGGTTTTTTACGGAAAATCATCAATGTGGTGATTGGTGAAATGGTCTATTACCCTTGTTATGAGTTATGGAGGTCCTCCGGAAAAAAAAGGTAGCAGTCGCTTAAATGTTATGTCCACAGATAACAGAAACTAAACTTTTTATTTTAGATCTCTATGGTTATGACTGGACTTGCCAAATCCATCATGGCGAATCCATACCCCGACTACTTTGGGACAAAACGCTTAAAGATAGACTTAAATCGTACACGGAAACGGAAAAGCTAGACTAAGGAGACCCTATGTCTCCTTACGTCTAATTAAAACCCATAGCAACATCCCATAAACAAGGCAGTTTGCGCAATCCAGACTTTCAATGAAAACATTACGCGTTAGAACACTCCTGCGCATATCAATTGGCATCGGAGTAAGCGTAGTAAGGAAAAACCCATTCATGAGCGTGTTTCGAAGAATGAATTAAGATTTTAATTATATTTACTGCGTGAGTAATGTGTTAACGTGTTAAGCGATATTTTTTGTGAGTATGCTGAATACATAATGATGTAAAAAATTAAAATGATGTATTTGTATAGTTATGATAAAAATAATTTTTATACTGACTTGACTGACCCGATTGCAATTGGTAGTGACATTACGCTATTCCGCTAGTGGGTTCGAATCCGACCCAGTGTTCGTTCTGTGTCTAGATGGTGTAATGGTCGAGACGTCGGCTATTACACCAAAGGTCGCGGGTTCGATCCCCGCACGGTACAAACATTTGTGTGCATGAACATGTCTGTTTGTATCGGTCTGGGTGTTTCTATGTTTAATATGTATGTATTTACAAAAAAAAAGTATATAAGAATTGTTTATCCGTTGTCTGGCACCCATAGCACAAGCTAATGCTTAGTTTGAGGCTAGATGGCGCTGTGTGAATAATGTCCCAAGATATTTATTATTATTATTTGTCGCACGTCCCAACTTCCCAACTATTTCGTAAAATCGATCATCAATCATCGACTACTCGATTAAGTAAATAAATCAATTAATGCCTTAATCCGTATTCTATATATACAACCTAAATCGAATGATTAACCTGTCATACTCAATGACTTATGCGTACACCATGGTATGACGGAATAGTTTCAAGAAGTGCATTAGTATGTAAGCCATGTGCACTATTGTCATTCGGTACTCTTTGTATAGCGCAAATGGTCTAAGTTCCACAAACAATGACTGTAGCTTTTTGGAAACGTTTCATGGAAGTAGGCTTTAAGGCTATGAATGAGTTGGATATTTTAATGTTTATCATATAAGTTACTGTTGGTGTTTTTCATCTTTTTTGGTAGTGGTAGAGCCATGCTGTTTTACAGTACGAATGGGCCGGCTCGTCCGGGGAAGGACCACCCTCTCACATAACACCAGCGTGAAATAATAGTGACTACTATTGTGTTACGTCTGGTTTGTGCGAGTGCCGGAGGTCCACACCCCCCATACCATAGGCCGGCAACGCATCAGCGATCCCTCTGGTGTTGCAGATGTCCAAGGGCGGCGGTGATTGCTTACCATCAGGCGACCCGCTGGCTCGTTTGCCGCCTAGGACATAAAAACAAATCTATGTCAGTTAAAGAAACAATAGCAAAAAGTCAGCTAGATAGCTAAGTGTGGCTATTCAGAGAAAAACATTTACTTCCTGTACCTTAAAAAACTGTGGAAATTGGGGTCCCATGAGTCCCATCCAAAAATGACGTCGGCACTTTTACGCAAAAAAACTCAGCCACATTAGGACGCAAACCCTTCAATCTCAAACGCCATTATCTACCGAGGTGGTCCACAATTATTAACGCGCCCAACAACATAACACTACTTTCACGCGTGCAACTTTATTTTAAATTCAAATAAATCGGTCAAGAACGAACTGGACCTTAGTACGGGGTTCCGTAGCAAACAATTTTGAAAGAAACTTGCTATTTTGAATAACTAAAAGTTGAGTATTATACGGTGGCACACAACCTTGTCTGAGTTGATAAAACATAATATTGCTTTTAAATCCTTTAAATCGACAAGTGGCGCATTGCAATATAACTGTGGTAACAAAAAAAATCGAGGTATCGAATACGTATTTATTTACCAGCCATAGATTTGTCAACTAAGTGTTTGAAAATGATATACTCAATTTCAACACCTTTTGTCATTTAGTTGAATGAACCCTGTGAATGATTACAGTTAAGCTCATTTAAGCCCATTAGATTTGCCTTATTTGTAGAACCGACCTTACAGCGAGATTATCGACGGGTTTAAAGGTGTTATAATCTATCCATATAAACAAAATGTTGTAAGTCTTGTGTCTCCGTGTAGAATATGCAGGTATAAATATTTTATTTGTGTGTATGTCCTTGTGTCTCGTAAATACAACTTATTGTTCCAATTAGCTGTATAATGAAGATGGGATTCTCAGGCAGTTAGTCGAAATTATAAGGCTAACAAAAATTTAACGCCTAAAATAATGTTCACAGTAAACCATGATTTTATTCCTTTTAAAGTGTTTTATTTATTGAATAGTAAATTCTTTGTTTTTGATTAACAGTGCGATCAAATACGATAAAAAATAAATACAGAGTGCGGGTGAAAACAGGTATTCTATAAAAATATAGGTTTTTCCCTATTTTTTAAATGATTATTCTAAAATCAGGCAAAGCCGCGTGCACAATTAGTGATAGATTCTTAAATGCCAACTTATATCATAAACGAACATAAATTCCAATTATGACCATTTGAGTTTAAGTGCTAATGACAGGCTTGGCCTCGTTGGTTTTGCATTAGCAGTTAATATTTGGACAGATACATAACATGAATAAAATAAAACATTGTTATATGAGTGTAAGGTCCTACCACCATACTTTAGAAGTTTCGCCATTCAGATCGTGGAAAACATTCCCACCTTAAAAGGTTTTTTATCTGTGGGCAATGAGTTGATGTGTTACGCTCAAAGATCGAAAACGCTCATTGAGGGGAAAAATTAATAGCCACAACGCGTTGCGGTCACAAAGTTTTTTTCAGGTTTAAAAAAAATAACCACGAAGGCCTTCTAACCGGCTTATTCCACAAATCCCCTTAGAAGATCCCCTTCGCAGGGGATTTGTAGACTTTTTGTCCAGAAATCCCCTTCGTATTGGTCTAAGGGGATTTCGAGACTAAAAGTCTACAAATCCCCTTAAACAATATTGAAACTTAGTTTTTTTTTAAATTAAATACAGTTTGTTTCATAATCACATTCTTTATTATTTTGGAACATAATGTACGAGTAATAAATCAAAACAGAATAAACACCTTCAATAATTTTCATCATTATTAAGAAGTTTCATATAACTTAAACTTATAATAATATTCCTACTTGCAATAATTAAAGCATGACACAGATAATCATATTTTCACATTAATCACAGAATGTTTGTACAATAATGATATACCTAGCTCCTTAATACTTGCAATAATTAAAACATCACAGATAATCATATTTTCACATTAATCACGATTGTTAATTTACTTTAGAATTAGTTATGTACCTATAATCGCCATAAGGCCCATGAGTGAGAGGGAGCGCGGTATATGCTTCGCTATGCTCGCACGTTTTATTGGCCTGCGTGCAGCGAGACATTGCGTTTACTATAGTGGCACCACGAATAATAATAATAAGATCCATACTCCTGTGCAATACACATTTTGTCGGCTTATCTGGTTCTCGAAGGGTTTTTGTCCATTCTTCTATGATTCCTGGAACTAGCTGGGGAAGAGTTTACAAATACAATTTGCAATTTTTATCAGTTAGTTCAGTTAGTTGTAACATGTCAGTGAGTCAAGTGCGCTGCGATTTTTAATCTTTAATATGGCTGGTAGTTCAAGTGGTGCTGGTGGTGAACTGGAGTACATTAAGAAAAATAAATCTACGGTACTTTTACACGCTGGACATCAGTACTGTGTAAAAACCAGGAACAAAAATAATTCTATTCTTTGGGAATGCACACACCGAAAGAAATCTAAATGCACTGGATCCATAACTATTCAAGTAAGTCAAAAAATTTTTTTTTAAATATTACAGGTAAATGACTGAAAGCTAATGAGATGAACATAAAATACACGGTGAGATTGTGTAGTGTTTGTGAAAGTCATAGCACACTATGTGTATCTCATGA
This sequence comes from Mecyna flavalis, assembly GCA_949319885.1. NCBI lineage: Eukaryota > Metazoa > Arthropoda > Insecta > Lepidoptera > Crambidae > Mecyna > Mecyna flavalis. Next base: position 1,780,227 of record OX439417.1, on the reverse strand, counting down.
TTCTTTAAAACAACTTTCTTCTTTTTTGAAAATGCCACTAATGCATTATCAAAAAAGAAGAAAGTTGTTTTTTTAATAACTTACTGTATCTATAAACTGTATGAGAAGGAATTATTTAAAAGAAAAGAGTGAATTGAATTACAAAAAACAAGATTTTTAACGTGTTCATATAATGACGCGCCCATTCGGAGCAGAATATAAGTATACGATAATTATCATCGCTGCATTCCCAAAGAATAGAATTATTTTTGTTCCTTGTTTTTACACAGTACTGATGTCCAGCGTGTAAAAGTACCGTAGATTTATTTTTCTTAATGTACTCCAGTTCACCACCAGTACCACTTGAACTACCAGCCATATTAAAGATTAAAAATAGCAGCGCACTTGACTCACTGACATGTTACAACTAACTGAACTAACTGATAAAAATTGCAAATTGTATTTGTAAACTCTTCCCCAGCTAATTCCAGGAATCATAGAAGAATGGACAAAAACCCTTCGAGAACCAGATAAGCCGACAAAATGTGTATTGTACAGGAGTATGGATCTTATTATTATAGCCTTTAGGTGGATATTTCTGTATCCATTCGTGGTGCCACTATAGTAAACGCAATGTCTCGCTGCACGCAGGCCAATAAAACGTGCGAGCATAGCGAAGCATATACCGCGCTCCCTCTCACTCATGGGCCTTATGGCGATTATAGGTACATAACTAATTCTAAAGTAAATAAACAATCGTGATTAATGTGAAAATATGATTATCTGTGATGTTTTAATTATTACAAGTATTAAGGAGCTAGGTATATCATTATTGTACAAACATTCTGTGATTAATGTGAAAATATGATTATCTGTGTCATGCTTTAATTATTGCAAGTAGGAATATTATTATAAGAAATTTAAGTTATATGAAACTTCTTAATAATGATGAAAATTATTGAAGGTGTTTATTCTGTTTTGATTTATTACTCGTACATTATGTTCCAAAATAATAAAGAATGTGATTATGAAACAAACTGTATTTAATTTAAAAAAAACTAAGTTTCAATATTGTTTAAGGGGATTTGTAGACTTTTAGTCTCGAAATCCCCTTAGACCAATACGAAGGGGATTTCTGGACAAAAAGTCTACAAATCCCCTGCGAAGGGGATCTTCTAAGGGGATTTGTGGAATAAGCCTTCTAACCTATATCCATCAGAGTCGATTTTCGCCTCCGACGTTGTTTTTGATTAACTTAATATCTCTCAAAATATAGTCTCCTCTGTGTGTCACTCAGATCAGAGAAAAGTACCGAGAAAAACCCTTTCTCTGATCTGAGGTGTGTCAGTACGTTGGATGTTTTACTGTGACCATAACGCGTTGTGAGCTATTTTTCCGCTCAATGAGCGTTTTTGATCGTATAACCGAATGCTGAGAGTGAGACCTGGTTTGAAGTAAATTATTATTTATTTTCAAAACCTGACTGTCTAGCACTACAACTGACGTGCAGACACTATTTACATAAGAGGAATACTCTAAAACCCATAAAAGTTAGTCTAACGGCCGGTGACGCACAAATCTCTGGTTACGAGAGTCCACTGTCAACCCACCGCTTACCATCAAGTGGGCCGTAGGCATTTTGCTTGTGCGCTACACTCGATAGCATAAAAATGCCCAAATTATTCTTCACGGAACCCTACAAATTGGAAGGTGTTCATTACGCAAATTGGGGGAGATGCGTGAAGGAGCCCGAGGCGCGAGGAAAGCCCTGACAGACACGCCATCCTATGTGTGGTCTTCATTCACTCCGGGAATTTCGGATAATTCAATTTTGAGGGACCACCGTGAAATAGATATGAGAGTAATAATTGTCTTGTTCTTAAAGATCTTAATACTATCGAATGTACGTCATATTATGCTGCTGGAACATACCCGAGGCATTTGAACAAAATTGCTTCTTCATTCTTTCTGCCCTTATCCCAGTTCAGCTGGGGTCGGGCCTCCTTGTGCGTCTGCGCCAGGAAATTCTGTCCTGGGTTGTCGTTGGTGAAAGCTTCTGGGCTTTTAAGTCTTGCTCGATGATTGACCACCATGTGGCTGGTGGTCTTCCTCTCCCTCTAGGTTGCGTGTTTATGTTCAATACGGTTTTCACGGAGTAGTCGTCATCACGGCGCATTATGTGGCCATACCACCGGAGTCTACCCTCTCTAAGCTTGTCCACTACTGGAGCCACTTTAAATGACCCTCTTACGTATTCATTACGTATTTTGTCCAGGCGCGTAACACCGCGCGCCCATCTTAGCGTCTTCATTTCTGATGTATGTAGCTGTTGCTCGTGCTTCTTAAGGGCAGTCCAGCATTCCACAAACAAAATTATGAACCAAATTGCGATAGTAATTAATCACACCAAAAAACCTTTTTACTACTAACAAAACATTAGTTGAAGTAATTAGCTCCTACCTTCAGCCAATATAATATCAGCCAATTTTTTTACCCTCATTAAAATCGATCATCGTGAGAACACTGGGTACTAGTTAATCATCACACTTACCAAATGCGGATTGATGAGCAAAAACCCTGATATACTCTTTATCTTTAGACTTTCACGCGGTTTCACACGCGCGTAATTTCTTTTTCAAATATGGGGAACGGGTTCTTCACACATTTTCGGGATCAAAAGTACCTACATTATGTCACCCGGGGATAGTGTAGCTTTCCAAAGAATTATTCAAATCGGTTTAGTAGTTTCGGAGCCTATTCAATACAAAAAACAAACAAACAAACAATCAAATCTTTTCTCTTTATAATATTAGTATGGATTTATTAATATCAAAAATAAAAACTGTTATAAAAAAATACCTCTACATTAAGTCGAACTACCCCAGTCATTATGGTTTATGATTTTACTTCAAAGAATGCAGTCTCTAAATAGATTATGATTTATTTCTCCAAGCAAACCAGATTGTTCTAAAAATGGATTTAGGTAAACGGGTAAGCCGTGGGTTTTGAAAACAATATAATTAACCTCTTTGCTCGTATGGTGTTTCCAATAACATTGTAAGAAATAGAACTTGTAATTGTTTTATTTGCGAGGGCTATATTAACAGAGGATCAAATTAGCTTACGTTTCAAGTCTAGCTTACATAATTATGATACTTTTTTTGTTTCCGCATTCCAGTACTTATTTCATTAAAATTAGTGATTACTTCCAATTATGTAAAACTAAACTAAAAAAAAATAATTAAATGGGTTCGCTAAAATTAACCATTAAATTATTTATTTGGGTCCGGCCGTTATGCCCCCATTCCGGTTTGCCCCCGGCCGGTATGCCCCCACAATTTTAAGTAAAGGAGAATGACCGATTCTGGACCAAATGCTGCCCAAGCATGGGAACACTTTAATTTGTTTCCTTACATGAATAGTTATAAATAAAATAAAAAATAAAAATTCCTGCCACGGATTTATAAATAAATAAATCCTGGACCACTCACACCAATTATTTAGTCCTATACAGAGCATTGCTCGTATTACAGGGATCAAAATAACGGATTAGTGCCTAGTTTGGTTTTTGGGGTGGGCTAGGCACCAAGACGTTGTGAGACGCTCTGCATTATTTTTAGATACAATAATCTTAGACTTACCTAGACGACATGTTAGTGCCTACATGAGGTATTATAACATAGGGTAATTATCATTTTTGTTATGTTTATCATCTCTGTAAACCAATTTTTTTTCAAAAAAATCCATTGTTTATATTATACACTCTTTTATTTTCAAAATAAGCTGTTGGTTATGATTTTTGTTAATGTAAGACCTCTACATTCAATATTTTTTTTCTTAAAACTCCTGGGATAGATTTTGAAGCGCTTTGAGTTATAGACTAATATTAATATAAGGAACATTGTGCACTGTCTCAATGTTGGGCGGCACTTGGTCCAACGCACATAGGTAGATTTGACCGATTTAGGCGGCCAAAAGTCGAAATATTGAAAATCACCACACCAATAAACAATTGACACTATTATGTACCTAACATTCCAGGGCACCTACCCTGATAATTTTAAACTTTTAGCTAACGACTGTGCAAATCTACAGGTAATCGAAATCAGGTCGTCGCATGCAGTGTACGTATCGGTTCTCGGTGCCTTCAGTTTAAGTGGTGTTATAAATTGCAACAAAAAAAATTCGGCGTACTTTTGTGTAGTGAATGCAATGGATTCCTATAATTCAGGTAAGAATCTATTGATTAATTAAAAAAATATGAAACATTTAGTCAGTTTACTGTATCTAACAAGCATTTCAACGTAACACCTTTTTTCTTAGCAATTTTTTGTAAATTTTATTCTTCAAAAGACATTTTGAAATACTTCCCCGGTCTTCCCCGGTATTCTTTATATCACAATAATTTTGGCATATATTCAAAATTAAAATAACAATAACAGTTTCTGCCTAAAAGCGCCTATCGCTAAATAAGAGTAAATCGAAGTTGTCAGGGTAAAAACTCTAAAACCGTTTATTTAATTATATTTCTTATTAGTAATTCCTTTTCTTTTTGTTACAGAGTCTGCCAATGCCTCTGGTGTTACAGTAGTGACTCGCAAATATTTATTTCAGAAGATGATGAGACAGAATTTTCCAAATATAAATGTCAAATGTAATTATTTAGAAAATTATCTTATTGAGTACTAATAATAGGTATTTGTCAGTTTTAGTTATTTTTTTTTGTGAAATGACCATATTATGTTATTTATATAATTATTATTGTAGTAAAATCATTGTGTTATTTTTTTAAGTTACATTTTTTTATGTTTTTCTTTTTTTTTTCTTTTTTGTGTATTTTTGAAAATAATAATTAGTTTCAATAAAATACGACGTATTTTTATTATAAACTCCAATTTAAAAAAAATTAGACGCTAAAATAATTTTGGCCGCCTAAATCGGTCAAATCTACCTATGTGCAACGTACATACATAGATGGTCAATGTCCTTTGTTCCAGTTTGCCGTTAAACCGTGGGGGCACACCGGCCGGGGGCAAACCGGAATAGGGGCATAACGGCCGGACCCATTTATTTTGCCTGTATTTTCCGCGTTGTATTGTTATTTTTGGACCTATTTTATTTCTTTTTTTTCTTGTACTTATCCCTTTTTATAACTATTCCCGTTGGTCCTCCGTAAACGCCATGATTATCTCTCTCTCTTTTGGTAAGCTGCGCATATCGGGTAATGCATAAGTGATATTATATTTGGAGGTGGACTTTCGTTTGCCTCGCTATTCTACAAACGAAGTTGCAGGCAGAAACGGTTCCCTATCAATCTAGAAACATAAATCTAAATAACTACTATGTAAGTATTTCGTAAGAAATCTTTTTAATCACCTCTCATTTTCTTAAGGCATCGATAAACAACAGTTGACATGTGGCTATCTACCTAGAAACATCTCAGAAGATTCCGAAAGAAGGCGTGATTCATAATGACACTTCCACAAATAGTTTTTGTCGTTTCGGTTCTCGCGATAACCGAACACATGTGCGTGCGCACGTACGCCTTACTTCTCGTAAATTAAAATTCAATGATGTTAGACTGTTGACTAAAGAAACAATATTTAGCCGAACATATGATTTATAAACAAAGCAACAATATTATATCCAAGAATCATAGTCCCAGCTTTTTCGATCATATTTCTGCATTTTCATTATTTTTCTCAACTTTAAAATTAGTCAGAAAACGATTTAGAGTGTCATGGCGTTTTGGCGATTTTCTTCATTTTATTTCAAAGAGAGCGAGGCCGACGATTATGTATGACACTGACACCTAATAAGTGATCAGTACCGCTCATGGACACCTGCGATTACAGTCTCAGATTCATTGCCCGCCATTGAGAAAGATATATGGAGGATGTAGATATTTTTGTTAGTGTTTGATTGCAATTACTCACTAAGTTTGTCCTTTGTTAAATATCGGTAGATTACAAACTCGCTAGATGTATTAACGAATGGTACGTGCAATTTCACAGTGACATTTTATATGCGAAAAGATAAAAAACCATTGTCTAAGATCTTTCACTCCATTATTCCGAAGTCGTCACCGAGGTGAATGAAACATTTTGATTTAAATCATATTATCAGCCTCGGATAGATTTATGCCAAAATATCAAGTCAATAATTTTCTTGTGCATGTTTTATTGACGGGTCGTTAGCGTCTCGTGTTGGTACATATAATATAATCACATGCGCCGGCGCACGTACGCATGTTATATATTTTAGACAAACAGCCGAAATATCGACATTAAAGTTACACAAATACGCCTTGATTGTTTACAGCTATGATAGCAGCTTCGCTCGTGAAAATCAGTTAAAGTAAGTAGGTATGTATTTACAAAAAAGTATGTATTTGTGGTCTGGCACCCACAGTACAGTCAGCAGCCCATTCATCAACCCTAATTATTAGTTAAAGGAGAATGCAACAATTGATAAGAACAATGGACCCAAAAAATTCAAGTTAATGTGCAGAGATGAGATGTATTCTATCTGAAAGATCACACACACACCATCAACTTTTATTAAGATGACACCATAATCGGTCACAGGGGGAATAAGTTATCGTCCATAATAAAATAATTTATTATTTTTATATGAACGTAAATAATTAACATAATAAACCTACTTTTTTTCACTACAACCAATTTTGTCGACGCCATAATAAAAGTTGAAGGTGTTTATTGGATCTACTTCGTAGGCTACTTATGTCCCAAATCTGCACAACATTATTATTTTTTGGGCCCAGTCTTTTGCATTGTCCTTTTTACAACTAATTTTGAACAGATTAGGATACCTAGGATGTTTTGGAGCCGACTGTTGTACAATCGCGTGAGTAATATTTTTTAAGGATGTTTATTTATTAGTATAATAAGGTGATACAAGATATAATAAATATTTCAATTTGAAAAGCCAGTGTAAAATACAAGGGAGAGGAAAAGGTTAGTTTGGCTAAATTCTCCGTCCATAGGAAAGATTCAAAGATTCAAAGATTTATTTTTGCATAGAATAGGTGTTACAGTACAGGGTGTTACAAAAAATGGTCGTTCTCTATTCTGCTAAAATACATTAACATGCAAAGTTAGTATTGAGGAATTCTTGGACACTATAGAAGCAAGAAGCTGTCAGCCATTCTCGCAATTTGCTGGTCATTTACTTTATTGGCCCTATTTTAAACCTGTTTGGAATTTTGTTAAATATTTTAACACACATGCAGTAACAGCTCTTCTGGCCTATGCCACAACTCTATAGTTGTGTTAGGTCTAAAATGCAACACTAGAAGGTCTTTATGACACTTAATTGCCATGTTTCCGCTCTGGAAATACATAATTATTAAAAAAAGATTGTATATTACTACACGAACTAATGATATACTATCGCTAAGGGAATATCCGACCTATTAACTTATCATAACAAATTAGGCAATAAAGGATGCAGTTTATTTTAAAATTAATGAGCATTTTTACGAGTTCCTAGTTTCACATAGTTAAGACAAGACTGAATGGCTCCATGAAAAATTTTGAAGTAACCCCAGAGATCATAGGTTCGACTTCCATTTTATAATGCCTCCATGGTAGGTATAGTGGTTCGAGTACCTTAGGTTCGATTCCCGATTCGGGCAAATTTTGTTGTCGGTTTTTTCGAAAACATCTTGGGCTTATTATAATCACCAATCTGCATTTGGTAAGCATGATTAAGTAGCCAAATATTGACGATTTTTTTTAAACCAAGTAAGTTGGCAGTCAGACACGCTGCCCACCTGATGGTAAGCGGTCACTGCGGCCTATGCAATTAAGGGACACTTCATCTTGAAGCGTCGCTCAATGTGCTGCCAGACTGTAGGCTCATCTGATCTTCGAGCCTTTTATTTCAAGAGTACTGGCACCCACATTAATATTGCCGGAACACAGCCAGAGCTGTTATGGCGGCGGCTTTCACCTGTGGGGGACTTCATTTCATTGATGGAGGCCTTTGTTTCACAGTAATTTCAGTGGGGTGGGTCATTCACCTTACAGAAAACACATAGTAAGAGTAGCAATTCATAACTGTTGTGAAATATTTCAATTATTCGGAAGGGCATGGTGTTGGAAGCGAGAAGAACCTTTTCTGGCTTCCAACGCGACGTTAGTTTTCCTTCAAATTACAGGCAGGTGAAGGGGAAACTGGGGAGACCGGGGGTTTAGTGGATAGTGGATGCTTTAGTCTCGAGTCCCACACACGACCGCAGGTCTAGCTAGCCTGCGGTTATGGTGCATAAACGCATTCTCTTCCGAATAAAAAAGACGTCTATTGGTGACTGCACTGTAACTTACCATCAGGCGGGCCGTACGCTTGTGCTCTACCCTGGTACAAAAAATAATGATGATAATAAATTTAAATATGAACTACATAATAATTAGGTATCTCATCCTGTTAACTATTGAACTAGTAGATAATAAGGTAATCGCAACAGGAAAACGATAAGTTTTGCAATACTCGATAGATTAGAAATGTATGCGCATAATACTACATTACAGTTATACCTACGAAATACTATGTAATCATCGAGAATATCAAGGTCATGTTTTATTATCTTGTAACATACTGACTGTGCTTGCAATAATAATGATTTATGAGCAATAAAATATGGATCTCACTGGGGGTGCTGCAATAGAACTGTTCCACGGTCAAAATCGTTAATGGTTTAATGATGTCATCGGAGTGCCAAACGAGGATTAACATTATCCAGATATACCAGGATCGGTACAAACTTCCTCCATGGAACAGTGGCTAAGCCGCTCCGGTATAAAAACCCGGAGGTTGTGGGTTCGTTTCCCGGCTTGGGTCTGGTTGGTGGTAGGACTTTTTCAGAGTCCGACTGGCTAGCTTCCAACCCCTACAGGTGAAATCTGCCGCCATAATAGCTCTGGCTGTGTTCCGACGATATTAATATGCGGGTACACTTGAAATAAAAGGCTCGAAGATCAGATGAGCCCACAGTCTGGCAGCACCTTGAGCGACGCTTACAGACACAGAGATTCATAGAAAACTCCGTGCTTCCAGATCTTTATCTGGAAGCGGTCACCGGCCTATGCCATTTAGGGACACTTCTGTCACTCAATGGCATACCTAGGCCGCTTACCATCAGGTGGGCTGCGTGTCTGTCTGCCTACTAACTTGGTATAAAAAAAACATACACACAAAAGTTTGTACCGTGCGAGATCAAACTCGTGACCTCTGGTGCAATACCCGACTACTCAACCAATAAACTAAATGGGTCGTCTTTTGATTTGAACCCAGGACTTTGTGCCACGACACGATAGAATATAATATACGAGCCACTGCGCCATCTAAATCTACTATCAAAATATAAATATGAGAAATACCACAAGCATTCCGACATACCGCAATATCGCAATTAATAATGCTCATGATTGAACCCGACACCACGGGAACAGAACTGGGCCACTGAGCCGTCGCGTCGCCTCTAATTAAGGAACACATGAATTATATCATATTCACATGAGATCAGGAAAACGCTCGTATTGCAATCGGCGACGACTTGTCTACGATGGGAACGTGTGAAATCTTCAGTTTCTAATAAACATAAATATTTTATAATACGACTTTAAATTGCACAGAAGTAAGAGAGGTAAAAGAAAAACTTTTTTGTAGCAGGGCTTAAAAAGTTGGTACCGTTACCAATAACTATACGTAAGATGTTTCTGCTTATTTCCAGACCGATACTAACAGACATGTTCATGCATACAAATGTACAGAATGTATGAAATGTACAGCGCGGGGATCGAACCCGCGACCTCTAGGTGTAAAATCAGACTTTCAACACACCAAATCTGTTGTAAAATAGTGAAACCAACAGCTTTGCATACGCAAAAGCTACATATTTGCGCTACAAGTTAGAAGAACAGATCGTACACCTGATGGTAAGCGCCACGTCTGCCCTTAGACAGTTCAGTGGCAAACAGTAACTAAGCAGTTACTGTCTGGCATCGCCCTGCACCCGCTACACCGAGACGACAGTTATTAGGTCTCATATAATATGTATATATACCCAGTAATTTCACTAGCTTCAGTGCACTTTCCCCGAAACACAGAAGTGCTTGACACACTTCTATTTCACGGGAAAATATCTGGCACTGCGGTGGTACCCCTAGACGGTCCAGTACAGGAACCTACCACCTGATGGCTGTTCGACTCAAAATGAGCATAGGGCTCACATTGACATTGATAAAAAATATTATTAGATATTTTAGTGTGCGTATAGCATCGCCTCCACTTACAGAATACGTGACTTCACGTTCAAATTCACATGACATCAGGAAAACGCTCGTATTTCAACAGGCGACAGCTTGTCTACGATGCAATGGGAATGTGTGAGATTCTTCAATATGCTTGCACGTGTTATTCTAGACCAAGTTTTTGCTTTACTTTGAATGAGTTTTATTACCGACTCTTTTTTCGCAGAAACCGTGTGTTTTTTAAACCACCACCCAAGTAAGGTATTTGTTGTATGATTGATACTTAAAAAGTCTGCGAATACATCCGTATAATAACAAGTCACGTAAAGAGTTTTTTTTTTCTATTTCGTGATTGACACTTCCTCCACACAGGACACATCGATTTGGAGATCCTTAGAAAAGGCCTATGTCCAATTACAGTCCTCATTACTACATTTTTTTTTATGAAATGAAGCCGGTTGCCCAACTCTAGTTATTATTGTAGAAAAGTACAAATATTGTTAAAGGGACGTTTATTGTTTTATTTACTTTACAACGCTTAAAACGATGACAGAAAGATAACAACCAGATCTATAAACAAGTATTAAAATAGAAGGTAAAATCCATTTTTATCCTTGTCTAAGGTTACCCGTGATGGCGGATTTATCTGAAATTAGGTTATCATTACTTATCAGATAAAGCAGTAAACAAAGCTTGTTATTGACAGGTGTTTGTGTCAGGCTTCAAATACTTTAATTCTACTTGAAATGTGAACTTGATAACATATTTTTTGAGCTAGCACGTAGGCACAAACTTTAAAAGGCACACCTCAAACAAGAGTGACTACTACCGGCTTCGGAAGTTGGCTATCTATCGAGGAGGACTAGCAAGTAACTATATAGTTTTTCTTCTCAGTTGCCTAAATAAAAATATTTACAACATCCTACTAATATTATAAATGCGAAAGTCTGGATGTTTGGATGTTTGGATGTTTGTTCCTCAATCACGCCTAAACGGCTGAACGGATTTAGATGAAATTTGGCACACGTATAGTTTATAACCCGGAATAGGACATAGGCTATAAAATTCCTACGGGAAACGTCTCATTCCCGCGGGAATATCAATTTTAAAACTACTGAACCGATTTGAATAATTCTTTCACTGTTGGAAAGCTACACTATCCCCGGTGAACATAGGGTACTTTTGATCCTGGAAATGTGGGGGAAGGGGGATATTTGAAAAAAGAGATTACGCGCGGGTGAAACCGCGGGCTAGTAATATATATTTTTTTAATACTAGATCAGTTGGCAGACAGGCACGCAGCCCACCTAATGGCCGTCACTGCGGCCTATTCCATTGAGTGACACTTTACCAGGAAGCGTCGCTCAATGCTCAGACTGTAGGTTCATCTGATCTTCGAGCCTTTGATTTCAAGTCTACTGGCTCCCACATTAATATTGCCGGAACACAGCCAGAGCGTTTATGGCGGCAGATTTCACCTGTGGGAGCTAGCCAGTGGGACTTTGAATAAGTAGACCCAAGGCGACATTTGAACCGCAATGTTTTATACCCGAGCGACTTAGGCCTTCGATACACTTGACGGAAATTACAAATAGCGGGCACACTACGCAGAAAATCGGTCGCTCGGTCGCGGACAATGACTTTATATGAAATTAAGTACATGCATTGACGTTGTGTTGGCGAATTCCCGTCTAGTCTGACGAATGTCTTAGTCACTGTTCCACGGAGACGATCAGATAAGACACTTCATTTCTTATCGTAAGTCTAGATTTTTTTAACACTTTCTCCCAGCATAGCATGTTTAAAGAAAAATAAAAACAAACCATCGTCTTACAAAGCTAGTTATAAATAAACAATGTGTTATCGCAAGGCCAGGCGAAGCCGGCAAGGTCAGGTGCGTAAATCAAAGTTAATCTGAGCTATCTCTAGGTCAAGGTCAGTGTTCGACTTAGGATTGATAACAGTTGGGACCTTGCTCTTGAACTACATTATGTATGTGAAATAGAAGTGTGTCAAGCACTTCTGTGTTTCGGAGAAAGGGCACCGAAGCTAGTGAAATCACTGGGTATATGAACTGTCGTCTCTGTGTAGCGGGCGCAGGGCAGTGCCAGACTAACTGCTTAGTTACTGTTTGGCACTGAACTTACCATCAGGTGTACCATCTGTTCGTCTTGTTACACATTGCAATAAAAAAAATGTATATTCCGCTACTGTGGGTAACTGAGTTTTTAGAGAGAAGCCTTAAATGTTTTAGGGTTTGGTACTTTTTTTTTGCTCTGGCTATTGGCGTAAAGTACGGCAGATTTCGGTAATTTTTATTTTTAAATATTCTGCTCATATGTAGACTGATTGGAGAAAACCGTTGGCTACTAGATACGGAAATAAGATTCCGTCTGTAGAATCGAAAGGAAAAAACTGATATTTCCATTTGTCCTTCTTTCAGTCAGAACCTTAGTAGGTATCAGGATCAGTAGGTACCAAATTGATATTAGAGCCATATTATTCTCTAGCTTCTGACTGTCCGTTTCTTTTAATTTTCTGATTATTCGAAAGTTTATTTTTATTTAGAAATAGATTACCAAGGTCTGTTACTCTACTCAGACGAAGGTTAATATGAAATGGGTGCTACTTAATGTGAGAACTACGCTCACATTAATTTTAACAGAAGCCGGGTAAAACTATTATAGCAGCAGATTTCACTTGTTGATTGATTATTCCCGTTGTCCACCATATGTTTGTCCACCACTGGTTGATGGTACTTGGACACTGAAGAAGTCTGACTACCAACAGTACCAACTAAATACGGGTTGGTGAGAAAAAAATGTTTTGCCATCCCTAAAATCTCACGTAAACAAAGTCCTCAAGTTTCAAATAGAAAGTAAATGTAGGTAAACAATCCACTTTGGCCGCGGACACAAAGAAACAACGCGGGGTTGATTGTGAAAGCTCTGCAATACACTCACCTATTAATAACTTGCATGGCGCAAGAGCTAAAGAAACTCGACCTTTGTTAAAAGTCAAAGTTAAAATTACCTTTTTGCAAGAAAATCGAAGCATACAGCATTTTCTCTTGTTTATTTACTCAGATAGGATACATGCATTATACAATATAGCATTTATAAATAGTCAAATGTAATAATAATTAGGTATAATTGCAAGAATGTCCCACAGCAACGCAATGCCATCTTTTAAACCAAGTTATCTTTACGTCGTCACAATGTTGGGTACTGGCCTAGTCACCAGGCTTGCCAAATGCAGATTGGTAATCACAAACCCAAGTTGATTCCGAAAAAATCGTCTTATTATGTAGGTAATGTAAATGAGCACTTTCCCTAAAATTATTAATGTGTTTTTTTTGCGTCAACATAATTAAATGTAAAATCTAAAAGTGCTTGTTGAGATTCGAACCATCAACCAAGCACTGATAACCACTCAGCTACCATTGATCTTTACCACACCACATGTCTTATCCAAATTACAAATAAAACAAAAGATAACATTTCTAAGAAGTCACAAGTCATTTTTTCCACCCGCTCCCACTTGTGGGTTGAGCCACATGTCGCACCTTGTTTGTTTAGGCTAGAACCAAACCCGGGACTAATCGCCCCCTGCTGCGACACTGTTTACGTCACGCTCTGTTGGTTATTCCAACTCAAGGCCAAATGGACCTAACCAACACTCCTAGTATTTGTAAACTACTTCATTTTTTAGTCTCGCACTCACCTAATGGTGAGAGATCAAGGAAACATCAAAATCAAAATGTTCTTGCTGAGGAAGGACACTGGGACACTTGCCACTTTAAAAATTCTTTATTTTTGCTTCAAATAATAATGCATTTTGAAACAGCACTCAATGTACTGCCACACTGAAATGCTACACTAAGTACGAGTAGGTTTGATCTTGGAGCGTCTGATTTTAGCATGTGGTGCTAAAATGATTACAATAGTCATTTATAAAATATTATAAATTACTATTGTAATCTAATTCAAATTGAGATTGTATTGATGTAAACGTTGAAAGGAGGATTGAAAATAGTTTCCCGCCGGTTCTTCACTATAGATAGGTAGTGCATTCTGATTCCGGTGGTAGAGTAGAGTCACCGTAACACGATTTTAAGTCATTGAGCTAATATCAGTACATAATATTTCCCAAATGCTTAGGCATACAGACAGACAAGTTTTAAACACACACACCTTCTAACTAATAAACCAAATTAGCCCGCAAACAAAAAATAAGCAATATGTACTGTAATCCAATACTAAATACTTAGCATATTAAATTATTATATTAGCAATCCAACGAATCAATCACATGACATTATATTTACCCGCAAAATTTGCGTATATCACTACTAAATACACTTAGCCAGACACATTTACTAAGCAAATATATACGTGAGAAACAAAGTTTGAATATTCAAACAAGAGTTTTTGTAGTGTTTATTAAACGTGGTTTTAGATTTATGCGCCACTCTGTGAACTGTGAAGATCTGGCATATTTCAAAGATGGGTTCCTACAGTAAACATTATAGTGTTTTTTAGCGAATTCTTACGTGCTTATGATGAAATATGGCCCATCTGTTAAAGTTAATAGTTTCTTTGTCTAGCAAAAAATATTGGTTCAAGAGACAGCGATTCTAGTTTGAAAATGGTTCTACAGTGTAGTCCTTCAAACGAGGCGCAAAGAAGCACCTTGTGGGCCAATATGCCTCGGTGTTACGTCCATTATCATGGTAGTTACTTACTTACTCCTATGGCTCAGCGACCCAAAGTGTGTCTTGGCCTCCGATACAAGATAACGCCACCTATCTCGGTCCCCTGCGGTTTCGCGCCAGTCTCCCGATTCAAGCTCTTGGAGGTCTGCATCTACAGCTCCACCGGTAGCCAGGGCGATGGTAGATATATTATATTATTTTATTCTTACCAAAAGCCATTATTTCAATCCTTCAATTTGTAAAATCACAATAACCAATATAATAGTGACAAAATGTGACAGCAGGTTTCAAGGCTGGTTGGGAAAGTCCATCTTAAAAATGTGCATTTCATTGAAAAAGCGACCACGTCCAATAATTCTGCACAATAATAAGTTTTTAATGCAAATAAACAATTTATTATTATTATTATTAAAAAAAACTATTGTAAACTTCATTAAGAACCCCCATTTAGGGATCTAACAGACGAACGACCCATCGTCCGCGACCCTCGACGACTGCGGTGAGCGGCTGTCGTCCGGAGCCGCAACGACAGCCGACGACCCTCGGCGACTGCCGTCGAGAGTCGCGGCGACCGTCAGCGGCAGTCGTCGACAGTCGTCGAGAGTCGTCGGCCCCGAACGACTCTCGACGACTGCCGCTGACGGTCGCCGCGACTCTCGACGGCAGCCGCTCACCGCAGTCGTCGAGGGTCGCGGACGATGGGTCGTTCGTCTGTTAGATCCCTAAGTCATTAGGTCTTGAAAGTTTGGGCTGAGCGTTAATTGTCAGTACGTAAGTCAAACACTGAACGATTGCAAATTATCTCACTCCATTGCTCTCTTTTTGACTCTGAGCTTTAATACGAGTATAAGGTGTTACATGATGATGATGATGATGATTGGATTTATGATGTTTACATTAGTCGTACGTGTGAGAGTGCACGGCGACCCCTCAGTGTCATGTCCTCTTCCGTGCGACTTGACCCATATCTCGCGCACGGTGCAAACGCGCTTATGACTGCGGATAGATCCCGAGATATACATGATATAGTTCTATAAAAAATATGGCTATCGTAGGTTTACCATTGGTAGGCAAAAGGTCCGTTGGAGGGATGATATCACCAGAATAGTATCCACAATCAGGGTGACCCAGAACAGGTCTGTATGGAGAAAATTCTTCCATTCTTCAATTCCTTCCTTCAATTAAAGAGTTTATTTCTTATGGTAAACCTATGGTGGTACACCGACTTGGGTACCTGGGGTTTATGTAATATTTCCTCAACCAGAGGATTCAACTCAAAAGATGATAATAGTATGAATAAACAAACCAACAAGGGTATACGAGAATATAAAGGTATGATAGTAATTTTTATAATTTTATATATTAATAAAACGTGAGGGCTATAACTGCTTGCTTGCTTTCCATCCATCATAGACCTGATGTGTATAATCTGGCGGACCAATTAATGAAATGAAAGGCGAGATAAATCGATCGAAATTTCCACAGAATTCGCACCAGATATCCCTAGACTCGTCACTCCCCACTAGCCCCCGTGACTCACACGTGCTGAAAATCGTATTAAGCGAATATTAACGAGCGATCGCTCTAGTTTCGAGCGGACGAGCGAAAGTGGGCCGCGAATTCGGATCGGCATATCGCCGAGTTACATGATCACCCCCCTGTCTGACAGCGTAGAGGATAACCAACTTTATTGTGATGGGATTAAAGTTGGAGTTGGCACGGAGTGGAGGTGGCGAAATTGGTAATAGCCCAGTAACCTAAAACATTCAACCTTTGCATAATTTCCTGTTGGGATTAGGTGTGCGATTGAATCGAGATATTCTGTTTTGGGATGGCTGCTTCCGTATTGGTTAAGGAATGCTTTTTTGGAATTCATTAGATTCTACTCACTAACATGTCTTGTCCAGTGCTGTCTCCTGGATTCAATCGGACCGTGCATTTGTTCCCTATTTACCAAACATTACGTGGGTTTTAATCGTCATTTGAGTGGCAAGTCAGTCTCTATCACTTTAGAGGTGGCTTAAGCATTTCCTAATAATCAGTTACCTGTTTAGAGCATCGCTCTTGTCCACTTGGTTACTATTACTTATAATCAAAGTCAAAAGTCAAAGTCAAAGTATTTATTTTGCAATTTGATTTACCAAGAAATTCTTTTGCACGTCATAAACTTTTTTTCCTACCAGCACTTCGACGTGAATGAATGGCCTGCTGCTGAGAAGAAGTGCTGCAAGAAACTCAACAGTTATGATAGCCTTTTGTAAATCATTTTGTGTTGTACAATATTAACTTAATAATAATATAATGTCAACTTAATAACAATATAATGTCAACTTAATAATAATTTAATAAGTACAATATAATATGAAAATAGTGTCAAAATTATTCCGGCTGTATTTCATCAATATTGATAGCGGAGTCAATTCAGACAGTACGTGTACAGATGAAATAAAAAGCTCAAAGATCTGAGGAGCCCACATTAAAGAAGTGGCAGTGCATATAATTATGCTTCTTGGGACAGTATTCCTCATGGTAGGCCACTTTAGCCTATTATTGCCTAATGGTGCCGATATCTAGAAGTGCACCTGTGCTCGTTCCCTCACTTGTATCTAGGGTTGCCAGATGTCCGGTTTTCGACCGGACAGTACGGTTTTCTTTATGTTTGTCCAGTCAAGAAAATCTT
The DNA here is from genome assembly GCA_949319885.1 of Mecyna flavalis. NCBI lineage: Eukaryota > Metazoa > Arthropoda > Insecta > Lepidoptera > Crambidae > Mecyna > Mecyna flavalis. The sequence goes on along the minus strand of OX439417.1, from coordinate 1,762,580 downwards.
GGTAAACCGGACAAAAGAAAGATTGTCCATACAGATAACCAACCCCTGTTTTTAGTCAATTAATGTTAATAAATAAAAATTAAAAACTTGTCCGATTTTTTTTAAACATCTGGCAACCCTACTTGTATCATCCAGCGAAGTTAGTCAATCATTATAATTAGCCACAGAAGCAATTCGTGAGGAGTCATGAATATGCATGTAATTGTTATTTATCACTAGTGGCACCAAACTCAAAAAGGACAATGCACTCAAAAGTTGATGGAGCGGCACTAACGCAATAACAATTAGCTCGCTCGCTCGCTCCGCTTTTTGTGACCGCGAGGGGACAGCTACCAAATATTAGTTTTACTGCTATTGTATACTTTAAAAAGCATTTTGTGTGCTACTGTGCTTTGTAGGGTACCCATCTGGCTTCTGGTTTTAGGACATATTTAGTGATATTTTGAACATATAAATATCAGAGGTCCTAAACAAGCGGCATTTATGATGTTCGTTATAGCTCAATTTGCGATAGCGAATGTCAAAACCCGTACTTTCAATATCGATTGACCACGTGACTTTTCTAAGGCACCTGTCAAATCTATACAATTTGAAGTTAGCGAATTTCGCTATCGCTGTCAAAATGTTACTTTTTTTAGACCCCCGTTCTTGTTCTTTGGTCTAGTCGGTGCTAGAGTCGGAGGTCGGAGATAAGTCGGTCTCATAGAAAAGAAAAATGGTCGGTCTAGTAATAGTCTATTTGAAACACAGAACAAGATTTTCTCTCTGATTTGAAAGCTACCAAAATTGTTTTGGTTTAGAGAATATCTCTTGGCATTAAATCCGCCAATACCTAGTACTTGTTTTGTACGTAAAAGTGTAATTATAAACAAATCAATATTTCTAAGTCCGTCAACGAACAACGTTAATTGGCGTTTTAGGAACACTTTTGCCTAAGAAATTTTCGTAAAAATGGCAGTACTAGTGATCCTTGTAAACAAAAAGCGTTTCCAGCTTAAATAAAAGGAGAAGAATTGTTATTACCATTTTAAAAAATCACAAATTTCCACCTATTCTACGAGTAGACGTTGAAGTAAGGCCACCCTACGGAATGAGGAAGCCCATCCATTCCACCCCACATCATCAGCACAATGGGTGCAAATCGGCGCAAGCGCCACGCACCTGGCGCTCGCGTGCCCTTTATGTTTGCTATTTTTTAGAGATCCGTCGGGAAATCAAAACGTTACATTTTGTAACTTATTAAAATCGACGGACATACATAAAAAAAAAAAAAAAAAATACATACAGTCGAACATATAACCTCCTCCTTTTTTGAAGTCGGTTAAAAAAGAGGATTACAGGTGATAACATGAAAGTAGCTTAAATAGTAATATTATTAGTTAATAACATAATTTTAACGCCGATGTTGCAAATGTCAGTATGCACTTACCAGAGACCAAGTCATCCTTTTGCTTGTTTGCAGACAAAAGTAATGTTTATCAGTCATCTGAAACCGACTAACTGTCGATTCGGATACAGTTTATTCGGACACAGTGTCTGAATTGACACTTTTTAATTTTAATATTTTTTCACTGTCGATTCGGACACCGCGATGTAAATAGCTGTTTTGTACAGTCAGATAAAAAATCTACCTACGATTTCTTTTCGTTTTAAACATAAAGTATCAACGAAGCCTTCTACACTAAGCTATCGGTAATGTTTCTAGAGATGAAGATTTTTTTTATCTGACTGTACAAAACAGCTATTTATATCGCGGTGTCCGAATCGACAGTAAAAAAATATTAAAATTAAAAAGTGTCAATTCGGACACTGTGTTCGAATAAGCTGTGTCCGAATCGACAGTTAGTCCTGAAACCCATTTATTTATTTATAGTTCAAGCTACTTATCTTTAGTTTGGGACTAGACAGCAAGTAAATTACATCCAGGGACAATTTTTTTATGTATTTATTGAATAGCGATGATTATTAACAGTAACAAGTCACAACACGTCAAAAAATATAACAAAATGGCTACGGAACCCAGCGACAGATCTACGCCGCATTTTACCTAACTGTTATTCTAACCACCGGGGATTATGCCCCACATATTAAGAGATTGAAATATTGCCCTGAATGGAGTATTTTGTTTGGAAATATTTATAGACCTCCGATTTAAACCTGCCCAGATTAGTCTGCTATTATGAAATTATTAATCTCGTTTGTGTGCGAGTATAAGTATAAATAGTAAGGACAGATTTATTTAAGCATGTTTTAAATATTTTAATAAATAAAATTTATAATGAAGTTTTTCTATTATGAACCTTAGTTCACTGATATAAGGCTTCAGGGCCAATTAAGCTTAACCAGACGTGGTCTAGTGGCTATAAAGTGCCGCTCGAGTCCTGGGTTCAATTTCCGAGCTTTGACCGAAAAATGTTACTCAATAATAATATGTATTACACTACACTACACGGACGTACGTAGCTATTTGGATTGGCACCGACTTCAACAGATTAGTAGGTACCTAGCACGTAAAATACAAATAATTTAATAAATAGGTTATTTTTTGCTTTTCAGTGTTTTAGGTAGTTTTATTTTATTTTATTTTTTTTTTGAAGTCGGTTTAATTTTTTTTTTTTAAGTTTGTTTATTTTTCTATTTTTAGTGTGAATAAATCGACTAGGTATTATAAAATAACGGGTAAGAAGTCGTACCCTTTAGCTTCCATCATCATAGTTGTACCTTCCATCATCAGCTTAGCAGCAAAAATACATGAAATACAACTAACGGTTTACATATTCCTTCAATACTGAAAGAATTAACCCCTAACTCCTAACCGTTAAGGAGTTGTATCTTCCATTATCAGCTCATCAACATAAAATGATGACTATCGGACGCAAAAACTTGAATGGCTTCAGAAAAAACAAGGAACGTGCAGTATGCGCCTATAAAATTTGAAGGTTGCCCTTGATTTTCTCGGGATCCCATCATCAGATCCTGACATGGTGACAATGGGACCACCTCTGAACTGTGCACTTTCCAATAAAAAAAGAATTATTTAATTTGGTCCACAATTGACGGAGAAATCGACGGACATACATAAAAAAAAAATACATACAGTCGAACACAGAACCTCCTTCTTTTTTGAAGTCGGTTAAAAATAATTAAGACAATAACTCGACAGGTGGCGCCAAATCTTTCCTCGTGACTCAAACCCTTTCCATTTAGTCCAATCTGTTGTGGTAACTTAATCCGTCGATCCAAAAGCATTTCCCCGCATTCCTGAGCCAAGCCGAAAAGCATTATTCTTTCGGCATCGCATATCAAAGGGAACAAAATCTTTTGTCCGACTAATTGTTCGTTTAAAACGCTGGGTTATGTTTAAAAGATAACAAAGGTTCGGTATTGTTTTACATCACGTAAATGCTTTTAATGATTTTTAGGAACTTACTTAGCCGAGTTTCTTGATGGTGAATTCTCGAATGATATGCGAGCGGCTAATGTTGATACGGATATGACCCAATTTAGAAGAGCCTTAATATAAAAGGAGTGCCGACCCCAAATACCTAATAATGGGAATAATAAGGCAAGGCAGATGAAGAAATTATTATTTAGGTACATTTTTACATACTTACTATGAATGTATAGTCCTGCCTTCGCTCTGGTTGGCAATTGGACTCTTCCAGAATCCAATTCGCTAGCTACCAACCTCACAGGTACTATTTTCCGACATAATTGCTTTGGCTGTATGTAGGAGGGTCTGGAACCTTGGGTCTGGTTGGTGGTAGCCTGGTAGGGCTTTTTCAGAGTCCGACTGGCTAGCTACTACCCCCACATGCTAAATCTGCCGCCATAACAGCTTCGGCTGTGTTCCGGAAATAAAAATGTGGGAGTGAAAAAAAAAGTGTCCCTCAATATATTATGTAATAGGCGTTAGACAACGCACATTAAAAAAATCTTAACAGCTTAGATATATGCACATAATGTTCCAATAAACTTCCACAAGCATGAAATGAATTGCCTTGTACGATACTAAATACAATCAGTTTGCAAATGACAATTCCTTTTATTCGTTAATTTATGCGGCAAAAATCAACATGTCGTTGTCAATTAAGGCGTGCATAATTCACGCTCTCGTTGCTTTATTAATAGCCCGAGGCGGTGTGAAGTAGGGCTGGAAGAATTTACTACTGTTGTTTATAAAGTAAAGTAAGCCTCTTCATGTCACACTGTCGGGTAAAAGTCTCCATCTTTGAAATCAAATATCGTAGTGGACCAGCGTTGCCAGACGTCCCGATCAGGCTCAGTCCCGCTTTTCGGGGAGAACTTGACCGTACGTGCAGAGTGCTGAGAACAACGATATTAAATTTAAATTCGTTGGCTGAGAAATAAAGGCGCGTACCGCGTGTAATGAAGATAAGTTTGTGGGAGAGAGAGGCTACTTGAAATGGCTACTTTTGCTATCTATTGTCAAGTAAACGTAATTTTAAGTCAAATAAAAAGATAAATATTTGAAAACCTTTGATTAAATACGTTTTTTTTTACTATGTCCCGCTTTTGACGGAAGAATCCCGCTATTTTCACTCAAAAAGTACCAAAGTCCCGACTTGGCAAAAATAAAAACTGGTAACGCTGTAGTGGACTGAATATTTCCGAGTCCCACACACGGGGCAGGCCCGGGAATGGTGCTTCAAGCTTCAACGCATTCTTTTTCAAAAATAAAAGATTTTTTTAAGTCTAGTTATTAAATTAGAGCGAGTGTTCAATCTTATTAGTTCCATTACTTAGTTCCATAATGGTTCTATTCCATTTATGCATTAGATAAAATGATGGAACTACTGCGATTACTCAAATTAGAATTTATTGTTGTCTGATGTTTTCCGCCGCCGAGCTAAGGGTTAATACGCACATTTTTTATTTTTTTATACTAATTCAGTTGGCAGACAGACTCGCAGCCCACCTGATGGTAAGCGGCCTATTCCACTGAGGGACACTTCACCAGGAAGCGTCGCTCAATGTGCTGCCAGATTAAAGACTCATCTGGTCTTCGAGCCTTTGATTTCAAGTGTACTGGCTCCCACATTAATAGTGCCGAAACACAGCCAGAGCTATTATGGCGGCAGATTTCACCTGTAGAGGTTGTAGCTGGCCAGTCGGACTCTGAAAAAGCCCTACCCTTCCACCAACCAGACCCTAGGCGGGAATCGAACTCACGACCTCCGGGTTTTATACCCGAGCGGCTTAGCCACTGTTCCACGGAGGCGGTCAAAACTACCAACATATACTAATTCAGATTATAACTATCGACCGCACGCATATGAAGCGATGCTTCAAACCACTCTGCCATTATTTTTTTCCATAGAAATGTAACTTAAATGTGCAAGCCCTAGGACTAATATCATCGCCATCTTTGGTAAACCATATCTGGATGCAATTGTACACGAAGTACGGCGCCCATAAAAGTCAAAAAAATATTTATGTTACTGCGTTTGTTATTATGAAGATTTCATAAAAGCAAATAAATAAAACATTTATTTGGAACTCCACCCAGGTCCCAGGCGAAGCCGAGGCGGACAGCTAATAAAATGTATTTCTTTTGGACAATTAAGACATTAAAATGCCCGTCACTGATCAATACTCGGTAACATTGTTTGTAACCCAACAACTTGACAGAACAACATTGTGCAGAAGGTACTTACTTACTCCGATGGCTCAGCGACCCGAAGTATGCTTGGCCTCCGATACAAGATTTCGCCATCCTTCCCGATCCTGTGTGCTCGCGCGCCAGTCGCCAACACGCAGCTCCCGGAGATCAGCCGCCACTACATCGCTCCAGCGATACCTAGGGCGGCCAACCGGCCGACGGCCAGTAGGCCGGCCCAGATAGGCTTTCTTGACACCGCGATCCTCTCCCATTCTCTCCAAGTGACCAAGCCATCGGAGTCTGTGAGCTTTAGTCTCCCCTATAATGTTAGGCTCAGCCACAAGTTGTTCTATTTCGGCATTCTTCCGAACCCTCATGCTTCCGTCGGGCCTCGGTACTGGTCCCAGAATCTTACGAAGGATCTTTCGCTCAGTGACCAGAAGCCTGTTTTCCTCTTTAAGAGTCAGTGTCCAGGCTTCACAGCCGTACATTAGTATGGGCCGTATCACGGTTTTGTAAACCCGGATCTTGGTCTTTCTACTTAAAAGCCCGGACACTAACACCTTGTGTAGAGCGGCACTGCAGCGTAGGGCATTCTGGACACGGATTTCAATCTCTTCTTCGCGAGTGTTCGTGTCAGTGATGGTGCATCCTAGGTACTTAAATTTTGCAACCCCACGATAAGTAATATCTCCGACTTTCCCGTTCGGTACGAGTATTTCTGTAGCGTTTCATGTGGAGATACTTGGTCTTCTCGTGGCTGATGCTCAGACCCACTTTACTTAGTTATTAGTTGTTAGTTTGTGCAGAAGGTGGTAGTGTTTTTTTTATGCTATAGGTATCAGTTGGCAGACAGTCACGCAGCCCACCTGATGGTAAGCGGCCACTGCGGCCTATTCCATTGAGGCACACTTTACCAGTGTCGCTCAATGTGCTGCCCATAGATATTCTGTGGTGCTGCCCGAGAAGAAAAGTACATCTGTAAAATTGCGTGTCAAATCAAAATTTTTTCAGGGGCACTTATTTTTTTGCTGACTGTACATGAAGCATTTATTTTACTGGTATTTATTATGTTAGCAGCATTCCGTTAAGAGGCGATATCTCCTTGTCCGCAAAAAGACGCCTTCTGCCGCCTTTGCAGAGCTCATATTACTTTTGAAATACATCGACTTATTAGGAATCCATACTTCGGAATGAAAAACGTCTGTTTAATAAAGGTGCAATATTAAGGGTATGTTGTGTTAATGTTTGGTCTTTAGACAGTTCATGTCTATTAGACGAAATGCTCCACCGGGAAAGTCCTCTCTAAAAAACATTGTTGGAAACTCGCACAGCGTCATCTATCATTCACAAATAAAACAATAACAATACGTGAAGTACGGTGAAGTACGTAATTAAATAGCATAAAAATTAAAAAAAAAGTAATTTAATGCGCGATTTTCTGACAGCCCGTTTTATTAGTTCTGAATAGATGGCGCCATTCCACCTATGCACGTATCTATGGTTTTGTTTTGTCTATGTCAGATGTCATTTTCATTCCCGAAAAAATTACGATTGGCGGAATTGTTAATAAAAAACACAAAGCAAATCATTCATTATGAAGAAGAAGAAGAATGAGTCAAGATTATGGCTCCTAGATACAAAAACAGAGGTAACAATAGATGTACATACTTCGTTAAACGCCATCTAGGGAAGCTTTTGGAAGGCTCTCTTTTTTTTAAATGGCCTGTCAGAAAATCGCCCATTGCAAAAATAAGTGAACTGTGGCCAATAGGTGCCTGACATTGCTACTGTAATTAAAACCTTTGTTCAGGCCACAAAGCCAGTACATATTCTGTAAGCAAGGTTTCCTGTAAGCAAGGGCCTTTTTTCGGAGGAGAATGCGTTTATGCACTATAACCGCAGGCTAGCTAGACCTGCGGCCGTGTGTGGGACTCGAGACTAAAGTGTCCACTACCCACTTAACTCCCTCGGTTTCCCCTTCACACCCGATTGGGACGAGCCGGTGCAAGCCGTGGCTATTGACCAGCCCTTAGTGATAACGAGCCAACTGGAAATAATAGCTTGATAAAACAATAACATTAGGGTCAGTTAGGAACACCGGTGGAAGAGGAACAAAACCATCATAACTCATAAACTACAGAGTTTAGCTGTATGTTCTACCAGTCGATAAAATAATAATAATCCTACTAATCCTACTAATATTATAAATGCGAAAGTCTGGATGTTTGGATGTTTAGATGTTTGGATGTTTGTTACTCAATCATGCCTAAACGGCTGAACGGATTTAGATGAAATTTGGCGTACGTATAGTTTATAACCCGGATTAGGACATAGGCTATAAAATTCCTACGGGTGAACGTCTCATTCCCGCGGGAATAACAATTTTGAAACTACTGAACCGATTTGAATAATTCTTTCACTGTTGGAAAGCTACACTATCCCCGGTGAACATAGGGTACTTTTGATCCCGGAAATGTGGGGGGAAGGGGGGATATTTGAAAAAAGAGATTACACGCGGGTGAAACCGCGGGCGGAAGGCTTATTATCGACTATTATTATTATTTTATCGACTGGTAAAACATACAGCTAAACTCTGTAGTTTATGAGTTATGATGGTTTTGTTCCTCTTCCACCGGCGTTCCTCTTACCCCAACTGACCCTATACCTTAATTTCAGCACACGGAACCATCCTAACTTCTTTTCAACTTGTACGTGCTTTCGTGCTCTCTTGCCACGATTTAGTAGCCACGCCCACAAGACTGCGATTAATCGCAACGGAAATGTTTCTTTGGATTGCTTTTGTGATGGCTTAATCCTATAGGTACACCCTTAGAAGGTAAACACGCCACGGCATAACTCGGTATAACGCCTTATGTTTGTCTATTTCGGAAAGCTTTATTTTTCAGTTATCTATTATTTTTTTACTGTTTGGCCTACTGTCCACGGCGGCGTAGCTTCGTAGACGCGTATTCGTCATTATACGCTTGGTGTACGCCTGCTTGCAGCGACGCGAGCGCGACGTTGACGCTACCAACAGTAGTCTTTTAATAATGCATAAAGAAAATACAAAAAATATATCAGACAGAGAACATTTTTAAGAGAGGTATTAGAGCTTAATGGATCTTTGAACAAGCCGCTCGTCTGAAAAGTACCTCTACCTTAAAGAAGAAGACTACAGAGAACCAGCATTACTTAACTGGTAGTGCTATGTTTCTGTCGGTGAGTTAGGTCTTCAGAGCACATTCGGGGAGAGCATGGTGACGGCAGCGGGGAGCACCTTCATTTGCTCTATTGTTAAGAGCATCCATAGAAAACAGTAAAGGCTCGGCCTCACTTATGTTCCACTTATCGTCGCCGTAGAGTGAAAACCTCGGGAGTGCATTTTTGCTCATTTTTTTTATTAAATTACATATTTGAAAGAAAACGTACATTTTAATACATTATTTGAAAAAAGGAAACTAAAGTTTGAACGAGCTTTACTTTTACTCACAATAACAATAACAAAAATCTACGTAGTACACATTTTTTTACCAGACGGTTTTTTTCACCTCCTGAAAAGTTTGCTCAAAAACACTTAAGAGGTTTTCACTCTACGGCGACGTTATTATCCGGGTGGGAAGAGTGGAAAAAAAATCCACTTTTCCCACCCAGGTGGGATGGCTAGGTGGGATAAGTGGAATAGCCGATAATTCGTGGCAGCGGGAGCGGCGTTGCACGCAGACGCACTGCGGTCACCGCTTGACGCGGGCCGTCGAGAGCGGTACGATGGCTGTCAAGCGGTGTACCGCAGTGCGCCTGCGTGCGCTGCCGCTCCCTCTCCCGCCCCGCGGTGTTCGAGAAGGAGTCTATGGGATTCCATACAAAATATCTCGCCGCTGCAGCAGCCGCCCCTCTGCCGAGAAATTCGAGGCTGAGGCCTAACCGCTTACCATCAGACGGGCCGTAGATATGAGCGCCACACTCGTGGTATAATAAAAACAGTATGAAAGTCAATGATTTTTTAATACTAAATGCTCGAAGAAGATTCTTCCTCTGAACTACTGCTGGACTCCGTTGAATTGTATCCCCAAGCCTCTACTTGGAACCGGTACAAGTTCTGGAAGGTCACCGTTGGGACTCGAACCTGCAGACAACAATAAATTAATCATTAAAATTTCACTTAAACTATCACTTCGGCAGTTGGGCGTAGTCTCAAAAGGGTCCCTGGGGATGCTGGTTTTTGTTCCAATGGAGGGGACCAAAGAAACCTGATGTGAGCAATATGGCGGTCGTGGGTTCGATACTTAACTCCCCCTTTTCTTGAAACCGGGGAAAACATAACGTATGGGCAATCGGCATCCTCCGTCAGGGGCGAAGGACTCCCCCATTCTAGAAAGAACGGAGGTTTCATACTAAACCCTGGGTTGCTCCTCCGGGAAGCAAGGGAAGGATCCCTGAAGGTGGTGTCATGGGAGATGGGAGTATCACTACTGACTACTGGAGAATATCCTCCAGCTGGATTCGTGTTAAGCCTTAGTTCCTAAAGTGGTTCAAGTGGACCCCCAAGAGTTTATGGGTAACTACGTGGGTCTACGTTATTGTAACATTTTTTTTCGAGTTTTTGAAATATCGTAAAAATGTTATTGCAGGTCATTGTAGGTCCACCGAAAATGGTTTGTAAGGAAACAAATTGTGGGAACCTGTGTAAAAGATATTTAAAACAAATCTAACTTTCTTACCTTAACCGTTGGAGTGTCCAACTCCCAGACCTTAGGTCTGCCGAGTTGGAATGGCATCCCCACTTTAACGCAAATTATCATGGTGTCGTGCATCCCGTCAATCTAAACAAAATAATATAATTAGTTATGTATTTTGGAAGGCAAACAAAAAAGGCGAGATTAAGTTTTTTTTATTGCAATGTGTAACAAGACGAGCAGATCGTATACCTGATGGTAAGCGCCACGTCTGCCCTTAGACAGTTCAGTGCCAAACAGTAACTAAGCAGTTACTGTCTGGCACTGCCTTGCCGCAGGGCAGTGCCAGACAGTAACTCGTCGTCTCGGTGTAGCAGGCGCAGGGCCCCTGCGCCTGCTACACCGAGACGACAGTTTTTAGGTCTCATATACCCAGTAATTTCACTATATTACATACTATTAAATAGCATTTGAAAGAAAAAGTAAATGTCATGTGACGTATAAGGAGCTTAAGATGCTGGCACAGTCCCGAGAGAAGTGGAAGGTGCTTCACTGACAAGAGCGTGGCTCTTAAATAGTGAATGAATGACTGAATGTATATTTGTAAGCATACTTGAAATCAATGGCTCAAAGACGACTCCACCGTACTGGTAGCACATTGAGCCACACTTCCTATCACTCAATCAACCAATCTCAATGCTATACACAAAAAATGATCTATCTATACTAATATTATAAAGAGGAAAGATTTATTTGTTTGTTTGTTTGTATTAAATAGGCTCTGAAATTACTGAGCCGATTTGAATAATTCTTCCACTGTTAAAAAGCTACACTATCCCCGGCTGACAAAGGGTCCTTTTCATCCCGGAAATGTGAGGGAAAGGGAGGGCTATTTGAAAAAAGAAATTACGCGTGGGTGAAACCGCGGGCGGAAGGCTATTATAATTAATATATGTATTAGAAAAAAACATCTACTTTTCCAGGGCGGGACTTGAACCCCCGTCCCTCGCTGTCCGTCGAGTGCACTACCAACTATGCCATCGAGACCTTAGCGGACCCATTGAATTTCTTCTAGTATTGATTTTACGCTACGTCAGGGCCTGAAGTTGTCTGCCAGTTGCCCCATGGCGCATTCGGTTGTAAGTTAACCATGCCCTATATGTACAAGTTTCATGTACAGCGTGGAATTTTAGTCGTTGTTTTCCCGCAGTAAAATGATTTTATCTTAGTAGTAAAATAGATAAATAAAGTTAATTTTTAGGCAAAACAAAAGTTTTACGATTATGATAGACGAAACTCGAACCAATAGTACTAGCTGCGTCGCGGACGGTCACCGGTCGGGGTCATTGCCCTTCGCGTTTATCAAAAAAAATGAATATTTACTATTTACTCACATTTGGTTTACATTTTCCCATCAAAATTTAAAAAAAAATCAAAAGAATTTAAAAAAAAATCAAAATAAAATTTCTCTCATAAATCGATAGTATTAATGAAGGTAAAGCGTTCTGCTGCGGGAAAACAACGACTAAAAAAACACGCAGTATTGTACCCAAAAAAGTTGTAATGCATTTTACCTCCAAGTAATAGCTAAGATAGGTCTTCCCCACCGGCTTGACCTGGAATATCTCGTGGTAGAAGCGAAACATGTCATCGGCAGCCTCCCCTCGGTCGTAGCAGCGGAGGCCACCCATCCACCAGTGGCCGAGCCAGCCGTGCCCGATCAGATCGAAGATGGACGCGCGGGGCATTATGAAACCTGGAAAAGTGTTTTAGGTTAATCCTCGCCTTGTTGATCTCGTCGTTTAAGGCCGTAATTAAATAAAATAAAAAAATCCCTCCTAAGGTTATAAAACCCGGAGGTCGTGGGTTCGATTCTCGCCTTGTGTCTGGTTTTCATAGTCCAACTGGCTAGCTACTATCTGCCGCCATAACAGCTCTGGCCATGTTCTGGCAATATAAATGTGGGAGCCGGGTACACATAAAATCAAGGCTCCAAGATCAGATGGGCCTCCAGTGTGGCAGTACATTGAACTGCCTCCGTGGTACAGTGGTTAGAGCGTTGGGCTCTAATACCCGGAGGTCGTGGGTTCGAATCCCGCGGGGAGCATCACTTTGTGTGAATGTTTCCAGTTTGGTAAGGACATTGCAGGCTTGAATCACCTGAATGTCTGAAAAGAATGATGATTCCGTGCTTCGGAAGGCACGTTAAGCCGTTGGTCCTGCGCCTGATCTCTCTTCGGTCGTGCCAGACTGCTGTCCCACCGTGCTATGAGAGTGAGGGAATAGGGAGTGCACCTGTGCTTGCGCACTCACTTGTGCACCATAATATATCCTGCGTAGTTGGCTGATCGTAAAAGATTGGCCGCCATAGCCGAATCGGCTAGGAGGACATTATTTATTTACATTGAGCGACGCTCCTGGTAAAATATCCCCCTATGGACTAGGACTCAGTGGCCGTTTACCAAGAGGTGGGCAAAACAATAAAAATTTATCTCACCAAACGGATCGTCCTTAGCAAACGCGCCGACAGCTTTCCCAGTGATGGCAGCAGTTATCCAGGGTACGTAGGGATGGAGCAAAATGTGCTTTGGTGGCGGAGGTGGTCTGCGGGTCCTGAGCGGATCTGGACAGGGGTAACCTCCTGCGACAGAAGACTTATTAAATACACTATCAGCCCCATACTAAGCATAGCTTGTAACATGGGCGCCAGAGCACGGATAAATATTTTTTTGGAAATAAATAAGTAATACATGCACCGACCGACAAAAACCGACATGGTCATTGTTATAAATGTTTGAAACATAAGAGAATTGAACCTGCCACCTCTGGTGTAATAGCCGAATTCTCAACCATTATTTAACGGTATATTCTGCTATGGATGTGATTCTTGCAGACCCAACAAGACGACTTCACATTTTTCTAGTCCTCTTTTATTCTTAATTCTCAAATTTTACAGAAAGTCGTGTAACTACATCTGATAAATACGTTCCACTTTCATCATCAGCCTATATACGTTCCCACTGCTGGGACACAGGCCTTATCTCAATTGTGAGATAGTGTGAGCCATTCTGCCAGAATACCAGCGCTGCTGTGGTGTTTTCTAAATATCACAGCAGCATATTGCTGAGGCAGAACTCTATTGGCCTGTATAAAGTTAGTTTTTAAGTAAAATTGTTTTATGTTTTATTTTAATTGTTATTAATTTTTTGTGTAATCTTTTGTTTTTTGGGCCAATAAATGTTTTTCTTTCTTTCCATACTCCACCACGCGGGCCCAGTGCGGGTTGGTAGAGGGGTGCGTAAGGTAAGTGACCAACCTTAATGTCAGGTGTTATAAAGCCGTCAAATGGCCTCTGATTAGGCTTGACGACTAATATCTACATTACCGCTTACACTTTCATAAGTCCACTTACCCTGTGATAGTGCAACAATAGACCAGTGCCCTGTATGCTCGTGCACCAGTGTTGGTGCGCCTGAGTGGAAACCGCATCCCGTAGTGCACGCCATCCGGCTCACCACGTTCTTTGACGTAGCATTCTAAGTACAACAATCAAGATTAGCAACAGATCTTGAAGCACAGTGTACTAAGCTTACATAAAATGGTATTCGAACTGAATAAACAGCTTATAAATTTTTCAAAGTATAATAAAATTCAACAATCGAACAACAGAGTTCATTGGGTTAGTACCTATTACAAAAAATGATTTAAAAACTAGTGTTGGTAATATAATTAGTGTCAGTTATTAAAAAACTTGAAGAGCAGGATACTAAAATATTATGTTCTATAAAATGTTGCCTGATGAGTCCATGATATTTATCTCTCAAAAATCATAAAAGAAGACATTACTGATGCGTTGATATTTAACGGATAAATTATATCAGGCGCTTATCTCACAACGGTAAAACAGGCACTTCTCTTCTTAGCGTGTCTTCTTAGCGTGTCGATGGCAATATTGAGCAACACGGATTGCACTCTCCGTGGCAGACATAGGTAAAGGCGCCTATGGCCGCGGTACGCAAAATCGGCGCCTATTACCGAGGTATTCGATATTTTCGCATTTTATATTAATAGCAGCAACTTTAGCAAAATACCGTTTGAGACAAGTTGTAACTTGTAGTATTTTACATCGAACCAACGGGTGCCAGTGAGCATGCCTACAAGCAAACGGATAAAAAAAATCTGTTTGTGTGACGGGTGCGCAGGAGCAGGCGGTTTCCATACAAAAACGGAGCAATTCATGCTAGTGCACTCATATTTTTGTTACGTAATTTTAAATGTTATACACTGTCTAACTGACTTCGAGTTTTGTTTACTTGTTTATGTGTTTAATAAGCATATTGTCTTATACTTTTCATGGTGAAATCATATCTAAATACATAGTAATATGAATTTTAAAAACCCGCGGTAATAGGTGCCTAAAATTGAGGGTGGCATCTATCACCGAGGGTACCATCGGTAATAGAAAATATTAAGGGTCTAGAAATTTGCTAATTAAGTATATTTAAAATCATTATCTTAGTGAACTTTGAAATATTTTTCATTCCTCATATTCTCTAGAAACTAAAAATCTAATTCCGATGTATACAAAGTCCAGTAGAAACCTTTATATTTTTATAAAAACTATCGTATTGAAAGACTACTTTTGTAGCGAGTGTCCAAAATGACGTCAAAAAATTGCAATATTAATTCGTCAAAAAATGGATGATACGGGATATCTAGTGATGTAAAATACTGTTATCCTTAAAGATTGAAATCTCTTTTTGCGAACTGGCACCAAGTATTTATGAATTTTTTAGTTTTTTATGGGTCGGAATTACATTTTAGAACATTCTATTCTTCTCCTATTACCGCGGCATACATCGGTAATAGATTCTATGGGGATCTAATTCCGAGGGTCAAGGGCTCGGAATAAGAGTTTCCATAATAATTAATCTATTACAGAGTGGTAACCAAGTAAAATTAATTATTTAGAGTTCCGTTACTATAGATAAACTTACTTTTTACTAGGTAACTAAAGAACTATGTAATTATGTATACAATTTTTTTTTGGTTTGCCCGATGGTGCATTTTGTAGTGACCCTGACCTATGTGTTAGGGGTCGTGGGTTCGAATCCCACCAAAGACAAACACTTATATGATGAACATTATATTTGTGTTTGTTCTGTGTCTGGATGTTTATTTGTACTACAGGATACAGGGTGACTTCTATCTAAACCATCGGGATATAAATAAATAAATATCTCTGGATATTATTTACACAGCGCCATTTAGCCCCAAACTAAGCATTAGCTTGTGCTATGGATGCCAGACAACGGATAAACATTACTTATATACTTTTTTTGTAAATACATACATATTATACATAGAAACATCCAGACCTATACAAACAGACATGTTCATGCGCACAAATGTTTGTACTGTGCGGGGATCGAACCCGCGACCTCTGGTGTAATAGCCGACTTCTCGACCATTACACCAAATGGCTCGTCTATTATATTTAATAAGTTATGTATTGTATTTTAGTATTATATTACATTATTAAGTTTAATTTTTTCTCCTACCCTCGGTAATAGGCGCCACCATACCGCGGTAATAGATTCAATACCTCGGTAATAGAGGACGCAGCAGCCCTGACTAAAAACAATTAAAATAAATATAACGCTTCAAACTTAATTCATGAAAAGTGCGAAAGTATGGAGTTAAAAGTCTATAGAACGCTACAAAAAATCCTTATTAGACAAGGACAGTTCTTATTCTACAATATTGTACTTTAAAGTCAAATTTCCTCGAAATACCGCGGTAATAGACGCCTTTACCTTAAGCTCCTCCTGAGTACAGGTGACCGGGCAGTTTGGGCAAGATGTTAGGTGACCCATGGTCTGAGGGGTAAAACCACACTCGCAAGCCACACCTAAACCATCAGTGAACCCCCACCTGTGCATGTTTTCTTTGCTTCTGCCGACCTGAGTACGCAATCTATTTAGGGACTTCCAGGTCAGGAAGGAGGTCAGGTAGGGACTAACAGGCACTTAATTTAAAATTATAAACATCACAATAATGTACATATAACAAGCATTTATACTTACAAGCATATCTTCTGGGCTATCGTACAAATAGCACAACTCCCTCGGAAGGAGTCTCAAACGAACTACTTCCTTTTCTTCGTCTATAAAATCTCTAGGAACATCTAAAAAGCGATAGATCGTAAATAAATATTCGTGACGTAAACTTAATTCACCCGAGTTAATTCACCTAGGTGAATTAAATACACTTTCAGTAAACTTTAAACACCTGGGTGCATAAAAATTACTTAAAAAAAATAATTATTCACCTTTTTCACCCTGGGTGCATTAAATTTACTATTAAGTTTACATTATTCACTTTTTGAAAATAATTTTAATATCTCTCTGCTAAATTTAATATAAAAAAAAAAATATATGTAGAACGTTGTTTTTATTGATTTAATAAAATAAAGAAAAAGTGCCACCGGATATTGCACGATTTTCCAGCAGACCGATTACATGATGAAAATTAGAAAACGAAAACGAAAGAAATTAAAAAAAATCTATAAAAGTTTGAATTTTTTATATAGAAAAAAAAAGTCAAAAAAGGGATTTTATGTACAAAGCCTTTAATCCGAAATCTTCCGTACAGTAGACAGCACATCAGACTACCCTAATCTGTCAAATTTTCACAACCAATTTTTAGTTTTATTTACTCCACATAGAGTTCTCTTTCAATTGAGAATTTTTTACTGATTAGTGTAGCTTGATCTGCAGTCCGTTTTATCCTTTTAATCAATTTAATTTGTATTTTTTTTAATTAATAGTGGCTTAGTGTTTCCACAGTCACTGCGACCAATTTTGATCTATTGTGAACGCCACTTAGACTACAGTTCCTCTCCAAGTCCTACCTCTTCTACGAAGGAGGGGATATCTTTAGCCTCGTCTGGTTGTAAAATGTGCTTCCCCAGAATAAGGTTATGGCTACAGACTGTTTGGCACTGAACTGTCTAAGGGTAGACGTGGGGCTTACCAACAGGTGTACGATCTGCTTGTCTTATTACATATTGCAATAAAAAAAAATAGTCCTTAGATCCGTTTGGAAGTTTTCGGATCAAAGGCTTTTGCAAGTGATTTTGCGTGATTAAGTCCTGGCATGATTGACCATCCCTTTTTTGACTTTTTTATATATAGGTTTTCTAGGGTGGTACGAGCAAGGCTTTTGGGGATTCCACAGATTGGATCTGGGCCATGTTGTGTTGCCTCCGCACCTGCTTTTGCGAGTTCATCGGCCCTCTCGTTGACTAATATTCCCTTTTGTCACGGAACTTACCGAAGTGTTACCCTATTATTCTTTCCGAGAGTGTTTATAAAATTTGTAAGTGAACAATAGAAATACTATAAAAACATAACAAATAAAATTAATTTTTAAACTTTCAAACTTTCATTGATTTTTTTAATTTGTTTTCTAATTTTCATCATGTTATCGATCTGCTGAAAATTCGTGCAATTTCTGGTGGTTTTTTTCTTTATTTTATTAAATCAATAAAAACGACATTTTACATATTTTGTTATTTTATATTAAATCGAGCAAAGAGAGATAATTATTAAAAATCATTTTCAAAAGTGAATAATGTAAACTTAATAGTAAATTTAATGCACCCAGGGTGAATAAGGTGAATATTTTTTTTTTTAAAGTAATTTTTATGCACCCAGGTGTTTAAAGTTTACTGAAAGTGTATTTAATTCACCTAGGTGAATTAACTCGGGTGAATTAAGTTTACGTCACGTAAATATTAGTACACGTGGAATTTTCTTTCGTTTTAAAATATGCATCTACTTGGCTGTTATATTATACTTATAGGATTGAAAAAAAAAACATTTAGTGCAAATATTTCAAATTAAAGATTCAAAGAATAGAGGCTAAATCTGATGATTACCTACTTATTTAATCGAGTGTGCGCTTAGCAACCAAACTCAGTTATAAGAAAAGGTTGGCCAGTAGGTACGAGTAGGTATATTGGTGTGTTCAGTACTTACCACTGCCAAAGTCGACATGAAACAATCGTTCGTTTGTCTGCTTCCCATTTTTTCCAATCAGGTAATTCTTAAACGGAAGACACGCTGGCAACATGTATCCTGAAAATAAGATTATACTATGTATACAGATCAAAGGTGCAACAAGATTAGGAGTTTTACTTTTAGTCTACGTCCCCAGTAGGCAAACTGTTAGCGGCAGACTAACAGTTTGACAGTTTGCGGCTTATCGATTTAATACGCCTTTCCATATATTACAAATGGAGTGTCCACAGTTTGCTAGTTTTGCGCTCACTGTACGCAGTTTGCGGCGTTACGCGCGCCGACTATCTCAGTGGGCGGCCGACTCCCTACAAAAACCCGTTTTAGTTGGCTAAAATTGTTCTAAATTTGAAATTTCAGTTCGCCACTTTGCGGCTCACTCAGTCGGCCGCTAACAGTTTGCCTACCAGAGACGTAGCCTTAGCCACTTCGACGCAAAGGCAGGAGAAGATAGAAAGAACGAACTATTCTTGCTACCACTCCTATTTTCAATGATGAATGAATGAGATAGCTTTGGCCTGCGGTGGGTCATCAATAGGCTCCTCTACTCGACTCGACAGGCGTGATGAGCTTGAGTAGGTATCGAAGTCAGGAGAAGAATGATGAAACAAATTACTTGCAATGACGAACGAACTTGCTTGCTACACACTCAATTTTCATTCTCTACGAGAAAGAACGACCTATTCTTGCTACCAATTTCAATGATAGATAGTTTCTACCTGCAGTGGGATAGGTATTAATAGGCTGCTACTCACGTGACTTGACAGGCGTGATGAACTTGAGTACATATAGAAGGCAAGAGAAGAATTGTTTAACGACTCAAAATTTCAATGACAGACAGCTTGGCCTGCGTTGAGACAGAATGCTGCTCCTCTACTCACGTGACTTGACAGGCGTGATGAGCTTAAGTATCGCGATGCTGTTCTTGGCGCCGAAGTGCTTGTACTCCGGGTGGAGCAGCACGTCAGCTATCGGCATCAGCAGGACTGCCGGTTCACACTGCGCGCCTTCCGCTAAGTCGTCGATGGTGACGTGGCATTCCGCTTCGTCTCGCTCGTAGTCTCCGAACACCACGTTGCCTCTGAAAGTGAAAATCGCTTTAGCTACGACAGAAACACGACAAGTGTAGAGACTGCTGTGAGAGCTTCAGTAAACTATGGCTAATGCTTATCTGCTATGGCTAATCTGCTTTCTTGTCCCGCGTGCCCTGACACATGTGTTCAGGAAGACTTGCTTCGCGCTAACAGTAATGCTGTTCGGGTGGCGGAGTACTGGTCTGGTAAAATTTAGCCATCGAATCGCTAAGAAGAACTATGGCTAATAGGTCACACTTGTATGCAACCAGTGTTAGGAAATTCCAGTTACAGCCCGGTCCGAAAGCTGGCGCTTAGAATGACCACGTGGCAGACGTTTGTTTTACACCTGATCTAACTCCAGGCTGCCATTAAGCAGAACAACAAACTATTATGTCATTATTATGTGGCGGCAGATAACAAAAGGCCTATAATCAAAGCAAGTATCACCTGATACCGTTTATACGACCCACCAAAGATAGTAACCATAGTCCCTGAGCACAGTCGATTCAGCTTGAAGAAAGATCTTTAAGTTTTAAAGAAACATTGGATCTGCTACATACATCGTTGAGATTAGTAATAATAATAATAAGTGATATCCCGCAGGAGAGATACAATAATATTAAATTTTATTTCAGAAAAAATCCAAAGATTACATCCATATATTGTTAGTAAGAGTGTTAGTAACAATTTAACTTAGGGGCTACATTAGTATTATCTATAATATAAAAATGAATCGCAAAATGTGTTGGTAAGCGCATAACTCAACAACGCCTGGACCAATTTGGCCAATTTTTTTTTTAAATGTTCCTTGGAGTTCAAGGATGGTTTTTACGGCGAGAAAAATTGAATTGATTGATTGATCAATTCCCACGGGAACGGGAACCACGCGGGTGAAACCGCGGGCGCCCGCTAGTTAGTAATAAGAATTTATAACTATCAGCTGAAATTTAATGAAATAGAGTCATTAAACTCTATTTCATCAAACCCGCTGCAATCAAGATCCAGTGCCTCTGAAAGGGGCAGTCTGGCCTGGCCGCAATCGCCTTCAGGATGGTGTTGTTGCTGCTCCGCAGACGTAGAAGCTATGCTGCCTTTTTGCGCATTATTGCGTGGAAACCACTTAGTCGTAGTAGCCGAAGGTCACAAAAATCCCTAAAACAAACCAACACCAAATCGAGAAATCAAAAAGCTTTAAAAAACACAGACTTACAAAGCATATCCTTCGGGTATCTGGGCGGCGTCTATAGCAGTTGCGAGGGCAAACTGTCTGGTGATGAGAACGACTCTTGGAACCCTGAAGTAGTGTGGGGTGCCATTTTTAACTGCAACAAAAAGTAGTGACTTTAATGTAGTGTAAGCAAATATGAGTTATTTTGATACCTTTTTTTTTCGGAGGAGAATGCGTTTATGCACCATAACCGCAGGCTAGCTAGACCCGCGGACGTGTGTGGGACTCGAGACTTAAATGTCCACTACCCACTAAACTACCCCGGTTTCCCCTTCATACCCAATTGGAACGAGCCGGTGCCAGCCTTGTGGCTATTGACCAGCCCATCCCTGGGTACCCCGACTTGAGAGGCCTCAAGTCAGGGTGGCGCCTAGGGAGGGCCACACGAGAAACTAGGTGACCCTCAGACTTGGCTCGAGCGACCTGTGCAATGCGGGCGTTGGGGGGCTACCCCCACCCGCAGGTCAACCACCTTGGTTTATCCACATGGTAAGCAAGCTATACCACTGTGGATTTCTTTATAAGAAGGTGATCTCATGTCTCACATAATTATTTTAGATGGCGTATGTCTAACAAGCTACTTTAAAAAAATTTTTTCGGAGGAGAATGCATTTAAGCTATACAGGGTGTCCCAGAACTCAACGTTAAGCCGAAACGGGGTGACAGGACTGATTGTAACCATCATGAGAAAAATAAGAAAAAAAATCTATCCCATGCAGTTAGGAAATTATGGACATTTAAGAAATACCTAGAAATTTGGTCAAACTGTAACCATTTTTCGTTTATTGTGGTTAATTTTTATTTCTTTTGTTCATTTAAACTTTGGAACCGTAACCCTAAATAACATTTCTAGAACCACAGTCAAAAATAATGCCACAACTGCCCCAAGTTTTCTAGAATTAAGACTATTTGTTAAACTATGAATTTAAAATTTTCAAAATTTGTCGACTTTGAAAGGCTCTCCTTTAAAAAAAATGTACTAAAGTGCTTTGGCAAGTGACATCAAAAGTTCGCGCATTTAATCAGGATTGCAAAAAAGTTTAATACTCGCAAGTTTTATACTAAAAAAACTCTAGAAAAAAAATAAAAACGTCGAGTAACCCGATTTTTGCTAACCCATTTTACTCAGTTCAAATGTTTTTATTCGCACAAGCTCTTGGTAGTTTCTTAATTTTACAGCAAAATGATGAGAGAGATGGATAATGGACATGTTTGCCATGAGCGAACGAGACAGATAGTAACGCCACTTTTACCAAAGTCAACAAAAGTAAGTAAAATTAATAAAATAATGAAAAATCTTGACCTAGTTTAGTTTAGGTTTATTGGAATAAACGTCAGATAGGGAAATATCATTTTTTATTACAATAAATGTTTAAATTGTTTACCATCAGCCTCAATACACGCCCTACATCTTATTAAAAAAGATCTAGTTATTAGTCGGGCATATCCTCGAGAGTTGATGTCCTCAGCGGCTTGAGAAATTCGTTCATGCAGCTCGGCTACGCTGTCAATAGGCTTTGAATAAACTTTTTCTTTGGGAACGCCCCAATAAAAAAAAAATCGACGGGTTGCACTCCGGGAGTGCCGGCAGAAGTGAAAACTTGAATATTTTGGTATTCGCCATGCTAGCGTCCACTAGGCGCAAATTGGTGTTTTATTTCAAGCGTCATCAATATTCAAGTTTTCACTTCTGCCGGCACTCCCGGAGTGCAACTCGTCGTTTGGTTTTATTGGGGCGTTCTCAAAGAAAAAGTTTATTCAAAGCCTATTGACAGCGTAGCCGAGCTGCGTGAACGAATTTCTCAAGCCGCTAAGGACATCAACTCTCGATGATATGCCCGACTAATAACTAGATCTTTTTTAATAAGATGTAGGGCGTGTATTGAGGCTGATGGTAAACAATTTGAACATTTATTGTAATAAAAATGTTATTTCCCTATCTGACGTTTATTCCAATAAACCTAAACTAAACTTGGTCAAGATTTTTCATTATTTTATTAATTTTACTTACTTTTGTTGACTTTGGTAAAAGTGGCGTTACTATCTGTCTCGTTCGCTCATGGCAAACATGTCCACTATCCATCTCTCTCATCATTTTGCCGTAAAATTAAGAAACTACCAAGAGCTTGTGCGAATAAAAACATTTGAACTGAGTAAAATGGGTTAGCAAAAATCGGGTTACTCGACGTTTTTATTTTTTTACTAGTGCTTTTTTAGTATAAAACTAGCAAGTATTGTACCTTTTTGCAATCCTGATTAAATGCGCGAACTTTTGATGGCACTTGCCAAGACACTTTAGTACTTTTTTTTTAAAGGAGAGCCTTTCAAAGTCTGCAAATTTTGAAAATTTTAAATTCATAGTTTAACAAATAGTCTTAATTCTAGAAAACTTGGGGCAGTTGTGGCATTATTTTTGACTGTGGTTCTAGAAATGTTATTTAGGGTTACGGTTCTAAAGTTTAAATGAACAAAAATAATAAAAATTAACCACAATAACCGAAAAATGGTTACATTTTGACCAAATTTCTAGGTTTTTCTTAAATGCCCATAATTTCCTAACTGCATTCGATAGATTTTTTTTCTTATTTTTCTCATGATGGTTACAATCAGTCCTGTCACCCCGTTTCGGCTTGACGTTGAGTTCTGGGACACCCTGTATATGCGACTTAGGACAAAAGCGTCCCACTACCCTCTAAACTCCCCTGGTTTCTCCTTCACACTCGATTGGGATGAGCTAGTTCCCGACGTGTGGCTATTAACTAGCCCACCACCGAGTAAGCCTAAGTCCTAAGAAAGGATACGGCAAAACACGCTTTTGATAAATGACAAAATAATACTGAGCTACAATTTCTCCTACCATGAATGTACTGCAGAGCTCCAAGCCATGTGAACTGCAGCTCAGAGAGGGGTCCTTCCGAAGGATCGTAGCCAGGATCATCGTGGCATTCGAAGAACTGGCAGCGGGCTGGGGCTATATCTGAACAAAACAAAGGTCTATAGATAATGCCCGTGGTCCACCCAGGTGAACTGAGGTGGACCACGGGCAAGAAAAAGTGCCCGTGGTCCACCCAGGTGAACTAAGCAGGTGGATCACGACCCATGCCTGATATTAACCAGGCTAGCGAGACCTTGCGACCGTGTGTGGGATTTGGGACAACACATTTCATTCCACTACTCACTAAACTCCCGATTAAGGCCTGTATTCACTTTGATTAGTGCGAGTGCGAGTGATTAGTGCAAGTGATTAGTGATTAGTAGAAAATAAGTGTGGACAGCGACTGATTAGTGCGAGTGATTAGTTGGCTGCGTAGTGAAGTGTTTAGAAGCGTGTTCTATTTTTCTGCGAGTGGATTGCGAGTGGCCACGTCCCGCGCGCCCGCCCATCCCCCTCTCTCGCGGCGTGCCTGCCACACACACACACACCCTCAACTACTAATCACTCGCACTCGCCAACAATTGGACACTACTTGCACTACGCACCTGCACTAATCACCCTCAGCTACTAATCACTCGCACTCGCACTAATCAAAGTGAATACAGGCCTTAGAAGCGTGTTCTATTTTTCTGCGAGTGGATTGCGAGTGGCCACGTCCCGCGCGCCCGCCCATCCCCCTCTCTCGCGGCGTGCCTGCCACACACACACACACCCTCAACTACTAATCACTCGCACTCGCCAACAATTGGACACTACTTGCACTACGCACCTGCACTAATCACCCTCAGCTACTAATCACTCGCACTCGCACTAATCAAAGTGAATACAGGCCTTTAGGACGAACGAATACCAGTGACTTTGTGACTATTGACCAGCCTAAACATAATTTTACCTTGTAAAGTAAGTAGTATTATATTTTTCCGGGCCACAAGTTAGCCAAAAAAATCGAATGAAAAAAGAATGATATTAGCCAAAAGGATACATTTAAGTTTATTATGCTGCTACGCCATTGTTTACAATATCGCAGAAGGGCTGGTGTTGTGTCGCTGAGTGACTTATACACAAAATACATAATAAATACGAATTTTAAAATTTCGCATACACAAACCTCGCATTAAATTATTGTCATATTGCAATGAAAATCCGAAATGCAGGACAAATTAGACAACTTACAAATAATCAAAAACAATGCCACGACTTTCTTCCACATTTAGGAGAGCTCCGCCGACGGTACAGACGCAAGTAAACGAGTGATTGCATTGTTGATGTATTTCTGTCGGGGAATGCAGCAGGACGTTGCACATTCCGGGAAAGAATGCATCTCTGAATGTTTCTGCGAAACGTGCGAACGGAAAACAACATTTCAAAACGAGGTTTGAGGAGACCGATGCAGGTTTTTTGTTTGTCAATTTGTGGAGCTGGATGCGAGTAGCTGAGGATAGAACTAAGTGGCGTTTAGTGGGAGAGGCCTATGTCCAGCAGTAGACTGCGAGGGGCTGACGACAATGACGATGACAATGAATTTGTGATAGAAAACTAGAAACATGCTGCAAACCTGAATAAAAAAGTTATATAACCTTAGAATCCTTATTGGCCACATCAGCCATTGGTAGCGCAGCGCAGCGCGATGTAAAACCAAAATTATTCATTCATTATCTACATTTGCAAAGATGCACTTACGAATCTCCAATTAGTACAGATAAAGAGTGACTTAATTACCATCGACTTCGAAATGTTGTTACCTATCGAATTTATGAGTTGCCACACCTGCGTTAACACACCCTATGGCAATAAACATACTAATATAAATACTGTTAAACCACAGCTATAAGGGAACTCCTGCCATCAAAGCATGCAGGTATGCTGATGGCAGCAGTAACTATAGTAACTGTGCCACATCCGGACATAGGCGATAAAACGACCTGGCGCCTCCACCTGCTCGGGATGTGCTACGGAGCGAGGCTACAAGGATATGGTAAAAGCATAGGAATTTCTCAAGTCACGAAAACAGGATCTTTTTGACGATCGACTGGTTTTTTTTATTGCAATGTGTAACAAGACGAGCATATCGTACACCTGATCATCAGGTGTATCAGGTCCTGATGGTCGTCTGCCCTTAGACAATTCAGGTGGTAGGTTCCTGCACTGGGCCGTCTAGGCGGGTACCACCGCAGTGCCAGATATTTTCCCGTGAAATAGAAGTGTGTCAAGCATTTCTGTGTTTCTGGAAAAGGGCACTGAAGCTAGTGAAATTACTGGGTATTTGAGACCTAATAACTGTCGTCTCGGTGTAGCAGGCGCAAGACGGTCGGTAAGTGACTGCTTAGTTACTGTTTGGCACTGAACTGTCTAAGAGCAGACGTGGCGCTTACCATCTGGTGTACGATCTGCTCGTCTTGTTACATATTGCAATTAAAAAAAACTATCGGGTGGTTACATTCCCTCTAATATGGTTGAGTGAAATTATGGCTGGCACATACGTCATAATTGTGCTGCAGGTACCACCTTTGAGCACTGGTCTTCCAGGGCTCACGGATTTTTCTCGATTATAGTCTCACTCATTCTTATACTTTATACTGTATGGCTTGGTATTCTAAAACTAATCAGTAATTGTAACAAACAAATTGTAAACAAACATGGCGATGAAAAAGAGTAACTGTCGAGTTTCTTGCCGGTTCTTCTCGGCAGATGACTGCATTCCGAAGCCGGTGGTAGAGTCACTCTGTAATTGAAGATTCATAAATACTTGATACAAGTTTACATGAATAAAGAATATTTTGATTTTGATTTTTTGATTTATCAATTGTCTTATCCAATCCTTTTCTTCCTCCATCAAAGCGCAAACAATTTAGCCTAACAGCGATTTGTGTGTATTTCGTATGCGCCTGCGCGCAAATCGGTCACATCCCGTCTCGAGCGCTTTCTGCATCGCAAACGGAGGCGCACGGCAGTGGAACCGCTAAGATCTTTTTTTATTACTACATCAGTTGATTATGGACACAGATTAGCCAGCTGAAGTGGCAGTGGGCTGACCATATCAGCCGTAGAACCGTTAACCGTTGGGGTAAACGGGTAATACAGTGAAGACCGCGTTTCGGTAAACGTAGTGTAGGACGCCCTCAGGCCAGGTGGAGCGATGATCTGCGCAAGATGGCTGGCAGAAGCTGGATGGGAGTGGCCGAGGATCGATTAGCGTGGCGAGCAGTTGGAGAGGCTTATGTCCAGCAGTGGACTATCACGGGCTGATGATGATGACATCAGTTGGCAAACAGAGACGAAGCTCATCTGGTGGTGTGCGGCCACTGTGGCCTATTCCATTGAGGGCATTGAACTACAATTACTAGCGTAATTGAGGGACACTTCGCCAGGAAGCGTCGCTCAATGTGCTGACACACTGTGTAGCCTCACCTGATCTTCAAGACTTTCATTTCAAGTGTTGGCTCCCATATCAATACTGCCGGAACACAACCGGAGATGTTATGTAGGAAGATTTCACCTTTGGTTGTAGTAGCTAGCCAGTCGGACTCTGGAAAAGTCCTACCGCAAACCAGACCCAAGCCGGGAATCGAACCCACGCCCTCCGTGTTTCATACTCGAGCGGCTTAGCCACTTTTCTACAGAGGTGATCTGTTGAGATTACTCGTAGGATATATAAAAAAAATGTCTAAGTCCTTACCCTGCATATACAATTAAAGACTTGGACTATATTTTACTCTGAAACAATTGAAATGTTATGATGATACGTTGAGTTTAGACGCCTGCTCAATATGTAAGTATGCCTTTGTCTTTTCAATTGCAATATAGCCGACGTATGACTGTAATATTATGCAATATGATATTGTCCATAATGTGTGCAACGTTCATACAAATCTGACAAACAGAGTTGCAGACAAAATAATTTATATTTCATCTTTATGCGTTCCTACACTTTTTTTTTCTTGCGAGATCTAGGCCGTTCAATCGCCATAAGGCGGGCATCGAACCCATGACCTTCGGGATTTAAGCCCTATTAACCACTAACCCATAGAGGCAGTCTTCGCTTCGACTGTATGATACTTTTGATTAGGATAGACAAGTAGAAGTACTTCTACTTGTCTATCCTAATCAAATAGACATATAATCAGATAGACAAGTAGAAGTACTTCTACTTGTCTATCCTAATCAAAAGTTCCTGACTTTTACATAATGTGATAATTATGAACCTCTTATACAAAATAAATTCTCTTAGAACACCCAGACACAAACTTGTTTAAAAACAATTCTTATTTCAACACCTTGTATTTTAACCCTTGATTAATTTCTGTTTTACTCCAAATGCCTGCTCTACGTACAGTAATCACACAAGACTTACTAAAACTTATGTCAAAAGAATAAAGTTCACATTCGTATAGACTATACATTTGTAGTTACAACTATGACGAACAAACAGTATAGGGGTATCAGCATAGTTATTTAGACCAAATCCTTGCACGCAGGTTTTGACGCACAGACAGATAGCGGAATTGTATATAAAATAGAGGAAATTTAGTTTTTTGGTCCAGTTTTAGTGTTAATCTAGTGATAGGTACCTAGGCCGATTAATTTAAAGCTAACAAGTAATATTTATATAGAGTGGTAAGCTAATAAATTTTATTTTGAAGAAAGGAAATTATTTTGTCATAAAATAAACAGAGTTACTAATCTAAAATAAATAAAACATTTCAAGCGGTGTGGTTACATAAAGTCATTATCATTAAAATTGAAACATTGTTACAATGATACTTGTTTAATCACTTCGGTTCCCAAATAAGTATTGTAAACGGCATGTGAAAGAATTATACGCAATTAATCAGTGATTCACAAATCAAAATCAAAATAGCGGTTGCCTCCTCGGTTTCACCCGCGCGTCATTTCATCGAAAGTAGGTACCCTATGTCACCCGGGGATAGTGTAGCTTTCCAACAGTGAAAGAATTTTTCAAAATTAGTCGTTTCGGAGCCTCTTCAATACGAACAAACAATAAAATCTTTCCTCTTTATAATACGAGTATAAGTATAGATTCATGTAAACTTCAGAAATGTGTTGGAATGTTGTTATCGATCAAGAAGAACCGACAAGAAACTATTGCTACTTTATTAAAGTTCTAGTCATGCAGTTTTCTGTGTCATAGATAAAATTAAAAAAATATTTTTATAACAGTAAAAACAATAGATTGAGATAATAGAACTTAAAACGGATAAACTTGCGACATATTTTTACATTTTAAATTAAACCCGATGTTTCGACCATTGGTAAAACAATTGGTAAAACAAAAATTTGGTCCACTCGTGGACCAAAGTGGTAAAACGTCGGGTTTAATTTAAAATGTAGAAATACCGCGAGCTCATCCGTTTAAGTTCCGTTTTAAGTTGTTTTATTCAATCGCGGAAATATCACAAACCATTATACAATAGACTGAACAGTTCCCAAAGATGGCACTTGTTAAGTAGTTTTATTATTTATCCACTCTATGTTTAATCTTTATGCTGGCCTTAGATAAAACATTACTACAATAACTGTTAAGGGACGATCTCTTTTATTTGTAGTCGGGTAAAATGATGGCATTTTGGGTGAAAAGTTTGACAGCAATTTGGATATTGTTCCCCAATATAGGTAAGTTCTTGATATACTCGTAATTGTTTTATGTTATATATGTATATGAGTGAATATTTATGATTAATTCTAAAAATTACTTGCAATGAAGTATTGGATTGGAGTAATATAATAAGTATTTTTTAAATCTCATCTTTGATTTTAAATGCTCAATTAAAAAACTCTTGCATAATCAAATCTCATCTTACGTGACAAAGACAACAATTCAATGCAACGACAAACAGATAACTACTTTATTTCTTATACTCATACGGTTCAAAACCGTGTCATATTGTATACTCGTTCATTCATTCATCCTTGAACTCATACGTCATAGGCTATTTACGGCTTTAGTATGTTACTCGATTGTGAGCAGTAATTTCGCCCCTCCTCTCACGAGTCAGGATGGCCGAGCGGTCTAAGGCGCTGCGTTCAGGTCGCAGTCCACTTCTGTGGGCGTGGGTTCGAATCCCACTTCTGACAAGCTTTTTTTAATTTAATTAGCTTTATTTAGCGTTTTAAAACGTAATATGCGTACATACGATATCAATTTTATTATATAGTTATTTTGAAAATAATTATATTTGGCGTATAAGTTATGTAACATTTTCTATTAAATGGAGTTTCCTCTATGTTTCATAATAAACAAAGGCATTTATAGTGTTTTAATATTACTAATATTTTAGTATCGTCTGAATTTTATTCCTCGAATGATGCGGCCGCCCGGGAAGATTGGGAGAGAATCGTAGGAGGTACCAAGGCTGCCAATGGCTCAGTCCCGTATCAGGTAAATAATATTTATTCTAATATTTATTTAAATAGTATATGAAACGCGTTTATACCTACATGATAAAAATATTTCTTTATTTATAAAAACTCACAAGTTGCGCTAAAGGAAAACTTATTTTTGGAAAATAAAAAAGTATGAGATTGAAATGTCAGATTATTTACACAAGGTATTGAATATTTATTATAGGTAATATTGTTTATAATTTGACCATTTTTGAAACAGTTTTTGCTGAGAATAACGAGGCTCCCAAGCCGTTTATGCATTCATTTAACGAATGCTAATAATAAGTAAGCGTATAAAATAGGCATTTTATTTATTACTAGTGTACTTGTGTAGGTATGTATTACGCTTAAAAATTTAATTAAATAATATAAATCGGCACCATTTAATAGCAACTGAACATAAACGCTGAAGTATACCTAATTGAACAATACTTCTTTAACTAACAGGTATCTCTACGGTTTTGGGGAGTTTGGCATTTCTGCGGAGCGTCTTTGGTCACCCCACGTGTCATCCTAACAGCAGCGCATTGCGTTGATAGGTATTAATTACTTTTAATATGTATACCTTTTTTTTTTCGGAGGAGAATACGTTTATGCACCATAACCGCAGGGTAGCTAAACCTGCGGCCGTGTGTGGGACTCGAGACTAGAGCGTCCACTACCCACTAAACTCCCCCAGTTCCCCTTCACACCCGATTGGGACGAGCCGGTGCCAGCGTTAGCTATTGACCAGCCCTTAATATGTATACCTAACGATACTTAATTATTATCATAAATCATACTCAATTTATTACACAATTATATAATATACTTTGAGGAAACTGTACCTACTTAATTACTCATAATAAATCACCTATCTTCAACATTTGCCATTCGTTTTAATCAGGCGCTATTACTCCCATATATTAATTGAGAGAAATGGGACTAGCGATCCCTTAGAATTAATTCTATTATCAGTAAATAAAAATTGAACCCAATATTGAAACCAGGAGCTCACAAACTGAATACTTTACTCCTTGTATTTTTCCCAGACTGCGTCCACAATACATGAAAGCTATCGTAGGCACGAACCAACTGCGATTCGGCGGCACTGCATACGACATCCGCAAGATCGTCCAGCATGAGGAATACGATGATGACGTCATTAAGAACGACATTGCCATCGTGTTTACGGAGAAGGAGATCGAGTTCAATGACATCGTTGACTTGGTCGAGCTGAATGACGAGCCGTTGGAGAAGGGAGAGGATCTGCTGTTGACTGGTTGGGGTACTACTTCGGTGAGTCAGGCCAGTAGAAGAACCATACTACCAATTCTATCATATGTAAATATTCTTCATGCGTGTAGGCTTCAAGGATGCATTTTTATGTCTCGTCAAGCATCAATGTTACTTGTGAGTCCACCACTGGCTTCAGAATGTCGCTATCTATCGAGAAGAATCGTCTAACAACTCTCTGATTATTTTTTTCGATCGCCAGCATTTATAAGTACAATCTGATCGGTGTACATAAAAACAATACAAATCAATACAAACATACCACCCGAATTCAAAATCCCTTATTAATTAAAACTTTTCCTCTACCTTAAGGTTGACTGGAAGAAATTGCTATTAGCAATAAGTCCGCCTACATTGTATCATCCAATCTTGTAACATATTTTTCTTTTATAATTTTGTGCAATAAAGAGTATATCTATCTATCTATCTATCTACCCTTCTTTTTGAAGTCGGGTAAACTTTAAGCCATAATGTCTCGTCTTCCAGTACCCAGGCCGTCTACCCAATGACCTGATGCAGCTGGAGTTGAAATCCATCACGTATGAAGAGTGCAAGGAAGCACATAAGAGCGTCAACGCCGTGTTCGAGACGCAGATCTGCGCGCTCACCAAAGCTGGTGAAGGCGCTTGCCATGTTAGTAGTTCATTATATTCTATTGACTTTAAGAAGAGAAATTATTTAAACAAATCTTCATCCGTCCAAATGAGAACGAAAATTAAGAAGGAAAAGTTTAGGGGAAAAAACACCTCCCTGTCACACTCCTTTTTGTAGTAGAATAATGCTTGTGCTTCACTCTTGTATTTGGTCTGATATGGAAGTTTAGTGTTAACAATACTTTAAGAGCACAGTGTATTGATAGTCCTCATGCCATTGTGACAGAGAGAGCATTAATTCACATAGGCACATCGGATCGAGAGCTATTTCGTGGTCCGAACACACTATGCATTTTCTCCCTTGCGTGAATTTGAACGAGATGAGTGTTGAACGTTACCACCCCAAAGTGACGGTCGGTAGACTGACTAAGCCATATTATGGAACCTTGAGCAACAGTCTTGCATCACTGAAATGCATAATCAAACCATACGTTTTGTTGAATGAATTTAACAACCTATACTCCTCCCCAGGGTGACTCTGGAGGACCTTTGGTGAGAGAAGGAAGGCAAGTCGGCATCGTGTCCTGGGGCATACCCTGCGCCAAAGGCAAACCTGACGTTTACACCAAGGTAAGTAATATCTATATCACCATTTGTAACGTGAACAGTAGTTATTTTGATTAAGCCACATGGGTCAAAAAGGTTGAAGATGTGCTTGAAACCTGTGAGCTACGCACAGGTGAAAGCCACCATTATAGCTTTGGCAAAATGGGGAAAATGTGGGAGTTACGATTTGATTTTAATTAATAGGTAGATATGATATTTTTTAGGTGGAAGCATTCATGAGATGGATTGAAAAGACTCTGTACGAAGACGACGAAGATCATCTAAAATACCTGAACAAAAACAGGAGAAACAGAAACACGAATAGGCACTAGTATTCCCTAACAATGTAAAGAAACATGGACTGTAAAATACTAAAGCGTATTCTTATATAAATGTAATTATTAAAAATTAAAAAAAATTGGACTGTCGTATTTTTTCGTCGATGCCAAAAAGTAGACATGGATTCAAAAGGCTGTGTCACTGGTTACCCACGTTAGCGTCAAACGCAAAAGTATATTCTTAAAAAGTAGCAAAAGTAGGTATGCTCCTGAAAATCCTGAAATAATAATGATACTCGTTGTACAAGGTCCGCTTCTTAAGTAAAGCTATAAGAACAGTGTAAAAGAAAAAGACAGAATTTAGTAAACATCATTTAATTTTATTAATGAAATGTAAAAGTTATTACATGAGTTATTCTAGTATCACAGGAAAATCGTGAATCGTGAATATTTTAATATTATTACCGATGCACCTATGCAATTACATACAGAATGAACAATGACTCAGACAAACCTTCTGCTGACTATGTATACATAAATGGTAATAGATACATAATCAACATACTAGTAAACACCCTATTTTATACACAAGTTATAAAGTTAAGGCCTAATTTTACCACTGACAAATAATTACATGGTAAATTGAAAATTGACCAAAAAAACAGAAGCTCCATTATTTGGCGGATATTTAGGAAAAACTTATATATTTTGGGAAAATGAGTTTGTTCGTCATAATAATATTATTTAAGAATATAAGTGAGCAGTTCCTAATTGTTCCGTTACGAGTGAACCTTTAATTTTAAATGCTTAATATCTATGAAGGTATACAAATCTCACTGATGACTACAAAACCTATAAAATATAAAACTTAAACATTTACCTAAATTACAGCACAATCCTCGATAAACATCTTTTAATAAAATATAGGCAAGTATTAAAGGCGTATTTAATCTTTTTCTCACTCCTTACTGTAAATTACATGAAAAATATTTTTTATCATAATATAAAACATTATGTTACATGTTTTCTATGTTAAATGTGTAGTGCAATAAAGTATATCTATCTATCTATCTAAAACTTACAAAACTATTTTAAGCTCTGAATACTAGTTCTTACCAGTAATTTTAGCATAAATGTATTATCCGGGATCTTCTCAAAATTATAGTGTTACTTGAAGCTAAACTTTAGTTTGTATTGAATTTCAATCAAAATTTAAGTAAGTAGGTACCTATAGGTTTCATAAATGTACTTATGTTACATTGTGTCTACTATTTTAACACATAAAATCTTGTACTCAGAGATACATACTCACTATTCAGTCATGCAAATTTAAAAATAGCATAATTTATCGTAATTTAAGTTTACTTTAACTTCACGTGCTGCTTATTTTTCCATATAGAAAAATGGACAAAATATATCATCATCCCAGCGTATTCCCGATTGCATCCAGTATGGAGCTCAGGGTCCGCTTCGACTATGATCCTAGATTTGACAAGCCTGGTTATTACAATGGAGCGATTGCCATCTGACCTCCGTAACCCTACAAGGGAAACCAGACCTACTTGGAACATAGTCGGGACCAACGGCTTAACGTGCCTTCCGAAGCACGGAATCATCACTCTTTTCAGACATTCAGGTGATTCAAGCCTGCAATGTCCTAACCAAACTGGAAACAATCACACAAAGTGATGTTCCCCGCGGGATTCGAACCCACGACCTCCGGGTTTTAGAGCCCAACGCTCTAACCACTGTACCACGGAGGCAGTTAGGACAAAATATATAATATGTAATATTATGTTAGTTTAATTAAAACTAAAATCACTGATACTATTAAAATTTATAAGATACGGTACTCTGAAACTATTTAGCGACATACCTACGAGCGATGAGTGATACGAACATAAATTTATTTAATCGATAAAATAAACACACACTGTGCATTAGTATTCTGGAAAAACCATAATAAAATTACGTTAGTCAAAACGATTTAAAATTAAACATAGCTAAGACAAAACGATATTTGAATCCACATTGGAATGACTGATTTAATTAGACAAATTGAAATAAATCTTCAAGTTATATCTCTGTCCAAGTTGGTCACAGGAAACACAATGTTTTCAAAAATGGTTAATGTAAAATTTTACATAGACCATTTTCTCTTAACTACACTCAATATGCACGTAATATAAATCTACAGGCTTGAAGAATAACATAGAATTGACATTCTTATTCACAAGAATATGCAAATCTTTGCTATTGCAAAGACGAACCACAACACTAAAAGTTTCGAGAACTTTACATCATTTCCAAAAAGTAAATTGAGACAACGAACATCAATATTCTTAACCTGATCCAGAGATAATCAAATAGTTCTTTCATCTCATCGTTGAAGGACAGATACTCTTCCTCTATGACAAAGAAACCTTCTGAATCCTTTGAAAAATCTCTGATTAAAACACCAAAGTTTATTAAATCTTCAGCAGTTACTACTTCTATTGTTACCTGCTTTTCATTTCCATTCCCCTTGGTTTCAAAGTTGAATTTGTTTGGCTGTATTTTAGAGCCAGTTGTCAAGATTATGGGGTATTGGATGGTGTCACTTGTGAAGTTAGCGGTAATGGATATCTTCTCGAAGATGACATTCGTACTGTTGCTTTTAGATCTGAAAGAATAAAGGGATTGGAAATTTAAGAATGATTTAGATGATGGTTATTGGAAAACGTGTTTTGTACAGTTGACAGCACATCAGACTACCCTAATCTGTCATATTTCTACAACTAAGCTTTATTTACTTCACATAGATTTCTCTTTCAACTGTGAATTTTCGACAGATTAGGGTAGGTTTATCTGCTAACATCCTTACATTAAGGGCTAGTGCCAGCTGTCACATAAGTTCCTGATAATTTATCTGTCGTATAACTTAGAAGCTGTCTCTTTCATCAATTTCATATCGAAAATCTTGTTCATCACGCTGAGAAACTCAGACCAGGTGGCATTTTCTATTATGAGGACGGGGGTTTTAATTATTTATTTACATTACACTAGCCTTTCGCCCGCGGTTTTACCCGCGCGTAGTCTCTTTTTTCAAATATCCCCCCTTCTCCCCACATTTCCGGTATCAAAAGTACCCTATGTTCACGGGGGATAGTGTAGCTTTCCAACAGTGATAGAATTATTCAAATCGGTTCAGTAGTTTCAAAATTGTTATACCCGCGGGAATGAGACGTTCCACGTAAGAATTTTATAGCCTATTTCCTCATCCGGGTTATAAACTATACGTGTGCCCAATTTCATCTAAATCCGTTTAGCCGTTTAGGCGTGATTGAGGAACAAACAAACATCCAAACATACATTCATAACTTCAAAGGCTCACCCAATAGCGCAGGTGCGTTTGTAGAGAGCAGCACAAGCGAAGACCGCACATGCGCGCGCTCCGATGTTGTGCTTGCCGTACTGACGGACGCCCGCGAACGCTGCTAAGCCGTAGTTCATCGAGTCGATTTTAGCTCCTAAAAGATACACAAATAAAATATGTAATTAAATATACCTAGGAGACGGAGGCGTTTTTATTACTCTATGACCTAGATACAATTCAGACAGCCCTAAACTAAACACCAGTGTGTGCCAGAAAACGGAGAAACATAACTCATATACTTTTTTGTAAATACAAACACTTTCATGCACACAAATGTTAGAACTATACGGGGATCGAACCTGTGACTTCTGGGTGTCTTCTCAACCAATTCACCAAATGGCGCGTCTTGGTCTACAACCATTTAGCGATGCTCCCTATTTCAAATGCTTTTCATGGCGTCTCATAAACTGAGCGATGCTTCTCTTATTACAAATACTTTTCATGTCTCATAAACCCTTAGCGGATTTTTAGCTTCAATAAACCGTAAAAAAACTGATTATAATCATGCCGTTATTTATTCAAATGAAGCCTTTCGAAGAAGGTACCGAGAAAATTCGATTGTCTTTAAAATCATTTCCTCACCATCGAAATTGGCTTTAACGTAGAACTCGCAGCAGAATCCGTCATGGCAGACGGTTTCCCTGTACCCGCCCGCACTGGCCGCCACGTCCAGTGGCCTGATGATGTACTGGGACAGGTCTTCAGCGGGGAACACCTTCTGGGACGAGGTGGTCACGGGGGGAGTGGTTGAGTGATCTGTGAACAGAAATCTATGTGAATAAACGCGCATAACTTCAGAACGACTGCAACAAATAGCTAACACATAACATATCATCAATCTATCGAAAAGGGTTATGGGAAAGAAATATTTTGAAAAAGGGACATAATGAGAAAGGGATGTTTCGGTAAGGGGACCTTTTGGATCCGAGGGACATTATGGGTAAGGGAAAATGTTTGCAATTGTCTAGATAAGGTTTTACACCAGTCGCGTGAAGTCGGTGCGAGCAGGTAGTAACAGATAAAATTACTGATACTCGTTACACTCGGTAAACGTTATGGGTCGAATTGATAACCTCCTCCTTTTTTGAAATCTGTTAAGGTAAGAAGAAATCTATTAAAGAAGAAGAAAGGGTGATTAAGGCTTCTATACATAAAGGAGATTATCAATTTGTCTGAATACTTTTTCATCCACTTCTTACCTTCAGGCATAACTTTCTTGAGATCAGCAACCCTTAGTCCGGCTTCGGAGCTTCCCTGGGAGCCACTTCTCCCGGCAAAGGCACCAGAACTGGACACTAGGGTCACTTCGTTTGTGAACGCCCAGCTTGAGGCGAATTGAGCAGCTGCAAACCCAAAATCACTTGGTTAAACACCTTTCTTAGAAGCAGATTTAACGAAAAAGAATGCTGTCAAAACTTTTCATGATGGCTTTCACATCGCATCCCAGTATTACGATTCACGTGACGGTTATCCTACGCATGTCAGTGTAAATGATTGAGGAGGATAAGCGAATACAAAAGGACCAAAAAAATATCAATCAAAGACTTACAAAAAAGTTAAAGTCGTGTTTCAATTCTACAAGCAAACAGGGCCACTTATAGTATATTCTCGTCTGTTATTATGGATATTATGTTTTATTTTTATACCTAGTATTCAAATGGATAATGTCAGGCTTCGTAAAACAGGAAAGTCATTTGTTTGACTGAGCATTAAAATATTTAACAAAGTACCACAACGTCTATTTTAAAGTCATAAATTAAAGATTACCTTATGAGGAAAGGTTACTATAAAGTAGAAGATTACTTAAATGACAAGACTCTGTGGACATAAAACACATTTGCTTCTCTGCACATCTACTCTTATGCTTATTTATTGTACTTATTATTAAGTTGACATTAGATTGTTATTAAGTTGACATTATAATATTATTAAGTAAATATTGTACAACACAAAATGATTTAAAAAAGGCTATCATAACTGTTGAGTTTCTTGCGGCACTTCTTCTCAGCAGCAGGCCATTCATTCACGTCGAAGTGCTGGTAGGAAAAAAAGTTTATGACGCGCAAAAGAATTTCTTGGTAAATCGAATTGCAAAATAAATACTTTGACTTTGACTTTGATATATGTTATGAATTATTTTATGAACAACCGCAAAACAAAGCAAACAAAAATTATAGCAACTTTATCATAAACGGAAACTCATGTACTCGTATGTTCCACAGTCGTACGTATGTATTTGTACGCAGCTAAAAGTGTTTAGTACTTACATTATAATAACAAAACGCTCTCACCACTCAAGAAAGGTACATCCGAAGCGTACGACCCAGCAACGACGAAGTTCTTCAGCCCCAGACCCTCGACCTTCTGGAGCACCAGGTCTTCTTCCATCATCAGGCCGAACTGCACGCCGAAGTCGGTGGTGAAGGTACTGATCTCCGTCGCAGGTGCGGTGCAGTTGGCTACGGTGTTCACTGGTTTTCTGTAGCTGCATAGAAAATGAAATATGTGATTGAGCAAAATTGAAAATTTAATAAGAAATAGAACGGCTGTGATGTTTTTATATGTAAGAGGGAGGCAACGAGCATGCGGGTCACCTGAAGGTAAGCAATCACCGCCGCCCATAAATACCCGCAACACCAGAGCTCAGAGGAGTCACAAGTACGTTGCCGGCCTTTAAGAAAGGGATATGCTCATTTCTTGAAGATTGCCATGTCATATCGGTTAGAAAATAAAGCTGCAGGAACCTGGTTCCACAGTTTGGTCGTAGGTGGTATGAAGTTTCGAGTGAATCGTATTCACTCACGCCACTCGTCAAGGTGATGAGAGTGAAACTTGTTAGGACTTCTTTAGTCAAATGGTTTAGGTACCATCGAGGACACCCGCGCGTGATCACTTTTGGAAAAATATACCGTGCACGCGCATCGTGACTTGTTAGGAGCGGCGCTTGTAAACGTGAAAATACTGCACAGGATTTTAGCCTTTAGGGTGATCACGCGCGGGTGACCCCGATAGTACCTGGCCGTGATTTTGGGGTCCTGGAGTGAACAAAATTTGAGTCGGTTGTATCGGCCATAGCTAAGATTTGGGACCTATGTGTAGCGAGGCCAGTACCCATTATTTTGATGATGAATTAATTGCAATAATGGAGGCATTTGCCCTGCAGGGAGACATTATACGTCTGATTACTCTACGAAATTCATATTCAATTAATAAAATTGGCAAAGAGCATTGCATCAAACCTAGTGTCCCCAGTATTTGTCACCTTTTCTAAAATATTTCGACAAAGAGCCATCCAACAAGGTCTCCCGTCATACTCACACAGCCTCAACATGTCCATCTCTTCCGAAGACCAGGTTGCTTCTGACCAGCTCGTATTTTCCCTGGCACCTCGTCTTCTCCAGCAGGTGGGCAACCACGTACAAGCCAGCTTGCTGTGAAGCTTCGGAGAGGGTTTCCACCAGCTATATGAAAGAAAGAAAGAAATTGTTTATTCAGTGTCAATTTTCAGAATAGCAAAAACTTTAATTATGTGTCCCTTATATGGCACGCAATCCATCAAATGAGGAGGAGATAAATGAAAAAAATCATTGTTTTTTATATCTTCCGTAAATCCAAAATATTTGAAATAGTATTATTGTATGCACCAGCTTTTCATTCTTTAATCGATTTAATACTTTTTTTTTTATTTGGCTACTCGTCCTTAAATAATATGTAGAATCCACTACTAAACAAAGGCCTTCATAGTTCAAATAATTATTTAACGTCTATTATTTTACCTCGTCATAATTATCTATTCCACAAGAGCTGTCAATGGAAGACCGAGTGGAGAAGCTCAGCGGAGATGGAAGAACCACAATGTCAGCGTTCTGAAAAATAAAAACCTTACATATTAAGTTCTAATATTAAGTAATAACATAATTTTAACGTAATAGTTGCCCAGCACAAATTCGCATTAGAAAGTGAATTATAGTCAAATAAGTTAACAAAGTATGCAAACCAATAAACAGAGAACCAAATATATTATGTAATTTGTAAGGAACTGTCGTTATGTTATTGAAACAAAGAGACTGGACACAATGTTATTGTAATAAGTTCTGATATACGAAATATTATTTTGTAAAATATTTATCAATTTCAATCATTTTGCAAGCACACTTTTTATAATTATGTACTTTAAAATATAAAGTTAATTATACGAGTAAGTAAATTAAAATAATGATTAATTCGCATTTTTATAGGACTGTCTTACCAACTTGGCAGCTTCGTGAATAAATGGAACATATTTTCTTAAATCGCCTTCTGCTGTAGACACCCCAACAATGCCTGCTCTGAAAGTCTCCTGAAAATAGTAGAAAACGTAGTTAGTGCATTGAAAGTACTTTATAAACAGTCAAATTCGAAACCCTCGATTGTCTAGTAGTTTAAGTACCGGGCCCGTGATCCTGGGTTCAATTCCCAGATCGGGCATAACATAAATCATGTCTTATTTTCAATTGCATGTTTTTTTAATACTAGGTATATCAGTTGGCAGACAGGCCCGCAGCCCACCTAATGGTAAGCGGTCACTGCGGCCTATTCCATTGAGGGACACTTCATCAGTAAGCGTCGCTTAATGTGCAGCTAGACTGTAGACTCATCTGATCTTCGAGCCTTTAATTTCAAGTGTACTGGCTCCCACATGAATATTGCCGGAACACAGCCGGAGCTGTTATGGCGGCAGATTTCGCCTATGGGGGCGGTAGCTAGCCAGTCGGACTCTGAAAAAGCCCTACCACCAACCAGACCCAAGGCGGGAATCGAACCCACGACCTCCGGGT
The DNA here is from genome assembly GCA_949319885.1 of Mecyna flavalis. Lineage (NCBI taxonomy): Eukaryota > Metazoa > Arthropoda > Insecta > Lepidoptera > Crambidae > Mecyna > Mecyna flavalis. The sequence goes on along the minus strand of OX439417.1, from coordinate 1,721,575 downwards.
TTTTATACCCAAGAGCTTAGCCACTGTTCCAAGGAGGCTAATATATTTTATGAAGGAGGAAGGAAGGATTCTAATGTTTTATTAATCTGTGGTGCGTGCGTAGGTCTAAGTTCCCGCTCTAGCCAGTGTCTCTAGCCTATTAATATAAACAAAGAATTTTTGCTTTTGTCTTTACTGCATCCACTTCCTACCTGGCTGGTGATAAATATTTTTTCAACACAAAAGAACAAATGCATTCCAATTTCAAATCAGTGCGTACGTGACGGCACATTCGTAGCCGTCTCCGTACCGCGCTTTGTGATTGTGAATGAATGAAGGGACGAAGGCACGAAGGATTATAGACCGTCAACGTCGTGCTGGCCGCTCCTGCGGGGTACAGGGGAAGGCAGGGACGGGGCAGCACGCGGCTCGTGCGCAAAGCCACGCCCACCGCTACACATGTAACGATTTGCGATTTAGATAAATCTTAAGATTTTAAATGATACGAAATACAAATTTAGATCTTTGTGGCTCATTGTTCATCGGATTGACGGTTCAGGGTAAAAACAAGTAAATAAGAAAGTGTATTAGTCAAAGAAATTTTAAAGAACATATTTTACATAATCGTCCTAAACTGAATGTCACACGATTAACAACAACTTTAATTATCATCGCAATCCATATCTGTTTCCTCATCGTTGCAATCATAATCTGTGTCCGTGTCTTCATCTAAGTTAATAATCATCCTGCAAACAAACAACATTTCAGTGAGTACCTACATAGTGCAAAATACATATATACGCTATAAACAATTTCCTTTGCTTGACGTCCAATTGGTTTTATCTTCGGATTCATCTTCGGTCGTAACCTCGTCTGCTCCTAAGATTCAAGTGACCGAGACAAGCGACCACAGACGACTGGCGCTCCGTTGCACGCGTCGTGCTCGCTCCCCTCCCGCCACACTTGTCGCTTCCCCTCTGAGACCCTCTTACCGCGTCCCTGCCTACCCCTGTACCCCGCAGGAGCGGCCAGCACGACGTTGACGGTCTATAGGTACACCCGTCCCTTTCTAGAGCGAGACGGAGCGAAAACACGCGTAGGGTGCGTGCACGCGGTCATCGACCCACGTGCTTTTACTCTCAAATTCAAAGATGCGATTTTATTCCCAGAATTTTTTGTGGACCAGATGTTGTTTATTTGTTCCCATTTTTATCTACTTACCTACCTACCTGCTCATTTAAAACGTTTACTTTTTAATTATTCTTCTGGGTATGTAGTATTTTATTTTGCCAAGATGAATATGCTAACGAGTTTGTAAAGACTTTCGTAAGTTAAAAATATCTTTTTCAGAGCATGTATCGGGGACGCAAATATTTTACTTCAGAACCAAAAACGGAAAAAACCGCATATTTAAGGTACAGTACTGAAAATCTTTTATTGTCTCTAATTTTTATGTAGGTTCATGGTAGCGTGTGTGTTTAAAGCCAAAGTATTATTTAAAAAAAACATAAAAGTTTGAAGGTTTTTCATTTGATTTCAGGTAAGTAATAAATCTGAAGTTTTAGGAAAATAAAAATTAATTAAAGGTTTCCTATTTAGTTAAGTGGGCCTCCCGTCTTCATTATCACAATACGCACCCCAAACAGTAATAAATATTGAAAAAATATGAAACTACCTACTCATATTGCGTAGGTGTTAATTAATACTAGTTTTTCTTACGTGCGTATAAAAACAAGGGTCTTTTATTATTATTTAAATACATAAAAAACTGCGGTATTGCGGTACCTATTGCAAAAATTTGGTTTAAAAGATGCAGAAAGGCAAAACCACCAACAAGTTACCTTCATAATTTTTTAATATTATTCCAAAATTAAATCGAACGTTAAATTAAAATTACGCATAAGTTTTTAAACAAAGACAAACCTCGGTCGCCAGTGCAACGCTGCAACCCAAAAAGCACACAACCAATCCAGGTAAAAACGACATTATGATTTTTTTCCACTAGGACTGAACACAACACTGGCAGGAAGCGTCCTTCCTATACGACAGTCGACACTGGAATACCCCTCGTAATACCATGCGCTTGACGTATAAAAAAATAACACTGCATCTCAGCTCAACAGCTGATTAGATATATAGCTACAGGCCGGTACCGCGATGCAAGGATTGTGAAATATTTTGTTTATGGTACGGGGTATGGTAATATTTATATTTCAAATGCTTTGTGCGAAATGTTTATGTAAAAAAGGACTAGAATTTTTATCCTGTGATATTGTCGGATGATAGGAAAATGACCAGTAAGGTAGCGAAACAATACCTTTGAAAGTTTTGAAACCATTGCATTTTTATTTAGTTACTTACTAAAAAAAGTATTTGCCTTGATGATCTAGTGATTAATATTCCTAGCCATGATCTCATGGTCCTAGATTCAATTCCCGAGCAAGACAAAATGTAGGTTTTTTCAGACACATATTGAGCTGTGTTTGTGATCACTAATCACCAATCCGCATTTGGAAATCATGGGGATTACGCTACTACCTATCATTGTAGCGACTACTTGATTTCAATAATGGAGGCCTTTGTTTTTTTTTTATTGCAATGCGTAACAAGACGAGCAGATCGTACACCTAATGGTAAGCGCCACGTCTGCCCTTATACAGTTCAGTGCCAAACAGTAACTAAGCCTGTCTGGCACCGCCCTGCGCCCGCTACACCGAGACGACAGTTATTAAGGTTGGTCTATGCTTACGAGCGGAGCACGAGCCGAGCCGCTCTGCTCGCGTGACAAGTGGTGGACACACAACGAGCCTGCACTGCGAGCGCGATGCAAATCTCTTTGTGTTCGTCAAAAACCCGACCATCGCGGAGCACAGTCGAACACGACCCTAATGCTCGAAGCGCGCTCGTTCGAGGCTCGAAGTCGGTCCACAGTACATGAATTTTGGATCGGCTCATGCTCCGCTGATCCGCTCGTCCGCGGCTCGTGCTCGGCTCGTAAGCATAGACCCACCTTTAGGTCTTAATACCCAGTAATTTCACTAGCTTCAGTGCCCTCTCCCCGAAACACAGACGTGCTTGACACACTTCTTTGCCTTGCTGTAGGACATTATCAGGCTAACATTGTAAAATAAACGAAACACGCAGCGAGACTTAATTTCCACGGTGGTCCCTCATGTCGTCTGCAACTTATAACTATCGCCAAATAATCTCCATTGATATAATATTTCTCAATTAATTGTGATTGCGGACACGCGACTGTCACGCGTACTGTGCCTGACACAGATATCATTTTATCATTGTTGCACGTCGGTCATTATGTGGAACTTTCCTTTCCCAACAATATTCCTGGTGAACCGTCAGTAATGCGGTCAATAACAGTCTTAGATGCAACAGTATTACCAGTGGCGTAGCTACCAAGGGGCTAGGCGGGGCAGTGCCCCGGGGCCCTCAAGCTCAGGGGGCCCTCGAACCCTTAGCAGAAAATCTCGATCGAACAGAACTTTTGAAAATTTCTCCCATTTTCAAAATAAATATGACAGGTTTGCAACCCTACTTTAATCATGGTAACTCAGTTGAGAGAAATTCGAAAGTTATGCCTTCGGAATTCCCCTAAATTCTTTCTGTGGGTTGGCAGTGTTGTCAATTTGACGGATAGCGATATGTGCGTTTTATTATTCATCGATATGCGTTTTATTGTGAATTCGAGTCAAGATTTTTTTTTCAAGAACGATTGAAATATTTATGCTGTATCAGGAGTAAGTTTAGTAAGCTAATGTCAATAAACTTTTTAGTACTATCAGATTTAAATGCTATTAAGATAATACCTTTTGGAATTGAGCGACAAATGACGTTAACTGCGCCTGTCCGTAACGTTAGCAACGCATTATTTTGTCAGTGTTTGTGTCAGTCATCACTGTCGCTTAACGCAGCTCCAAAAGGTATTATCCTAATAGCATCTGAACCGGATAGTACTGGTCAATTAGTGGTTCGATTTTAGTACCACTCATATTGATGTCCGTTACGTATAAACCATGTCAAATCTATAGATTTCGGCTAATCATTGTCTATCGCGAAATATCGTGAAAAAATGTATTAATTGTAATTTATGTTGTTACTGTTTAATATTTTTATTAAACTTATAAAAAGAGCTGATAATAAAGTAGCTTAGCATTTTTAAAGTACTTATTAGTATATTTAATATTTTTACTTGATAAAAGTAAAACCTAACCCCTCTTATTACAAAAAAACATCGCTTAAACAGGTTTAGAACTGCCGGACTATTTTTAAAAACCTTCCTTATTACAAAACAAATACCAACTTCAGAATAATTTATTGGTACTAACTCGTTCAGTGCGTTTCATTTTACAAGACTTTGTTTCATGACATGTTTTAAAATCTTTAAATAAGATAGTAAAAATAATAATTCTTTATTTATAAATGTGTTTCGGTAATGTAAGAAAAAGTAACATAATATTTCTGTTCATAAAATTAAATTATTATTTTCAAATTTGTCTTTCTATACGTAGAACGGAGCGAAATATTAAAAGTGTTATCGTTTTGACGTTTGAAAGTTAGACCATTGTAAAACTAGGGGCATCGGCGGACTTACGTGGGTCTAACTTTAGTACTCGAAATGAAGTAGAACTTTGTTTTGTAATAGTCTTAGGCGTAAGTGTAGTACCTAGCCCGGTAACATTTTTAAACCATGTTTTGTAATATGAGGGAACCAGTTTAAATAGCAGTGGGGCCCCATTTTTTGATTTGCCCCAGGGCCCTTGGCTACCTAGCTACGCCACTGAGTATTACTCATAGATGTAAGGTAAATAAATAAATATCCCTGGTCATTATTCACATAGCGCGTGTAGCCTCAAGGCCCAAACCACAGATAATAAAAAACCCACATTCAGCATAGCTTGTGCTATGGGTAGCACACAATGCATAAACATTACTCATATATTATATTATATACCATTTTGACAATACACACATAGGTATGTATGTGTAATTTGAAATACCAGCCAGTACAAGCACTTAGTAACAAGGATGTTAGCCCAATAAGATAGGACCCTGTTTTACCACTGACAGATAAGTTAATGTTAATTTAACTGTCAGATACCTAACTTAGATAATAAATATTATTGTCTCAAGTAAATTTTAAAACAATAAAAGACTGCAGTATTAATCTGACAGATTTATCTTATCTTATACTTTTTTGTCAGTAGTGAAATTGGCCCTTAGAAAGTACCTATTTTAAAATCCCTTTCTTAAATTCTTATTGTTTCGTAAGAAAAACTCCAGAAACTGTGAATTAGGTATATAGTGGCTATTATCTTATCATTAGATAATATTCAAAGTGCAATCTCTATGCAGAATTTGTGCATTGATAGGTATAATCGAAAGATCAGGGTTGACGCCGTTTGAATAACGCCTTAGAAAGGAACTATGTTACTAACGAATACTAGTTTCCACTTTTTCTTACGTAAATATACTGTGAGGTTACCGAAATGCTTCTAAAAAGAGAAAAAATAAAATAATGTCCATCTTTTAAATCTAAAAAACGTTACTAATAGGTATAGGTACCTACACTAGGTATCCTTGAAACAAATAATCGACTCGATGAATTGTAATTCGACGAGATGATTTTCGAAATGAGATAGTGAACCCCTTATAATAATGTCGTAATGGATCATCATAACGAATCACTACCGCCCACAGCCCATGGCACAGATACTAGGTATACTCTCTACGAGAGGCCCATGGACATCTGCGACTAGGGTCTAGTCTTGAGGAAAGAATATACCATATTATGCAAAATAATTTACTATGTAAATACCTACCTAAATCTAATTGTTGAATTTTATTCCACGTTCTAAAACCACACCTTGAAATGACGACCCTATAGAAAGGACAAAAAGTTATCGAAGTCACTTTTAAATCATTAGGTATGTAATATGCCCGCATATCGTGGGATAAGTAAGTCACGTTCATCTTTACAGATAAATAAAATTAAAATGTCCGTTTGTAGCGCCTAGATGGTCTCCGAGACCTCGGTCCTGGGTTAAATTCCCGATTCGGATAAGCATCGGATTTAACTTAGGTATCTCGGATTTTGATCACCTTTAAGTACGCACTTGACATTGGTTATTCACCCATCACTGTGACAATGACTTCCCTTTAAGGATAGATACCTTTGCCCGGCAGTGTAAGTAGCAGTGTGCAGTGGGACATTAGGCAAATAGGCTTACTTGAAAATAACAGCTTATAAATAAAAAGACGTTTATGAAATCCTAATTCGGGTGGCATAATATTTTTTTATGTATTTCTACGAATGTTCTCATCCTTTAAACGAGACTTAATATTGATGCACAGAATAGTTGGCATTTGGTCCCACGGACCTCAAAGAAAAGGTCCGTGTTTGGTCCCATAAAAATTTGATTTAGTTTGACCTAGTAATTTCGGTTAAAGGTATGAGCATTTTGGATGACGTGCACGTGCACGATAAAAATTTCGGATCCATTTTGAGTGTTTTTTTTTTATAATGGAGAATGCGTTTGTAACGTAAAAATGTCGAGTTCTCACCTAAAACATTTACGTTACACTAAATTGGGCGACAAACGATAGGTATCAAGAACTATTAGGTATTATAGATAAATAGGTGACTTTGAAGGTCATTGATGAATAACACTATAGATTAATATTGCTGATTTATGTAATTGACATATTGTCCGATAAAATGAACACGAAAGAAATGCGTGACTAGTTACATAAAGAATAACAAATCAGAGATGTAAGTAAACAGCTGCGAATTATTTATAGATACATTACATTTTATATCATTTTTTGGGGAAGTATAAAATGTTTAAAAATAAATATCTGACAACGTCACATAGATACATTGATCTGACCTCAAGGAAAGCACTTGTGAGTATTAGAAGCAACGAGGGCATCTTAAACAAATACTTAAATGCCCTGTGTCAACAGCAAGACAAACACTTTTAATGTTTATTACATAAAAGTTTTGGCTAAGATTCAAACCTACGACTCTGGCGCATAGGGCAGTCTTCCCTTTTCGTTGACGTCATGATAGGACAATCTACATGCCTCATCATACGTCACATTGATGACCCCGACATCGAACAGCAGCAATCTTCTGACGCAAGCATGGTTATATCACTCCTCGCAAAGCAGCTTAGTCACTAGGTACACTTCAGGAATCTTACCTCAGGGTATTAGCACTGCCGCTTAGCTGTCTCCCCCGATTTCCGAGTTTGTAGTGTAGTTTATAATGGCCTGAGTCATTTTGACTTTGACCAGAGCTTTATCTGTGTTAAAAGTTTTGTCGTGCAAACTGAGGAAGGGTATCGTAACCTACGATTCCACTAGAATTCAATCCTGGAGGTCGTAGGTTTGATAACTATGTAGGTATACCTAGCCTGTCATTCTTGTGTCTTTCATTGTCCGTTATTTTTTTATATATGTATTTTAATTTGTACTTATTGCAATCCAAGTTATCCAGGGTCCTTTTGTTCACCATACATCTAATCCTTAGTATCTCTTGAGAGATTGTACCTATATAAAAGTTCTATTCAAATCCAAGCTTGTGAACAATGAAAAATGTTGGTAAATAAAACGTTTTTGTTTCACCATTCTTACAGTTCAATGAATGACACCCGTACAACTTACAAGTGACCTGATTCAAAATTGCACTTTATTTCTTGCACATACAGTCTACGATACTGATTACAGTGGACAATGCAAATTAATTATTAATTGAAAACAAACTCTAAAACAAAGAACTTAAAGTATAAAACTTCATAAAGCGATCTCGCGTAAATTGTTATGTCAGGTGCATTGATAAGTAAAGGAAATGCAATGATACGATAAATTGCACGCACTAAACGAATGCATCTTGTTTTGATGACATATTTAGAGATTAGGGCGCATAACAACCGCTTTAATGGCTTTAATGGCAAGGCTAGAAATAGGTATGACCCTAGTAACAACAATTGACCTGGTTTAAATTTTAGGGTCTTGCAAATTTTGTGGCGAAGGAATTTTTCAAAGACAGCTCGGGTTTGTGTTGTGATGATCACCAATCCGCATTTGGCAAGCGTTATTAATTAAGACTTTGTATGTAATTTAACAGAGATAATTTCTTCATTTTTTTTTTAATTTACGAAACAGACAGCATTTAACTTATTATACTATTAAGTAATTTTACGTAATGAATAAATGGTCAATATTAACAACCCAGCTTTCGTACGGTACCAATAAATACATCAGAAGATAGAATATGACGACGCAGTTATAAATAGTGTTTGTAAAAACATGTTATTAAACCGTAATATTGAATGTAATCACGTCAGAGTTGCCCCCCACAACCCTTTATCGCAATATCTTATCTGTTTGGCGGCTTCTAAGCTTTATAATTTGCTTAATATCTCGCACGTACCTACATACGTTCTGGTTTGCCAATGTTTTTGAAAAACAACATTTACAACAAAACATGTGAGAGATGAAAAATATGTTATGTTGCGGGTGTAGTGAGACAGGGCTTTTATTCTTTTTGTATTCCACTGCCAACGCCATACCTATTATACCCTCTCCAATTGAAATTTCGGACAACATCATACGTGGCGCTCACCATCAGGTGTACGATCTACTCGTCTTGTTACGCATTGCAATAAACTAAACGACCCCAAAATAGCATCAGTAGTGTTATGGGTATCACAAAAAACAATGGCACCACAATATTATAATTACCTATACTTAAATTCAATACAGAAAAACTCAAACATTTGTCACATGTAGGTATTTATTGGATGGGATTCGAATACAGGACCCCTGGCGCAAAAGGTGTGGTCATTTAGGTAATTATTTCACCTACTTTTTAATAGAGGCCTGTTCCACTTAATACAGCTGATATACTTGTTATTCCGTATGTTACGAATTGAGATAATTACTACGACAACAATAAACCGCTTTTATCATAAACTTATTTCATCATTGATAGTGTATTTAAAAAAGAGGTAGATATGCCATCCTTTGACGCATGGCGATTAGAATTTGATCCGTCGAGATATTATACTAAATCTATGTGCTTCACCAACCGTTGACATTATGCGTCTAAAATGATTTGTGTCAATTAACACAATATGAGCGGAGCATTTTTCGAGCGCTAGTGCCGTATCTACTTCTTTTTTAAATACACTATCAATGTATTTCATCATTTCCTTGCCCTTATCCCACGCTAGGTAGGGTCGGCTTATCATAAACTTATTTATAACTCATATAGGTATGTAGATATTTTCTATTTATATATTTTTAAGGCACATCGTCTAAATAATATAAATAAAACTTATCAACTTTATCCGCACATTTACTCATACTACCGCCACATATACTCACTTTTAGGTATGTGGGTGACTCACAGAGCAATTTCTTTTGTGGGGTGATTTGCGCACTGGGATAGCCCTTGACGCCAGTCTACCAACTGATTTAGTATGAAAAAGACACGCGACCCACCTGAACGGCCACTACGGCCTATTCCATTGAGGCAAACTTCACCAAGGATGGGTCCGCTCAATGTTCTGCCAGACTGTAGGCTTATCAGATCTTCGAGTCTCTGATTTCAAGTGCACTGGCTCCCACGCCAGAGCTATTATAGCGGCAGGTTTAACCTGGGTGGTAGCTAGCCAGACGGACTTTTTTTTGTGGAGGGGAATGCTACTAGGCACCATAACTCGCCTGGGGAAGGCGAGCCGTGTGTGGGACTCGTGCAATTCCATGCCCCAGTCTTTATAAAGACTGGTGCACGAAGGATACCCACTAAACCCCCCCGCGCTCCTGCATCGCCGTCGGCGGCGTCTCTGGGCTGGGACAGACCCTGACAACCAGAGACATCGCAGGGCGACCTGCCCGCCTCTTACAGAGCGGGCCCCGCTTGAAGGCAGACGGACTGAAAAACTCCTACCACCAACCGGACCCAAGACGGGAATCGAATCCACGGCCTCTGGGTATAAGACCCGAGCGGCTTAGCTACTATTCCACGGAGACAGTCAAAATACATACAATGTTACAATGGTGTGCCTTAAATAAAGCATAAACCTCAGAACAAAAGGCAGTGTATAGTTAAAAAAATAATGAAAACACTTTTCACAATTAAATAAACTATATTTTCAACGAATCACATACACTAAAACTTCTTAGCCTAATACCAGTAGCTCTTGGCCGGCACGCGGTCTTCCTTGATGCCCATGCTCTCCATCACGTCCATCTCGAAGGTGGCCAGTTTGGGCGCGAATGTTATCTGAAACAAAAATATTATCCTTTTATTATTGAGGCTCAGTAGAAAAAGGGTTAAATGTGTGTATTTAAGACCCCTATTACATCTTGACAGGGATTTTTGCATAAAATGGCCAACTTTGGCGTTATCGATCTCAGAAACAAAAATACATTTACAATAATTACTTATTAAATAGTGTAGAATATCTATTGGAATAGTTCTTAGCAGCCTTGCTTTTTGTAAATTTTGCTTAACTTTTTAATTGAACCCAAAATTGCAGAGAAAGATTTTCATAAAATGCGCGAAGGCACATTTTTAAGCTCATAGATTGAACTACTGTTCTAAGCATATGAAATAAAAAAAATAGAATGTTATCTCTTATATAGTCGTATAGTTCATAGCGGCCTCGGATTTTTAAATATCTTTGGTTTTATATATAAAAAAACATCTAGTTCTAAAGCAAAAATCTTCGAAAATCGCTTTAAGTTAACTGTGAATTTCTCCTTTCTACGACAATACAATTAGGCAAAATATATACCAGAATACTTGTTACATCATGAGGAATGAAGATTTTACAATTTTAAACAATTCATTTATTATCCTATTTCGATAATAACAATAAATATAACTGCAAAATTACTACAAAATGCGATGCGCTGGCCGTCCGAACTCAGTCAGTACCGAGCGCGCGCTCTTTGTAATAGGCCTCTTAACGAGTATATCGACCAATTTGGTGCTCCGTGGAACAGTGTACCACGCAGCCCACCTGATGGTAAGCGGCCACTTCGGCCTATTCCTTTAAGGGACACTTCACCAGGAAGCGTCGCTCAGTGTGCTGCCAGACTGTAGACTCATCTGATCTTCGAGCCTTTGATTTCTAGTGTACTGGCTCCCACATTAATACTGCCGGAACACAGCCAGAGCTATTATGGCGGCAGATATCATTGTGGGGGTGGTAGCTAGCCAGTCGGACTGAAAAAGCCCTACCACCAACCAGACCCTAGGTGGGAATCGAACCCACGTCCTTTTTTTATACCCGAGCGGGAGGACGGGGAGCGGAGCCACTGTTATTATTTTATTATTATTATTATAGGCAGGCATGCAGTTGGGCCAACTGATAATGCCCGCATCCTATTAATCAGAACTCAAGATGTCTCTGTACAGCTAGCAAAATGTTCCACGGAAGCGGTCAATAATTTACATACCTGCGCTATAACATCAGCTTTTGTGTCCTTCTCTTCATTTTCAATATAGACTTCTTTGCTCTTGTAATCGAATGTTTCTTCCGCCGCCTTCGGAATAGGAATTATACGACTGCTCGCCTTTGACACTCTCACCTGAAAAATGTTATAACAAAAACCTTGTACATATTATGACTACATGGTACAAAGTAGGATGGTATAAGGCTCAACAATGCATCATCAATCAACATATTGTCCGTTCACCATAAGTTATCCCCTAGCTGTTATATTGGCAGCATTGCCTAAGTTTGCCCACAATGTATGTATGTACCTCTAATATCGAAACTTATACAAGATTAATATGTTTACTGATTATTCATTAAATAAAACAAAACGGATTTAAAAAAAATTTAAATATATCGCGAGTTAAATTTAATTTTAAGTTGTTTTATTTAAAAGGTATAATTTTATAACAGCTAGGGGACAAGTTATCGTGAACGGACAATAGAGCCATCTATGATGGTAGTAGCTAGCCAGTAAGCCTCTAAAACAGTTCTACCACCAACCAGACTGAAACGGGTATTATTTCACCTTGAATCCAGTTCTCCAAGGGTGTCCTCTGTTCCATGAATTTGGTCATAACTAATTAACACTTTTTTTGTGGCTACATACAAATTATGTCAAATATTTTCCTTTTAATATTTTTCCAATGCCATCTACTGGACAACTGGCACCATTTAGCTCTCTGGTCCATAATATATCAGGTTCAGGTAGTATATAAAACTAGCCTTCCGCCCGCGGTTTCACCCGCGCGTAATTTCTTGTTTCAAATATCCTCCCCTTCCCTTCCCCCCACATTTCCGAAGTCAAAAGTAGGTACCCTTTGTTCACCGGGGGTAGTGTAGCTATCCAACATTGAAAGAATTATTCAAATAGGATCAGTAGTTTCGGAGCCTATTCAATTCAAAGAAACAAACATACAAACAAACCATCAAATCTTTCCTCTTTATAATATTAGTATAGATATAGATATTCTTGCTATTTTAATTAATAAAAATAAAAAGATTTGACTTTTTTCTTAGTTTTGCTCACTAGTAAACAAAATAATCTGACCCCATGAGGAGAAATTTAAAGATATTAAACATTTAAATACACACCTTATCTCCTTCTTCAGTGAATCGCCACTCTACCTCAGTGGGCTTCAGCGTCTCAGGATCCACCAGTTTCACTCCAGTTGTGACCAGGAGAGGTGCCTCTGACTGGATTGTTACGCCTGGGAAAGACTTATCCTTACCAACCTGATGAAGAATACAGTGGTGAAAAACAGATCTTAATTCAATTGCAAATATTGCAATGCTGTAGCATCTGATTGCTATTATTAATAATAATAAATGATTGACCAACTACAATGTTATTAAAGGCCTGTTGCCTTAATAGAAGAACAGCTTATTTCTTAATGACTGGCCCGATGGCACATTTGATAGTGACTCTGCCCTGTGCGTCAGGGGTCGTGGGTTCGAATCCCACCCAGGACAAACACTTATGTGATGAACATTTTTGTTTGTTCTGTGTCTGGATGTTACTTTGGGGTCAGATCAATGTATTTGATGTTGTACAATATTTATTTTTTATTTATTTATGTAACACCAAAGGATCTACGTCAAGTTAACCAATAATCCTGTATATGGTAAAGTATGTGATTGGTTAAAAATGCAATTTTAAACTACAAACTGCTTGTAGGCAGAGTTGTGGTGTGTTTGAGTGTAATGTTATCTAACTATCTATCATTTTAACATTACAGTAAATCTAATATTTCTCCTTTACATCTGAAAGGATGAGGCCTAGTGGCAATGAACATTTTGCAATATCTTAACAATATGCTCTTATCAGAGACACTTAAGTTTGATATAAAAATGAAAATGATATAATATACTAACAACTCGAAGATGTGTATTAAGTCCTTCAACAATAACCCAGTTGCGCTCCTGAATGACTTGGGATACAATGCCTTGCTTGCCTTTGTCCTTGCCCACCATAACCTCCACACGATCCCCTCTGAAAATAAATATGAATATACTATTGAATCACAGTATAAGGCTCAATGAGGGCACCCCGCTCCAGTTGGTGGATACCAAAATAATGTTAGATCCTAGCTATACATCCCATTAGGTAACAACCTAATAGGGTTTAAGTCAGGGCAAAGATTCTTTGACATCATTTATGCTTATATCCAGGGTTGGCAATTATCAAGATAATTATTTTCTCTGATAATTATCCAACTCACATATCGAATAACATTACATAAATTAAAGGTATTTTTGTTTTTCTACCAATATATTGGATTAAGTTTTCTAGGCATACATAATGATTTTCTTTATTTAGTTTCGCAACACACAAACTAGTTCACGAAAAAAATAACAGTGAGGGGATTTTCCCTGTAGATGAATGACATTTGGCGTTCATTTGGATGCATGTTTAATATTGTGACGAAAAAACATGCGTTTGGATTTGGATTTAAATTATTTTGTTTTGTTTGTAAAATAACAGTAACTCGTTATTATCAACAATAATTATCAATACGTAATTATCTTGATAATTATCAATACGTAATTATCTTGATAATTATCAACGATAATTATCTTGATAATTATCACGATTCACGATAATTATCCAGGCCAACCCTGCTTATATCTAAGTAAATAAATGAAATTAAAGTAAATCCTGATACAACACAAGGGCTTTTAAGTACACTATTGTATTGTTGGGTACAAGATTTAGATAAACATCTAAATGATGTAAAATGTACTTACTTGAAGAAACTCCATTCTCCAATAGGCTCTAAAAACACTTTCTTCCTGTGAACATTTCTATCGTTTTGCTGACGAAACTGTCCGGTCCATGGCCTGTTTACGCTGAAACGAAACTTCTTGCGAGCTACCTGTGCCTTCGGGTATTGAGGATACCCTGTCGGGTTCTTCCAATAAACCTAGAAAACAAAAACAATATGTGTATAGGTTATGTTTTAAGTTAACAAATTAATCCTTCTTAAACGGCTAACAAACCTGTTCAAAGCTCCTTTTGATGTAGGACTCCGGGAGATTTGAATATTTTACAGTAAGATCGCCTACTTTTTTAGCTAAATAACCAAATATTCGCATTTTTTTGTTTGTTTCGTAACCTCGACTCGAAATTATAAATTTTGACAGCCAACTGAGCCAACTGACAACTGACTGACTGACAGTGACACACATTTTTTTTTTACTTATTCATGGAATAAATATTTATACGTCTATGCTTTTAATAAACTACAGTGGAAACCACCTTTATATTACAAAATTAAAATGAATTTTTAAAACTTTTTGTAGTACGCCCATTGTAATAATTAATTAATTCTTCTAAGTGCCGCGGCGAGATTAAAACCGACTTAATTTGACATGTTTTGCATTAGCGAAAATTAAGATAGATCACGCAAGCGAGCAAGAGAAAATAATTTTAAATCAATCCATCCATTCATTCATCAACTTTCGAACACGGAATCTAATCACTTTGTTTTGTACATGCATAATTTGTTATAATAATGATCTTTAATATGCTCGTAAAACTGAGATTAAGATCTTTCTTCAGATTCAAAAGAATAATTTGGAGAATGATGAGGAGGAGGTACAATACAAGGCTTGGGGGGCAACTCGCCCGTGGGCCGCGGCCCAGTTTACTTACACTGTTTGAAATGAGTAGTGGAAAAGTGGGTCGAGGAATGGGCGATTTTACCACTTGAAAAATGAAATGATATTACAAAAAAAGCCTACTTCTATGTGTTGAACATTTTCTTGCTTGCTTGTCTCATTCGAAATTATTAAAGATGTAATTATTGAAGATCCAGCCATTCATTGTGTTAACACAGTTGCTAAATTACACTTATTTTCTTTCTTCTGTATTGTGATTGTAAATCTAAAAGTTAAATTATAAATTGTTATTGAATTTGTGCAGATTTTGAAAAAATGATTCTGCTGGCGCCCATAGACAATTGACGTAAATCAGCTGTCTAATCAGTCGTTGTAGGTGGCAGCACCGCATCACGTGAATTTTCATGGCGCTGAAGGGCTAGTCCCGGATTGTCTTGTGATTTCGCCAAATTATTTGCTGTTTCGAATAATTATTGTTAAACAGCATTAAATTTTAACTTCTAGGTGAGTACTACAGTGCGTAAATACTGGTTTTATCGCTATGGTGTCGTTACAAGCCTTTTGCGCGGGACAGAAAGTTGTCAAAGTTACTGTGACGGATGTACCGTGGGGTGGTTCGGGGTGAATTCATGGGATAATAGGAGTCGGGCGCCGGGATGTCTGACCGCCAAGCGGGCGCCGACCGCCCTAGCTCGATATTGATTCAGAGCGCTGCCCTGGAAGGCTGCAATTAGACGGGCAAACATCACTTAGTTCCTGGCTATCGCGAGCTTAAGACATAGTTTTGTGGCCACAAAATCGATTTTTTCATCAATGAATATCAGTTACTGCGTAAATAGTCATGTAGCGGTGACGGTGATTACAATTTTGATTGAAAATTATGTTAATTAGATTGTTTTTTTAATTAGTGGTACATGAAATTTTCAGTGGTGAAACATGTCGGAGTACTGGTTGATCAGTGCCCCTGGGGACAAGACTTGCCAGCAGACCTGGGACACTCTTTACAATGCTACCAAGAATGGCAACCTCAGTGTCAACTACAAATTCCCTATTCCCGACCTGAAGGTATGTTATGTCTGTTATGATGGATTTATTTGCCCTACTTTTAAATGGGTCAGGTAGATTCCCCTAATTATAACAAGCTTACATGTTCTTATTTAGTGTAGGTGGTAAACCTATATTACTGGACTAAGTACTCTGCTGTGACAGACTTATCTCAGCGGTAGTCATTTGTAATAAGCTTTTTTTAAATGTATATCAAAAAACTAAATCTCCACTTATAATCATAGTGTGCAAAGTATGGAGTGCATAAAAATATTTCTTATAACAGCAATTTTTTTAAATAATTCCTTTCCTGCCTATTTTGCCCTGTAATGGTAATGTGATAACTTTTAAATATAATTTTAAGTAACCATTTGATTCAAAATTACAAATAGATGATTCAAGATTGTTAACAGTTAACACCTTCACTTTGCAGGAAATTTCTTATTACTACAATTATAATTTAATATAAATTAAAATAATTTAAATTTTAGATCATAATATCAGAAAATCTTTGGTTGGCCTATTTAGAAACGGAATTACTTAAATTATTCTCTTTCTTTTTCATCAGGCATGCCATAGAATATTTAGATGACATAGATTATATGAACCTATATTATTTTGAATTTGATTAAGTTTTCAGTTTTCACCAGACTAAATTATTTTTTATGGTATACTTAATTTAAATATCATTACAATATTAAAAGCACTGATGGAAATTTGAAGTACTTTTAAAAATAAACTAATAAATTGTTTTTAATAAAAATCAAAAGGGTTCACAGATTTTTAGCTTAGCTTTTAGGCCTGCAAAGTAAAATTACGATTTTGTAAATAAACCTAACATCCCACTGAAACATGACATAACAATGCTAGAAAAAATTGTTTACTATTGATCTGTGATTCTCCTATTATTGTGAGTCTATGAAATGGTACTGAATTACTATTGTGATTCACTTACAAAGCAGTGTTTAGGTAGGCTAGGTAAATGTCTGCCCACTTCATTTAAAAAAGCTAAACATTTCAAATTAATTATTTGAAATTATAGTAGTGGAGTCATTTCAATAGGTTACATTTGTCAGTTCATTTATGCAAAGAAAAATATACCTTGCGCTAAGGGATAAAACTCAAGAAAACAATATCAGATTTTTAATACAATTATTTATTTAGAATATTAGGCTACTCCTAATGTACATAAGTAGCACTTTGCTTTGAATAAATGAACTGTCAAATGTTACCTATTAAAATGATTCCACTATAGTGAAATATTTTTGTTATAAATAATTCAAATGTTAGGTACCTCAATAAAACAATTAAAAGTAAGTGACTAACAAATTACGTAGTTAAATAAACATAATTATATTATGTGTACATTTCTCTTTTGTATTCCATTGGGAGTATGAACTTGAAAATATGTAACTGTCTTTTCTATGGGTTAAATTTTGTAACATTAGATGTTTCTTGTAGGTTTGTAATATTAGTTGCTTGTTGTAGGTGGGAACACTGGATCAGTTGGTGGGGCTGTCCGATGATCTTGGTAAGCTGGACACCTTCGTGGAGGGCGTTACTAGGAAGGTAGCGCAGTACCTTGGAGAGGTAAGTAAAAAATACTTAAAGGATATTTTAAATGTATGCTTTATTTACAATAATATAATTGGTAATGAAGATAAATTATAATAGTCTAAGATCCGAACTAAGGTCGATCTTCATTGAGTTGATAATAGTATTAAACTTATTTTATTATGAATTTAGCAAATTAGAAAACATATTAAAAATGGGTTGCCTAAAAAAATCCTAACAAATAAAATAATTACGTAAACAATTTAGTTCTGAACTACTTATTAGAGATGTTAGAAATAACTGTAGGTACAGTAAGATAATATTAAGTACAATTTGTGTAGTTCCTAAAGTCATTGTGGGTTTGAATCCCACCCAAGACAAATAGGTATTTATTTGTTGATTTTTTTTTTTTGTCTTGTATCTAGAATAGATGTTTACTTGTATTTGGGGTGCATAATTTCTGATACCCATAACACTAGTACTTTTGTTTCTTAATTTTGGTGTCAGTTTCGTGGGGTATGACGTGTCATATTTATTTATACATATATTTTTTATAGAATATAATTTTATTAGGACCATTTTCTTGGAAAACAATGAAAGTAAAGAACTAGAATTAACCTTTTGAAGTTTGAACGCCAATCTACGAACGCACTGTCGTGTCCTGTACGTTAGAGCTGGGATATTCTTTATTGTCGTATGTAAAGAAAAAATGCCAGCAATCTTTTTAAACATAATTTATTTAATATTTTTAGAGGCAGGGTTTTTGTCAAGTATAGACGTCGTTGGCTCACAGGGCCCGCAGGTGCTTGTCAAGTATAGACGACTATGGCGTCCAAAAGAAATGTATCTTAGTCAAAAATTTGTATCATAAAAATGTATCCCACAGGTACTAGAAGACCAGCGTGACAAGCTGCATGAAAACTTGACAGCAAACAATGGTAAGTCATTTTTCATCATTATGTGGTAACACCTCTTATATGGCTCTAAACATCTGACGATTTTATACAAGACACCTCGATTTTACATGTTTTTCATTAAAGCAATCTGTAGTGTTTAGTGCCATTTAAACGACGATTAAAAAGTTACAACTAGAGATGTCAACAATAAAATGGTTTTAGTTAAAAAAAAAATTTAAATTGTCTGCATGAAGGAAATTAAAGTTTAGCAATAAAGTTATTATGATGGCATGTTTGGAAATTATAGAAGAAAAATAAGCTACGGTTTATGATGTTGCTAGCATGGAGAACTAATTTTTAATAGACAAGAATGAAATGAAGTAGCAGTTATAATATAAACAAAATTAAAAGCACAGAGTAGTGCGAAAAATATCTAAGCATGTATTGCTGAATTTCAATGGTTACTCTGTTATGTCTTTTATTATTTTTTGGAACCTCTTTCGTTATTATTTTTATGTTTATCTTTTAATTTGCATGTATTTTATTTCCTACTCACACTGACTATTTTGCATATTTTAATGGTCAGTTTTATATTTTTTGTATATTATATATTATTTGCAATTGACCAATTGCACAAATCAGAAAATCTCACATTTTTTTAATATATTATATGTATAATAATCATATAAACATTATCACATATTAACACGTGACATTTTAATCCTTATATTCACTTTGAAGCACTATAATGTACATAATATGGTATATTACATATTTATATCAATGAATCTTGAATCTTATTATATGATTTTTCTCCATACATTAAAAAAAAGTTTATAGTCGATATCCTTATCGTATTTGAAGCAAAAAAAATACATTTTATTTATTTGTGACTTAAAATAATAATTTCAGCTGCTTAGATTTTTTGATAAAAAAAAACAAATATTTTGAATTATTCGGTAAGGATGTTGCCATTTTAAAATTTAAAAATAAAAAGATTCGTTGATAAAATACATAGCTCAACATGGTGTTCCTAAAACTGAGGCTAAGAATGTTGAGTGGACAGTGTTTGTTCGATTGTTTTATTTTTTATTTATTATTTAGAGGAGGTTCATTTACGTGAGACTATCTTGAACCTTGCGCACATTGCATCTGAATATTGTGTGAAATGTATTTAGTTGTTGGAATGTATAGTTCTGTATAAAGAGTATGTGTTGCATAGAGTCGGCATTGATCGTGATCGCCGTTGGATTGCGCAATCGGGAGGCTGTTTCCAGAAAACTTTGGAGCAAATGAAATTATAGTTTTTGCAAAAATGAAAAGGGGTATTGCGAGATGATTGGCGAAATTATATATGTACTTTGAATATTCTTTACGCATTCAAAGATTGTATAATACGGTTAGTTGTATTTTATTCTTCCAGTTTTATTTTGTAAAATATTTAAAACATGAGGAATGTTTCTATCATTCGAATAAAATTACGCGTGTGCATACATTTAGTTTGAACTTTAAACATTAAAAAAAACGCTTATTGAATTATATTTTAGTTCTTTCTTATTTTATTTTTTTTAACACTTAGCTATTAGATTTTAACATTATTCCACATTTATATTTAGCCTGAGAATGCTAGAATCTGGGATTGCATTTCAGTGTCTGAGAAATGGAAAAAAATTTTCGGCAGTGAGTAATAATTTTAGTTTATGTAACAGCTTCCAGGTATATTGTATTCGTGCCAGCTTAGATGTTACGCTTGCAAGGTGCGGTAACTATGTAAATATATATTTTTAATTTAAATTGTATATAAAATAAAGGCCAATCGGAGTACCTTTACGTAAATAATGTAATAATACTACGACCATTTTTATTTATAAAATATTTAGTATTGCTTTTTTTGCGTTGGGATTTCTTTTTCGTTTGTATTTTTAACGCGGATTGAATAAAATAAGTATATTCAATAAAATATTGCAATATAAACATTACTTTTACTTCATCTATAATATTAAAAGGTAATAATGAAATAATTAATTACATATTTTATTTGCTGATTAATTTCTATGTATCGAAGAATCTACAATCTACATCACATTACAGAGAACTATGCTAATTCTGCTCATATTACTTTTCAATGGTCACAGATAACTTTGATCATTTTGGTAATTAGCAAGAAACATATCAAAGAACTAAAGTAGAAAACCAACCCGAATTTAATCATACACTTTATTTATTTAATTGTATAATTTGAAATAATGCATTTGAAAGTCATACTTAAAGTCACAAAAGTAGTATGTTTTCCTCGCCATGATCTCATTCAATTCATTTGATGTCAGCACAGTATATTTTAGTGAATAAACTTCAAGGTTTTGGCTTACAATTTTACAACTGGCCGTCTGCCTGTGCCAATCCCTATTTGGGACTAAATCTCTTACGTAACAACAATTACAGTGGCTCGAATAATTGAAGGTTTTAAAAACAAATGAACATTTTGTAATATCACATCAACACATACATAACTTATCGATAACACTGATATTATACTGATAACAACTTTTGAGAGTCAATTTATTAGATGTAGGGAGTATCGATTTTTTGATAGAAGGTGCAGCTTCTGTCGGTTTTAATCTCTGAAAAAATAAACTGAATATACACAGTGTAACAACTAACATTGAATAGTGGCATCACGTGATGACTTATTTATTCTATACATCTCAGTCTGAATAACTTTTGGTCTGCGACTTTCGTTTGGATGGAAACGTTTTGCAAGTTTAGAAACTGAAGTTTTTTGCTTTAAAACTCTACCATTCCGGAATGGTGTTATCAATTCGTCTGAATATTTTTTTTTTATTTAAATTAATAAGATCACTAAAATAAATTGAGTGGATAATCAGTTGAGATTATGAGATAAGATTTAATTTCTTAAATTAAGGAACAGTCATAGAATAAAAGTTATTCAGTTGTACAGAATACACTGCTCAAGAGCAGTAGTTGTGCGATATATTTTTTTTTAACATGAATATGAATTATTATTTACTTGAAGAAGTAATTTCTTTACTTTTAATCGTCTACGTAATGTGTTTAGGTAACGCAAAAAACGACCGCGTAAAACTTCATCAACTAATGACTAGATCTATTGACCGACGATTCGTAAAATATCGTTTTACTGAGTATCAAGATCATTCGACTAATTGAGTTGATTTATGCTCATCGTTTTTTGCGTTGTCTATTATTAGATTTATTAGATATTTTATTTCGAATGTATGGAGTCGTGTTTTCTGTTTAACTGTCGGTTTATTAATGGATTAGCGGTTGCTTTTGAAGTAGTATTACTCTTTTTTTAAATTTATGACAATCTGGGTATACAGGATGTGTACGGACTTGCATCTTGAACGTTTGAATAACTTTTATTTTTTGTATAGTTATAGCGTTTTCTGGTTCGTATGAATTTTGAATTTCAAAAAGTAGTTGATTCAGAAAATGTTTGTACAAAAGTTATTCAGAGTTATGAACATGTATAGAAATCAGAAAGATGTAATTAATTTATTCTTTTTCTTCAAAGAACACGACTTTCACCGCAATTGATAATGTTAGTTGGCGTTTATTTAATTATTATTATGTAGTGATAAGGTCACATTTGTGTATTCGGGTTCATGTTAGATCTGCTGTAATTTTGTTCCACAGATATGTGATAACCTAAGATATTATCGTTATGTACTCATACCATAGATAAATCGCAATCACTGCCTCACAAGACATTCATAGCTTAGCCATACCAAGCTTTTAAATTGTGTCTATGCATTGCGCTTTTTATTCTTATAATATTATCTTTTTATATTTCAGTTCCTTCACAAAACATAAAAATTTTATTTTTTAATATTTTGCTCCTACCTTTACTAATGTCCTCTAATTTTATTTGCCCCTATTTCTTTCGAGGCGTTAATGGTCCATAAAAGTGAGATATAAACAGAAATATTTTGATGTTCTATTCGCTCGCGGAGATTGCGAATAGATAATTTTATATCGATTGGAAACATTAATATTCAAATAGCCTGATGGTCGTAAACGCGGGAATATCATCGAGTTTTTATAGGATATTGTATTGCAAAAAAATTGTAGTCGGAAAGGAGAAGAATATATGTTGAGATAATGAGTATCTAATCACATTTGCGACAAACAACTCGTACGTTTAGGCATCGACTCATACGCGGACCCTGGAGGTGGGGAGCCGCCCCCCACGCCGACATCTCCCGTGTGTGACTCGGCGTTTTCTGAACACCACGGGTGTTGGCCTTGCGAGCATCGTGAGCACTCTGAGTGCGAGGCTTCGCAGCCGTCGCAACCTTCCAGCGGGCGCAGCTCGCCCCGATGGGATGAGGAGGACGAAGAAGAGAGGCACCATCACGTGCTATCGCAAGGTTTAGGAACCTAACACCATCCGTAATACAATTTTGAACCGGTTTTGAGACTACATTATTCTAGTAAAATTACCACTATTTACATTATACACGGTGTAACTTTGAAAAGTCACGTGACTACAAAATCTATACACCAATTTGTGGAACTTTTATTTACGAAATTTTACAGTTCGAAAAATGTTTCAAGATTCCATGCAATTACAATCAAGTGCTAGGTATTTTGTATAGCAGGCTGTAACTTTCAACGAAAAGTCGTAAAATAAAAGTTTTTCAGTTGGTTGTACAGCATTTGTAAAATTATGGTTGTTCAAAGTAAAACCTTTATATAAAAATCTTACTTATCTATCACAATTATCTCGATAATAAATCTAATAATCCGTAAACCATCATTATTCAACACGATTATTTTACAATTGATTTTTACAGAATTGCGCAGCTTTTACGAAGAAACTGCGTGAAATATTAAAATTTGTTTTTCATATTTTGAGAAAAATCTGTTTTACTGTAATAGTCTCAAACACAGTTCGAAAAGTAGGACTTATATAACCGGTAGGCTTGTAAACTTATATCCCGATAACGTCCAGCGCTGCCTGCAATACGCTATTTTATCTCTTTTACACATCAATATTTTATGTGAAGGCAGTGCTTGCGGAATGAATACAAAATATTATCTATGGTATCAAAGCTTCCATTTTTTCCAAGCAGGTGGCGCTGGCCGTATCAAAAATGTTGGTAGCGCCATCCTGAATTTTTGATATTGCAACGTGTTGCAAAATCGAGCAATGATATTTAAGAGTGTATGTTGTAATGTATCTTCTAAAAAAACTGAAATGTTCTAAATATTAATTTTAAATGTATTTGATTTTTAAGAGATTTTCACTTTTGTTGCTTATAATATTGTCATTAGAATATTAGTTTGTTGTATCTTAATATTATTACACAATAAAAGACAGAAATGGCAGTTACCATAATATTATGTTATTATGTCTGCATTCATAATGTTATATTTAGAGATATTTTGTTTGACTGTCAGACTCTCAACACAAGGATAAAAAAACTTATGTTAAGTTTAAAACCAAGTCACGAGTGCCCTCTTGAGTTCTATTGCTCGAATTTGTAATAGTTTGTATATGAAATGTAATTATCGTTCAAAAGTTTAGGGTGACGCTGTGGTACTCACTTGGCTAGTAACCCACAGAATGTACGTCCAACCACACCGTGTCTGCAAGTGCTTACGAAACAAACCGCTATGGAAATGTGTAGATGAAACAGAGAAGGCATTCCGTGAAAACCAATGATAATTGTAATTAAATATAGCAGATATGTTATCGAATATTCGATTTGACAACGGGCCAGCTGTCAATCTATGCTCAAGATGACATTTGAAGTTATAACTATCTCTTTCTCTTGCGTGATGTATCTCTACTTATCAGTGTAACATGAGCATGATTATTTTGTATAACATTGTGTAACTTGTGGTATTACGAGTAGGAGCAACATTTGATTTCCCATACAATGTATATTGTTGCTTATGGAATAAATTACTTATGACATTAACTAAGTTAAAGTCATTTGTCAATGTGTGTCCAGTTTTAAGATACAGACTTCGACACATTACTATGCTCGTAACATATCTATTGTTTGAAATATCATTGGTGAAATTCTTGCATCGTCCCTGTTACACAAACCTCACCTATACCAATGCAATTAAATATTTTACTGAATTTTGAAGTTGTTCAGGAATGCCATCGCCGCTTGTCTCATAAATGTGATTTTATGTAGCTTTTAAGTTTTTATTTTGCTTTGTTTAATATGATTTTTTAATATGGTCGTTGTGTTTTTATTTCTGTAATGTTATTATATGTATTTATTTATACCTGATTTGATTCTGCGGTCGTAGTATATAATTATTTATTTTGATACACAATTGATATAGGTATGAATAAGAAAATAAGTATACAATTTATCTATTATTCAAAGTCTAGACTTGGGCGGTATAGTTTCAGGTCAATTTTGGTCAATATTCTAATCCAAATTGGCTTCTGTTTGGGTATATTAGAAAATGTCTTATGTTTGAAAAAATTGTGGTCTTACATAATTGAGAGCAACATCTTCTCTAGTGTTGCCCATAACAAAGTTTTCATCTCGCAAAAGTTATACAACAAAAAATTTACAAAATGGTCGCATTTATGTTTGTGAAAACAGTTTCAACAAATCATAAAATTTATGTTCGTGATGAGAAATGGTCACTTGAGGTTTAACATGCAAAGTTTTTATTGTTGGATATAAATAATTATTAATAGATTGACGTTATATATTTTTTATGATATTTTAACAATTTCATGGTCCTGCATAAAATCTCTTTGAAGTTTTATTTCTAGCAAATCACTCAACAGGGAATCTTTCTAGGTCGGCAGGAGTTAAAGCTATTAATAAAATCATATCCACAAACAATGACGTTTGCCAACCTTGATATTCGCCAAAACTGTTTGTTTTAATATTTACTAGTACAGGTACAAAACCTATATATTTTTTAAAACAATTGCAACTCCTTTTCAAAACGACTGGGAGCAACATAAATATTTTATTCAGAATTTTTAAAATATTTTAAACAAACAGTTTTTGTAGATTATATCTGTAATTTTACTTGAAAGTTACAACTGATATTGTTTTATATATAAAAATAGCATGAATTCCAAGAGGATACATCATCATCATAATCATCAGCCTATATACGTTCCCACTGCTGGGACACAGGCCTTATCTCAATTGTGAGATAGTGTGGGCCATACTCCTGGGAAATATACCAGTAACGGCTCTCTCTCTCTCTGCATCTCTTTGTCGTTGATTGTACGATATCCAAACAACATTTTGTTTATAATTTCTACAAAACAAATTATAAATGTTGATATTAATAATGTATGTATTAAAATGAATATCAAAAGCTCGAATCCAATGTTAAAATCATGTAAATCGCCTTTGCAATTTTAGATAGTAAGTTATCTGATATTAAGAAGTATTGTTGTGCATGAATGTTTTGCATGACGAATCGATGTTGCATGTTTTCTTTTAAGTTCTATTTTATTGATGCTATGATTGTTACTATGTTGAGTGTTATCACACTTATGCTAGTCCCATTTTTAGCCTTTTACGTTTTTCTAGCACTTTCGTTTTTATTTTACTATTATGTATAACTTTAGATATTATAACGTTTGACGTGATATGTAAATGTGAATGAATTAGACAGTGTTGATGCTAAAATACTACAGAAGTATAGTCAATATTGTATTTACTAGACTTATTAGATTACGTAAAAGAAGTAGTTGAAAATTAGCCTTTTAGATAAATTACTCATTTCAAATTAAAATATACATCTTACATATTTATTTATTATACACAGGTTGTAATTTCGAACATTTTGTTTCGTATTCTAAAACCCAATTAAATTGCTTTATAGAAAATTAAATTAAAAATATACATATTTTTATTTACTGTCGATTCCATTTTCATTTTCGTTCCAAAAGCGACATCTTAGCTAAAATAAAATTATAAAGATAGTATGTTTAAAAGGACTTACTAATTGTCGAAAAAATTAAATGCAAGTTCGGCATAGACAAATCTTATCCCGCTGTCTTTACTAGTCTTTTTATCTATAATAATTATGTTGTCTATCATATTATTCATATATTAGTATCTGTCCAAAATTACACCCTGTATAACAAAAAAATCACGAGACATTAAATACAAAAAATTGCATTAATACAATATTGACAAAATTAGGTACTTACAATCGGTAAAGTACAATTTGTAATATGTTAAACGTGGTCTGACATAATATGTCAGACCATAACTCACATTACTCATATTATGAGTTATGGTTTTACAGGTGACCTGCCGACGTATCTAACTCGCTTCCAGTGGGACATGGCGAAATACCCCATCAAGCAGAGCCTGCGTAACATCGCCGATATTATTAGTAAACAGGTAATTAAGATTCACTAAAAGATTATAACAGTAACTAATTGATCCACTTCATTGTACTACTAATCAAATATTATATTATCTATGTATAATATGTACCTATGTATTTACAAAAAAAAAAGTATGTAAGTAATGTTTATCCGTTGTCTGGCACCCATAGCACAAGCTAATGCTTAGTTTGGGGCTAGACGGCGCTGTGTGAATAACGTCCAGAGATATTATATTACATATTATTATACACAAAACAAATTATTTATCTTTTACCAAATTTAAATACCTGTAACTTTATTTTATTTATTTCTACTCACTAAGGAACTTCTATGCTTGGTCGTATCCATTTGCGACAAGCAAAAATTTGCATCGTAAGTTAAAAGTAATACCCACTTCATAATAGCTTCTATTAACTTTTGATCAACTCTCTGGAGTAACAAAAAAAAATTAAGCTTCGATCTACAGTTGCCTGACAATAATATAATCAACTATCGATAGTTGATTATTAATAGTGTGATACAGGGCTATAGTATCGATAGTATTGTCTCCTATATTATCAATACTATCGATATTTTTACTTGGGTTTGAAAATATAAGAGAATAAAATAAAAATAAAATAAAAGAACAATGCGTCGGCTTATTGCAAGAAGTCATTAACTACAAAAAATCATTAACTGCGTTATTGACATGGTTGGAATGACCAAAAGTTGCTCTTTATTATGCAAAAATCACTAAATTTCTATCTGCCATAGTTTCGAAGAAAAATTTTGTTAAAAATTGTTAAATGCTATTTCAAAGATTTTTATTGCAACAAAATTTATTATTTTCCCTTAGTGAATTTTGTAAAGAGAACATCGTGCGAATGTTAACAGTTAGTGATTTTTGACAAAATGAAGAATGTTAATTATATGGCAGCAATACTCCATGCAGGAACGAACTTGAGCTCTGTAGAGGTTTAGGAGCTGTTCCGCAGTGAAGAAGCGCCTGACTCTGGAAAGAATTCCAAGCTTTTTAGAGGCAGATGCTGCTACAGACTCTATGTACCCAAAGTTTAGGTTGGAAGATAATTCCATACCAAGGAGCTGTAGTCGGTCAGATAGAGGGACAGATACGCCACGGAAAGAGGGAGTCAAATTAAATGCGCTCTTTTTTGTGGGGTTAAAGCTGACCAAAGTTGCATCTCCCCAGTCTGAGACAACTTAGAGAGACTGATTCAACTTGTCCAACAAGTCTGATCTTAAAGTCTCAGTTTCACCGCTACCTGTACGTGCATTGGACAAGTATCTCTCAACTACCGTGATATCGTCAGCATACCCCAGAATTCCCGGAGTAGCCAACAGACCATTAATGTGTAGCAGAAAGAGTGTAGCCGAGAGTACTGATCCCTGAGGGACGCCAGCATTTATTTCAGGCGTGTCGGAGGTAAACCCATCAACAACTACTCTGATGGGACGTCCAGTCAGAAAATCTTTGATCCAAGCACAAACCGCAGTGGGGATCCCACAGGAGGGAAGGATGTTTGCCAATAAGGGCATCGTGCCAGACCTTGTCAAAAGCCTTTGATATGTCCAAGGACACAGCAATGGCCTCACCATGGTTTTCAATAGCATCGCTCCATTAATGCGTTGCGTACATAAGAAGGGCCCCCAGTGGACCTACCTCTACGAAACCCGAATTGCGAAACACTGAGGATCGTTCACTTCCAAATACGCAAGAGGAGCTGTGCAATTTCAGCTGCTTTGTTGAGGTATTCTCTCGCTGTCTCCTCATCACCAGTGTGGGAACGATACAGACAGGAATAAATATTTTTATTATGACCTGTATCCACCAGCAACCAAACAATTGAAAATTTGGAATCTTCAAGGTCACGGAGACGTGGATTAGGTACAGATGTAGTCTCGCAAATACACACAGACCCCAGCACGCGTCTTGAATTTGTACTCCAGAATGAATCCTGGGTAGTGCAAGTAGGCCGCGTCAGCTGGACATCCGATTTGCGTCTCCGTTAGTCCTTAGTACCAACTGAAGCTTGGCGGATTCGAGATAATGGTGAACCGAATCGAGATTGGAGTGCAGTCCTCTAAACTTGATCTTCCTAGATTATCACTTTATAATTTGGCTGTTGACATTAGTAAGAAGTCATTAATTTTTAATTTGTTTTAAATTGAGGTTCGGCAAAAGGCACTAATTACATATTTTAATTTTTTTTAAAAGTTCTAAGGTATATTTCGGTGTGTCGATATTTAAAGCAGATAAATAAATTTAAGATCTACAAGTAGGTATTTTTATTTTGACTGTACCTTTTATACTTTATAAATAATAGCTATTTTTATTTCCAAACTTCATTAAGCCATTTCTCTAAATCACGATAATGCTAGTTAATGAGTTCTTGCAATAAGCCGACGAATGATCCAAAATTTGGCAAGTCCGGTTAGTCATCTAGTACTCACAACGGTTTGTATTAGTTAAAAATAAGAAGAGAGTTAAAAGTTATGGATTTTTTTTAGTAAAACAGTTTTTGCCACATGCTCTTGGGTGTGCCTATTTTAGGTTGAAATATTGTTGTTGCTCCGAGCAGAGACAAAATGTAGTACTTAAATTAAATTTCCTTTGTTTTTCCTCAGCTGGGTCAAATCGATGCCGACTTGAAGGTCAAGTCCGCCGCCTACAACGCACTCAAGGGAAACCTGCAAAACCTAGAGAAGAAGCAGACGTAAGTATCATTATACTACTGTACACGTGTTATCTTGTAGTGAAGTAACCTAGCAAGAAGTCTAAATAAAGACGACATCTAGTGGCAACAAAGAGAAGAATAATTGGCCCGCAAATATTGCCCGAGTGGACGTTAGGCCGGGTTTCCACCAAAGCGGAGATGGGTGCGGTGTGCTGTGTACTGTGTTTTTAACGCAATTCTATTGGTTGTCTGTTTTATCCTATTTGTAATAACGCAATTCTATTGGTTGTTTATAAAACATCTCCTCTCCGCTCGACACATCTCCGCTTTGGTGGAGTCTCATCCCGACGAATGCTATTCTGACGTTTAGTTATTTCTGAGTATTGTCTCCCGAACTTGTCAGGATAAGCTTGGACTTTTCTAAGTCCTTAAGAAATTCCAGTTATTACGAACAAGATCAATTTAATCATGGCTACACACACAGCCATTCGGTTGTGCAGGCTTCCGTCACCAACGACATTTGTGACTGTGACGTTTGATGAGGCATGTATCGTGACGTCAACTAAAAGGGAAGATCTTCCTCCGAGCTAGGTGTCTGTGCTCGGGGACCGCGGCCCAATATAACGTCTTGGTGTGTTGTATATAAGCTAGCCGAGAGAATAACTCTGCTAGCGCGACGCAGGATCGATTATCTGATTGGCTGTCTCAGTGACGTGAGAGTGACGAGTCTCGAAGCCAATGTTTACACGTGCACTTTTCGCTGACTTGCAATCTTGCGTTGTTGTCGTCAGTCTGTTGTATGTAGCGCATTCCGATAGCCGCTACAGTGGCTACTCGACTATCACAGCTCTTAGCTTAGCTTTCTTACTATAGTGTTATTTAATATCTATGCTTAATATTTTCATTTATTTATTACAGCGGCAGTCTCCTGACCCGTAATTTGGCGGATCTGGTGAAGAAGGAACACTTCATTCTGGACAGCGAATACCTCACTACTCTTCTGGTGATCGTGCCTAAGTAAGTACATTCGTTTAAACTTGAAAGTACTTACATATGAATTAAATGTTGAATCAAGTTTAGTGCTAAAATACACTTTTCTACGATTTTGAAGAATATATTCCAAACTGATCGTGTAGGTGCGATAACCAGTTGGTATTTTTTTAATTCCTCAAAATAATATCGATATGTAAAGAAAAACTATTTTCAATTTGAGCGTCAAATAGTGTCAAAAAGATAGCCGCCGTTACCGTGCGTGACGTCATACAGACAGAAACCATAGTAAGAAGAGTATACAGTGTGCTATCTCCAATTTGCGATATAATTGCCTACATATACTCTGTCTGTCCACATAAGTTGTCCTTTAGCCGCTATATTGGTAGCATTGTTTTTCAATACATTCAATCTGTTTTTTGACAGATTTACAAAGCGTAGGCAATGCTGCCAATATAGCGGCTAAAGGACAACTTATGTGGAACGGGCTGTACCTGCACTGCAAGTCTTAGGGTTGTCACTTTTGGTTAAAATTAATTCGGTGCCAAAAATCCGTGATCCGCGAGCGTTGTGCGTCGACTATTTCTATAAATGACATACTTTAATAATTTAATTTTGATAGGCGACCACAAAGTTGCCTGATGTTAAACAACTATGCGGTCAACAATGGAGCGCGCTTGCTTAGGAAAAGCCCGTTAATTCTGGTCTTGAAGAGCCCCAAGTTGTATTGTGTAGGAAGGATAGATCCCGGCAGAGAATTCCACTCCCGCGCAGTCCGTATCAAGAAAGATGAAGCAAATCGCTTAGTTCGTACGCGCGGTATCTCCACTGTATACGGATGGAGTCCCTGACCAAGTTTAGTAGATCGATGATGGATAATGGATGGATGATGTATTTTGTTCGTAGATCGATGTTCAACGACTGGAACGCGAACTACGAGAAGATAACGGACATGATCGTGCCGCGCTCCACGCAGCTGATCCACCAGGACAACGACTACGGCCTGTTCACCGTCACGCTCTTCAAGAAGGCTAGTGTTCGTCTCGCTGTGTTTTTCAATTATTTTATTTATGTTTGTGTCGTTTTGTGCTATAATCTGTTTTATTTAGCATTATAAATTAAAAAAACAAAGAAAGAAAAAATGTTAACTTCGAACGGCTGCAACGATAAATACGCCCACTTAAAAATCACGTAATGTAGTACGCATTTTAAAATTGACATGCCCTTTTTTATTTTGTCGTATTATACTAGATACGTTCCGATTCATGTTTGGAATCTCTTCTTCTTGAGGTCTTTTATATTGCAAACTTTTTACGTTGATTATTTTATTTCTGTAGAATTATTAGTTTTGTTGTAGCAATCGAAATTTTAGTATTTAAATATTGAAAATAATAATAAACGATCACAATAATGGCTAATTAGAATCGGAAGTGAGTGAATAACATAATTTGACATTTTTAACATTATATTTTCGCTTGGCACAAATTGGTACCTATAATAAAATACCTAAATTTCGTTCTTTCTAATGCTAAATAAAATAAACTTTAGTTTGGGAGGCTGGGGGACACCCCAGCCTTTGAGCTGCTTTTTTGAGCTGCTATCTAAGAAGAAGACATTCATCTTAGATAGCAGCTCACATCTCTTGATGAGATTTACTACTGCCACTTTCATGTTAGTTTCTAACACAAACAATAACAACGCACGCAATTTTAACGCTTCGAATACCTGAAAAGTTAGTCTTTTTCATAATAGTTACTCGTATCAAGTTAGTTTCTAATACAATCTTATTTTTTATTAAAAAATCCTAGTGTAAAAAAAATACTTCTTCGATTTTTATTTGGTTTATTTTTTCCTTATCTTTTCTGTGCGCACTTTATTTATGTATTATTTGTCTATACTTAAGGTTATAACTTGATAATATGTTGTTAACCAGGTGGTAGACGAGTTCAAGCTGCACGCCCGCGAGCGCAAGTTCGTAGTGCGCGAGTTCTCGTACAACGAGAACGACCTCGCCGCCGGCAAGAACGAGATCACCAAGCTTGTCACCGACAAGAAGAAGCAATTTGTAAGTTATAATGTATCATTTACAATAAATTATAAGAGCTTATTCACTCGAAGACGAATCGTGTTTTTCCACGTATCGTTTTTTTTTCACGATTCGTTATTTTTTTCGACGGGAGCAATGCTTTTTAAATACCCATGTTCACACGCTTCACGAATCTTGAAAAATGACGGATACGGATACGTCTTTTTAAAATCATGATTAGTTATAAATCACTTATCGGCTTTTGAAAATCTATTAAAAATATTTTGACGAATCGTGAAAAAACACGATTCCGTATTCAATGTGAACATCTATCCTTCAGGGCGTATCGTGTTTTTAACGAATCGTCAAAGACGTATCCCGTGTGAATGCGCCCTTAGGGCGTCAATTTCGGCCGAAGTCGGTTTGGTTTTACTTACAAAATTCCAAAGAGAAAATTCCAAAACAAGTTGCACTCAATATAATTTAGGATTAATTGATGCAGCTCAAAGAGTAATAAATGAATAAATACAATGTTCGTGGGTCATTAGTGTAAAGTAGGAACAACAAAGGACCTAGTATTGAATCTTGGGTAAACCTATAAATCGATGTTTCTGAATTATGTATATAATTGATAATAACTTTTTAGATATGATTAGTTAACTAGAATTATGCAATGATTTTCAATGATCTTATAAATTGTCCTATAAAGTATTTTAATATGGATAAAAATCTTGTGTAGGCCACAGAGTCAAATGCTCTGTTGAAATTGTATTGCCTTAACATGCTAGTGGTGTGAAGTCCTGTGTTTGTATACCTCTTGTGGTCTGCTGTTGCTGTAGTTAATTTAATATTAAAAGTAAATAATACCCAATATCTGTAATTTGTTCCTAGGGTCCTCTCGTAAGATGGTTGAAGGTGAACTTCTCCGAGTGTTTCTGCGCATGGATACACGTCAAGGCCCTTCGTGTGTTCGTTGAATCGGTGCTAAGGTAAGTAGTTTATTATATTATATTAAAGCTTATATTGTTATTAAGTTGACATTATATTATTATTAAGTCAACATTGTAAAACGAAAAATAATTTAAAAAAAGGCTATCATAACTGTTGAGTTTCTTGCGGAACTTTTTTTCAACAGGCCATTCACGACCACGTCGAAGTGCTGGTAGGAAAAAAAAAGTTAATGACGTGCAAAAGAATTTCATGGTAAATCAAATTACAAAATAAATGCTTTGACTTTGAGCTATAAGGTGTGGTTTATTATTATCGATGAAGAAACGCCTTTTTGGTCTAGTGGTTTAAGCACCCGACTGTGATGTCGAGGTCAAGGGTTAAACTCCCGGGTCAAGCAAAAACAGTATGACAACTATGTCACCTCTTCCGCACCTCTCTGCTACTGTAGTATTATAGACCTATTCTACTATAGAACCTAGCCGCAGCCTAGGTGTCAATTTCTGGGAATCTTTCAGCAGAAGTCAAAAATTAGTTATTTTGGACCTTGCGCCATACCACTGACATGCGCAGCCGTAATGCTGGCCATACACCATCAAGCCTATCGTCAAATCGGCTTTAAGCGATCGATTAGATCAAGCCGAATTGACCGTATGTGGGCGTGGATTGGCTTGACAACTCGAGTTGTCATGATCGATCGATTGCTTCAAGCCGATTTGATGATATGCTTGATGGTGTATGGCCAGCATTATACTTACTAATTCATAAAAAAGTTTTGTATGGCGAGTACATTGAACCCTGTTTCTCCCAGATACGGGCTGCCAGTGAACTTCCAAGCGGTAGTGATGGTCCCGTCGCGCAAGAGCTCGAAGAAGCTGCGCGACGTGCTGCAACAGCTGTACGCGCACCTCGACCATTCCGCCCAGTCGCACGGCTCCAACGCACAGGACGTTAGTATGCTCTGTCTCGCTCGCACGTACTCACCACGTGTAGTGCTGTCTCGCTCGCACTAACGACGTGCTGCAGCAGCTGTACGCGCACCTCGACCATTCCGCCCAGTCGCACGGCTCCAACGCACAGGACGTTAGTATGCTCTGTCTCGCTCGCACGTACTCACCACGTGTAGTGCTGTCTCGCTCGCACTAACGACGTGCTGCAGCAGCTGTACGCGCACCTCGACCATTCCGCCCAGTCGCACGGCTCCAACGCACAGGACGTTAGTATGCTCTGTCTCGCTCGCACGTACTCACCACGTGTAGTGCTGTCTCGCTCGCACTAACGACGTGCTGCAGCAGCTGTACGCGCACCTCGACCATTCCGCCCAGTCGCACGGCTCCAACGCACAGGACGTTAGTATGCTCTGTCTCGCTCGCACGTACTCACCACGTGTAGTGCTGTCTCGCTCGCACTAACGACGTGCTGCAGCAGCTGTACGCGCACCTCGACCATTCCGCCCAGTCGCACGGCTCCAACGCACAGGACGTTAGTATGCTCTGTCTCGCTCGCACGTACTCACCACGTGTAGTGCTGTCTCGCTCGCACTAACGACGTGCTGCAGCAGCTGTACGCGCACCTCGACCATTCCGCCCAGTCGCACGGCTCCAACGCACAGGACGTTAGTATGCTCTGTCTCGCTCGCACGTACTCACCACGTGTAGTGCTGTCTCGCTCGCACTAACGACGTGCTGCAGCAGCTGTACGCGCACCTCGACCATTCCGCCCAGTCGCACGGCTCCAACGCACAGGACGTTAGTATGCTCTGTCTCGCTCGCACGTACTCACCACGTGTAGCGCTGTCTCGCTCGCACTAACGACGTGCTGCAGCAGCTGTACGCGCACCTCGACCATTCCGCCCAGTCGCACGGCTCCAACGCACAGGACGTTAGTATGCTCTGTCTCGCTCGCACGTACTCACCACGTGTAGTGCTGTCTCGCTCGCACTAACGACGTGCTGCAGCAGCTGTACGCGCACCTCGACCATTCCGCCCAGTCGCACGGCTCCAACGCACAGGACGTTAGTATGCTCTGTCTCGCTCGCACGTACTCACCACGTGTAGTGCTGTCTCGCTCGCACTAACGACGTGCTGCAGCAGCTGTACGCGCACCTCGACCATTCCGCCCAGTCGCACGGCTCCAACGCACAGGACGTTAGTATGCTCTGTCTCGCTCGCACGTACTCACCACGTGTAGTGCTGTCTCGCTCGCACTAACGACGTGCTGCAGCAGCTGTACGCGCACCTCGACCATTCCGCCCAGTCGCACGGCTCCAACGCACAGGACGTTAGTATGCTCTGTCTCGCTCGCACGTACTCACCACGTGTAGTGCTGTCTCGCTCGCACTAACGACGTGCTGCAGCAGCTGTACGCGCACCTCGACCATTCCGCCCAGTCGCACGGCTCCAACGCACAGGACGTTAGTATGCTCTGTCTCGCTCGCACGTACTCACCACGTGTAGTGCTGTCTCGCTCGCACTAACGACGTGCTGCAGCAGCTGTACGCGCACCTCGACCATTCCGCCCAGTCGCACGGCTCCAACGCACAGGACGTTAGTATGCTCTGTCTCGCTCGCACGTACTCACCACGTGTAGTGCTGTCTCGCTCGCACTAACGACGTGCTGCAGCAGCTGTACGCGCACCTCGACCATTCCGCCCAGTCGCACGGCTCCAACGCACAGGACGTTAGTATGCTCTGTCTCGCTCGCACGTACTCACCACGTGTAGTGCTGTCTCGCTCGCACTAACGACGTGCTGCAGCAGCTGTACGCGCACCTCGACCATTCCGCCCAGTCGCACGGCTCCAACGCACAGGACGTTAGTATGCTCTGTCTCGCTCGCACGTACTCACCGAGTGTAGTGCTGTCTCGCTCGCACTAACGACGTGCTGCAGCAGCTGTACGCGCACCTCGACCATTCCGCCCAGTCGCACGGCTCCAACGCACAGGACGTTAGTATGCTCTGTCTCGCTCGCACGTACTCACCACGTGTAGTGCTGTCTCGCTCGCACTAACGACGTGCTGCAGCAGCTGTACGCGCACCTCGACCATTCCGCCCAGTCGCACGGCTCCAACGCACAGGACGTTAGTATGCTCTGTCTCGCTCGCACGTACTCACCACGTGTAGTGCTGTCTCGCTCGCACTAACGACGTGCTGCAGCAGCTGTACGCGCACCTCGACCATTCCGCCCAGTCGCACGGCTCCAACGCACAGGACGTTAGTATGCTCTGTCTCGCTCGCACGTACTCACCACGTGTAGTGCTGTCTCGCTCGCACTAACGACGTGCTGCAGCAGCTGTACGCGCACCTCGACCATTCCGCCCAGTCGCACGGCTCCAACGCACAGGACGTTAGTATGCTCTGTCTCGCTCGCACGTACTCACCACGTGTAGTGCTGTCTCGCTCGCACTAACGACGTGCTGCAGCAGCTGTACGCGCACCTCGACCATTCCGCCCAGTCGCACGGCTCCAACGCACAGGACGTTAGTATGCTCTGTCTCGCTCGCACGTACTCACCACGTGTAGTGCTGTCTCGCTCGCACTAACGACGTGCTGCAGCAGCTGTACGCGCACCTCGACCATTCCGCCCAGTCGCACGGCTCCAACGCACAGGACGTTAGTATGCTCTGTCTCGCTCGCACGTACTCACCACGTGTAGTGCTGTCTCGCTCGCACTAACGACGTGCTGCAGCAGCTGTACGCGCACCTCGACCATTCCGCCCAGTCGCACGGCTCCAACGCACAGGACGTTAGTATGCTCTGTCTCGCTCGCACGTACTCACCACGTGTAGTGCTGTTTCGCTCACACTAACGATGTATAATCGTGATGTCTAACTCAGACATAGCACGGGTCCAACGCACAGGACGTTAATATGACGAGCCATTTGGTGTAATGGTCGAGAATTCGGCTATTACACCAGAGGCCGCCGGTTCGATACCCGCACGGTACAAACATTTGTGTGCATGAACATGTCTGTATCAGTCTGGGTGTTTCTATGTATAAATATAATAATATATGTATTAACAAAAAAAAGTATACATATAACTAATGTTTATCCGTTGTCTGATGATCACAAGCTAATGCTTAGTTTGGGGCTAGATGGCGCTGTGTGAATAATGTCCGGAGATATTTATTATATTTATTTATAATCAAAAATATATTTATTCGTGTAGACATACAAAAAGCACTTCTGAATGGTCAAAAACTAACGTAATGTTTGTCGTTTCAGAGCGCTGATCTGGCCGGTATGGGCTTCGGCCAATCAGAGTACTATCCGTACGTGTTCTACAAAATAAACATCGACATGATAGAGAAGGCGGCCTAAGCGAAGCGCCGCGGACCGTATTATTGTTAGGTAAGTATACAGGGTGGAATTTTCTAATGCCACCTGAAGGGGAAGTACTCTTAATACTGAAGATAGAAAGTTTTACTCAAAGAAAACATTCCTTTATTTTTGAAAAGAAAAAAACCTGCATTCAAAGATTTTTAAAAATTTGCTTGCCGCAACTTTGTAATACCACCTGAAGGGGAAGTACTCTTAATACTGTAGATAGAAAATTTTACTCAAAGAAAACATTCCTTTGTTTTTGAAATAAAAGATAACTGCATTCAAAGATTTTTAAAAATTCGCTTGCCGCTCCCGGTAATCGAACCGACTAAAATCTGTAAAAGTTGCACCTTGTACTTTTATTGCATCGATCGTTAGGGACAATTATAAGGATAAAATCTCTCCAACAAAGTTCATAAATTAAATGAAAGAAAAACAATGAAAAAAGTGCTTTAACTTGACCCATTGAATCAATAATTTAGGATTTCATTTTTTCCTTTCATTTAATTTATGAAGTTTGTTAGAGAGATTTCATCCTTATTATTGACCCTAACGCTCGATGTAATAAAAGTACAGGGTGCAACTTTTACAGATTTTAGTCGGTTCGATTACCGGGTGCAGCAAGCAAATTTTTAAAAATCCTTGAATGCAGTTTTCTTTCTTTTAAAAAATAAAGGAATGTTTTCTTTAAGTAAAAATTTCTATCTACAGTATTAAGAGTACTTCCCTTTCAGGTGGCATTACAAAATTCCACCCTGTATATTAATAAGGTATTTGAGATCCTCCGTGGAACAGTGGCTAAGCCCCTCAGGTATAAAACCCAGAAGTTTTTGTTTAGCGACTGGCTAGCTACACCCATTGAAATATGCCGCAACAACAGCTCTGGCTGTGTTCCGGCAATATTAATGTGGAAGCCAGAACACTTGGAATGAAAATCCTACAGTATGAAATATATTTTATTTACCTAAAAATATTATCATAAAATCGGCCTTGATTTTTGTTTAGATTTACCTAAAAACATTGTGTATAAATTTCAACAACAAAACATACGACAAAACTTTTAAAACAAAAAAAATCGATCATTAATTGAAATAATCAAACAATAAATTTTAACTGATGACATCATATTTTTAAGTTTGTTGAACTCTGACATAGTAAAAAATGGGCTAAATTTTTATTACATAAGCTATATAATGTCACATGAAGATACGTTTCTATTAATTTCAGGTATGTGTTTGTTACCAGGTTGCGCATAGCTGCCGCCGACCGCCGGCCCTAAGCAATAGTTGCAATCGTTGTACAATATATTGTTTTATTTCACAAAGTTATCTTTAAAATTGTAACACAAATCATTTCAAAAACTAGAACGTTTCTGGACAAAATTAGTTATTGCCACAAAAGAAAAAAGGTGGAACAAAATACTGAATTCCTAGTTCATGCAATGGTAATTATTAAAGTAACTTGAAACCAGTTTTGTGCAATAACGTTCTTGTTTTTGATATAAATTATATTTTCCCCTCAAACCTTGGTTCCCTTGTAAAAAAAATCATTATAAATATATATTTCCAATATATTTTTCTATGTACAGATTTTTTGATGTTTTAATGTCTACAATTTTGATTTTTTGACATTTTAATTTTGTGTGTTATATAATTATGAAGCAGGTTGTTGATAGGAAACTGTGTCCTATTTATGTATGTTATTTATGAGTAAGATGCCATGAGTAGAAGTTTAAATCGCAATAATTTTCTTACTGTGAAGCTTCGCTTGGATCAGTTTACAATAAAAAATCTTTTGTAAACGCAACAA
The DNA here is from genome assembly GCA_949319885.1 of Mecyna flavalis. Taxonomy (NCBI): domain Eukaryota; kingdom Metazoa; phylum Arthropoda; class Insecta; order Lepidoptera; family Crambidae; genus Mecyna; species Mecyna flavalis. The sequence continues at coordinate 1,681,802 of OX439417.1, read as the reverse complement.
TCATATAATTTATTTTCCAGTATTAATTTCGTTGCGTCTGTTATTACAGTAGAATAATACATCCATCCGATGGTAACTGTATAGTAAATGTTCAACAAATAAAATAATTATATTGGAGTTAATGAAATGCAAAAGCTATGTAAATAAGAACATTCCTCATTATAACTCGTGTAGTACATAATAAAAATATTATTCAAGTTACTGTTTCTTATGCGTTTTATTTTAAAATATCACCCCTGTATTAATTAATTAATTAATCCTATGGAATATAAAAAAACTCGTATCGTGACTAGAAATTTTCGAATCAATTTGATTGTAATGATAAAAAAATAATATAAACGAATTTTTTGGAATTAAAATGTGAGTATACCGAAACTGCACATTCGAAAACCCGTTCTAACAATAAAAGTTATTATTGTTATAATTTTGGCTGCCTCCATGGAACAGTGACTCAGGTATAACATCTGAAGGCTGTAGGTTCGATTCCCCCCTTTCGGTAGGTGAAATCTGCAGCCATAACATAAGAGCGTTGGCTGTGTTCTGGCAATATTATTGTAGGCGCCAGTACACTTGAAATCAAAGGCTCGAAGATCAGATAAGCCTACAGTCTGGCAGCACATATTAAGCGACGCTTCTTGGTGAAGTGTCCCTCAATGGAATCTATCAGGTGGACAGCGTGCTTGTCTGCCAACTGATCTAGTATGAAAGAAAATGCGTCGTAGTTTTACTGACAACAACTGACCAAAGGCCTGCGAATATGATAATGACGCTGTAAATAGGGAGGTATACCTACTTGATATTTTAAGACGAATTATTTCACTTTGCCCCACCAAGACGCCCCACTGGTGGGGCGAAGTGGAATGTTTTAAAATTCGCAGAGGAATATGCCCTACTAAATCGATTTAGTGGGGCAGATTCCACTGCTTTAAAATTAGGTGTATTCTGCCCCACTAGGGTTGAAACTTCAGAATGTAGGTGGGTTTATATTTATGTCGTAGGCAATTTGTATGATTCCGCCGTTTACATACGGCGTCGTCAGTTTAAAAACTGTTGCAGTTATGTATTATGCCGAAGGCAATTTTTTTTCAGGTTTAAAAAAAAATAACCACGAAGGCCAAGGCGGGAGCTCCGCTTCGCTCCGCTCCCGCCTTAGCCTTCTAACCTATGTCCATCCGAGTCGATTTCCGCCTCCGATGTGTTTTTTTTAACTTAATTTCTCTTAGTGTGCCGTATATAAACGACGGAATCATACAAATTGCCTGCGACTTAAATATTGTAATATTTGTCTATTTAAGTTTTATGTTACTTTACTTTAAAGTAACATAAAACTTAAATTGACAAGTATTACAATATAATATATGTAAAATTGTAAACCCACCTACATTCTAAAGTGCCAACCCTGGTAGGGCAGAATACACCAAATTTAAAAACAGTGGAATCTGCCCCACTAAATCGATTTAGTGGGGCATATTCCACTGCGAATTTTGAAACGTTCCACTTCGCCCCACCAGTGGGGCGTCTTGGTGGGGCAAAGTGGAATAATCCTTTAAGACAACATAAGTAGTAGGTATCAGCCTATTAACCCTTTCAGACCTGAATTATTTTTTTTCATGATGGACAACCGTTTTCAATCAGAAAGTATGCGAGTATTATTTCTACTTTTCCAATTTTTTTTATGTCTACAATTATTATTGTGCACACCAGTTCTGAAAAGGTTAATGTCCCACTGCAGAGCAACGGCCTGAAATCAAGTTATCGTTACAATGATGGGTACTGGCCAAGGGCGTCGCCAGCTTATAATTAAGGGGGGGCAATTATGGTTAAGGGGGGGGGGGAATGGGGCAATATTATTTAGTAGAAAAAATATGAACGCCGAGAGCATGAAGCGTTACCGCTTTGCGGCTAGCGACATTTGATCTCAAGGGGGGGCAACTGCCCCTCCTGCCCCCCCTTGGCGACACCCTTGGTACTGGCTTAATCATCATTCTTGCCAAATGCGGATTTGTGATCACAGATCTGAATAAACAGACATAAGTTAGCTTGACCCGGGAATTGAACCCAGGACCCCGAGATCTCAGCCCGGTATTTAAAGTACTGGACCAATAATGATAATAAATTAAGATCTAAAACTAAACATAGACTTTTTCTTTGTTTTGTCCACGGAATAAAAAACAAGGTTTTGTCATCTGCATGGCCAGTAGTTAAATTTTTGGGATGCTATAATAAGTGTGAGGTCATTATTTGTGGTAGAGGGATATTCTAACAATCATATGACAAAATTATTTTAATAATTATAGCAAAAATATAGCTAATCAACAAATTTATAGCAGTTAATTAAAATAATATTGGGAAACATAATATCAGGTGGGTAGTTAAAATAGTATCAAGGATACAATACATAAATATAATTTGGTTTCTGGGAGTTGTAGGGAGCTCGGATTAAAGGAAAAATGTTTCAGAGCATATGAATTAAAGTTAAATACAATTTCATGTCAATTTATTAACAAATTACTTATTAAAAATTTATATGATTTATGTAGTAGAAGTAGCACCGGATATTTAGTCTTTCCACTCATCTTCGTCTTCTGGCGTTTTTTCTGGTTCTAGCATTTTATTTAAATTGGAATCATCTCCGTCGTTCATCCTGTTGAAGAGAGAAGTCAACAACTTTTTGTTTAGATGATCCGTTTGACTTATGTCCCTCGATGGCTGATCTAGAGCATCTTCTGGATTACTTAGTACGTTTTTTTCTGGCGTAGGCATGGCGTAATTGCAGTTCTTAGTACTTGAAATTTAATAAAAACAAAAGAAATTAGTCACCCAGTTTTTCTAATACATAACAATACCTTAATAAATGGGAGGACTACCTTTTTCTTTGCTGCTGTTTGCAGATGATATCATTTTAATTTTGTCGGTTTATAATACGTTCCGTTCAAGCAAAATGTGATATTGCTTTTGACAGCTTAGTCCAAATTGCCATGATTTACAACATTTTTACCTATTAATTGATGCGGAATTGTGTGCTTGGTTATAAACAAACTCAATCTTTAATTTAAACATTGGCTCGAGAACACAGTTCAATAGCAAAATTAACAAATAAATGTATTGAAATTAAAACAAAATTACGTTTCTGTGAAAAGGACTGTAAAACATGTACTTGACGTAAGTAAAGGCTGTGTTCACACTGAACTAAATATAATTATATTGATAAAATCTAAAAAATACTTTATATTTTATTCTAAAATAAATGCAAAAATAAGAAATTTGATAAAAAGCGGATCCATAAACCAAATAAAACTCTATTTTGTTGCAAAAATTATTTAATTTTCTGTAATTTTAATAATATATATTTTAAAGAAGCGTTCAATCTAAATCTTTTTTAACTGGCATCCCCGATCAGACGTTTTCGGCCAGCGACAATTTCTGTCGGCTGGTGAATTTTCCTACAAAAAGCCCAATAACGTTAGTATTATTACTTCAAGTAAATACAAAATATTCTACCTCTACAGTGGGTGTTCATTTTAAAGTGTTTTGTGCGAAATATTGTACGACAACTTGTCTGATAACAGCGATTGATGTTCAACCTTCTTACATAACTTTAGAGGCTGGAGGACATAACCTGTAATAATCGGATATATTTTGGTCATTTTTTCAGAAACTGCTAAAATGCTGGGTCGTCTCGGGCCGGGTGTCGCCCAGGTGGCGGTGGTTAACACCCAACAAAGCCGTAACATGGCCACATTGAAGTCCATTTCAATGCGGCTGAAGTCTGTAAAGAACATTCAGAAGATCACTCAGTCCATGAAGATGGTGTCAGCTGCTAAGTAAGATAATAATATTGTGCTAAGAATTATGCCCATATTTAAGGAAATTAAGGAGTTTTTGGGTTGAAATTGAACTTTTTTGGTAACTTCTGATTACTCATTCTGATTTGCCTACAGCAATACTAACCTTGTTACCAATCCCATTTAAAAATGTTCTTGAAAACATTTCTTTCAACTCTTAAAATAATCATAGTTTTTTACATGTTCTTAACAGGGCAACATATATTATTTTTGTGTCATAGAATTTTAATTTATTTCTTTTTCTGAGCTTTTTCTAACAGTAAACACCTTTTGAAAAAAGAATAAGATTCCATTTTTGAAATCTATGTTTGCTTTATCAGGTTTTATCAGTCATGTAACATTGTCAGGCAGTAGAAGACAAGACATTTTTATATGTACTTTTCTAGAAAATGGTATTTTAGTTTTGTTCATAATATCATAAACTGCTCTATAAGTATAACATAAATGCAGATCTAATAAAAGTGTAAGTATTTCTTGGTACAATATTAAAAATTACCATATATTTTGTAAAACAGATTAGCTCAGCTAAGATGACAATTTTTTTTTTTGACAAATGGGTTCTATCAATGATTACAGATCTTATTACTGTGCTGCTTAACATGTTAGTTGTCAGTAGCGCCCACAGGATTTCTTCTCAACTGACACTACTACGACGCCCACAGGTGTACAGGGGGAAGGGTACCAGATGTCCGGAATTCTATCAATGTGTGTGTACCTTGACATGTTGTAAAACTGTATATGATGACAGTACGAAAGCCGGATTACTTTTGCGGTGACACTACAACATGTTCTCCCTTGTAAAAGTATTGAAAATCAAGCGCCCTCAGACGTACTGCTGTTGCACGACTATAAACTATGACGTCTACAGGTGTCCTGTCGTATCGTTTTTCACTACCTGAACGCACGTAGGCGTTACTGTCCACGAACATGTTAATCTTTGCACAATCCAATTAAGTACTGATAAAAGCGTGCACCCCATTCTTGAAATAAAAATAATTTCCTTACCATATTAACTAATGTAGTCCCAAATCATATTAAATTCACTTATGTGGAGGTTCATTCTTGAAATAACCTTGGCTTGGACAAATAGCCAACTATTTGTCTGGTAATTCACTTATGTGAAGGCTGGTTCCTGCAATAACCTTGGCTATTTGTCCGGTGGAGACAAGCTGTCTTCCATCTCATAAGTCACCACCGTCAGGCAATTTGGTGCACCTCAGGGTTTAGTGAGTAAGCTCCACACTTATTTCATTTATCTATCATATAAACCATATTCCGTTTGCTAATTCCTGTTATCAGATACGCTCGCGCCGAGCGTGACTTGAAGGCCGCTCGACCTTACGGCTTGGGTGCTGTGCAGTTCTACGAGAGAGCCGAGGTGAGATCCTTTTAAAATGATAAGAGCAGTTATTAAATAGTCGATGAAGTGACAAAACCTCCGAACAAATTTTTTGCACAACTAAATGGCACAGGCCATCAAGCCAGTAAAAAGCTTTCTAGAAAGATAAGGGTTCAGATTAATTGTCATTTTCTTAAATCATTATAATCGAAGTTAGTCTGTTGTTATCTTGATTGAATCACAGCAAATTATTATTTCTGTGCCAAAATATGGCAAGACATAGTTCTTGGCAAGAGAACTTATTACTATGGTTTGGTGACGAGCCATTTGGTGTAATGGTCGAGCAGTCGGCTACTACACCAAAGGTCGCGGGTTCGATCCCCGCACGGTACAAACATTTGTGTGCATGAACATGTCTGTTTTTATCAGTCTGGGTGTTTGTGTTATATACATATATATGTATGTATTTACAAAAAAAAAGTATATAAGTAGTGTTTATCCGTTGCCTGGCACCCATAGCACAAGCTAACGCTTAGTTTGGGGCTAGATGGCGCTCTGTGAATAAAGTCCAGAAATATTTATTTATTTATTTTATTATGTTATAATCTTTATATCCTTGAAGCTAGTTTTAGACCGTAAGAAATTGTGTTTTTTTTTGTGATTTTGGAAATAAATTTATAATTGCGATGTTGTTTATTTCAGGTTGCAGCCCCGGAAGACGACCCCAAGCAGCTTTATGTGGCCATCACCTCTGACAGAGGTAAGGCCAATAATAATTTTAATGTATTCTATGTCACAACAAAATCTTTGCTAAAAAACTTTATCATGCAAGTTTTAAAAATTATTAAGTATCAGTCATTGAACTACAATTACTAGCGTATAGAACCGACACCGCAAACAAAGTTTTTGCGGGATACTTTGTTGCCGTTACCATGGTTACGGCAACAACTGATTCAAGATCTATGAGATAGGCATTTCGAACAAAACGCGTAAGCGCCTTGCTTTGCATGGCGCTTACGACGTTTTGGTCGCCAGAAAAATTTACTCTGTAAGCAATCAGCGCTGCAAGTTTTATAGTTTGGTTAGACGACATCCGCTGTAGCAATTACATCAGTCAGTCCAGTCATCATTTTGCGACACATTTTTTGTTCCGTATAGCCTCTCTATACGTAGTACTTGTAACTCAATGGTATCAGTCTATTTCATGTCCCACTGCAGGACAAAAGCCTCCATGGACATCAATTCACATCACAATGGGTACTAGTTTATTCACCATGCTTGCCTAATGCGAATTAGTGATCACAAACCTTTGAAGTGAACAAATTTTATCTGAAAATTGGTTGTGAAAATTTGACGGATTGGGGTGGTCTGGTGTGCTGACTGTACAAATAATTTTGTAACTTTGTGGTTTGTGACTAAAATAATAGTTAAAAATCGTACGTAAGTCTAATTGATTCTTCAATAAGAAAGTATTCTTATTTTGATTTTTTATTTAAGGCGTTCTACTTTTGATCAAATTGATTGATTTTTTATTATATTATGATTTTACGTTTAAAGTGATCTTACAATTGTTATCTGCATACATTTTGACAGTCAAAAATTGTGAAACATTAATCCTGTCGTAGGGATCATGGATTTTTGAGATGTTAATACTTTTAAAGTAAATTGCCCCGGACTATAAAGTTTTTTAAAATCTTTTTAATTATATTACGAATGTTGATTTTGATTGTAGGTCTATGTGGCGCGGTGCACACCGGCGTGTCGAAAGTGATCCGCCTGCGTCTGAACGAACCCGGCGCAGAGAACATCAAAGTGATCTGCGTCGGCGACAAGTCGCGCGCCATCCTGCAGCGGCTCTACTCTAAGAACATCATCGGCGTCTGCAAGGAGGTACGCACACACACACACCAACGCACACACATACACACACACACACACACACGGGTGAACATCAAGGTGATCTGCGTCGGCGACAAGTTGCGCGCCATCTTTCAGCGGCTCTACAGAACATCATCGGCGTCTGCAAGAAGGTACGCACACACACACACACACACACGTGAACATCAAGGTGATCTGCGTCGGCGATAAGTCGCGCGTCATCCTGCAGCGGCTCTACTCTAAGAACATCATCGGCGTCTGCAAGGAGGTACGCACACACACACACACACACACACACACACACACGGGTGAACATCAAGGTGATCTGCGTCGGCGATAAGTCGCACGCCATCCTTCAGCGGCTCTACTCTAAGAACATCATCGGCGTCTGCAAGGAGGTACACACACACACACACACACACTCACGGGTGAACATCAAGGTGATCTGTCATACGGTCTTCCGTATCAAAGGTTTTTTTATATACCAGAGCAGTTGGCACTTGGCAGACAGGCACGCAACCACGTGATAGTAAGCGGCCACTGTGGCCTATTCCATCCGTTCGCAAGACCAGTGTGGCGAGTCGAGTCTCAACTTAATTAGTTGGTACAAATTTATTGGTCTGCAATGCCTTAGATCCTATTGCAGTGTTTGCTGGTAAAAGCCGTGAAATAGAAGTGTGTCGAGGCACTTCTGTGTTTCGGGGAAAGGGCACTGAAGCTAGTAAAATTACTGGGTATATGAGACCTAATAACTGTCGTCTGTTAAGGCGGGCGACGCGCCTACGACCCCAAGGGGGTCTCGGGTGCTTATGGGCGGCGCGGTGATCACCAGGCGACCCACTTGCTCGTTTGTCCCCCTATAATTAAAAAAAAGCCATAAGTTCTTTTAAGCATTGTGTATCGTTAAAACTTTGAAACACTAAAGATATTGACGAGCCATTTGGTGTAATGGTCGAGAAGTCGGCTATTACACCAGAGGTCGCGGGTTCGATCCCCGCACGGTACAAACATTTGTGTGCATGAACATGTCTGTTTGTATCGGTCTGGGTGTTTATTTGTATAATATGTATGTATTTACAAAAAAAATATATTTAAGTAATGTTTATCCGTTGTCTGGCACCCATAGCACAAGCTCATGCTTAGTTTGGGGCTAGATGGCGCTGTGGGAATAATGTCCAGAGATATTTTTTATTTTATTTATATTCGTTTTTACGCCTCGACGGTCTAGTGGTTTAAATACCGGGCCGAGATCTCGGGGTCCGGAGTTCAATTCCCGGGTCGAGCTAACTTTGTGTCGGTTTTTTCGGACACAGCTCGGGTTTGTGATCACCAATTCGCATTTGGCAAGCGTGGTGATTAGGCCAATACCCATCATTGTAGCGATAACTTGATTTCAAGGATGGAGGCCTTTGCCTTGCAGTGGGACATTAATAGGCTGATACTTTACTTTTGTTTTTTTCTTACCAGATCGGGCGCCTGCCGCCCACTTTCCTCGACGCGTCCCAGATTGCCAGCAGCATCCTCACATCGGGCTACGACTTCAGCTCCGGCAAGATCATTTACAACAAGTTCAAGTCGGTCGTGTCGTACGCCCAGTCTGACCTGCCGCTGTTTAGCCAGAAGGCCGTTGAGGTAAGTTTTAGTGCTCTATTCCACTCTAATCCACTGTTCAAATCCATTAATGGATTAGATTCCGCGTAGTAGTACACTCTAATCCATGAGTGGATTAGATTCCGCTTACAAGTCCACTCCAATCCATCGGTGGATTTGTTTCCGTTTCAATTATCAGTACTTTTTTTTATACTAGGTCAGTTGGCAGACAGGCACGCTGCCCACCTGATGGTAAGCGGGCATTGCGGCCTATTCCATTGAGGGACACTTCACCTGGAAGCGTCCCTCAATGTGCTGCCAGACTGTAGACTCATCTGATCTTCGAGCCTCTGATTTCAAGTGTACTGGCTCCCACATGAATATTGCCGGAACACAGCCAGAGCTGTTATGGCGGCAGATTTCATCTGTGGTAGGTGGTAGCTAGCCAGTCGGACTCAGAAAAAGCCCTACCACTAACCAGACCCAAGGTGGGAATCGAACCCACGACCTCCGTGTTTTAATACCCGAGCAGCTTAGCCACTGTTCCACGGAGGCGGTACGGCGGGGAGTACTATCCGTTTCAAATGCTGTTAGGATAATACCTTTTAGAATGGAGCGAAAAGTGACGTTAACTGTGCCTGTCCGTACAGTTTTAGCAACGCATTATAAATATGTATAATATCTGTGTGTGTGTAAGTCATTATTGTCACATAACGCAATCCTAAAAGGTCATATCCTAACAGCACTTGAACCAGATAGTAGTAAGGGTGTTTCGGAATAAAATATGTCGATATACATACTACCTAATGTCGACTAAGATAAACCTGATATAAATGACATGAATTTAATGTAATTACATGATGGTGGAGAAACTTGATTCGAAAAGTCAAACGTTTGTTTACCAGTTAGGATAATTTGAAATTAAAAAAAATATTCTGCAAAGATTCTTAAAAAAATACTTTTGCAACTTTTTCCCCTCCAGTATAAAGAAATCGACTGAATTATTTTTAATAATTCTGTCTGCGTATTTATAGCATAACATATTCTATTCATTTGGAGGCATTTGGAGAGGCCTATGTCCAGCAGTGGACTGTCACAGGCTGATGATGATGATGATGATATTCTATTCGGGATAATATTAACATTGATTGTGTTAAATGCTGTATTTGTGTTTCAGGGCGCACCAAAGCTCACCATTTACGACTCGCTGGACTCTGACGTGATCCAATCTTACATGGAGTTCTCGCTCGCTTCCATGATCTTCTACGCGATGAAAGAGGGCGCCTGCTCCGAGCAGTCCTCCCGCATGACGGCCATGGACAACGCCTCCAAGAACGCCGGAGAGATGATTGACAAACTCACTCTCACCTTCAACAGGACTAGGCAGGCCGTCATCACCAGAGAACTCATTGAAATTATCTCTGGTGCTGCTGCTCTGAAGTAAACGTTCACGCTACAATCGTTCGCGAGATCCCGCTCGAAGGACCAGGATCCGGCTCGAAGGACCATTGGCGACGAACGAAACGACATTTATTGGAACTGCCATTTGGATTGCAATAGAGTACGAATTTGCCGACATTCCGGAATGAGTGTTCGTAGTTTATCCGTAAAATCACGCATTTTACGCAACTGGCTTCAAGATCTTTTACCGATATACTGGGATACTCGTTGTTTCACATATTTATTACACACGAAAATTATTTTATGTTGTTTGATGGGATACCGGACTAGTGTTAACTGAAATCAATTATGTAAGGATGCAGTGGTATTTAGCAATAAAGTATTGTTTTAGATTTATTAGTTTCATTATTTTTTCTTATTCTCGGTTCTTCTTAGAAATACCTATAGTTACCTATAACTCCCTACTATTAGGAATAATAGAAATTGTAGAAAGTTGCATTTGTATAATAAAATCATAGATTTAGTATATAAATGAATTATTTCACTTTTACCCTTCCCAAACGCTTGTGCTAAACTTGGTTCATTCCTTTTTCGTGACGTTAATTTTGTTTTCCTGACATTCACTTGTCTTTTCGACATTCACTTGTTTTAATGCTATAAAAAATCTGTCAAATATTATTAAAAAAATAATGCTCTTTGTCAGTTCCCACAACCCTGTTTGTTCAGTGGTAAGGTTTTAGACCCACCGTACCAATGGAGGGTATGGGCGGTGGTACAGTCAGCGTCATATAGTTCGTGATACTCAGGGTACTCTAAAAAATAGGCGCAACCAAAAAGTCGATAATATCGGTACAAACAAAGTTGTCTTATTGTTGTGAACAGTTTTGTCGCTCAAAAGGTCGACACACTTAAAATGTCATATAATTCGGTTCAGTCAAACTCAAACTGCCATAAATATGGTTACAGTCATCCCGCCAATGGTATCCAAACATTTTAAGTGTTCAAAAACATGGAACACATTAGAAAAATAAGCTAGCATGAAACCTCATTACGCAATCTTGTGTTTGAATGTAATTCTATTATCTGTCAATGCATGTCAAATAACCATCAGCATCAGTCGTATTGATTTGTCATTTTCTTTCCTATTATTATGCGACTAGCCTTCCGCCCGCGATTTCACTTGCGCGTAATTTATTTTTTCAAATATCTCCCCCTACCTCCCACATTTCTGGGATCAAAAGTACCCTATACCGGGGATAGTGTAGCTATCCAACAGTGACAGGATTATTTAAATCGGTTTAGTAGTTTCGGAGCCTATTCAATTCAAACAAACAAACAAACAATCAAATCTTTCCTCTTTATAATATTAGTGTAGATTTGCTTTTTATGAAGGGTCAGTCTTTATGTACCATCGAGGTCTCCCGCGCGTGATCACTTTTGGAAAAATATACCGTGCACGCGCATCGTGGCTTGTTAGGAGCGGCGCTTGTAAACGTGAAAATACTGCACAGGATTTTAGCCTTTAGGGTGATCACGCGCGGGTGACCGCGATAGTACGTTCGAACGTAACTTTATCAGAACTGCTCAGTTTATCGTTAATACGGAATGTGTTCATTTCAGTTACGTACCCAAGTAAAATTAAATACGAAATATACCTAATAACTCATATTCATATTCATTGAGGTTAACATCTATTTAGCTGTACCTAGCTGTTTATTGACCTTTTTCGTTCGTTTTCGTTTACCTAGCTGAACCCTGATGCAATATTGAAAATAAAAATTTTGTTTTTGTTACCTACCTACTTTATTATGTATTAAGTATATCTAATGAGCTTGGGCAACTGTAAAAATACTAAACTATTAATATGATTGTTTTGCAATAATTGACGGGAGGCTGTACAATCTTTAATTATAAGATTTTAGTCTCTGTACTGTTTGAACTTAATTAGGTATCTTTTTTCTTTTAAACAGTTTAAATTTTAATTTTTTTTTTAATTTTTTTATTGCTTATATTTTTTTAACATATCTTGAGACATATCATCCGTACTGAAATACTGAAAATTCAAGCTTCTAGTTTTGTCTAAAACGAAGCTATAGGGGATCGAGAATGGCCTGCAAGGAATGGTACGGCCGTGCCGGCTTTTTTGCTCGACTTGGTCCTCACCACGGCCGTGCCCCCAAATATCGTAAATGGCTATGCAAGAAATTCTGAAATTCTATCCAAAACAAAAGAGAAGTCTATGACGTCGTGCTTAAAATGAAAAGGACAGCAGTAGTTTCTATCGCTTTCACTTTGTGTTTAATTTTTTAGATACTTATTGATGAGAAAAATAATATTTTAAATATTATAGCCGTAAGGTTTATTTTTCTAATGTGTTCCATATTTTTGAACACTTAGAATGTTTGGATACCATTGGCGGGATGACTGTAACCATTTATTTATGGCAGTTTGACTGAACCGATTTATATGACATTTTAAATGTATCGCCCTTTTGAGCGACAAAACTGTTTACAACAATAAGACAACTTTGTTTGTACCGATATTATCGACATTTGGTTGCGTCTATTTATTAGAGTACCCTGCGTATCACGAACTATATGACGCTGACTGTACGATGGGGCTACTGCCCCACCGTACCACCGCCCATACCCGACGCCTAGATGTTACTACGTCTGGTGGGGAGTGGGAAGTCTTTAAAAGATTTAGGTTTCCAATAGCTTAAAAGTTGGTGGTTGCTGCCACACTAGTTGTTAGTCACACAACTACTAGTTTGTCTTTAACCAATGTTTAATGTAGATTGATAGATAGAAGAATAATAGCTAGAAGAAAAAGAAACTAATAAATACTAGACGTAAATTTTTATTTTCTATCTTATAATTCATAGTGCAACAGTCTTAGTGTTAAAACATTATTCTAAAATACGTATAGGCAAACAATCTAACGACCTTTTCTGAACGAAGTCAGATTTTAAAACGACAAAAAATAAAATTAGCCTACTCGCGATTCTAGCATGAAGCCAACTTCGGCGGGATTTAGTAGAGCTAACCTTGAACAGTTCAAATGTCAACACAATTAGTTTTTATAAGTTCGGCTATTAATCTGTCATACAAGACACCAGTCACCCATTGGTTACTTTTCCAATGTAATTCTATACACAATAAGCAGATAGAATTAACGGGCTTTTCCTAAGCAAGTGCGCTCCATCTTAGACCGCATAGTTGTTTAACATCAGGCAACTTTGTGTTCAAGTGCTATCTTAGTCCAAATTAAAAAAAAAAGCAATTGTATATTAGATTTATGCTTGATCAGTTAACAGAAGACAAGAATCGAACTCGCGACTTCCAGGTTTTAATTAAAATAAAGAGGTTTCAAGTACTAAGTTGCAATCCTCACGATTTCATGCCATTTGTAAAGGTTATATTATTTAGATAAGATAACAATAAACTAAATAATAATAAGGAAAATAAAGTTTAGGTATAATAACATTTTGTTAAACTGACCAAAAATTTGCTGGTAGAACTTGAACATTCCGTTCCCCAAATACGACATTGGTAATATTAATAAAATATTAATATGTTGCATGCGATTTTAAAAATTGTAATTATTGTCAAAATGGCCTCCACTTTATTTTCCTCACTCAACATTTTACTATACATGTTCTAACATTAATATTATTATAAATAAGGCCACTCTAAAGGGCCTGTTCCGTAAGAGTAGTGATCTAAGGGCTTATCAAACTATGCGAGTATATCAGACTCTTACTAGATATAGGATTTTAAACTTTGTATCAAATAATATGAAAGTAATAATTGACTTATTCCAGAAGACTTTTGATGTTATGAGTCTGCAGTTAATCAATAAATATAAAGTATAAAATCAGTTATCGTTTTATATTATTCGTACAAATTTCATATTGCGGGTATATTAGTGTTTGTATTGGTTTATTTAAATTCACAATTGACTTTTAGTCCAATTTTCATTTAGATGCAAAAATTTGGTGAGTTATTTATATATTTAAAATCTATACATAATTAAATTTTATGACCTGCTCTTAGGTACTAAATTCGATCACTAAAAATATCGTTAAAATTACATTTAACGACCCGTGAAATTACAATAACACCATGGTGTTAGATGGGTCACTTTAGTGACATTATTAAAACACTAGGCCATAGGCTTTTATGAGCAAACTTCGTCCGAATATGTTGTGGGTTCATATTTGTAAAATGCTTCATATGGAGCTCTTTTCAATAATTATAGGTATCCAAGTGATTTTAGATAAATTTATTACACCATAAATAACATTATGAATAAATCAGTCACTAGTGACGAGTGTGAAAAGAATTTGAAATTGATTTTTTATTACAATAAAAATGTCTTCCTATCAGTTTCGTCTAGGGTGGCCAATCTTAACGCATAGTGCACAAGTGAGTGCGTAGGCACAGGTGCACTTTCTATTCCCTTACTATCATAGCACAGTGGGATAACAGTCTGACACGATCTATAAAATATCAGATCCAGGATTATCAACAGTTTTCGTGCTTTCCAAAGAGGCCTTAACTTTTACCTTTTTTTTTGGATATATCCGGGATCTGAACCTGTGTCCTAGCTTTAGGTTTTGACTCACAACCCACTGCGCCACGGAGGCAGTCTTGTAACATAATATCACTAATGTGTACCCGTGAAATTTAAATACCACTGAAAAGAGATCGTTAAATTGTAAGAAATGGAGCAGACGACAATATTTTGGAAAAATAAATTAATAATATTATATTATATGATTTATATAATATCACGGCTGACATTATATCTGTGACATAATATATAAAAATTGTCTAAAACAGAAAACAAAGATCGTAGCTGTGGCTATGATGTATAACATCCATGATTATTCTATTATTGTATAGACATAATAAGTTTACTATAATTATATTTACAAACACGCCGCCAGCGACTTCATATTCCACAACTGTGAGAGTACCTGAAATAAAATAAAAATGATAAATTAGTTATCTAATGTTTATGAAAAGGTGGATTATACCAGCGGCCGCCTCCTTGGTTTCACCCGCGCGTAATTTCTTTTTTCAAGTATCCCCCCACATTTCCGGCACTTCGAACGAAACGAAGTCTGTGAGACTAGCACTTATAAACTGTATTAAATTACTTTCAATTTGAGCCTAATAGCAGCGCTATTGACTCGATAGGAGCCAAGCTATGGCACTTTAAAGATGACCATATTTGTCGAAATAAGAAATTTCAGGATACTCCTACTTATTTCGTGAAATATTGGCAAAACCACTTGGCCTATGAAGAAAGGTCACTGAATTTATTTTGTAGTAAATTTATTTAACTTTTATTTGAGCTTTATAGCAGCGCTATTGACTCCATAGGCGCCAAACTATGGCACTTTGAAGATGACCAATATTTGTCGAAATAAGAAATTTTCGGGATACTCCCACTAATTTTTACACACGGACGCGGTCGCTTACGGACGTGTGCGGAGCGAACGGAAGGTGGTTTTTATTATTTGACTATTTATTGGGTGGCCGAAAATGGTTACTAAGTGTAATGGGTGTGAGTCGGTGATCTACGACATATCATAATATATGGAGTGCTCGCGAGATAACTGCAAGAAAATATATCATTTAAAGTGTCTTGCAATTACGGAGAAAGCATTTGAGGAGTTTTCACAAGAATACAAGAATAATTGGCTGTGCCCTGAATGTATACGAAATATTCCAAAACGTGGTAATTCAGACACACCAGTTCGTGGACAACCAGGAATGAATAAAACGTTTACTCCCAGCGGATTTGTAAACACTCAACGGGGAAGTCGGTGCCGCGACTATGAGTTACAAACAGATGATAACGACAAGATATTATTGCAGGAGTTAAGAGAATTTCGATTAGAAATGAGCAAGAAGTTTGAAGAACAAACAGAAGAATATGAAAAACTGAAGAATAGGTTTATTTTTACTGAAGTGGAGCTACAGAAACTACAAGGTATGTTGGCGGTAGTGCAAGAAAAAGCAAACAAGGTAGACATATTAGAGATGCAGGTCAAAGAGTTAAGAGACGTAAATAAATGCTTGGAGACACGTTTAAAAGGTGGCAACGAGGACTCAAATCCCCAAAGACCCGAGCAACCAGTAAAAACATTTGCGAATGTTACTACCTGCCGTCAAACGCAAGCGAAACTCGACCATAACAGCGCTCCGGTTCCTACGTCTCCATGTGTGGCCATAAAACCAGTGAACTTAAAAGTTCTCGAACGCCAAACAGAAATAAGTAGTAGTGAGCAGATGGAAAAACAGAAAAGTAAGGAAAATGAAAACGAAGGAAAATGGACGACAGTCATGAAAAAAAGGAGATATCCAAATGGGCAGGTAAAAAAGGGAGGTGACATTGGTACTACCTCGGAAATTCAAGGCACCGAGCGGAAAAAATTTTTACATGTTTGGCGTCTTAAAAAGGAAACTACGGCAGAAAATATTGAAAAGCATGTGAAGAATATATGTGGGCAAGAAGTGGCTGTAAAGATAGATAAAATAAAGCATAAAACCGAAAGAGATTACGCGTCCTTTATTATAGGTGTGCCGGAAAGCAAATATAATATATTATGTCAACCAGAGAAATGGCCACTAAATATTGAATTCTGCGAGTGGGTGTGGTTTCGCAAAACAACCAACAAACAAAACATCTCGTGATATATCTGTCAACATCCTTTATCAGAATGTGAGGGGACTTCGTACGAAATTGGACGAATTTTGCGAGGCCGTGTCATTGTCTGAGGCGGATTTATTTGCCATTACCGAAACGGGTTGCAATAGTTCAATTGAGGATGCTGAATTAATACCTCCAGGATACACTATCATCCGATGTGATCGCGCGGATGGGTGGAAACACGGAGGCGCGTGTTTAGTGGCCATACCGCGTTTCGAGTTGCGACGAGTGGCGATACCGGGTGACGTCATCGTGGACAATCAGGTGTTCGAACTAGTCAGTGCAACTGTTTATTTACGAGAAAGATTTTTGTTTTTATGTTGTGTATTGTATATTCCACCAAAAAGTAGTGATAGTGATTATATGATAATGTTTAGAGTTGTAGAAGAGTTTTGTAATAGTTATAATGCAGTATTAGTCTTAGGTGATTTTAATTTATGTTCTGCATCGGTGGCTGTAAATAATTATTTTGAGTACTTTCAAACGTATTGTGAATTCGCTCAGAGTAACCGAATAGAAAATAGCATTGGTCGGTGCTTAGATCTGGTGTTAAATTCATGGGATGATAATGCAGTGAACGTGAGCCCGGCGACGCCGCTTGTGCGCCCCGACCCGTGCCACCCGGCGCTCGACGTGCGCGCGCGGCTCGCGCGGCGGTCGGCGCCCGCGCCCGCCCCCACTCGCCCGCCCCCCGGCCTCGCTACCTCGCTCGCGACGGCAACGAGATGGAACTGGAGTAAGGCCGATTTTCAGATGTTGTATGCGACTATTGCAGGTGTAGATTGGAGTCCAATTTTTGAGTTGGATTTGGAGGATAGTTTAGATTATTTTTACAACACATTAAATTCTGTATTCAATGATTATGTTCCGCAAAAAAGGCAATTTAAAGAGTCGTCGAAGTCTTCGTATCCGGTTTGGTACACTAGTGGCATTATTCGCGATATTAAAGTAAAAGCAACGCTTCATAAAAGGTACAAATCGAGCGGTTTGGATGTAGACTATCGGGCTTTTTCGGAACATAGGGCTAAAGTAAAAAATATGATAAAGATCGCGCATAGGCAATATTTAAGCCGTGTTCAGAGTCGCTTACTTAAGGAACCTAAAGCATTTTGGAATTATGTTAAAGATAAAAGAGGTAGCAGGAGTCCTCGAAGGATCACGAAAGAAGGGTCAGTATTGAGTGAGGATCAGTGCGCGGTTGAATTTGCGAGGTACTTTCAGTCTGTATATAGCACTGAGAAAGCACAGCTGGATGTGAGTGCGAGCGTGGCGCGGGCGGGCGGCAGCAATGCGGCCGCGCGCGTGCACCTCGACCGCCTGGAGCGGGAAGACGTCGCGAACGCTCTGCGCAGGCTCAAACCGAAGACCTCCTCGGGGCCAGACGGCATACTCCCTTTCGTGTTCAGGGACTGTCGAGCAGTACTAACAGCACCCCTACTTCACATATTTAATTTATGTTTAAGCACGGCGCGGTTTCCCGATAGATGGAAAATGACACGAGTCGTCCCGGTTCCTAAGGGACGACCGTCAAGTAGTGTAGAGGGGTACAGACCAGTGGCGGTACTATCAACAGCTGCGAAAGTGCTGGAGTCGGCCATACACAAGAGCCTGTACCAGCAGGTGAGCGCGCAGCTGGCGGACGAGCAGCACGGGTTCCGCGAGGCGCGCAGCACCACCTCCAACCTGCTCAACTACATGGCGGACGTGGTTCCGGTGGTGGATGGTGGGGCGCAGGTAGACGCAGCTTACTTTGACTTCAAAAAAGCTTTCGACCTAGTCGACAATGACGTCTTGCTTGAAAAGTTAGCGGCCTTAGGTTTTACCTCTCACCTTCTGCAACTGTTCGCTAGTTATATGGCTGATAGACAGCAGTATGTGGAGTATGCTGGACACGTATCAGAACCGTATTTTACGAGATCTGGAGTGAGCCAGGGTAGTAACCTGGGCCTACTGGAATTTATATGCATGATCAATGATCTGCCATGCGTAGTGAAGGATGCTAGGTGCCTTTTATTTGCGGACGACCTAAAGCTTTACCTGCCTATCGAAGGTCCAGAGGACTGCAAGAGGTTGCAAGAAGACATTAACAGAGTCGTGTCTTGGGGTGAGCGCAACCGATTGCAGTTCAACAACGACAAATGCGTAGTTATAACCCTATCTCGCGCGCGTAATGTGATAGAGAATAACTATGAGGTGGGGGGAGTAACTATGCAACGGGTGACAGAGGTAAGAGATCTGGGCGTTCGGCTTACAGCTGGTCTATCGTTTAGTGATCATATTAACAGTATATGTAAAAAAGCATACCGCAATTTAGGGTTTATACTGAGAAGAGCGCAAGGGTTTACCAACATCACTGCGGTTATCTCCTTGTATAACGCCTTGGTCAGGAGTCATCTGGAGTGCAATGCGATTATCTGGGCACCGCATGAAACAAAATATAGGCTCATGTTGGAGAGGATTCAAAATAAGTTTACCAGGTATCTCTACATGAAGCTTTACGGTGTCTATCCTTTTTATCCGTTGCTGTACCCTAATTTATTTGTTTTGGGAATGGTGGGATATAGCGAGCTGAGGGTCAGAAGGGATTTTGCGTTAGTGTGTTATGTCCACAAGATATTGAGGGGAAAGGTACACAACGCGGAATTCCTTCGGCATATTAAGTTTAGCGTACCAAACCAGTACGTGGGGCGGCGGCGCGCGCCGGCGCTGCTGGCGCTGCCGCGCGCGCGCACGCGCCTGCTGGCCGAGGCGCCGCTCACGCGCGCGATGCGCACTATTAACGCGGTGGCTGAGCGTATGGACATTTTTTCATGTTCTCTGAGCGAGTTCACAAGAATAGCCATGAATATTTTAAGCTATAAATAAATAAGTAGATTAAGTAGTATTATTAATGTTATAGGATAAGTTATGCTATCGCATTAGGCTAAGACCTGTAATGATAGTATAAGAGATTATAAATAAATAAATAAATAAATAAAATTTCGTGAAATATTGCAAATCCACTTGACCTATGAAGAAAGGTCACAGATAATATTTTGTAGTACATTTATTTTACTTTTATTAGAGCACAAAACGAAGTCTGTGAGACTAGTTGTTCCCACACAATCTCAAAATCTGGAGAGCAAATAGTGAAAAAAATCCCAAAATTTCGAAGATTTTCTCGATTTTCTCAGTTTCCTCAGGTTTTTCGATGTTGCAAATTTGAAATCACATTACTTTAATAGACCCATACAACATACCTAAAATTCAGAACTACGCTCACGCTCGATCACGCTTAGCGAATTTAGCCTCTTTTTTTTTGTCTCATTCCGACGGCCTATGTAAATATTTTGTAAACTATAAGTTCTATCAACATACGTCCAAAGACAATATTGTAGAGAATTTAAAGAAGAACATATTGTTCTTTGACAGTTTTCTGATAGCTGTACCCGTTTTGATAAGAAATAAGAAAAACCACGATTTAGCACATAAAAAGGGGGGGAAAGGGGGGAAAAAATGATTTTTCGACATGCTTCCATATCTACATTGAAGCACATATATGACAGCTACATTCATGCCAAGTTTCATGCTTTCTTTAGGATGGTACCATAAAACTGATTTTTGTTAGGACAAGGAGCCGTACTATGTGTATTTTTTGTCAAAAACTAAATCTTTTGATCTTCTATATCCATGGTACAGGCAGACAAAATTTTTTGGTTATTTTTATTCCTACCCTGCTAGGTTGTGTGTGAGCATTAGGTCTACTTTATAATACAGAGAACATTATTTTGTGAATGACATTCTGCGAAAGTGACGTTTTGAGAAAGTGACATTGTGCGAAATTGACTTTTTGCTAAAATTACTATCTGAGAAAATGACCTTTTGCGAAAATGACGTTCTGCTAAAGTGACCAATTTTTTCGAGATGACCTTTTGCGAAAGTGACATTCTGCGTCACAACCCTTTTTGTGATAGGTATACAGCGTGGAATTTAAGTCGTTGTCTTCCCGCAGTAAAATGATTCTATCTTAGTAGTAAAATAGATTAATAAATTTTTTTTAGTCAAATCAAAAGTTTTACGATTATGATAGACGAAACTCGAACCAATAGTACCAGCTGCGTCACGGACGGTCAACGGCCGGGGTCATTGTCCTTCGCGTTTATAAAAAAAATGATTATTTACTATTTACTCACATTTGGTTTCCATTTTCCCATTTAAAAAAAAACAAAAAAATATTTAAAAAAAACCAAAAAATAATAATAATATTACTTGCATAAATCGATAGTATTACTGAAGATGAAGCGATCTGCTGCGGGAAAACAACGACAAAAAAAAAAACACGCAGTACCTATGTATATTTGGGCTAATTTAGTATGTTAAGGGATTGGTGCAGCTTATACGTACGTCACTCCTGAAGCGTGGGCAGCCGCTGCGAGGGCGGCGTACGCCACACGGCGGACGACGTGCGCTTGAGCCGCGCGCGGTCTATCTCCGGGAAGATCTCGCGCAGGTCCGGGCTGTGCACGCGCACGCTGAACAGCCGGTCCACCAGCGCTTGGGACACTTGGAACTGGATCATCAGCTGCTGCTTGCGGCCCTGGGGAGAGCGAGTGACGTTAGGTATTCCGAATGATAAGTAATCTCCGGTTGTGTGATCCGCATATCATCCTATTAATGTCCCACTGCAGAGCAAAGGCTTCCTTGAAATCAAGTTATCGTTACAATGATGGGTACTCGCTAAATCACCACGCTTGCCAAATGCGGATTGGTGATCACAAATCCGAGCAGTGTCCGAAAAAACCGACACAAAAGTTAGCTCAACCCGGGAATTGAACCCAGGGCCCCGAGATCTCGGCCCGGTACTTAAACCACTAAACCATCGAGGCGTTTATAAATGTAGTAGCATAACAATGACAAAAATACAGTTGGAACAGTGTCGGTGTCAACACTGAACCTTGCGGGACGCCAGTATTAATATCCATTCCATCGGAGATACCACCATAGATAACGGCCTAAATATTTTTGCAGGACACAAAGCTAGCGACCCATTTGCACAATCCCAGGGTCAAGCTGTATGATGGCAACGTTTTCAGAAGACTCCTGTGTCAGACTGGATCGAATGCCTTCGCTATATCTAAATTTTCCGCTAATACTTCGCTCTGACTCTCGACGGCAAAATCCCATTGGTGTGCGAGATACACTAGATTCTAGAGCCGACGTTTGACACTTTTAGAGGTGGGAAACAATACTCGAGCTTCGTCGACATAACGTGCTGCACAGTGGACACCTTGGACTTCGTTTCTGACTGGCATGTCGAAAAAGGATTGACGAGTTCTGACCACAATGGTATCATATTCAAATTAGGACTAACAAAAAGCAAAGGACTAGATATCAGTAGAACTACTAGACTATATAACACTCGAAAAGCAAACTGGGAAACATTTGTAGAAGAAATTAAAATATTAAATATAGAGTCAAACATAAATAAAATGGGTGACTTCCAACATGATGTCCGGGGAGTACTGATGATAGATGAGGGTGGTGTAATAGAGAGGGAGCTGTTCTTCCACTAGACCCGGTGCGGTCGTAACCGGGACTGCAGCTTGAGAGGAGCCGTCGTCGTGGTCGTGCTCTTCAGGGGTGTAGATAGGCATGTTGTATGAGAAAGATGCATTGAACCAAAAACTACGAGAATATATACTGTTAAACTTAAATGAAAAAATAAATCATTTACATAGAATGCATTTTTGAATGCAATAAGAAAGTTATAAAGATTTAAATATAAAGTAATTAACACTAAACAGCACTAAAGACAAAAGACGTCATCTAATAAACATTTTTAATGCAACAACAAAGTAATAAAGATTGCATTATCAAAAAATTAACATTAGACAGCAATAAAGACAAATGAGATCATTTAATTAACATAAAATGCATAAGGAAAAACAATAAGGAAAATCCTTGAATATAATTCGTGACGCATTTGAGGAATATAAAAGGGAAAACATAAAACGGAAAATTCACAGTCTCGCAATAGATTCCAAACGGAAGGCACATGGAAGCAACCACGAAATTCTACCACATAATAACGACGGTGGACATCGAACAAGAAATTAGAAACAAAGGTGCGTATCCTCTAGTGCACGAATACAATGAAACGTGCGAAATCAGATGTAAGCGCGATGTTGACGAAGAAGACTGCAGCTACGGATGGCAAGAGCTCGACGCAGACAGAAGACGAGTGCGGGAAAATGGACTGGGCGAAGATGAGAGAGAGGAAAATACAAAATTATGTGCTGGACCAGAAGGGACTGTGGAACTTGCGGGAGATGGCAGCTACAGAGTCAGATGGAGAAACGGAAGAGAAAGACGATACTCCGTCGGAGGAGGAAGTGCAGAGAGACTTGGAAGAAACTCTGACAGCATGGCGGGACCAGTACGTGGAGTCGGTGCGTATGACGGAAAATCAGGCGAGGAAATACGCAGCGTTTATGGCGGACCTTACAAGCTCATCGCTCACCATAGAGGAACAAGAAGACGGCATTGGCACATTATCTACATTAGTAGTAATAAACAGTGGTGATTTAATTCACGACTGGGACGAATTATTCGAAGAGGAACCTACAAGACTATCAGCATTGACTGTGTGTCTTGTCTACGTGTACACGCATCCATTGATGTCGCATCTGTCCTTGTATTTCACGTCCGTCGACATTGGCATCATGGACGCCAGCAGCTTCCATTGTTCGAATTGGTTCTCCGTCAGCTTGCATTCGTCCATGAAGCACGCGTTGCAGTGCAGCAGACCGCTAAAGTTGAACGACGAGTTCGGCGTCAGTCCCGTCAGTCTGCAGTAATTAAATTGGCACTCCACCAGAGACGTCATCAGCATCGTCTTGCCCGTCGACGGCGGTCCGAAAAAGAACAGATTGTTTCTCTTGCCGCTCTTGCTACAAAAGTGCAGATACGTCCATTTCGCAAAGTTTGCTTCGTTGATGTTATTTGCGCTCAACATCTTCGTCATCGTCAGCATAGCCATGTCCGTATTCTCTTCGCTTGTGTCGTTCTTCTTTTCGAATTTCGCCTTTGCCCTCTCGAATCTCTGTTTTAACGATTCTTGAAATACCAAAATTCTTGCAATGTGGATGTAGTTTTTGATCCTTTCGGCATATTGCTTTGAGCAGATAAACTCAATCCCTTCAGCCGATCCAACAAGCACTTCCATAGCTTGGGCTTCCGAGAAAGCGCTATTTTCGCATAAAAATAAAATAATACTTGAATTTCTACTATACACGCTGCAATCTTGTCCGCAGTTATTACCAACTGCATTGTCTTTCCGTCCATGTAAAATTTGCCCATCTTCGCTCGAAATTTCACTTCCGCGCCGTAATCGTTTACGTACGCCACTGCTACCGGCTTCACCAGTTGCATCCACCATTCCTCCGTATTCTTCCGCAGATGTGCCGCCTTCATTTCCAAATATTGAATTTCTCCTTTCGAAACATTCAGTCTCGTAGTTTTTCTTCGCCCATTCACTGATGCTGTCCATTCCACACGAATGACTGGCGCACTGACAAGCTTTAATATGTTCGTCGCTGAGAACATCTTGTACGACTTGACGACCATCGCCGGAATAAAAGATACTCGCGTAGACAAGGCAAACAGTCAATGCTGCTAGTCTTGTAGGTTCCTCTTCGAATAATTCGTCCCAGTCGTGAATTAAGTCCCCACTGTTTATTACTACTAATGTAGATAATGTGCCAATGCCGTCTTTTTGTTCCTCTATGGTGAGCGATGAGTTTGTAAGGTCCGCCATAAATGCTGCGTATTTCCTCGTTTGATTTTCCGTCATACGCACCGACGCCACATATTGGTCCCGCCATGCTGTCAGAGTTTCTTCCAAGTCTCTCTGCACTTCCTCCTCCGACGGAGTATCGTCTTTCTCGTCCGTTTCTCCATCTGACTCTGTAGCCGCCATCTCTTTCAAGTTCGACAGTCCCTTCTGGTCCAGCACATAGTCTTGTATTTTCTTTTCCCTCATCTTTGCCCAGTCCATTCTCCCGCACTCGTCTTCTGTCTGCGTCGAGTTCCTGCCATCCGTAGCTCCAGTCTTCTTCATCATCATCGCGCTTACATCTGATCTCACACGTTTCATTGTATTCATGCACTATAGGATATGCGCCTTTGTTTCTTACCTCTTGTTCAATGTCCGCCCACGTTATTATGTGATAGAATTTCGTGGCTGTTTCCATGTGCTGTCCGTTAGGAATGTATCGCAAGACTGTGAATTTTCCGTTTTATGTTTCCCCTTTTATATTTCTCAAATGCGTCACGAATTATATTCAAGGATTTTTCCTTATTGTTTAATTATTTTAATTTAATTGATATCGATTGTCTAATTGTTGTTTAATATTAATTAGGTCATATCGTTTATCTTTTTGCTGTTTAATGTTAAGTACCTGATATTGTAATCTTTATTACTTTGTTTTGCATTCAAAATGCATTTTATGTTAATTAAATGATCTCATTTGTTTTTATTGCTGTCTAATGTTAATTATTTGATATTGTAATCTTTATTACTTCCTCCTCCGGCCGACGCTCCGACATGAATGAGCTCCGTTCTCCGCGCTCCCCTTATATACCTGTGTGCGTTGTGACGTCATCTGTATATTTTTAATCATGAGAATAAAAGGGTGGTTAGGTGCGGGTATGTTTACGTCATTATGACGTATCCTATAAATATGACGTCACAGCGCGCGAAAACCCTTTCACCACTAGATTGGGTTGTGGGGTGGGTAGGTTTGGTGACTAGTAGATCACGTCGCGGCGTTGTTGTTATAACAGGCGTGACTGCTGCAAGCGATCATGATGCGCTGATGATGATAATAACTGCCTCCGCGGTACAGTGGATAGAGCGTTGTGCTCTAAAACCCGGAGGTCGTGGGTTCAAATCCCGCGGGGAACATCACTTTGTGTGATTGTTTCCAGTTTGGTTAGGACATTGGAGGCTTGAATCACCTGAATGTCTGAAAAGAATGATGATTCCGTGCTTCGGAAGGCACGTTAAGCCGTTGGTCCCGACTATGTTCCAAGTAGGTCTGGTTTCCCTTGAAAGGGTTACGGAAGTCAGATGGCAATCGCTCCATTGTAATAACCAGGCTTGTCAAATCTAGGATCATAGTCGAAGCGGACCGGATGTGCTGCTCAGCTGCACGATTTGGTTCCCTCAGCTCCGTTCCATCATCGAACTACTAGACTCGGTCAGGGACTCCATCCGTATACAGTGGGGATACCGCGCGTACGAACTAAGCGATTTGCTTCATCTTTCTTGATACGGACTGCGCGGGAGTGGAATTCTCTGCCGGGATCTTTCTTTCCTACACAATACAACTTGGAGCTCTTCAAGGCCAGAATTAACGGGCTTTTCCTAAGCAAGCGCGCTCCATCGTAGACCGCATAGTTGTTTAACATCAGACAACTTTGTGGTCAAGTGCTGGCTTAGTCCAAACATAAAAAAAAAACCCTGAGCTCAATACTGGATGCGATCGGGAATACGCTGGGATGATGATGATGATACCTTGGTGGTGCTCCAGGCGGGCGCGGGCGGCGGGTCGCGGTCGTCGTCCTCGTCGGAGTTGAGGAACTGGAAGCCGTCCGCCATGTGAACTGGTTCCATGGCTATCTTGCCGCACGGTGTGCCTGGAGTCTTGTGCGGCGTGTGGTCTGAACAACAATTCGGATGATTGTAAAAAAATATTACTCTTACTGTCGCACTTAGAGACGTCATTTTACTTTAATGTCAATTAAAGCAAAACCTATGGTATAATAATAGTCTTTATTTTTATGATGTTAGGCATCATAAAAATAAAGACTTTATTCAATGACAAAATTAGTAAATAAGAAAAAGTTAGAATAATATCCGCTATTCAAACCATTAATTTTTTTTATTAGGAAAACACAACATATCTTCAACCAAACAATTAGTAACAAATAAGTTTCGACATTCATTTACTAAAACTAAGTAAAAAATATTAATTTTGCATGAATGCAATCATTTTGTATTAGTATGCTATTTGAATTTATAGCCTGACCAGGAAAATAAAATCAAAATCAAAATATTCTTTATTCATGTAAACTTGTATCAAGTATTTATGAATCGTCAATTACAGAGTGACTCTACCACCGGTATCGGAATGCAGTCATCTGCCGAGAAGAACCGGCAAGAAACTCGACAGTTACTCTTTTTCATCGCTATGTTTGTTTACAATTTGTTTGTTACAATTACTGATTAGTTTTAGAATACCAAGCCATACAGTATAAAGTATAAGAATGAGACTATAATCTAGAAAAATCCGTGAGCCCTGGAAGACCAGTGCCCAAAGGTGGCACCTGCAGCACAAGTATGACGTATGTGCCAGCCATAATTTCACTCAACCATATTAGAGGGAATGTAACCACCCGACACCTAAGAAACCTGCTCTGGAGGTGCCACATTAGCTATGATTAAAGTAACACTTGGTTGCTATTGTTATACTCAAAAATAACTTACAATATTCAATAGTAACATGGCACGGTTGACAATTGCGGTTGGGCGCATTATGTCCAATTCGCAAAAGGTCCAGCGCGCTCAAAATGTCCAATTCTCACAACGTCCAAATCTTAAATTGTCCAATTAGCAATTTGTCCAATTCGCACTTTGTCCAAATCTCAAATTGTCCAATTAGCAAATGGTCCAATTCTCAAATTGACCAATTCAAATAACAGTTGTTTAAATGTTTGTGATAGATATTTTATAAGTAGCAGTATAAAGTGATTCTAACTTAGTAGTAAAATTGAAAAATGAAGATTTTTTTAGTCAAATCAAAAGTTTTACGATTGTGATGGACGAAAATCGAATCAATAGTACTAACTGCGTCGCGGACGGTCACCGGTCGGTATCATTACCCTTCGCGCATATATAAAAAAAAATTTACTATTTACTATCATTTGATTTTCATTTTCCCGCCAATTTAAAAAAAAAAGTTGAAAAAAATTCTTGCAAAAATCGATAGTACTACTAAGGTGAAACGTTCTGCTGCGGGAAAACAACGACTAAAAAAACACGCAGTATATGCTTTTCACTCTCAAGTTGGGTGTTACCAAAACATCAACCACCCTTACAATATGGATCACCCCTAATCGCGAACTGGACCAGGTGCGAACTGGACTAGGTGCGAACTGGACCAGTTGCGAACTGGACCAATTGCGAACTGGACCAATTGCGAACTGGACCAATTGCGAACTGGACCAGTTGCGAATTGGACCAATTGAGAATTTGACAGTTGGACATTTTGCGAATTGGACATAATGCGCCCAAACGGACAATTGACATCACACTTTGACAGAATAATAATGAAAGACATCTTATTGTTTTTTTATTTGACTGTTGCCACTTGAAGAAATTAGTTCCAATATTTTCCGCAATTTGGCGAGGTTTTTTATTTTATTGGTCGGGTTATATAATGAATAGCTTTTTTATACTACATCAGTTGGCACTGACACGCAGCCCAGCTGATGGTAAGCGGTCACTGCGGCCTATTCCATTGAGGGACACTACATCAGGAAGCGTCGCTCAATGTGCTGCCAGACTTTAGGGTTATAATATTAGTATAGAAGTATAGATTAGTATAGATTGATACTTACGTTTGTCATTAGTAGATCTGTGTTTCAGTTTCTGTTTCTCGATGTATTCCTTCTGTCTCTTCTCTATTTCTTTATTCATTAACAACGCTTCTTTCCTTAAACTGCGGACAATATTTTTCATTCGTATTACCATTTCTACTGATCTTATAATACTAATAAATCTATACAACAAATAAAATGTAGGTATGCACATAAATATACCGGAACAGTCCAATACGATTTCCGTTTTTGGGGAAAGCATTCCAAAGACTTGTCAGCCGGAGTATCGATGGGCGCTATACGTTATAGATAGTTAGAAAACTGATTGATAAATATCTCTGGCATTATTCACAGCGCCATTTAGCCCCAAACTAAGCATTAGCTTGTGCTATGAGTGCCAGACAACGGATAAACATTACTAATATACTTTTTTTTTGTAAATACATACATATTATACATAGAAACATCCAGAGTGGTACAAACAGACATGTTTATGCACACACATATTTGTACCGTGCGGGGATCGAACCCGCGGCCTCTGGTGTAATAGCCGACTTCTCGACCACTAAACTACTACACTACACCAAATGGCTCGTAATAGAAAGCGTCCTAACATTAATTGGGTCCGATGGCACATTCAATAGTGACCCTTCTTGATTCCGTAATCACGAAATGTCGGGTTTCTTAATACTCATAAACGGGAAATATTTAAGTGTATATCAGAAAAATACTGAAATGTGCACCAAAGTTACTGATAGAACACCAAAGGGTAGGTTAGCAATTCAATGTTTTTGGTGATAATTTCAGTATTTTTGGTGACCATTTCAGTATTTCCTGATGTTCAGTTAAATACAACCCCTAATAAGCCGCATATTTATCTGTTTTACGTGGTTTTACTGAATGTGGGAATAACTCACGCCTCGGCCTCCTCCATCTGCTTCTTCCGCTGCGTCTCCGCCTTCCTCTGTTCTTCCGCCAGTCGCTGCTGCCGCGCTTGCTCTTCCGCCTTCCGTCGCTCTTCCGTCTCCGCCACTTTACGCGCTAACTCCGCTTTTTTCTGAAAAAGAAATTGTAACGTCATGCATTTTTGATAGGAGTAAATCCACCAATAATACACTTTTATATAATACGATTTCTAAATTTAGTATTATTTGTAATTTATAAAAGTTATCAGCTTGTTTAATGTATCTCTGAGGAGTAATTGAATTGTTATTGTTTTGTACTCTCACTGGCGTCAAATTTTAAGTGTGGGGGTGGCAGCCTACCGAGTTGGACACTGAAGTTCTGCAGTTGAACTCTGAAGCTTTGGCATTAACCGAGGATCAATCATAATGGTGAGCAATGAGCATTAGGAGAGGCTTAAGTCCAGCACTGGACTGCGATAGGCTAATGACCTTCACTGTTATATTTATGACTAGCCTTCCGCCCGCGGTTTCACCCGCGCATAATTTCTTTTTTCAAATATCCCCCCCTTCACCCCACATCTCCGGGATCAAAAGTACCCTATGTTCACCGGGGATAGTGTAGCTTTCCAACAGTGAAAGAATTATTCAAATCGGTTAAGTAGTTTCGGAGCCTATTCAATACAAACAAACAATCAAATCTTTCCTCTTTATAATATTAGTATAGATATAGATAGTTACCCTCTCAGCCTCCTTCATCCGCTCCAGCTTGCCCTGGTCGGCGTGCGCCTGCTTCTCCAGGCGTTCCCGCGCGGCCGCCTCCATGGCCGCGCGTCTCTCCCTCTCCGCCGCCTCCCTCGCCGCTGCGGCCGCCGCCATCTTCTCTTCGCGCTTCCTGATACCAGACAATATTGTCTTAAGTAAAACACTTTTTTTATTGCAATGAACAAGACGAGCAGATCGTACACCTGATGGTAAGCGCCACGTCTGCCCTTAAGACAGTTCAGTGACAAACAGTACCTAAGCAGTTACTGTCTGGCACCGCCCTGCGCCCGCTACACCGAGACAATAATTAGGTCTTATATACCCAGTAATTTAATTTATATGGAGACTTGCACACTACGATACTGTTCTCCGTGACTAGAGTTGCGCGGGCGTATCGTAATGGGAGAAGGGCCTTACATCTAAAGTGGTCACTGAACCCCGACCTAAACTCATTGAACAGTCCATCGATATTTTACCGAGACTAGAATGAATCAAATACCAAAAAGACCGAATTATTCTAAACTAACCTCTTTTGCAGTTCTCTCTTAGCTTCAAGCATAGCCTCTTTCTTCTTCTGTGCGGTCTCTTTCTCTCGTTTGAGGCTCTCTTCTGCAGCCTCTTTGGCTTTGTTGATTGCACTGATCTTAGAAGTTGTTGCGGGAATTAACGATTTAGTTGTGCTCACGACATTCGCGCGTGGTTTAGTCGCCGAACTTGATGCCTGTTGAGAAATAAGACTGTTTTGGTAATTCTACCATAAGATAAGCGAACATATTCCACCCTTAAAGGCGGGCAACGCGCCTGTGACCCTAAAGGGGTCTCGGGTGCTTATGGGCGGCGGTGATCACTTAACATCAGGTGACCCACTTGCTCGTTTGCCCCCCTATTACATAAAAAAAAAAAATACAAAACTAGCGGGCGCCCGCTGTTTCACCCGCGTGGTTCCCGTTCCCGTGGGAATTGATCAAAATCCTTTCTTAGCGGATGCCTACGTCATAACATCTACCTGCATGCCACATTTCAGCCCGATCCGTCCAGTGGTTTGGGCTGTGCGTTGATATCTATCTATGTCAGTCAGTCACCTCTGAGTTTTATTTATTAAGAAATACTCCACAACGAATTAGTATTGGGTACTTTCACTTACAATTTCACTTCAACGTCTACACTAATAATATTAAAAAAGAGGAAAGATTTGTTTGTTCGTATTGAATAGGCTCGGAAACTACTGAACCAATTTGAATAATTCTTTCACTGTTGGAAAGTTACACTATCCCCCTCGAACATAAGGTACTTTTGATCCCGGAAATGTGGGGAAAGGGGGGATATTTGAAAAGAGAAATTACACACGGGTAAAACCGCGGCCGGAAAGCAAAGTAATCCAATATTTAAAATGCTACTTTGTTTCATAGACTAACAAAGTTCGTTAATTTTTTAGGTTTTATTTACATTTTCTAGTAAATACACATTATACATTCCAATAAATGGACTTGCCAAATGTTTTATCATGGTTCAAGCATATCCTGATTTGTTGGGACAAAAAAGCTTGGAGAAACAAGTGTTATCTCCATTGAGTTACAAGTACTACGTATAGGGAGGCTATACGGAACAAAAAATGTGTCGCAAAATGATGACTGGACTGACTGATGTATTTGCTACAGCGGATGTCGTCTAACCAAACTATAAAACTTGCAGCGCTAGATTGCTTACAGAGTATATTTTTCTGGCGACCAAAACGTCGTAAGCGCCATGCAAAGCAAGGCGCTTACGCGTTTTGTTCGAAATGCCTTTCTCATAGATCGTGAATGAGTTGTTGCCGTAACCATGGTAACGGCAACAAAGCATCGCGTAAAAATTTTGTTTGCGGTGTCGGTTCTATACGCTAGTAATTGTAGTTCAAAGGTTATCTCTTACATGTGGCACTTTCCCATTGAATATCATGTTGTTCATCTTGTTGAGTGTCTCTACAGACAGCACTGGCTTAACGATCTTGTCTGGCGGTGTTTGCGTTTCTGGTTGTTCCTCCTATTAAAACAAAAGTAAAGTAATAAATAAATATCTCTGGACATTATTCCCACAGCGCCATCTAGCCCCAAACTAAGCATTAGCTTGTGCTATGGGTGCCAGACAACGGATAAATATTACTTATATATATTTTTTTGTAAATATGTACATACTTATTATACATAGAAACACCCAGACTGATACAAACAGACATTTTTCATGCACACAAGTATTTGTGCCGTGCGGGGATCGAACCCGCGACCTCTGGTATAATAGCCGACTTCTCGACCATTACACCAAATGGCTCGTTAAAATTGGTGATCACAAACCCGAGAGCTCGAAAAAGTCAACACGAATTCCGCTCGGCCCGGGAATTGAACCCAGGGCCTCGAAATCACGGCCCGGTTATATAACCACTCGACCATCGAGGCGTTAGGTGAGGTGCGAGCATACTTTTACATAATTTTTTCATTACTATATAAATGTGAGATAGCTGAAGATATCTTTTACTAAAGATATTTTCAGTTATTTATAAAAGTAAAATTATATTATTATACCTTTTTCGCCATGGCTCTCGTCTTGGTTCTGGTGACGCGTGACGCCATCTCTTCAAACTGTTGCACTTTCTCCTTTACGGCAGATCTGAAATTAAATTCATAAGAAAGATGCAATTCTATTAACTGCAGTGCTGCTAAAGATGGCCT
This sequence comes from Mecyna flavalis, assembly GCA_949319885.1. Classification (NCBI taxonomy): domain Eukaryota; kingdom Metazoa; phylum Arthropoda; class Insecta; order Lepidoptera; family Crambidae; genus Mecyna; species Mecyna flavalis. Next base: position 1,649,014 of record OX439417.1, on the reverse strand, counting down.
ATGTCCTAATCCGGGTCATAAACTATACATGTGCCAAATTTCATTTAAATCCGTTCAGCCGTTTAGGCGTGATTGAGTAACAAACATCTAAACATCCAAACATCTAAACATCCAAACATCCAGACTTTCGCATTTATAATATTAAATAGTAAGATAAGATAAGATTCTTTGATTGATTGACTTACGTTGGTTGTACTTTAGGTATTTCCTTCTTAGGCGGAGTTTGATGATGGGAGTCCTCGTCATCCGTGAGGAGAGAGTTGTCTTCCGTCATCATGGTTACTTTGGGATCTACGAACAAAATAACAATTAAATAAACATGATTTTCTTCTTCACTTCGTTCATCCAATGGTGTATACGATGACTTGATTTCAATGATGGAGGCCTTTGCCTTGCAGTAGGACATTAAATAAATAAATAAATATCTCTGGACATTATTCACATAGCGCCATCTAGCCCCAAACTAAGCAATAGCTTGTGCTATGGGTGCTAGACAACTACTTTTTTTTTTGTAAATACATACATATTATACATAGAAACACCCAGACCGATACAAACAGACATGTTCATGCACACAAATGTTTGTACCGTGTGGGGATCGGACCCGCGACCTCTGGTGTAATAGCTGACTTCTCGACCATTACACCAAATGGCTCGTCAAATAGAATTAATAGACTGATATTATATATTTTGTAATATTTTTCTTATGTCAAAATATTATATAACCTCGCACGTGAGACCATAGTCGCAGGTATACATGAGCCGTAGAAATTAATATGTTCTGATACTTGCTAATTTGCCTATCTACACTCACCGGCAATAAAACTTGGCCACTGGGCTTTTTTCATACAAACATGGTCACTTTAGCGTCTCACAGATAGAAAACTATTTGCAGCTGTGCAATGATTATTACGTCAATGGAGAGGCCAAACGCCCAATTGTCAAATCACAGTTTCAAAAATTGCCAAAAACCGCTCAATTTTCTCAAAAACGAAAAACAATAAACTGAACTCAACGCTCCATATATCGTAGTATGGAGCGTTGAGTTAGGTTTATTGTTTTTCCTTTTTGAGAATAGTAGAGGATTTTTGACAATTTTTGAAACTGTGATTCGACAATTGGGCCTTTGGCCTCTCCATTGGAAGTAATAATCATTGCACAGCTGCAAATAGTTTTCTATCTGTGAGACGCTATTTCGTAAAAAGAAGTAGTCATTACAAAGGTTCTTAGTCTTACCTTTTTCTATAACTACAGTAGCATCCATTATGGTGTGTTGTTGTTTCTCCAATACTATCGTTTCTCTGTTGCAGGTCTCTAGCACTACTGTATTATTCATCTTTTGCTGAAAATAAAGGCATTTACTTTTTAGTAAGGTTTTAATTACTATAGTCATTCCGCTATGTACTTTAAGGACCAAAGCGCCACTTATATACTAAAACCATTATTTTGCGTCTCTGTTAAACGTCGCCTTCGCGGAGCAGTGGCTAAGCCGCTCGGGAATAAAAGGTTTGATTCCGGTTTGGTCTAGTTGGTAGTAGGACTTTCTTAGAGTCCGACTGGCTAGCTACCACCCTCATCTATTTCATCTAACGCCATAACAGCACCGTATTCCGACAATATTTAAGTTGGAACCAGTACACTTTAAATGCACATTAACGCAGCACATTGAGCGACGCTTCCTGGTGAAAGTTCCCTCAATAGAATAGGCCGCAGTGGCCGCTTACCATCAGGTGGGCTGCGTGTTTGTCTTCCATATGATCAAGCATAAAAATAATGCATTTTTTTATTTTCTTATGTATGTAAAACTTACGACATTTTCAGGCGTAACTGGAGCATGATGATATACCCCATTGGGTATAACCATAGTCTTATCCATCTCCCCTGCAATCGTCACCGTAGCGTTCATATTAGTTATAACTCTGGTCTGTTCCATCAAATTGTCCTGTATATCTGTCTCGTTTATCGTATGCACTGTATCTTCTTTCTCTTTCTGGTTTTTCTTTTTGTTCTTCGTCTTTGGGTTTTGTAGAATGGGTGATGATGGGTCTGATGGTTGGGATAATCTTTCTTCCTTCGGTGATATTATTGGTTGAATTGGTTCTTCTGGCTTTGGCGGTTGTTTTTCGCTGTAGAAAAAGATTTGTATATAAATAATGATAAATAAAAATAATCATTTTGAAAGACTAAAGAAAATGGAATTATTTTTATATTGCATTTCATTGTCACCGTTGTGGTAAAAAAGAATAATATAAGAACAGAAAACAATATGTATTAGTAGGTTCTTCCTGATACTTCTGAAGATTATTTTTGTAATAACAGATTAAAAAATTGTATACTTACGCTGCTTTTTGTCCTCTTCTAGTTCTCTTAGGCCGAGGCTTTTCTGCTGGAGATGCTAATAATAAAAAAATATAAAATAATTAAATAAATATTTCACACAACGCAATAATAACGCCAAATCGATCGTCAGATTAAAGAAGGTCGAATGTGAAAATATAGTCGAAGGTGCGAATTAATATCGTTTCACAAGGTATTCAATCTGAATTCGCATGTCGTAACCAATTTTGTCTTTGGAATTAATTTGATAAAATGATGGAAATACCTGGGGCACTTTCTTGTGAAGATGCAACGGTGTCTTTTTCACTGTCTGCACTGGTTTCTGATACTTTCTGTGAATAAGAATTGAAAGAATATAAACAGACGATGCAGGTAAAATTTTATTACATACTTTTTCTCATATTTCTAGTCATAATTAGCTATTTAGAAGTAGATATTAAAAAAATGAAAACATGTTTTTTTGGTTCCTTGTAAATTAGCTATTTTGTAGTTAGGCGATGTTGGCAATTTCATGGCGATATGTAACTCGTGATTCATCCAACACTTCTGTGTTTCGGGGAAAGGGCACTGAAGCTAGTGAAACTACTGGGTATATGAGACCTAATAACTGTCGTCTCGGTGTAGCGGGCGCAGGGCGGTGCCGGACAGTAACTGCTTATTTACTGTTTGGCACTGAACTGTCTAACGGCAGACGTGGCGCTTCCCATCAGGTGTACGATCTGCTTGTCTTGTTACACATTGCAATAAAAAAACGGTTTGAGACTTACTTTCTTAGCGCGTGTGCGCTTCGGCCTGGGCTCGGACACGGCGGGTGGGACGGCCGGGTTCTCCTCTGCCGCCTCGCGGGAGCGCGCGCTGCCGCGTGTAGCCCGGGGAGCCGCCACTGCGGGACACAGCATTGCGTGAGGTATAGCCATGTGTAATAAGGGCACGTGAAGTCTTATGCAATGGTAATACAGTTCATATTTGAATGACTGTATTATATGGAATGCCCGGTCCGGCTCACGTGTTTCCTTCCTCCTATAATCCTGGGCTTTTTAGGCGGGGCGTGAAGCGGCATCTCAGCAGGCCTTCAGGGTGAGGGTGACTGGCTCAATGGGTACTATTTTCTATTGAGCCTTATATTTTGGACCTCACATCCGCTTATCATCAGGTGGAGTGAGGTCATCCTGACTGCTAATTATAAAAAAAAAAATTGAAATTTTGTTCAATTGGTTGCCTTTTTTGGTTATCTTTCGTGAACCAATCTATACCAATGTTAGTATTACCTAGTAAGGTTTCTTCGATCGTCTCTCTTCCTCCAGAGGTTCCCCCAGCACAAAATACCTACGAGAACAATCACGACAAGACGGACAAAACGATTAATCTCTCTAAGCTAAGGAAATTTTGAAAGTACATCCTTACTGATCTTTTTAAATTGCTATATAAATTATATAGCAATTTAAAAAATAAAAACCAAATATTGCAACTCCGGTGGCCTGGTCACGTCGAACGAACAGGAGAAGATCGCAACGTCAAGAGAGCCTATCATTGGCCGCCCTATCGCTGGAGCGATGTTGTGGAGGCTGATCTTCGCGAGTTGCGAGCTGGACACTGGCGTGCAAGAACACAAGATCGTGAGGACTGGAAAATTCTTGTATCGGAGGCCAAGACACATTTTGGTTCGCTGAGCCATCGGAATAAGTAAGTAAATATTGCAAAAGTTTTAATAATTTAATAGAGATGTCAATAAAACAAACAATATTACCTGGAGCAGTATCTGTCTGTTTCCTCGTCCTAGTGGTGCGCCTGCGACCTGACGACTCTTCTTCACTGGTGTCGTCTTGAATCTTCTCCTTTGGTTCTTTAGCGGCACCTTTGCGAGGTCCTATGAAAATCACGATATTTTTTGTTATGAAAATGTGAAGAAAACGAAAATGTGTATGTGATATGATACCTGATAGTGAAAAATCACTACCGATTAGGAACACCTGCGACTAGGGTCTTAGATGTTTCCTTCGCCTTTAAGAAACGTAGGAAAAGGTATATAAAAGAGTAAGGGGAAAGGAAGTAGGGGCCTCCAGCAATCTATTGAGGCACCAGAGACATCAATTTATGTGCTGTGTAGACTTTCCTTATACACAATCAATTTTACGTGTAAGTGGCAACCATGTCTATACTGGTCACAGCAAGAGCTAAAATGGTGGCAGAGTTCAGAGAAAGTTTTAACCCTGACAAAAGAAGAGAAATAAAGGTGAAAAGAGTTGGTCACACACATCCTTCTGGCATATAAACACATATGCCTTATTACTCTTCATAAGAAATTCTCGAAAAAAACTATTAGATAAACAATAACTTCTGAAAAAATTATCTAATGTTATGAAACTTACTTGGAACGGGAGCGGTGGGTGGTGGCATAGCAATTTCGTCTTTATCTGGTTCTTGTTTTACTTCAACGTTGATTGGCAGGGATTCCATGTCCATTGGTTCAAATTGATTGGATATTTTCTCCTGTTTTACTGTAAACATAAAACAGCCACTTATATATCACACACATGTTGTTTATTTCTAGCAATAAAAAAACCATTAAACACTTTAAGGGCCAGTTGATGTTGTCCAATATTTATTATAATTTTTATTTTTATTTTATAGCAGATTGTGACTTAAAAAGGACTAGTTAGCCCCTGAAAATTTTATGAAATATTATTTCTTAAATGTACAAATGGAAAAGGCCTTCTGGGTAAACAATGAATAGAAAGACATCAAACAAGATGGGAGGATGATAAAATAAAAGTTACTCGGCCTGAATGGATGCAAAAGGCAAGAAATAGAGAATATTGGAGGTAAGGAGGCCTTTAAAAACCGTGTCCAAAAAAACCGACACAAAGTTAGCTCAACCCGGGAATTGAACCCAGGGCCCGGTACTTAAACCACTAGGCCATCGAGGCTATAATGTCTAAGTAAAGTGTATCCACCAAAAACATTCTGTAAAAAACTAGCCAAGTCTCGATGGAGCTGCTTGTTTATCTCTAAAAAGTAATGAAATCTAGACAAAGTTGTGCCAAGTCTAAGGTTCCTTACTGCAATTTCTTTATTATTATATTTAATGTTGTGTGACTTGGCTATAATCCAAACTTACTTTGTATAACAGGCAGGGGTTCAGTATTTTCTTTGTCATCATCATTATTTTTACGGTTCTTCAAGTTCTTATCTGTGGACCCTTCACGTCTCATTTTTTGGTTCAAATTTACATTCACCTGAAAAATTATGTTTTGTATTTTAATTTTTTTATTACTCTTGTGCATTGTTCTGATTAAATAAAACAACTATTTATACAACTAATTATTATGCTGTTAAAGCCCAATGTTTCAATTGCCATTACAATGGTTAATCTGATCCAAAAGTTCACTTTTGCTACAGGTAAAGTTGAAAAGAGAGATGGCAGACAACACAAATGATTGAGCAACAAAACCATTTTTACTTTTGTTGTTCTGTGGAAATCTTACCTGCTTACTAATAATACTCTGAGCTTTAACAGAAGCATTTCTCTTCTGTCGTTTATCCTGTTCGGGACTCAATAAGCCGTCCACTTCATTCTTACTACGCTTTTTCGAGTTTCTACGGGTTTTCTCGCCATTGCTCTTGGTTGAACTCCTGCTAACGGTATCACTCTTTGCCGATTTGTTACTCAATTTCCTTTCGTTGTTGTTACTTTCCGGGTTTTTGTTTGATTCATCTGTAAAATAATTATAACAAACATGCTGTAACATTTTTTCTCTCAGCAACATCTCTGTTTTATATTAAGTTATAAGTAAGTAAAATTGCCTGATTGCAAACAACTATGTGGTCTACGATTAAGTGTGGTGCATGCTTAGTAAAAGCCCGTTTATTCTGGAGAGTCCCAAGTTATAATGGTTAAGATCTTGACCTAATCTAAGCAAAGCTTGTACTATGCTTGCTAGACCACTTATATACAAATGACACTACTTTTACCTCCAGACTGATGAGAATAGAATAGTGGACAATAAGGAGTAGTATTAAAATCAGTTTAAAAGACAGCAGTACTTAACAGACATGTATTGTAGTAACTACAATTATTATTTAGTCTGGCATATCATAACACAGGACACTTTAAAAATATATGCAGTTCACTTTAAAAATATGTAGTAAGTAGTTTATGTATAGTGTAATGGATAGTGAAAGGGATCTTGTAAGCAATCAAATCAAAAGTTCAAAAGTTTTTATTTACTTAAGTTTAACAATACAACTTGTATACTTAAAAATATAACAATAAAAATAAAATATCTTGTAAGCAATACTGACATTTTTTAAATTAGAGAACTATAAATAAATCAGTAAATACATAATATCAGTGTAAGGAAGTTCTACAGGCAATTTTTGAGGATATAGTTCCTATTAGTTTTTTATTCATAGTGAATTTGTAAAGATGCAGCTTGCAGTTGGCTCAACCAACTGAAACATTATTTATTATTCAACTAAATATTATCTGTACATAGAGGCTAAATTAGTTTCAAAAAATGGTAATATTATAATAATGGTGGGTTAAATGTTAGTAATTCTAAGGTTAATAAATTTCTTTGGATGTATGTATGTACAATTGCTCCTACCGACTTTTGTTGTGCGTAGCGTTATCAAAACCGTTGTTTAGTAAGCTTGAATGAGAATGTATGATTTATTTCAAATGGACCACTTAGAGGTTGTATTATAAAATGTAAATAAATTAATATAAGATTAAAAATGGAAGTGATTATGCTTGCCTTCATCCTCGTTGATGCTCTGGAGGGTCGTCATAAGATTTTTCTCCTTCTGGGCTTTCTCCCGCCCTTTGCCCCGACCATTCTGATACTCCTCTTCGAATTTATCAAAAGACTCAAATACAGCCTGAAATTCACACAATGCCACATTTCTATGAGATTATTTGCACTATTTACAACACTTTAACATCAATTTTACACTTTAATCACGTTTTATTACGAGAATTAACCGAAAATGTGAACGCATTTTATCACTGCATATTTCCTCGACTTAGTTAATTACCTTTAGGTCGTCATTGAAGTCTTTAGCAAATGTGTTTGATATCACACTGAGTTTAGGCAGTAATTCATTGAAAATGGACATTTTAAACACAAAAATCCACTTTTTAAGTTTTTATGATTTGACGTACGCCATAAAACACTACACAATCGAAAACCGTTTGAAATCAAAATCAATGCTGCCAACATTAAGGAGGAACAATGATGGCGTCGACCTCAGAATAAGGACTATAAGCATAGAAACCCGACTAAAATAGCAAGCAAAGACATATACTCGTCCTTTTTATTCATATGAATGACAATAATGCGTTAGAAAGGGATGTATAATATTTGTCATGAGTCAGTTTCTGTAGGTTGTCCCTAGTTTTTTCTACGGTAGTGACGTTCCTTGTCGGCACTTAAAGTCGATAAAAATAAACCTAACAGATAAAGTTACGACTTAGGTTTAATATTATATCTTATCTTACTAATATTATAAAGGCGAAAGTTTGTGTGTATATATGGATGGATGTTTGTTACTCTTTCACTCAAAAACTACTTGATTAGTAAGATTAAGTCCTTACTTATTATTATGAATGCGAAAGTGAGTTGTTTGTTCCATCCTTATGGTAGAGATTTTATATTTGAAAGATTATAAAACATAGGTTGTAACAGGGTAGCCGGGTGAGGAAGAGGTCGGCGGTGGCGAGCAGGAATAAAACGTCCAACGTTGGGTAGTTCGTGTATTTTACGAAGCTACATAAAATATAGGTGGACCCCGCAACGTGTCTTACTAAGTAAAAGCACGAGGCGTGGTGCGCTTAGTACACAGTGGAGCGTATAACAATAACAATTAGATACTCAAAGCAGTCCTAACGATTAGAAGCTACTTTGAGTGCAATCTACTGATAATGTTTGACAAAGTTCAAAATGTATGGAGGATACTTATACAATCGAAAAATCGTAACGCTTGGTATAATTAAAGTCCTTTGCGCGCCATCTATTGGCGCGGGAATGAACTAACTATGTTTGACGTTTTGAGGTTTTGTGAAAAGAGGTTGTTACAAGGTTAATAATATATAAATAAGTGCGTTTATTTTCCGAAGGCGTCGCTGGGAAACTATTTTATTTATTTATTACTTTATTGCATTTACACGGTTACAATATTTATTTATTTTTAGTTCTTGCTAGTTGTCGCTGCAATCTTAAAATAATTGCTTCATGACGACTGCATGCAGTCTCTGCAGACGTGTTGCTTAATTGTCTTATTCTGGGCAATGGTAACTGAAATACAAATAATTGAGCTTGTAGTAGTTGGTATTTCATAAATGGCAAGATGGCGGTCAAATTTCTGCCTATTTAAATTAGATTAGAGAACTAAGTAAATTAGACACCGGATAAATACACTTTTAATATAAATCTTGATATGGATTTTGATCTGAAATAAAGAATTATTATTATTATTATAAATAAATGCACAAAACAGTGTTTTTACTTTTTTTTCAACATCAATGATTACATTTTTATGTGACTCTGCTACAGAACTAGAAACTTTGCCATGTCTCGCATCACTCGCATCACAGATGTCCATAGGAACTGGTGGTCTGTCCTGAAATAAAAATAAAAATGTAGGTACTTGATATTGAATATTATGTTCTCTGGTAATAATTCAAATTTACAAATTAATTTTTTATAGTTTAGTCTAATGTTTAAAAAAAATCTTAAAATATTTGAACCATTTAGTGAATTAAGTATTGTATAGAAATAAACACTAAATAAACATCTAACCAATTCGTTTGAATCTAATCAAAGTGTAGGAAAAGTAAAAGTAAATATGATATTGTTTGAAAGATAAATCCAATCCAGTCCTAAAATGGTTTAGTTTTTACCAGAGTCCAATGACTCATTAATATTGATTTATCGATATAGAAATGCACATCACTAAGCGAAATAATATAACCTCTAAGATCTGAACAAAATTTCTTTGATTCAAGCAATATTCGATACTGAATTGGACAAAAACAACTATAATCAAAAACTTTAAGCATAGTTTAAAAATTAGGACACTATTTTCTTAATTGAAATAATCGAAAACAATCTAAACTTACCGATGAAAGGTTACGGTTTCTTGAATATTTTCTTTTCTTCCAGTGTGTGATTTACAGCCCTCAATCACAAAAGACATTTTACACAGGCACCGAGTATCTATCACAAAACAAGATTTATCTTGTTTTCAAGCCTTGCACTGAATAATAGCATTAAATTAAATTAATTTAGTTCAGAGGAGTCTCAAATTTTGTGCGAAAGTATTTGTCAATATGATGTAATTAAGTTAAGTTGTCACTTTTTCCCCAGCATGAGGAAACAACCTACGCATTTTTAATTTGGTGGAGTTAAAAGACATCCAAAGACATCCGTTTGACATAAGACTAGCGACGACCCTTGGAAAACAGAAACGAATACGGATCATGTTGATTCACTCACTCCTATGGCCGAATTAATGAAGTTAAAATGAGTAAGATAACAGTTGTTCAATTCTTATTTTAGCCTTACTTCTATGCTTATAGTCCTTATTCTGAGGCGTCGACTGTGCTCGGATCTCAGGCTCGGATACTAAATCTATGGGATACGAGGATGATTTTTGAACCATAGAGTAATAACGTTGTAAAACGGTTTGAACAATATTGAGAATATTACCCCAAGCGCTAGTATCGCAGCAAAGCCATTTCGCGATATTTAGTTACACAATTATACGCTAGATGACGTTTTACTTGAAAATGTGTTAAAGTTAAAAATAAAATCATGATTGACTGTTCGCCTGGATTTATTCACATTTATGTTTACACGAGTAAATTAAACAGTTTTTTTTTTGTTTTGTTAATAGCAAATAGTAATTGAGGTATCGCCTAACAATACTTTCATACAAATATTTTTCGTACCTGGTATTATAAAGACGTCTTGGTATTTTATAAAGAACTATGTTTAGCTTTTTTTATTATTGCATAATATTCTTGGTACTTAATCATCTGTGTTAAGTAAGTAAGTTGATTTTCAATATACATAGAATGTATTGAACAATTACTTTTTTTAATTAACTTTAATTAATAAGTTTTACATAGCTTAAAAAAGTCTTTTGTTAAAAAAGTACTTATGTACCTAGAAATTGTAAAACAAAAATTGTCAAAGCTAAAATATGTAGCCTAGAATCAAGTGTGTCAGTTGAGTTACATAAGTCCGTCTTATTGGGCCTTACATTATGAGTGCCAAAATAATAATAAAAAAAGAATATTTGCATTTTTTGACTTATTAATTCAACAAAAAGCAACATAACAACAGCTATCATATCTAAACACGTAGCAGTCATCTTGTTTTTTGATGCTACGCGATGTAAGACGCGTTCCGATTCGCATTCCGAGCGATAAGGTGTTTTATGTACTCGCTCGCGAAATGTAATTTTTGCTACGTTCGAGCCCCTTTAAGGGCGGCAATAAATTTTTCATACACTTTTATGACTCCATAAAGCTTTGCGAACGTTTGCTTACAATTTGCTTTAATATAAAAGCTGCATGAAACTGATTAGCGAGGCGTTTTCAACGAGATAAGAATTCCTGACAGGGTTATGTATTAAGATAGGACAACAATAGGTACTTATACAAATTTATGTAATACAAGCTCTAGATCGTATGTTTTTTACTTGAAGAATACAACACCTTGCGCTTCGCTTGGTTCGTCTTGGCGAAGGCACTACCATCAACCATGCCCCCAGATTTTACATACAAAACGCAGAATGAACATAGACCCTCTTATTACAGAACGTGGTTTAAAAATTAAACCGAGCTTAGTACTACACTTACTCTGGACTAAAGTCAAACGCTATTACAAAACGAAGTTTTACTTCATTTCGAGTACTAAAGTTAGACCCAAGAAAGTCCGCCGATGCCCCTAGTTTTACTATGGACTAACTTTCAAACGTCAAAACGATATCACTTTTAAATTTCGCTCCGTTCTACGCATGGAAAGACAATTTTTGAAAAGAATCACTTAATTTGTGAACAGAAAATTAAAAATATATGTTACTTTTTCTTACATTACTAAAACACATTTTTAATAAAAGAATTATTATTTTTACTATCTTATTTAAAGACTTTAAAACTCATGTCATAAAACAAAGTCTTGTAAAATGAAACGCACTGAACGAGTTAGTACCAGTAAATTATTCTTATGTTGGTATTTGTTTTGTAATAAGGAATATAGTCCGGACTTGTTACCTGTACTAACTAGTACAGATCTAAACCTGTTTTAACTATTGTTTTTTGTAATAAGAGGGTGGAAGTTTTGTATTTTTCGTTGCTTGCAATTCTTATTAATATTATAAGAATTGCAAGCAACGAAAAATATAATGGGAAAAATATAATGGGATAAAACCATATAAGTAACTAACTGAAATATTTCAGTAAGTTACTTAACTAGTTTTATGTATAAATCGCTGGTGCCCGCGACTTCTTAACAATAAACTTGTCTTAAATATGCGATTTTAAGTAGATTTGGTATAGACTTGAAATTCTTAAAACACAGAAAAATGCCTTGGTAGGTAATAATAGACAAAATGGAGATTGTATTGATATTATTCTAAAACTTTGGCCATTCAAAAGAGTATCTATCGAGTGTCTTGCCTTCGTTCTTCTCAATAGATAACAACAATTCGAAGCTGGTGATAGAGTCATTCTATAACATTCATATTGACAATTTATTTATCTTTACACCCTGAGTAATTACATAATATATTTTAATTAAATTTGAATCAAATGCTGCAAATCACAGACTAGTTGTATACTGGGGGGCAATTGTGTGAATCTTTGCATAGAGCGACCCGGCCCCCCAGCTTGTGCTTGAGAAGGCCAAAGTGGAGTCATACCGTGGTGGAGTTTTAGTCAGTACCTACCCGCGCTACCAGTTTTTTTTTTGCCAAGTCGGGACTTAGGTACTTTTTGAGTGAAAATAGGGGTCCGGCCGTTATGCCCCCATTCCGGTTTGCCCCCGGCCGGTATGCCCCCACGGTTTAACGGCAAACTGGAACAAATTTATTTAAAATTGTGGGGGCAAACCGGCCGGGGGCAAACCGGAATGGGGGCATAACGTCCGGACCCGAAAATAGCAGGACTCTTCCGTCAAAAGCGGGACATAGTAAAAAAACGTAATATTTATCAAAGGTTTTCAAATATTTATCTTTTTATTTGACTTATAATTACGTTTACGTGACAATAGATAACAAAAGTAGCTATAGAAAATGTATTTTAATAAACTCTTATTTACATTAAGTACTCTTCCTTTCTCAGAACTCAGCATGTTCGGTCGAGTTCTCCCCGAAAAGCGGGACCGAGCCTGTCCCGCGCGGGACATTTAATTTTGATTTAAAAATCGGGACGTCCCGCCAAAATCGGGACGTCTGGCAACGCTGGTCAGTACCCCCTAACATAGGGCAACTCTGACATAACCACAGCTGCTCCCTCAAGCGGCTGGGGTATCTATAAAGGATTTCTCCACTATAAAAAAAGACTAACCACAGATACAACATCTGTGGTTTAACGCTCAATCGGCAGTTTTCTCAAGTCTTGGCCGGATATCGTGGCAGCCATGTCTAACGAGCGCGAATGTCGCCGATATTTTGGCACTGTTCGATAGACAGGCGACGGCATGGCGCCATTGGGATACTCAGCCGCATAATTTGATGAACCTAAAGTCACAAGTTTCATTGTTTACCAAAAAAAAAAAAAAAAACTGTGGTACGACTTATTGTATAAGATTTTATGTTAGAACAACATTTTTAGTTTATCTACTTACCTATTATAGGAATGCAAATTCAATGTTTTAAATAGTTACAAATACAATATATTACACTATCACACTCCTGAGATAAGGCCTGTTTCAACGTGCAGCAGTGGGAACGTATTCGCTGATGATGATGATGATGACGATATATTTTAGAGTGGTAGAGTCATGCCGGAGAGTTTGTGTCAGACAAAATGGACTTTCTCACAGAAGATAAACTTATAAGTAGTAGCTAGCTTTGCTTTTGTCCTTTGCTTGTGTGAGTGAGAAGAGAATTCTTTCGTAATCCCTTCCATATCTCTTATACTTTTGCCCTCTCTTTACATTCTTTTATTTTTCAAAAACGTGTATCGCATCTAAGACCGTAGTCGTAGGCATGGGCGTACCGAGGGGGGGGGGGCAGGGGGGGGGCAGCTGCCCCCCCCTGGAAATCTCGCAGAACATGTATGACCTCGCCTAATTACTACTAATCAATGTGTAAACGGGGCCTTACGATCTATCTTTTAAATTTTGTTTGCAGTGTACAATAAAAAACTGAACTTGTGAACAGTATAGGCGATTCTTTCGCGGAGGTCCTTAACAACCGTTTTGCAGAAGATCCTCGAAAATTACTTTTGATTTACACAAGCGATTTAAATAAAATTAAAATGCATGCATAGATAAATTTATTTTTATTTATTAGGTCGGTTCTCAGGGTTTATTGTTACTGTTTTTTAATCATTTATTTCTAAGTAAAACATTCAGCGTATTTCACGTTTTGACATCTTTTCTAACAAATATTTTTTACTCTATCTGATACAATATCCTAACTTTGGAGGCCTTAATTCAGCATGTCTAAGGAAAATTTCGTACGATTTTTATTTATTTAACTTAAAATTGGGACAATCCGCTGCCAAGACAGCTCGCCATATAAACCAAGTGTGGGGCGATAAAAGCGTTGAAGAAAGCACCGTTCAACAATGAAATTTTGTTTCGGAGGTATCAGCGTTGAAATTGCACTTCGTAGTGGTGGACCTAGCTAGAGTACTTCAGGACGACGAATTGAGGACCCTGGTGGAAGCTGACCCATCGCAAACGGCTCGAGGGATTGCGCAAGAACAATGAGTCAGTCACCTACGGTCTTAGATGATGAAAGGTGAAAAACCTCAAATTGTGGTTGAGGTGTGTTCTTCTTTGATTCAGTAAAATCAAAACGACCTTTTTTGGATTTTTTGGATCGAATCATGACGTTCGATGAAAATTGGATTATTTACGATAACCGGAAACGTTCACGACAGTGGAACAACGACGAGCCTCTCGGACACTTTCCAAAGGCAAAACCCACCAAAAACGACTTTGGTCAGGCAATCACCGCAACTTACATAAAAAGCAGCCGGCACTGGTCAATAGAAGAGATCTGATCCTCATCATCATCATTATCAGCTCGTAACAGTCCACTGCAAAGGCCAAAGACAAACAGCCTCTCCAAAAGCTCGCCACGCTGATCGATCCTCGGCCACTCGCATCCAACTCCTGACAGCCATCTTGCGCAGATCATCGCTCCACCTGGCCTGAGAGCGTCCTACACTACGTTTACCGAGACACGGTCTCCACTCTAGAACCCGGTTACCCCGGCGGTTATCGGTTCTACGGCTGATATGGCCAGCCCACCGCCACTTCAGCTGGCTAATCCGTCGAGCTATGTCGGTGACTTTGGTTCTCTGCTAGATCAACTCATTTCAGATACGATCCCACAGAGAAACGCCGAGCATAGCTCTTTTCATAGCCCGCTGAGCGACTTTAAACTTTTGGACCAGCCGTGCCATATGAGTCCACTTTTCGGCTCCGTATGTCATGACGTGTAGGACGGACTGATTGAAGACTTTCGTGTTTAGGCATTGTGGAATCGGCGATGAGAAGACTCGACGTAGTTTTCCAAACGCTGCCTAACCCTTACCCAACTGAATTCTGACCCTGCTTCACGACAACGCCCGTCCGCATATTACATATTTCACAAATCACCTCACGTCAACCGCCTACCACCTTTTCAAGCACTTCGATAACTTTCTCACTGGTAGAATCTTCGCTATTTGTTGTTTTTGCCTGGTCCAGACCATTTGTCGACTTCATAGTCAACCGAAAAAATCGACGCTTGAAAGAAATAAAATAAATGACTAATAAAAGCGACATTAGCTTACTTTATAATGGAGAGCTGTTAAAAGTTGGAATGTTTAGAAAAAATATCATAAAAGACATAAGTGCATTTAAAACTGATTCTGCATTCCGCGGACGACGGGCTAGCGGGCTGCGGCTACCCCCCCCCCGTTTTTCGCTCGGGTGCCCCCCCCTAGGCCAGAAGCTGGGTACGCCCATGGTCGTAGGTGTCAATTAGTGTAAAGTAGCTAGTAATCTTCTGGTGACATACGTAGTCCTTTGCCTCCCTGTTTAATAAAAAATAAAAATAATAATAACTTACAATTTTATTTTATTTTATCTGTGCCAAAGAATAAAAAAAAAAATGTAAATGGATACTTAAAGGAGTGTATTGCCAGTTACACTGCCTGCCGCGCTGACACGCGGCAGTACAAGAAGAAGAAGCACTTATAATACGAAGCGGAATAAAATTTTGAATATAATTCCGAGTGTATCTCTGCTTTATATCGGCCGCTCTATTGCACTCATTCTAGCGACCCGCAGCGCTAAATAAAACAAAGTCCTACGGCGTACGCCGCACGCGCGCGCTGGAACCTTGTCGCTTTGAACGTGCACCGATTTTCACTGCGCCATTTTGCAAAGTTAGCGGTTTTCTGCTTTTGCAAAGATTTTTACTGTGTTATTGTTTCGTTTGGGGATAATGAAGCTAGTTAGACATGAGTTAGACTGATATGACTTAAATCAACAAAGTTTTTGTCCCAATCATTAATGATTGAGGCATGAAGTTAATGATGTAAAATTATACTTAAACCAAAACTGGTAATATGCAGAGTTGCTTTAGACAAATACCCAGTAATATTGAATTATTTATATTATCAGAAAAATTATCAGGATCTTATCCAAAGGGTAGGTAAAATATTAGAATATAACACAGTGCACCAGTATAAAATGCCTCATAATGTTTAAACATTGAAGGTCCAACATCTAATTTTATAAAAACTTATAATTTTATTTATGAACTCTAAACTATAAGTCGTTCAAAGGGCTACGAAGTACGAAGGGTCTTAGGCACTACAGACAGTGGTTATTCAGTCCTCTTTAAACAAAGTCTGAGCAGCTCAATAGGCGGTTGTGAAGGACGGGTGCCCCGGGTTTTTGCAGGTAACTGATCCCGGCCACTTAGCTGTATTGTCTTATTGGGATCGCGGGCTAGGGATGTTCCTGCGATTGAAGAGGATTGATAAAACGATAACCCCCTCTAAAAATATTTATAAAATGATCGTAACATTCGATAATTAACTAGTATTTTTACGAGTACCTAGGTATTTCCTCAAAATAATAACCGTTTTATGCTAAGAAAAATAGACGTGCAAAAAAGGGAGCCACCTTTATTTATAATTAAGCTAATTAAGCTAATTTGGTTCTTCTCGACAGATAACGACATTCCGAATCCGGTGGTAGAGTCACCCTGTGTAATTGACGATTCATAAATACTTGATACAAGTTTACATGAATAAAGAATATTTGATTTTGATTGATTGTGACTTCGTAAAAGCATACACTAAAAACATCAATCGAATGTGCACTGAAATCCTTATAAGTATGCTTTGTCATTAGTCAATAGTGAGGCTTCGAAATGCACAAATCGTCAATCTTTAAATGTCAAAGAGTGACTATCACCAGCTTCTGGTTCACATTGGAATGTTTTCAGTGCCGGTTTTAGTACTACCAGCGCCCTGGGCGAGATTTCTACGGCGCCCCCTAACTGCAATTCAAACCCATACGAAAAAAGGCGAAGGATAATAATGAAATAACCATTTATGAAAAGAAATGAACATTTATTAAAAAAAACTAATAAAATTTTACTTTTCTAGCCTTTCTATCGGCGAACTCTTTTATTAAGTTATCAAAGTCGATGTTTTCAGCAATTTCATTTTCGATTGACAAAGTTGCCAAGTTTGTCAATCTAGATTGAGATATTGTCGATCGCAGATAGGTTTTTATCAGCTTAAGCTTAGAAAAACTCCTCTCTCCACTAGCAACCGTTACGGGAATAGTTAATAATATTCGTAATGCTATCCAAACATTTGGATATAGTTCTTGTAAGTTGCGGTCTTTGATAAAATTTAAAACAAAAACAGGAGTAACCACTTTCTGATCAGGCAAAAACGATTTCAGACTTACGAGTTCATCGCACAACATACATCCATCTATATCTGATTTGGAATTTACATTTAATTTCAATTGAAGATCACTACAGAGTTTGATAAGGTCGTGTTTTTCTGGAATCTGTTTTAAATTGTACAAAAAAGACCAAGATTCCGAGTACTCACATAACTGTTCAAATCTTTCGTTGAGTGAAGTTAACGTCGTGTCCAAAAGACAGTTGAAAAATTCAACCTCAAATTTTTTTTCTGGAGAAGTTATAGGCTCATCTTGGGCAGTTTCACCAGCTTGGCGCTTAACACGTCGAATTCTTGTTGTCGCTCTAAACACAGGTTCTATTTCTAACTCTTCAGCCAATTCCTTCGCAGTTAAAATGGCGCTTTTAAAGCCTGTATTTCTATATTCTTCCAAGAAATTGCAGCATTTTTTCAACATGTCTGTGCATTTACCGAGATCCATGTCTGTTGATTGTAGAGATTTACTAACGACATTAATTTGAAAAAGTATGTCATACCAGACAACCAATGAAACTATGAAGCCGAAATCTTTTAGCTGTTCGGCTAGAGTAGTAGCCTCATGAGAGACTTGAACATCAGTTTGCTGAGTTTCAATAGCCAAAGTGATTAAAGCGTCATGGACGGCGCTAATTTGATAACGGACTGCTTTAACACTGCCTATTCTTGCTTCCCAACGCGTGTCACTGAGTTTTTTTATAGTGTACAATCCCAAGTGATCGGTCAGAATTTTCCATCGATGAACAGAAGCTGAAAACAACGTAAACAACCTCTGAAGTACTCCAAACAAAGTGACAGATTTTACAGATGACTTAGCGGCATCGCATAGTACGAGATTGTAGCTATGACAGCCACACGGTACATATACAGCTAAAGGATTTATGTCCAGAATTCTTCTTTGAACTCCAATATTTTTTCCTTTCATGTTTGCTCCGTTGTCATAGCCCTGACCTCTACAATCGTTCAATTCCAGTCCGTATTTATTTAAAATATCAATAATAACTTCAGTCAGCCTTTCACCAGTCGACTCATTAACAGGTATAAATTCTATGAAATGCTCTTTTACTGATATTTTATCGACATCTGATGATAAATCAACAAATCGTATTGTCAGTGAAAGCTGTTCTATATGACTAATGTCCGGAGTACAGTCAGCTATAATAGAATAATATTTCGATTTCTTTGCACGTGATATGATTTCTGACTTCACTTTTTCACCCATCAGCTCTATTAATTCATTTTGAATGTCTTTTCCGCAGTAGTGGTCAGAAACATCACCCTTTACAGCTAATCGCAAGTGCTCCTCCATAACTGGATCAAATTTGGCTAGTAGTTGTACTAAACCCAAGAACTTTCCATTATTTGGCGTATATAGTTTGTCGGAAGTACCTCTAAACGCCATATTGTTTTCAGCTAAATACAGTGTAATATGCATTAATCTAGACAAAATATTATTCCACCTTGTAGTTTCCTTTCTAATCAAATGTTGCTCTTGACAATCTATTGTTTTTCCCGTTTTTAATCTTAGTTCAGCCTCAATCCATGAGAGGTAAAACTTCTTATGAAAAGTGCTACTTTCATGAACTTTTAACATTTCTGATAAGTGTTTCCAGTCGTTATATCCTTCAGATGCTAAATTCGACGTTGAGCTGCTATCAAATAGCCGGCAACAAAAACAGTAAACTCGATTTTTAGAAACTGAGTATATTAACCAACGACGCTGAATTATTTCATTGTTTGCAAGTTTTTTGGTAAAATGAGAATTTGAGAAATGTCGCCCTGTATCATTCTTTGGATAATTATCAATGTGAGTTTGCACTGGGCCATTAGTTATTATATGATCAATAATTTTGCTATTTCGAGTGAGTGGCCAAGTGGCTGGATCCGATATATTTGGAACAAGAGAACTAACGTCATCTAGAATTTGTATTTGTTGTACATCACCAATAGTGTCATCCTGAGCAGCATCTGTAATTGTAACACAACTTGTCTCCTCACTTCGGGAAACTTCGTCCACAATCTCTTCAACAGCTAACTGATCTGACTTGTCAGACAGAGACTCCACTACCGATGCATTCGCTTGTATTTCGGATGTAGATGCCACATTAAGGTCTTGATTTTTTGTTGTGATATATTTGCCTATATTCATAAACTTTTTTGTTTTTTCAAATTCCTTCTCTTTTTCTGCTTTTCGTTTTCTATATTTTGACCCAGATGGTTTTCTTTTGAAAGGATCAACGTGTTCAGACATTTTGTACTAATCAAATCTGCAACAAATTAAATCTGCGTAAGTCCGATCATTTCTATAAATTAATTAAATATAACGCTATTGAGTGAGGACGACCAAAAACGCTTTATATTCAGGAAAGCGTTAGCATACACGTGAACTACGATCGAAAAATCTAGGTAAGGTAATATTTTCATGGCAGCGGAATAATTGTGAAATGTTATATTTAAAAGCTTGTGTTACGTGATAGTGCTTAGATTTGTATGAAAAAAATCACGATCATCCACTCGTTCCCGAAAAAATGACTTCTATGTACAGTCAGATGCAAAAGTCGGTGGACACTTTTCACCTTTAACACAAAGGCTTACGAATGAACAGTGTTCATCCACTTTTACACTTGACCGTACCTCCTCGACATTCATTTATTATCTCCGTGTTAAAATTTCATCAACATTATATAGTCAGTTCCAGAGATATTTTATAATATATAATTTACTTTAAATAGATTACCCCACTCCAAACATAACATAAACAAACAAACAAATGTTACCTCTTTAGTATAATAAGTAAAGATAGTTAAAATCAAATTGTACTTACCTAATTAGTGAAATAATCCGTCATAAAGCAAATACCTACTTAAACACTATTTGTATTTCAACTTTTTGGATAAAACCTATGTCACTCTGTAGTCGGCGACAAAAAGTAAAAAACATGCACTTCGTAACTTAGCGTGGACCGCCTGATTACTGCGTCTGTTTGTTTTAAAATATGTAATTGCGATAACTGTTTTTAAGTGCGTGCACCGATTGAATGAATAAGAATGAGCTGTGTTCCGCTCCATCAAAAATAACGCCAACTCTTTTGAACTGAAATGTTAAAAAGAGATAGATAATGTGTTTCTCTGTGGTCGGGGATTCCCAGTAAAATGAACTGTATGTATGTAGTGCTCCGACCGAACGGATTGAGCACTGCGTTCCATTTTAGTGTTGCCAACACATCGTTTTTTTTTTTTTCGCTTACAGTGATGGGAATATAAAGGGGCGCCGCTTAACGGCGCCCCTTAAAGTCCGGCGCCCCTGGGCGGTCGCCCAACCGCGCCCTACCCTAACGCCGGTACTGAATGTTTTATCTATGAACTTCAGAACTTCTTGAAAAGTAACGACATAATCCAGATGCCGCAGTCCGTCCGCAGATGGGCCCCGCCCGCCCATGAAACATCAGAATTGACTTTTTCTAAAACCTTAGGCCGCTATGGTTACAATTAAAAAAAAAAACTAATTACACGAATCGGTGTTGGTCCAACAAAACCTTTCTTTTTTCAGAAGGTTTTTGGCTTAGTTATTAAAGTTGAACCAATCGCCCATGGGCGGCACTGGCATATCAACAAAAAAGTTTCGCCCGCCAATGGGCGGGCACGGCACTAAATGGGTTAACACTTAAAGGTAAGTGATCACTACTGACCATAGACACCTAAGATTAGGCCTTAGCTACGTTGCCCGTCTTTTAAAGAATATGAGAAATGAAAGTAGGGAATGGGAATAAAACCCAGTAACATAATATTATAAAAATTGCCGGTACCTACCACGTCACTAGCGCGCTATAAATAAGGCAGAGTGTGCACCTGTGCGCTCCCACGCGATCCGCGATGCACCTAGCGAAGCACGATGCACGTTTGCACTGCTATGTGTACCTGCCTTTGTCGATATTATTTATTTCTAGCGGATGTGTGTGTGAATGTGCTATATTAGGTCCGATTGGCAGTTGCGTGAAGACTATTCTCTTTCAATTGAGATTTTTTAACAAACGATTGGTTGATCTGCTGCCGTCCGCGTCCGTACCTCTGAGAGTACGTAAGGCCGTTGGTTGCGCCCGATCTCTCTTCGGTCGTGTCAGACTGCTGTCCCACCGTGTCATGTGAGGGAATAGAGAGTGCACCTGTGCTTGCGCACTATACATTTCTCGTATACTCGTAGTTGATTGATGATAAAGATTGGCCACCGAAGAGGAAACTCGACTAGGAAAACGAAAAAAGAAGCCGTAAGCAAAACTATGTTCTACTTAGAACTTACTTAAGTTGAGCCCATGATCGACCCTGCAGTTTGACAGCCCACCGTAACTTATGGGTCAAGGGTCCGAGAGGTACAGCGTGATAAATCTTTTTTAGGGTCCCCTTGTGATGTTGGAAAAACCGTAAGTCTAAATTATTTTGGCTCAGGGTTGTTACACCGCTAACTTCCAGACCTCGGATGCGAATAAGTATTTTCCGAACCAAATAACTCTATCACATATTTCAAGGTTCTGGGGTTTTGAACCCAGGACCCCCTTGTTATGCCGTTGCTTTAAAGCCACTGCAGGATATACTAAAATGGTCTAGCTTGTGTTTGTACTGTGTCTGAATGTCCATTTGTATTTAAGTTTTTTGTTTACCTTCGTTCATTCTGATACCCATAACAAAAGTGCTGAAGCTTTACGTAATTACGAGTCAGAATGTGATGACTTTCTGAGTAATTTTTTTACACTCAGCATGACACATATCTAGGGTTGCCATCTCTAAAATTTGGAAAACAGGGCAAGACGCGTGAAAACCCCGGATTTTAGAGTCCGAAAGCCGGACATGTCAATAAGATCTTTTAAACATATTCAATGTAATAAAAAACAGCTGAAAATGTCATAAATCACCTTTTTTTTTTAAACTCAGTCTACAAAATGAAACCTTTCCCGGACGCTCCCCGGATGCCCTCTAAACTAGGACAAATCCGGGGAAACCCGGACGGATGGCAACCCTACCCATAACAAAAGTGCCGAAGCTTTACTTAATTACGAGTCAGAATGTGATGATTTTCTGAGTAAATTTTTTACACTCAGCATGACACATGAATCACACGTATAAAAAAAAGTAGAATTTTTCTTTTAAGTTGATAATTGATTTGTTTTTATTGTTTCACCTTTCATATTGGATGCAAATAAAGAATTATGGTTATGATTATGAAGTCGGTTAAAAAGAAGTTATGCAATTTAATTTCTTTAGCCAATTTCATAACTAGATCAGTGTGACAATGGCTTGCGTCGGTCAATGCCCTGACAACATGGGGGCAGGGATAAGCCAGTAACGTTGACAACATGCCAAGAAAATGAAAAGCCTGCTAGATAAGATGTTCCCCTAATTAGGTCATCACTGGAGATCTGTATCACTGAATAGTATTAGCGGGAGTAAACGAGATACAATGTCTAGTACCTATACTTACATATTTTTAGATATAAATGCATTTCTCTTGTTAATTACAATTTATTATACTTTTACAATATTAGGAATTAAGTAATCGGCGTTATACATTGCAAGCGCCGTAAAATCTATCTGTCATCCCCCGGCTAGTGCGGAGCACCGTACGCGGTGACCATAGTGATGTGTAATTCGATAATACCAATTATTCGTCTAACAATATTCTGTCGCGTCAACAGTGATAGTATGTAATAAGAAGTAACAAGAATTTTCCTGAGCATGTCCAGAAGAGCGAATTTATAGAGAATATGATCTATTCCTTCTTTACGGGCACAACACAGAAGAAAACTTTTTAAAAAAAAAATTAAACCGACTTCAAAAAAAAAACAAAAAAAAACTACCTAAAAACACTGAAAAGCAAAAAATAATTTTAATAAGACATTCATCAAATGCGCTTATTGTCTAAGCCTATTAATAACATTAAATTGTATTTACGTGCTAGGTAGGTACCTACTAATCTGTTTGAAGTCGGTGCCAAGCCAAATAGTAGGTACCCAGACTACGTACCTACGTCCACGGATTATTTGTAACCCTGTATAATACATAAATTATTAGGTATGTATCATTTTTCATTACCTTTGGCTTGGCACCGACTTCAAACAGATTAGTAGGTACCTACCTAGCACGTAAATACAATTTAATGTTATTAATAGGCTTAGACAATAAGCGCATTTGATGAATGTCTTATTAAAATTATTTTTTGCTTTTCAGTGTTTTTAGGTAGTTTTTTTTTGTTTTTTTTTTGAAGTCGGTTTAATTTTTTTTTTTAAAAGTTTGTTTATTTTTCCTATTTTTAGTGTGAATAATACGTAGGAGTGAGTAAAACTATCTCATAATATTGATAACGAAAATACGAGTAAAATAGTAGAATTGTATTATTTGACAATATAAGGTATTCATTAAGTGTTCAGCACCATTCAGTAGACCAACTAAAGATGCAGCCCGCAAGAGGGACATAAGAATTAAGAAGTCGTACCCTTTAGCTTCCATCATCATAGTTGTACCTTCCATCATCAGCTTAGCTGCAAAAGTACATGAAATACAACTAACGGTCCACATATTCCTACAACACTGAAATAATTATCCCCTAACTCCTAACCGTTAAGGAGTTGTACCTTCCATCATCAGCTTAGCTGCAAAAGTACATGAAATACAAATAACGGTCCACATATTCTTACAATACTGAAAGAATTATCCCCTAACTCCTATCCGTTAAGGAGTTGTACCTTCCATCATCAGCTCATCAACATAAAGTGATGTCTATAGGACACAAAAACTTAAATGGCTTCAGAAAAAACAAGTAACGCGTAGTGTGCGCCTATAAAATTTGAGGTTTGCCCTTGATTTTCCCGGGATCCCATCATCAGATCCTGACATGGTGACAATGGGACCACCTCGGAACTATGCACTTTTAAATAAAAAAAGAATTATTCAAATCGGTCCACAATTGACGGAGAAATCGACGGACATACATTAAAAAAAAAAAAAAAAAAAAAAATACATACAGTCGAACATAGAACCTCCTCCTTTTTTGAAGTCGGTTAAAAACTAAGAAGAGCTGCCTTATTGTGTTTTGTGGAGAATCTATCATTCGCCCTGGGCACCCGGCTTGTCCCTTTTAGGTGTAAAAGGGAAATTGGAGGAGTTTATTTATTTTTAATTTATTTAAACTTTAATGCACAATAAAGAGTACATAAGGCGGACCTAATGCCAAATGGCATTCTCTGCTAGTCAACGTTTAGTGTTTACACCGGGCCGTAGGTCTCGTTAGCCTGCGGTTACTTTATTTTATTCTAGATTCGTTGACAGTAAGGCCCACCTAATTGTAAGCGGCCACTGCGGCCTATTCCATTGAGGGATACTTCACCAGGAAGCGTCGCTCAATGTGCTGCCACACTGTAGGCTCATCTGATCTTCGGGCCTTTGATTTCAAGTGCACTGGCTCCCACATTAAGATTGTGCTTCAAGCAATCTCTTTCGAAAAAAGAGGTGAATTGGTGTTTTACTCAATAGTGAAATTTTGACCGCCTCCTTGGAACAGTGGCTAAGCCGCTCGGGTATAAAACTCGGTTCGATTCCCACCTTGGGTCCGGTTGGTGGTAGGGCGTTTTCAAAGTCCGACTGGCTAGCTACCACCCCCACAGGAAAATCTGCCGCCATAATAGCTTGAAACAGTACACTTGAAATCAAAGGCTCGAAGATCAGGTGAGCCTACAGTCTGGCAGCACATTGAGCGACGCTGGTGAAGTGTCCCTTAATGGAATAGACCGCAGTGACCGCTTACCATCAGGCCCAGTCTGTCTGCCCACTGAAGTGGTATAAAAAAAAACACTACGGAACCCTCCTAAGATGCGTATAAGACAATCTTAGCCCATCTTTGTTCATGCACCCTTAACTAAAGCGGGCAGAGCCTCGTAAATACTGCCCTCGCGAGTACTCCAGGATAGTAGGGGTTCCGATTTGATGTACAGACTACTGGATTTGGGTTTTTATTAAGATTTATTTAGCCTTTCGTTTGCCGTAAGTTATAGTGCGTTTAATTTGGAGGAACGTAAACGGTGGAAGCTTTTTATTGTTCTGTCTTTGAAATTTAGCGTAAGACTTTTATATTCTCAGGCCTCTACAGGTCGGGCTCGTGGCATTTGCTACTGGCTTGTTTTTATGTGAAAGTTGGTATTTGAAAGATCATCTTTTACCTTTAGGGCCTTTTTCCTCTCAAGCGGGTTTGCCTCCGTATGCGGGTGTAGCCCGCAAGTGTGTCACACGGGTCCCGTCGCTTCATACAATCTTTTTCTGTGACACATGCGGCACGCACTCTGCTACGGAGTTTGGTTCCGCATGCGGGCTACATCCGCTTGCGAAAGCAAACCCGCTTGAAAGGAAAAAAGGCCCTTAGAGTGTTTTCTAGGTGCTATTTGGGCTAATCGTAACACAAAATGTAGTTTTTTGAAGTGAAAACTTCTTTAGCGGCGTTGTGCACTTTTTTTGTATGGGGAAAAAATGTTAAACTCGCGTCAGGATTTATGTGTCACGTGACCTGATCGAAAATCCATATAAAATTTGAAGTCCGGACACGTGTTTTCTACAAACTTATCTGTTCCGGTGGCCAAAATTGGAACTACGTTAAATGCAATGCAAAAACGATATTTAATGACAGTTTTAAATAGACAGTAGCGACGCCGCCACCGGAACAGATAATTTGTCGGTCTATAGACAATAATGGTTTTTTGTTCAATTTGACAGCTCATATAAGCAAAGAAAAGTGCTTCTTATGTACATCAGGAGTAGAGTAAATAATTGTATTAATAAGAACTGATGTTGTTTTCTTGAGTTTTATTCCTTTAGCGTAAGGTATATTTTTCTTTGCATAAATGAACTGTCAAGTGTGACCTACTATTATAGCCGCAGTGCGGTCGCTTCCTATATGCTTCCTATGCTACAAAGTGACCACAAAGACCTTAATTTGCAACTAAATTTTGAATATCCTGCAAAATTCAAAATTTAATTGCCGTAATAAAACATTTAAAAAGTTTGGAATATCTTTATTCGCCGGAATTATATAACAGTATTTTGTGGAAATTAACACCACTTCTCCGCAGTCTTTGGATCCGCTATGCTGCGGAGCATGCATCAGGTCGTATGAAGTTGGAAATGCTGTCCGATTTCCTGCGACAAGAGGCTCGTTCTCACACACAGTTTGGCTTGTTACCCCAAATTCCCAGTGAACATCCTCGAAAGCGACATGTTGATTACTGTAACACCACTCGTGTTATTAACGATTCGGGAGTCTGCGGATTCTGTAAAGGGAATCATTTCTTGGCCGATTGCTCCAAATTCAAAAGTTTATCCGCAGATTCCAGTATGCAATTAGTTGTAAATTCCAAACTTTGTTTTCGTTGTTTAGAAAATAAATAGTTGTCAATCAAAAAAGTATGACATTGACGGTTGTCAATCATTTTATCATCATTTATTACATGGCGTTTCAGTGTCACAGCAAGGAGTTTCTGATAAGTTTGAAAAAGTTTCTGATTACATTAATTCTGAGAGATAAACTTTTTAATGTAATATAAATTGTCATGTTTGTGTACGATAGCGCAATAAATAAACATTGTATTTTACCACATAAATGATAGTACTTTTATACCTCTACCAATCAATTAAATCCCTAACCATTCCAAAATACATATCAAAAATGCACAACGTTAATATTCAGGTTTTCACTTCTGCCGGCACTCCCGGAGTGCAACCCGTCGTTTTTTTTTGTATGTGTTTACCTTTTTTATAAAACGGCTTAACTAATAATGGCAAGTTACATTTATGTATGAAGTTAAAACCCAAAAAATTTCCCTTCAAAATATGTAAATTATCCTAACTTTGTATTTTAACCGTTTAATTTTATTCTTTATAACGCAGGGTTCCATTTTTTCCTTTTTTCGGTTAATCCTAGCTGGCTTCGGTTCCAAACAATTAAAGCTATCCGCTTAGCGAGACAACTTGATGTACCGTCCGCAAAACAAGTCTTAAAGACTTTTTAATTTGTACCGTGGAGACTTAAGCACCCACTAGATTTCTTTTGTTAATTAACATTCGGGGTTTAGCGATGGAAACGTTTTTTGCAAATGGCGAGGTTTGTAGTTTTCGTTAATGAAATCTGTACTAATACTGTAAATGATTGATTATTTGTTTTGACTAATCGAATTTTTAAGAGACTGCACTAATGGCACTGGTTATAATATAACTTGCTTAGTTACTGTTTGGCACTAAACTGTCTAAGGGCAGACGTGGCGCTAACCATCAGGTGTACAATCTGCTCGTTTTGTTACACATTGCAATAAAAAAAGTAATCAGTATTTAACATCGTATAGGTATAGTGGTTTGAGTTCCTTGTTGTGCTCTTGGGTTCCTGGGTTCGACTCCCATAAAATGTCACGAAATTATCAAACATAGCTTGAGTAGATATTATTCTTATGTGATCACCAACTCACGCTTGGCAAGTGTGGTGAATAAAACAGTACTTAAGATGAAATGATGAATTATTCAGAATCCATTTTGATTCATTCGTATAATAAATAGGATCAAACCAATAATTATATTAATTATGAATTTATGTATTAATATTGCATTTATCAAAACGTGCTATCAAGTTTAGTCCACTTTAACTTCCGTAATTGTGTGCACTATTTTCTGCTTTCAATCAGGCGAAACTCTGGTAACTTGGTTAGAATGCAAGCGTTACTAAATTTAAATCTCACAATAAAAAGCTGTTTAATTTTGCATGCAACCAGTACATTATGGCGCGGGAATTAATTTCGTATGTAAAAAGCAAAATGAGAGGGAGGATTAAGTGTGGCGTCAAAAATCCAGGCGGTCCTCTGTCGCTTTACAAAGGCCAGGCTAGTCGTGGAGCTTCGTGTGGAGAAATACCGACAATGGAACACTATACATAGAAGGTAGGATACGATATACCATGCAATAATAGCGACTAGACCGGTATGTGTTTTATTTGAAAGTACCAAGTAGGTACGCTGTTTTTTTTTTCTACCTTTTGAATGCCAAGCTATGAACGTACTGTCGTGTCCTGTACGCTAGAGCTGGGTTATTCTTTATTGTCGAATGTAAGGAAAAAATACCATATACAGGATGTTAGGTAACCCGAGGGACATATTTAAGGAGAGTGTTCAGAATCCGATTTAGAGTCCAATTCGCTATAAAAATATATCCTTAATTTTTTTCATAATTATCCTAATAATTTATGTATGCATGAACTACCTAAAAATCCCGTGTGCTGAGCGGCCGTTTACGCCCGAAACTCAAATTGTACCTACGCGATTACAATTTGAGTCGTACTTGAACGAGTGCACGAAATAGGTACTGTGAAGGAAAGAGTGCCCGCACGTTACGCGGATTTTCATGTTTCGACTAAGGTTATTGACAGATATTTACCAGAGTTTTTATTGATTTATACTTATTTTGTTAAATGAAGGCATGAACTATTTGGGGTTTAAATATGTCCCTCGCATTTCCTGTCATACTGTATAATAAGAAGTAATCGTTTTAAACATATTTATTTCATATTTTTAGAGGCAGGGTTTTTGCCAAGTATAGACGTCGTTGGCTCACAGGGCCTGTGCAGGTGCCTGTCAAGACGACTTTGGCATCCAAAAGGTTAAATACTATTAGAGTGGCTTTCGAGCTACTAGTCTAGCCATGGAGCTTGCTTCGTGTAGAGAGAAAACCAATTTTAATCGGTATTAAAATAGTTTTTTTTAGTTTTAATAGCCTTTTCAATAGTTTTAAATTGCAGAACACTGTATTTTATTTTACTAGTTTGCTGTTTAATAATTTTTGTTTTATACCACGAGAGCCAATCCTTGGGCCCGCTTGATGGTAGTTACCGTAGTATATGGACGACTGTATTAATGTAAATTGTAAGTGCATATTTTTGTCTTTCTTGTATTTTATCACTGCTTGTTTTCCAAACATGAATCCATTTATAGTCAATAAAATTAAAAAGTAGAGTAAGTATCGATAAACATTATTTTGAAGACGATTCTTCAATCGATTTCAAAATTGATAATAAAGTACACCGATGCAACTTAAACAGTTACGTCGTCGTGTATTATCGAGTAATTTTGTGCTCGTCCGACAAAAAATCAATTTTAAATCATGAACAGGCGTTTCCAATTTGAGTTTTTGATGTAAAACGCGTTAATGGCCATAACGATACCAATTTCGATAATTCGGGTTAACCAGTGGGCACTTTTTTATTTAACCTGTATTTTTTATACTAATTTAACTGGTACATATGTAGACGAGTTGATAAACTGTGTAGACACTCACAATCTTATTTTATGCATCTAGGCTTATTTTATTTGCTGAACGCTAAAATCGTCGCCAAAAAAAAGAGAAGTCGACTCAAGAAAAAATGGAATAAAATTGTGCTGTAAGCAGTAGACAACTTTATCTTATTTTTATAATATATAAACAAGAATAATTGTAAATAGTTTATAAAACTAAAAAACACGCTTTTAGCACGCACTAAAAATTACTATTGCCGCCATATTGGATTTAAGTCACGTGACTATTTTTTTCGTTTTCCTGACAGCAAACCATTTCATTTGATACCCATATCATGGGGGTGGATTTCAAACAGCCAGTCCGCCATCTTGGGGATGGCCGCCATATTGGATTTGTAATGACGTTTCTTAGCTATTCATGTATTGTCATCAGAACTCAGAGCGTGTGCAAAATTTCATCTACAAGACCGGGAAGTGGGTCAAATTAAGAGAATCAAGATTTTCTTACATTCATAGTTACAAGTGAAGGTAATAAAACTTGTCCACGTATCAGTCAGGGATTGAACCCGCGCCTTTCGCTTTCCGGACGAGTGCATTTCCAACTATACTACAATCATCATCATCATTGGCCACAGCATCTTTGCAGATGATATACTAAACTACCAAGACCTTAACAAACTCATTGAATTTATTTAAAACGATAGCCTTTGCGGTTTTACCCGCGCGCAATTTCTTTTGTCAATTATCCCCTCTTCCCCCCACATTTCTTGCATCAAAAGTACCGGGCACCCGGGAATAGTGTAGCTTTCCAACAGTGAAAGACTTATTCAAATCGGTTCAGTAGTTTCAGAGCCTATTGAAACAAACAAATCTTTCCTTTTTATAATATTAGTATATTATGTAGATAAACGCTTTCCAAGTATCACTCTCTCCTTTCTCAGAATAAAGTAACCTTTATCTATAAAAAAATCTGTTTGAAGGCCCCAAAGACTCTAATCTCCCGTGGGAATCACTGGAATAAACTTATCAAGTTATAGATTAGTAACCAGCCTGCTCAAAACACGTACGGTATTGTAATCGGATTAATTTTTCAATCGACCGCGATGATCCAGAGATTTTGATATAAAAAGATGATAAAAATAGACAGATATTATTTTATGGTTCCGTTTACAAAGTATTGTGAAAATAATTTCTTTCTTATATCTTCTGAACAAATCGAATGGATTGGAGTTTCTGAGAGTTTATGATATTTATAGGCAGCTAATAAAAAAATAAAGGTTACTTATCAAAAATTTGTGAGTTCAAGGTATGTACGATCGAGGTCTCCCGCGCGTGATCACTTTTGGAAAAATATACCGTGCACGCGCATCGTGACTTGTTAGGAGCGGCGCTTGTAAACGTGAAAATACTGCACAGGATTTTAGCCTTAAAGGGTGATCACGCGCGGGTGACCTCGATAGTACCTATCCGATATGCATTAAATGGTAATGGTATAAAATCTATATACAGGGTGTCCCAAAAAGAGCGTGCCAAACTTAAGGAGATAATAGACTAATGGATGATACAAAAAAAAAATCACTTTAGTAAAAGTATCACCATTTTAGAGATACGATTTTTTTTCATGTTTATTATAAAATTCCCAATTTTTAAGCCTACCTCTTGTTGCTGTGTAGAAATGAGCAGATATTTTTCTTATTCTTCTTTTCAAATATTCTCGAAGAATTGATCTATCTCAGGAAAGTTAAATTTTCTTTGTTATTTTAAGGGAAACTTGAGAAAAAAAATATTATTTCATTTAATTTTTATGAACAAAAATAATTTCGTCAACATTGGCCTTCAGTGGTGAAAAAAAAATCACTGTAGTGACACCATCGTGGTATAAAAATCTAGGTCTATTAACACAAATAAGGTTTTCTAATTGCGCTAATGAACCTTGATATTATCTTAACTTTCCCCCAAGCAAATTGAAGTAGGTATTGATTCTAAGTTTAGAGTTGCGTGCGTAGGTTTTTTCAATTAATTTGTCAAGTAATTTCGTAATTTTGATCGACAAGGTGAAAACTTAAGTAAATTAGGTTGTCTTGATTTAATTATATATCACGATGTTGCCTTGTTTCAAATTTTAAGCACGTACTTATATTTTTAATACTATTTTTGTTTGCTCATTCATTCCTTGTGACTGTCTGCAAAACCACCGTGAAATAATTGATTTAAACGTAAAAATGACGAGTATCTTAAATTATATACATTACCACTGTATAATTAGGTACGAAGAATTTTGAATGTCTAATTTTAATAATTCGTAAAATGTCATCGTTTGTATAGAGTAGACACTGTTCATCCGCTAATTGGTGTCTGGCGAGTAATAAAATAAGCCTATTGATGACATATTGTAATATTATTAAAAAGAAATTATTCAACAACTACAAAGTAACAAAAAATCTAGGACTAAAAGCATGAAACATTTCGCAGAATGCTAGCCACGTCGACTCTGTAAATGGCTAGGCTTAATTTATTGACCTAGATAGGCCAGATTTGGATATTGAATAAATAACCCAGACTGGCTTCTGTTCAAGACATTGACCTACTACAATACATTGGTCTATTTTATTTTTATAACTACATTTTGACTCGACCATTCATTCTGTATAAATCCTGCATAATCCAGGGGAATGAACTAACAAATACAATACATAAAAGTTAAGTGTTTTTTAAAATAAACTTTTTATTCGTTTTTTAAGCCTTGCCTCGGTGGTCTAGTGGTTTAAGTACTGGGCCGAGATCTCGGGGTCCCAGGTTCAATTCTCGGGCAGGGCTAACTTTGTCTCGGCTTTTTCGGACACAGCTTGAGTTTGTGATCACCAATTCCCATTTGGCAAGCTTGGTGATTAAGTCAGTCACGCATCAATGTAAAGATAACTTGATTTCAAGGGTGGAGGCCTTTGCCCTGCAGTGGGACATTAATAGGCTGATACTTGATTATAAATATGTTTATGCATAAAAAAATGGCCTTACTTAAAAATACCCATTTGATTTTCCAATCAAGTACTCAATCAAAGAAAGTTTAAAAGAATAACGAAAGTGCTTCCATATTTTATTTGCGTTCACTCCCAGACCTGTGACAGTCCCCCCTAATTAATTAAAAATATAGGTTCGCCTAACTTCCATGCTCTCCTGCGAACCAAACTCTAGCAAAGTCCATGTATATTTAATCACAGAACTGTGTATAAGTTAACAAGGAGCGTATAATCTATTTGGAGGCCTTGCAAATAATATAATAATTAGTCTCTCCATAATATCTCTTTTAAACAGGGTCATTTGACATAATAATTTGACTCATTCAATAGTGTTGCATTTTAAGATTTTAAACATTGAATAAATATATTCTAGCAAAAGATCTGGAAACAAGAGTTTTGCTAAAATATATTCTATCTGAATTCAAGAGAATTCAAGGTTTGCATCTCTCGTACTAGTTTCTAGTAAGTAAATCCTATATTCCTTCAATTTAATGTTCGAAGCGCGATCTCTACTTACTTTATAAGCTCCTTGATAAGTTAATATGTCTGTCTCGCTCCCACAGTTCGCGCAGGAGCAAACTACCCGCAACTAATTGGCTGATAACCGTTCCGTTACAACTTGGACTGCGTTTCGGATACTTTTTTGAAGAGCACGGGACGGTGGTAATGTGATTCAATGTTCTGTTTGGGTAAATAAATTAGGACATTTTTTATTTTATTGGTTGAGTAATTTCCAATCGAGGTTTTTTTTGTGAAAGACGGAAGCAAACGAACAAGTGTGATATCAGATGGTAGGTGATCTCTACCCCCCAAAGACACCTGCGACTAACATAAAGATGTGTTGCACGCAACGATTTAAATTCGTTGGTTGCACGCCTTTGAAAGAATGTGGAAGGAGGGGGAAGGGTAAGGTTTATGGGAAGCATGGATGAATGGGGAGGATTCAGGCCTCTAGCACCCTCACGAACATTGCTAATACATTGAAACTCTGACCCCGGTCGAGTCGGCCTATTTCAACCATCATCTTCATCCCCCGGTTCCCCTTCACACCCGATTGGGACGAGCCGGTGCCAGCGTCTGCTATTGACCAGCCCATCCCTGGGTACCCCGGCTTGAGAGGCCACAAGTCGGGGTAGCGCCTAGGGTGGGCCACCCGAGAAACAAGGTTACCCCCGCCCGCAGGTCAACTCGGCTACTCGCAATTAGCTCCTGCCAGCCATCTAGCGCGAGTTAATGGCATACGATTAGTCCGGCATAAATTTGACCTTAAATAGACTACATGATAATCAGTATTGAGTACTATTGAGACGGTTTTCAAACAATTTAGTTAGGAGTTCGCAATTTTCAACTAGTTGAATCTCAACTTCGGAGTAGCCAGACATAGGCTAACTGCTGTACGGTCAGTAAACAAATATGTAACTATACTAAACCAACAACAAACATAAACAAAATTATTAAGTATAGTATAAATGTGTTACGAATATTTCGGATCTGCTCTCACGCTTGGGACGGATCCGCTAAATACTTACCAACTTCAGGTATTGGAGCCGATCGACAAGAGGGCCAGAAAGCTCGTCAACGACGATGATCCGTTTAACAGTTTTTTTACCGGATACACTTCGGTGAATGTGCAATGGAATTGTTTAATACAGATCTGATATCGAGAAGCCTTTTCTTCACTTCACTTTGGTCTTTTGTAAGGTGGAGCTACTATAAGACATCTTATGTTTCCATAAGAGTGGAAGATCTTCCTCCGAGCTAGATCGACTGTGCTCTGGGACCAAGGTCCAGTGTACCAATTTTGGTTTGTCGTATATATGTTGTGCCCCTAACACCACGATCATTAAAAAAAAAATCCAAAAAATTATTAAGTTATACTCAACTCATTCAGGCAAGTAAAAATACAACGTTTCTTGATCCTGTTTTTTTGTCTGATATATCGGTTATTGGCGTGGTGGGCACGGAAATGGTTTGTTTGATATATCAGAACGGCTTGCGTGGAGAATATCTCTGCTAGCGCGATGCAGGATCCCATACTAATTCGTGTTCGTAAGTTAGAGCTTCTGTCATCAGTTTGTAGAACTGTTTCTGGCGAGCAGGTACCTAATGTTTTTCTGATCAAGTTAGAGGTTGCCACAGCACTTCTCCAGACAATAATAGCCCTAATTTCTGTGCCGACCGTATGAACATAGTCCACAAATATTGCAGGCTAGGTAGCCTGACGCGTTGTTTAGAGCTCTAATGGACTTCGGAACAATTAACCTCCGCTTTGAGAGGAACTTTGTTACGAGGTTTCAATGACGAACCTAGTTTACATTTAATGGGATTGCTCGGAAACATTTTATTAATAACTAGCCTTCCGCTGCCAGTTCGCTTGCGTGGTATACCTATACGAGTTTATCCCGTAGAAAGTTGATAATTTTTTTGGGATAAAAAATCTTTGTAGCAAGCTGGTTTAACTCCAAAATGTAATTAAATTCTTCCTAGCCAAGTTGTCAAACACCTTCTACGCAGGATAAAGGTTAGGTATTATAGTGCTGTAGTAAGAAGTTCTCCAACTCTCACATTTAAATAAAACAACTTTAAACGGATGAAAACTCGCGTATATTCTACATTTTAAAATAAGTGAATTAGTGAAGGTAGAAATAACAATTTAAATAATTTTTTGACGCATAACACCTGAGTCATACCGTGATCACGGCTACTGAAAAGTAGTCGAAACGTTGGGTTTAATTTTAAAATGTAGAATATACGCGAGTTTTCATCCGTTTAAAGATGTTTTATTTAATGAGCAGTAACCGTGTAAATATTAGAAATCATTATCTCACATTTATTTCCAAAAAACAAAGTAAAGAGGTAATGTCAAACCGTTGTCTGGCACCCATAATACAAGTTATGCTTAGTTTGGAGCTATTATAGACGGCTTTAGGTACACAAAGTTAGCTCGACCTAGAAATTGAACCCAGTACCCCGAGATCTCGGGCAGGTACTCAAACTACTTAACCATCGAGGCGAGGCGAGGTGCAATTCTGATTAGTGTCCAGGGTTTAATACTTAACCGTGAATTGAAATCTATTGCAATGATGGAATGTCGCATGTTAGAGCTAGGGGAGAGTTATTCCATTCCGAGAGTACGGAGCACTTAAACATTAACAAATCCCGGAACAAGTTGTTCCCGGGCATTCATCATCAAGGCCCCGACAAAGCGTCAGTTACAAGTTTCCGCTAACTTTTGTTTAATTGCTCCTAGTAAATTGCTTTCGCACCGCGACGTTCGACCGTGCTCAACTAAACTGTTGATCTGCGGAGCGGCTTTCAAATTGATATTACAATTCATTATTTATAATAATTATTCAGAACTGTGTTACGGTTTTAATGAAACTATGGAAATATTAATGAATCTCAACTGTGGGAGGGATGTAAACATGTTAGTAATGACTGTGTTTTGCAAAATTTTAGTTTCATAACATCCTCATACCTTTTGGAAAGTCATAGGCCCTAGGCACTTTTTCTTCTTCTGCATAGTTGGTTGATCAAAAGATTCGAAGGCTCGAAGATCAGATACAGGAGTCGCCTCACGGGGCTCGGTTATAGATGAGTCTACAGTCTGGCAGCATATTGAGCGACGCTTCCTGGTGAAGTGTCAGTGGCATCAGGTGGGCTGTGTGTCTGTCTGCCAACTGACTTAGTATAAAAAAAAAAGATTGGCCACCGTAGCCGAACTCGGCTATTAAATTTTTATTTTTCTATCTAACTTTCGATTTTGAAGCCTGTATTCGTAATATACATATTACAAAATCAATATCGCTTTACATTGACAAAGAAAGGCAATTTTCCATTAAATATACATACAAATTTGTAGAAATGTTTTGTCAGTACTTTCCCCAGTTCACACGAGCTACAAAACCCGCCTGTGCCGAGATCGTAAAATGCATCTAAATGTAAATATTTATGTTAAGAAATCAGTTAGATTCGACCAAAGTGGCTGTGGTGGTGTACGCTGATTCTGGTAGGGCAAGGTATAGGCGAAAGCAGCAGGCAGTATCAATCGCTTACTTACGAGTAAGCGTACACTACGTTAGAGGCCAGCTGCTATTGTTAAAAGTATGGTATTAGAGCAAGAACATATTAGTAAGTAGTACTGGTTTTACGTAGGTATTCATCATAATGTAACGACTTTCCATCTAAACATTTATTTAAACAATAAACGAGAAACTATTACGTCTTGTTCATTTTGTTTTAAGAACCTGATAATTTTAGATATGGAAACTAAATAAATAAGCAAAATATATCAATACAAGACATTTATTCCAGAACACACAATGGATCGTAATTAATAGTTATCCATGACACATTTGTACAGAAGTAACACTTTAGTCATACATTTTTCTAGGTTAGCATAGAATAGAATAGATTTAAGAATATGTCCAATGAATAGATTTGGTTCCAGCTGGATTATCACAATGATTTACTTTAGATAACATGAATCTAGAAATCAGTACACAATTTTCTAGTCTAGCCAGTAGTAATTAGGTAACCACTTATCTTTTCAACGACGTCGACTCCATTGCCAACTTACAGCGCCCCCTGTTTTTTTTCCCATGACATCTCCCAACAAAAAACCGCGAACCGGAAATGAAACCTTGTTTACAAATATGTATTTTAAGAGTACATAGAACTTAATTAAAATATATGTTAAACATACAATTCTTTCTTAAAACGTCTTATAAACATTTCCCTCATTATATATTGGCAGCAATGCATTTGTAACATTAATAAATTGTATTAAATGAAACCGGAAGTTAGAACCTTAAAATATAAAGTCATAACAATTGATTATTTATAAATAGTAATAATTAGCTTGATATTCCGCTCTTAGCTCCAATACTATGCGGCGTGCCGTTGCGGCAGGCCGCATATCAATTTTGTGCTTATATGAAACCGCATAGTAACGAGTGCGTCGTTACTATGCGGTTTCATATAAGCACCGGCACGCCGCATGGCGGTCAGCCGCTAGTGCGTTATAGGCCATAGAGTTCGTGAGTTCTATGTTGGGAAGGATTTTTTGAGTCAAATGAGGGCATCATTTTTATTTTGACGAGCCATTTGGTGTAATGGTCGAGAAATCGGCTATTACACCAGAGGTCGCGGGTTCGATCCCCGCACGGTACAAACATTTGTGTGCATGAACATGTCTGTTTGTATCGGTCTGGGTGTTTCTATGTGTAATATGTATGTATTTACAAAAGAAAAGTATATAAGTAATGTTTATTCGTTGTCTGGCACCCATAGCACAAGCTAATGCTTAGTTTGGGGCTAGATGGCGCTGTGTGAATAATGTCCAGAGAGAGAGAGAGAGAGATATTTACTGTTTTTATTTTAATCTAACTGACTACTACATTAACGAAAAGCAAACAAAAAGTAAGCTTTCACTTTTCCTTACCTTAGCATAGAGATGCCATTATAAAAAATTATTTGCTACAGATTCGAACCCCGCGTAGTAGCAAAATTGTGTGCATATAATCTATTTGTACGAATATGTGTGTTTGGGATTTTCTATGCACATTGTCATGTGTTTTCGAAAAATATAATTATAAAATGTTTATGGGCGGTCTAGTTATCTTTTGAGTTACATACAAAATTTATACCAAATCGATTTTATAGCTTATTTCAGAATTGGGTGACAAACATACGTACAGAAGAATTATGAATATAAACATTTAAAACTCCTTAGGACCGCCTTCTTCTCTTAACTTGTGACATACAGGATGTGTCTGTCCGGATGGTCGTACAAAAAAAACCGATCCAATTTCATTACTCGCCCATTTTACTGCCGAGTCCTGCCGCCAACAGGGTGATGTTTTTAATTGCTCCACTCAAACCGTGGTCTTGAAAAATAATCTAGCTGTGTAGGAAATTATTTTTACGGTGGATTATATTTATTTTGGTAAATATTTTCGTATTTTCGTTAGATAAGAATTTTTTTTTATTACTGTTTTGAGTGAGTTGGAAAAAAGCCTTTTTTTGCCTGTCTTGTGATAATAGCAATGGCTCTTACATCAAATCAATAATCAGTTCTCTGTAGTTGTCGAAATTATTTGGGTTTGTTCTATGTACACTTAGGTATGCCTAGCTCTAAATATATTATATTCGTTGCATAATGTCATCCAAAGTAAAAAAGACAAAGCTACTCGTTTCATTTCATTTCAATAAAGAAATAAATATAGGTATCACAAATAATGATTGTCATGGATATAAAGTGCAAAATGCGATGGCTACGGTGCTATAATAGTTATTACTATTGTTACTTGTGGTTAGTGATCTCTTAAGACGAGGCGCAAAGTTAATTATAAAATAAATAGGCGTAAACACACATCCTGTATGTATGTAGTTTATAGTGCAATATAAACTTTATAGATCAACCTGAGCCTCGCACCGGTGCATTCAGACGTGCTTGTTATTTATATTATCTGTTGCTAATGTAAGGACGCGTAGAACCAGGCCTAGTCCGAATGAATGTTTGTTTGTAAATGGACACTCGAATACGCTTTATTTGAGAGTGTTTTGTACAATGGCTTTATATTTTTGGATCTTTCTTCATTATTTTTGCTTTTTAACGAAATTATACATTAATATAGAATGTCAAGTTAGGTTTTTCGGAGTACAACTAGCTAGCCGCCACCACCACAGGACAGAAAACTTGCCGAATGTTGGCTTTCGAGTTAAATTATTGTTGGAGCCAGTATTCTTACTTGTAAAAGTTGTAAAATGTTTGAAGATCAGAGGAGCCCACAGTGTGGCTGCATATCGGTCTATAGCCAAATAACAGGTACTGGCTCGTCCCTCTTCAGGTGTGAAGGGGAGACCAAGTGGATTAAGGGCCGGTATTTCAATGTAACCTTATCTTATTGCTTAAGTTAAGTAAAACATTTAAGATAAGTATTACTTTTGACAGGTAAAAATGTATTAATTTAGGTGCCGCTTAACTTTAATCCTTAATGAAATACACTTAAGTCATACTTATTATCAATCCCGGATTAAGATCAAGATAAGTATATATTGAAATACCGGCCCTAAGTGTGTAGTGGACCTTTAGCACATGTTATTAAATAGTTACTAACCTTTAGTCCCGAGTCCGCCTCCGTGGAACAGTGGCTAAGCCGCTCGGGTATAAAAAAAACCCGGAGATAGTGGGTTCAATTCTCGCCTTGGGTCTGGTGGTTGGGCTTTTTCAGAGTCCGACTGGCTAGCTACCACCCCCACAGGTGAAACTGCCGGCATAACAGCTTACAGTCTGGCAGCACATTGAGCGACGCTTCCTGGTAAAGTGTCCCTCAATGGAATAGGCCGCAGTGGCCGCTTACCATCAGGTGGGCTGTGTGCATGTCAGCCAACTGACGTTGTATAAAAAAAAAGTCCCACACATTAATTTTTCTTGGCAAGAAAATGCATGGCAAAAAATTGATCGACGTTTTAATAAACGACGTGAAATATCCATTATTGAAAATGGCCATCAGTTGAACTTGAGTGAGATGCATTCTCGTACCTGCCTAAAAACTGAAAAACAAAAAAAATATATTGAACTCTTATTTCACGCGCCAAAAAGGTAAATGAAAAGCGAAATTGTTAGTTTGACAGGTATTTAGCCCACCTGTTGGTAAGTTGCCAATTGACTATTCATTAGCAAGCATCGCTTAATGAGCTTCTGTATTGTGTGGGCTCCTAGGTTAGTGTAACAGTGTTTCCTAGTTAAAAGTATCAGCCTGTTAATGTCCCACTGCAGGGCAAAGGCCTCCATTCTTGAAATCAAGTTATCGCTATTGGCTTAATCACCACGCTTGCCAAATGCGGATTGGTGATCACAAACCCTAGCTGTGTCCGAAAAAACCGACACAGAGTTAGCTCGACCCGGGGATTGAACCCAGGACCCCGAGATCTCCGCCTGGTACTTAAACCATCTAGACCATCGAGGCGTTCTTAGTTAAGTGTCCCTAAATGAAATTATGTCATACGACTGAAACTCGACAGGCCGATGTTTTGGTGCGTAAAAAATTCTTCTACACAAGAAAGAGAGGCAACGTCTGTGTGCCAACTGAAGTGACAAAATAATATAGGAAAAGTAAGAAAAAAAAGAGGAGGCTTTCAATTTGACTGTGTGTTTTCTTATGTGAATCGACTTTGATGTTATTTTTATAATTTATTTTCTAAAAATCTATTTACAGAATAAGTAAATGAAAAAGAAAAAAATACTATTTAATAGTACCTAACTGAGTCCTCATCCCTTGTAGTAGCCATTCTTCTTCTTCCTTTACTTATTATTAAACAAATAGGTAGTACGAGTAGTAGGCTAAAAAGAGATCAGTAAAAATTGAATAGCATATAAAACATATATTAAAAAACACTTGGGCAGTGTAGATATTAATTACATCTAAAAGAGTACACAACATTTTTTTTATTAGCTGTCTATTTTTAGACGAGTCCATAGCGTTTTGAAAGCTTAAATTGATCGAGAAAAGAATGCAATTACTTCTCATAGTCAATTTCAATTTCTAAAAGCCCTTAAGCCTTGACATTAAGGATAGTTGACAACTCTATGACGGGCATAGTATCAACGTACTCATAATCCTTAAACATTGTAAAGTCCAAATAGAGGAAATAAAATAAAATCCTCGCCTTAATAGCCGCAACGAGGCAGTAAAAGAGGTTTTAAAATTATGGTACAGTCGGCGCCATAAATGAATGCGACGGAGAAAAATTTTAAATTTTAAAAAGAAGTAATCTGATTTGAAAATGTTATTAGCGGGGCTCCATTTTAAATAGTGTATTTTTATTGTAGTATTAAAAGAAATGTAATACGACCATTACTATTGCCAAGTGTGGTTCTTATTCCTTTAACGTAGGACTTACTTGTATAAAAAAGTAATACTTAAGCAAACTTACTTACTTTCTAGGGCAACAGAATGTTAAAACTAAATTTCAGCTTCCCATAGCTATTGTTTAATACCATAGGCGGAGACTTGTTATTGGCATTGTTTCTATTTTATTGTTCTAAGCTCAGTGTAATTTAGCTGTTAGTCTTACAAAAAAAAAAAAAAAAAAGATCATTTGTCTAACCTACTTGTTTGATAGAATATTAGCAGCTTATCGATTGCGCTACATAATCATAAACATAAACAAGAACCCACGAATAGAAAGAACAAAATACATATATTTCATTGTTTTTTACATGTTTATTTTTATGAAATAGTGTCGGTTTGTCATTTTTATTTCTGCAATGTATATGCGTCTAGAATTGAATATATTTCTCTCTGTTAAAATAAAAAATACTGTCCGTAAATGTGTCCAAATTGTAATCTGTTAACCTACTTAACAAATAAGGTAAAAATAACAATTATTGTAGTGACTGTACAGCTAGGATAAACCCTAAATCGGTCACTATAAAAGTGTAGATAATCAGCGCATCGGTCGCAGGGTGGACGGCGCCGGGTTAATTATTTACTTAGCACAGGTTAAATGGTTAATTAACGGCCTATAACACCGCAGGAGGATGCACTCACGGTAGGGTTAACTGCATGCGAAAGTGCCTTTTGCCGGGAGGTAGGAGAGCTCTATTTATTTTATTAACCGACTTCAAAAAAGGAGGAGGTTCTATGTTCGACTGTATGTATGTTTCTTTTTATTTATAATAGGTACGCAAACAGATCACAGTCAATTTTATAGGCAAAAAAGTAATGCAATATTAAGTTTGACTAGACAGTAATCCATAAATAGCATACACAGCATGATCCATATATTTTTTTAAGCTACTACACTAAGTTTATAAGCTTTGGCTGTGTTCTAGGCAGTATTATTTACTTATGCCGGGCTTATACGGGCTGGATAAAAAGGGCTATTCCACTTATCCCACCTAGCCATCCCACCTGGGTGGGAAAAGTGGATTTTTTTTTCCACTCTTCCCACCCGGGTGGGATAAGTGGAATAAAAGGTCATGCGATTTTTCCACTTATCCCACCCGGGTGGGAAAAGTGGTTTTTTTATTTCCACTCTTCCCACCCAGGTGGGATAAGTGGAACGCAAAGGGGATAAAAATAGTCTCCGTTATCGTTTAACGTAGTGTAAGGCGCCCTCAGGCCAGGTGGAGTGATGATTAAAGCAGGATGGCTAGTAGGAGTTGCATGCGAGTAGCCGAAGATCGAGAAAAGTGGCGAACATTTGGAGAGGCTTGTGTCCAGCAGTGGACTGCGATAGGCTGACGATGATGATGATATTTCTGTCATACTTTTTATTCATAATGTAGTACGTAGTTGGCCTACAGCACGGCACGGTACATATCTGTCCAAAAAACGAAACCTGTTTCTACCAAGTAGACCAGGTAACGATAACCAACCTTTTTTCCATATAACGCTTTATATAAAATTCAAAAACACTTAAACGGGATCGAACTTCAGATAATGGGCAGACACTCAACGGTTGGAACACGTGTAAAAAATCGGAGGAGGAAAATTTAAAGCGATCCCGGAAGCGGTTCAAGGTTGGACCGGGAAGAGTGCCGGAATTCCGGAGGGCTGCTAATTTGCCAGCCCTGGATATACTGTACAGAACAACAGTGAAGGCAGAGATGTTGACATAGCCTAGTTAGGAAAATGACTGACTGACGACTTATTTTTATAAATAAATAAATGTAACTGGACATTTAAACAACGCCATCTACCCCAAACTAAGCATAGCCTGTACTTGTATTTGTTTTTTTTTGTAAATAGATGCATAAAAACTTAATTGATATTTATTTTAGGTTTACATATTTAATTTTTTGGAATAGGCATCTTTCTGACACAATTTGACTTTGAGAAACTCCCAGATCGTTACAAACATGTTCAAGCGCATACATATGTTATTGTACCGTGCGATTAGTCGTACACTCACTCACTCTCACGATTCACTCATTCACTTTCCGCAATCGTTTACCGTCATTCCCCCCACTGGCTCAGGGCAATAAGTTTAAATGCACATTAACCTTTGAGGGATAAGGTCGCAAGTGTAATTTATGCGTCGATAAATATTTACTAACTAGTTTATTTACAAAGTGACGACTTGTAAGCGAGGGTGGATAACGAACGAGCGACCGCCATATTTAAAAGCGGTCGCAATTAAGTAAATGAATGCGTGAGTTGAAAGGTTGACAATTTAATGTTAAATGTATTTAGTTTTATAGCTTAATACTTTACTAGAGGTGGTCCCCCGTGGCCATGCAAGAGAAAAGTTACCAGTCCTCTCAGTAAGGCCTCGGTCTCGAATTTCGCGACAGCGGGAGCACTGTGCGCATCCTACCGCTTGACGCGGGCCGTCAAGAGCGGTATAGACCGACAAACTTAATATCTGTTCCGGTGGCGGCGTCGCTACTGTCTATTTAGAACTGTCATAAATATCGTTTTTGCATTGCATTTCACGTAGTTCCAATTTTGGCCACCGGAACAGATAAGTTTGTAGGTCTGTACGATGCTGTCAAGCGTGCGCTGCCGCTCCCGCTCCCGCCCCGCTGTGTTCTAGAACGGGTCGATAGGATTCCATACAA
The DNA here is from genome assembly GCA_949319885.1 of Mecyna flavalis. Taxonomy (NCBI): domain Eukaryota; kingdom Metazoa; phylum Arthropoda; class Insecta; order Lepidoptera; family Crambidae; genus Mecyna; species Mecyna flavalis. Next base: position 1,604,630 of record OX439417.1, on the reverse strand, counting down.
AACATCATTTTTAGGTGATCAAAGTATACTTGGTAATGGGACAGTCTATAGCACCAGGCAGGCACTGGCACGTCCTTCTTTGGATATGAAGGGCAAACCAGAAGAGTTTACTGGGCAGTGCCTTTTGAACGAACGGTGCCACACACAGTTCATCGTCAGTCGTTCCATCTTCACCACCTAGAATCTAGGTTTTAGATGGATCGCGGTCTTCCACTGTGCGTTTTTACCGAAACTTTTGACCGCGAACTACAGTTTTGTGAAACAAACTGTAGCAGAATTTCCTGACGGTTACGACTTAAAGACCTTCAAGAAACGAGCGTACTCTCTTTTAAAAGGCCGGCAACGCATCAGCGATCCCTCTGGTGTTGCAGATGTCCATGGGCGGCGGCGATTGCTTACTATCAGGCGACCCGCTGGCTCGTTTGCCGCCTCTGACATAAACACAAAACAGTCACAGGTCCGGCTTACCTAAGAAATAAAGAGATCCTTTCTCTTTAAAGCATATGGCTGTATTATAACCGTATTAAGTTTAAATATCAATAAAACAATAAACGGGACGGAAGAGCGGCTCTTAGTTTGATGGGATGGACGTTTTATTACACTTACGAGTTCAGCGGTTTAACCGCGCGTTAAATTCCTTTTTTCAAAAAATTTCCCCTTGTTCCCACATTTCCGTGATCAAAAGTACACTATATCACACGGGGATAGTGTAGCTTTCTAACAGTGAAAGAATTATTCAAATCGGTTCAGTAGTTTCGGAGCCTATTCAATACAAACAAACAAAATATCTTTCCACTTTATAACATTATACATATTAGTATAGACTTGTCACTCCGATTTTGTCTGGGTCCTGCCTTCTGGCTGTTTTTTTTATTAGTGGCAGACAGGCAGGCACGCAGCCCACCTTATTGTAAGCGGTTACTACGGCCTACTATTCCAATGAGGAACAAATGGCCAGAAACCTAATGGAAGAAAGCACTGAATATTTATGATCTGTGGTCTTTACCCGTTAGTTTCGGATAATTAACGACTAAATTAGTCATTTTTTTATTTCATTGCTTAGTGCTTACTTTTACCTTAGACCATTTAAAGAAAGGGAACGCGAATAAACTTAATAGGGCCAATGAGTTGCAGAATTAGGAATTATTTTCGGATACCCGATACGACGTCATTGGGTCAAACAGATTGGAAAAGTTCCCAGATCGGTCCGTTTTTAATAAAATTTGAATTAAACCCCGCTCTCTGTTCGGTTAGTGACGAAATGAGTTTTTTTGCGCCCCCCATCAAGTTCGGTGGCATTTTTTTTTCTTCTGTTGAAATTGTTTTAATACTCCACCCGAAATTAGGACTGCCATGTGGTCCAGAGTTTCCGAAACGAGAGAGATATTGAAGCGATATGTTTTTGAAATAATTATAATTGATTATATTTCGGTCTTGATTCAATAAAAATGTGATTTTAGTCTTCTTTTTTTAAGCAAAAATTGTTATAGTGCACAGGTACCTACAGTCAAAAGCACGTCAGACTATACACTTTGGACTTTGTACCACTCTTTAAGTCGGGGGCATAAGTGCTATTATCGAACTGCAAGTGTTTAGCTTGATGTGCTGTTGACCGTACCTAATTGTAAAAACCCAACGCCCGCATTGCACAGGTCGCCCAAGCCAAGTCTGGGGGCACCTCGTTTCGCTAATGGCCCTTGATAGGCGCCACCCTGTACCAAGTTGGGGTACCCAGGGATGGGCTGGTCAATAGCCACAATCGGCTCGTCCCAATCGGGTGTGAAAGGTAAACCGGGGGAGTTCAGCAGTGGCTAGTAGACGCTAAAGTACCGTCTCCCACACACGGCCGCAGGTCCAGCTAGCCTGCGGTTATGGTGCATAAAAGCATTCTCCTCCTAAAAAGAATTATTAAAAAAGTTAATTGTGAAAAAATACTTTATGATTAAAGCCAAGTGGCACATCAGTGCGATAAGAGATAAGATAGAATCGACGTCGGCACTTACTTTATTTAAATGGATTGCGATCGGGTCGGGTTTTGAAGAAATGTAATATTAAGCCACTATTTCATTCTATTAAAGTTGTTTTATTTAATGCAATAAATAGTATTTTATAGTTTCTCTTAGTTATATCAGTGGAGTGAAGTCATGTTCACAACGCCGCTTGCTCAGAAACGAGTAAAATTAATGTTCAAATCAAACAAAAGTACAGAAATTAAGTTCAAGACGTAGTGCTTGGAAAAACATCACTGCTAGCTTGAATGTTCGTCTTTAATTTAATATTTACCAAAACTTCATCTTAGAATACGAAGTTGTTGAAACAACTTGAGATCAAGTTATAACGACAGGTATTGGCAAATTTTTTTTATACCACGTCACTTGGCAGACAAGCACTCACCTGATGGTAAGCGGTCACTGCGGCCTATTCCATTGAGGGACACTTCATCAGGAAGCGTTGCTCAATGTGCTGCCAGATTGTAGGCTCATCTGATCTTCGAGCCTTTAATTTCAGGAGCTGTAATGGTGGCGGCAGATTTCCGTGGCCACCCGTTAGCTAGCCAGTCGGACTCTTAAAAACATTCTACACCAACAGAGATATTTATTTAATATTATTGTAAAAAAAACATTAATAATTATCATCATATTAGTAGCCACAGCATTCAGTACTTACGCTCTGCGGTTCCATTCCCGATATTTACCTATTGCAGGAAATGTGATGCCAGTTTTGATATCTGCCTCTGTATTTGAACAGCTAATCTACGAGTAGGTACTCTGGTTTGATTCAAAGGATTTTGATTATGACAAGATGATAATCATGTGGTTGATTGAAATGTTAATTTCTATTCTATCAATTTCTATGATGGTTGAACAATGGTCTGGCCAAATAAATCTTTGGGTCTGGCATCCTTAGTTTATGTTTTGCTTAGTCGGAGGAAAGTCAAAGAAAATAATTTTATTTTAAGCTCCTATTTTCCTGCGTAATATCTAATCCGTCTCTTTGACTTCGCGAAACAAATTTTCATTTAAAAATAAACGCGCAATAAACAATGTAAATTGCATCGTCGGTGCGCCGTTAAAGAAATGAAAGTTAACAAGGGAAAGCCCTTAGCAGATGTACCTTTGTAACTGGCTAGGGATGGGAAAAACTTCCTTAATTTAGTCAGGATGTTTTACATTTATTTAAATGACCTGCCTATAGCCTGACCAAGAAAATAAAAAACCTGCTCTGGAGGCGCCACATTAGCTATAGTTATAGCAACACTTGGTTGCTATAGTAACAACAATAACAAGAAATAACAAGGCATGGTTGACAATTGACATTAGGCTTTGACAGACAGCAATAATGAATGACATCTTATTGTTTTTTGTTTGATTGTTGCCACTTGAAGAAATTAGTTCCAATATTTTTCCGCAATATGGCAAGGTTTTTTATTTTAATGGTCGGGTTATAATAGTGTTTATAAATAGCGTTGGGCTCTTCAACGAATGGGTTCTAAATTTCGAATCCTGCAATTGGTGTTTCCTTTAAATCTGTATTTTAAAAAGGAAATATTTTTTCCAACATGTCACTTCCCTATCCTGGTATCACATTTGACAAATCAGCCGATTCCTATTCAGCAACAATGGCTGACCGGCGATCATTGCTCGCGGGATATCGCCGAATACTCAATGAAGCTAAATAAACAAAACTCGAGAAACTGCCTTGTTTTTCCCGCGTTTCGTTATGAAGCTTTAGCCAACGTGCGTTTTGACGAGCGTAGCCATTTTTCAAAATGGCCACCTTCAAGGACAGGCAAATATCTTATGTTTGTACAGCCAAACTTATTTCCAGGAAAATAACAAGTTATTATATTTATGTATGTTTTAAATTCTTTACTTAATATTTTTCTGTGGATGGAGCAGTAAATTTAAACGTTTAAAAATTACCTAAAACGTGGAATGACACGAAAAATGAAGATACATATTTATTTTGCAATTTTAAAAGCATGATGCTTAAGAATATTTAATTACATATTATGATTTCGCATCTTGTAAATTGAAAATAGAATTGCTTTGCTATTTAGAGGAGGTTTAATTTCAATAGCGAATAGATTTAAAAAAATTAATAGAATATTCACTAAACATGAAAAACATTACATTATTCTATATTTGTATGCCAGTTAAGGAAAGGACTTTTTTATGTCACTTTAGTTGGAAAACAGGGTTGTATGTAACCCACCTGATTCATTTTAGGGGCAATTTGCCTAGGAACATGACTCATATTTTTTTATTTATTTTTTATACTATGTTAGTTTGCAGACAGACACGCAACCCACCTGGTAATAAGCGGTCATTGTGGCCTGTTCCATCGAGGGACACTTAACCAGCATCGCTCAATGTGCTACCAGAGTTTTGGCTCATCTGCTCTTCTTCTTCTTCTTAAGGTGCCTCTTCAGTTCTGAAGGTTGGCCGTCAGCTTTCCTTACTCCTCTCTGTCCATCGCGAGCCGAAATAACTGCTCGACGGATGCTATTCCAGTCCACTCCCTAATGTTCCGCAGCCATGACTTTTTCCTTCTTCCAACGCGTCGCCTACCCTCAATTTTCCCCAACATTATTAGTTGAAGCAACAATCTGCTCTTCCTATATTGATATTGCCGGAACACATTCAAAGCTATTACATCTGTAGAGGTAGAAGGAATCTGACAAAGACCTACTACCAACCAGACCCAAGGCGGAAATCAAACCTTCGGCTTTTTTTGACCCTATCAGCTTAACCACTGTTCCACGAACGCGATCACATTAGTCACAAGAGCATCGAACCATTTTTATCAAAAACAATATATTTAAACCGCTTGGGAGCAAGTTGTCAGACCGGAGCCCTCACAAATCACGAATTACCATTTTTTCAGATGAAAAACGAAATGTTTTCGCATCTCTTGTCGGGTTATTACTTCCATTTAAGCACACACGAGAGAAAGCTAAAGAGCACCCAAACACGAAATTAAATACGGATTGAAAAAGTTGCAACGGTGAAATATATTCATAAAATTATGACGCGGGATATCAAGATGCTACCAAGTGTTTTCGTTTGGTGTAAAGCGAGTTGTGAGTGAGACTTTTTTTTTATAATAAATAAATATTTTTAACAATAAGACTAAATTGAAACACAATTATGCGCTATTTAATAAAAATATAATAACGCATTTTGCAGTAATTAAAGAAAATATATACTAGTAATGTTAGTTTTGAAGTAGGTGTCAGCCTAGCCAACATACCGATGTTACTCACCTCGTAAAAAGTCTCAACACCAAGTCCTCCTCAATCTTATTGAGCCTGGAAATTTTACCTTTTTTTACTTTTTACTTTTTTTTACTGTTTTTTACTCACCGACAGAAAAAGCACAAACGTTATGAAGCTACTTTAAAATACCAAAGTCAAAAAGAAAAAAAAGAGTAACAGAATCGAATGTATCCTATGGTAATGGTCTACAAAACAGCATTAATACGGGCCGCGGAGCACAGCATGTTTGAAATTTGTTTTATCACACCGTACTTTTTGCTAACTCGTGGTCACATATTGTTATTTCGCTTTAATCTACTGAACTGTCTGCGAAGTTTCACTTAAATATTCTCTTTTTGATTCGTTCTCTAATTAACTGCTGCGGAAAAGTGATTCGGCCAGTTCGGTCAGAGTTCAACGGCGAATGTGATAGTTTAAAATTTTTATACTTTTTTGTGGTGAGGCTTTTTCAAATTCCAGATTGTTTGAATCTGAAATAAGGGAAAGCACTTCAGTACATTATTATTATGTTTTCACAGTTTTAAGTCAGATTGAGATTTAGTCATGGTGTTAATTATATTTCTAGATAGGTACACGGTATAGGTACCTAAAGTAAATTACCTGCCTATTTATTGTCCCACTGCAGGGCAAAACTATTGGATTAATCAACGCTTGAGGTAAGTACCTAAATGAGTAAATATATAGGTATTTCTCCATTAATTTAATCGTAAATTGTTATTGATTCAATCTACAATTGTTTAGAGGAAAATAAACTTTTTGTGCCCGATAACTACGAGTTCGTATTTCGTTTCTTTTTTTAACTTATAGGTCGATAGGTGTATTTTTATAGGTCGTTAAAATAGACTGTAAAATTTACAGTTGTCGAACTGTCAACAAAACATTCGTTTCGTTGTAAAATTTGTTTTTAGTGCTCTATAGTATTTTTTCCATCTTTATGCACGTTCTAGAATAAATTTATATTCGAAATTACCTTTCCATATTGTAACGCATTGGAAGAGTAAGTAGGTATTCTCCCTACCAAAGTACATACATTTATTTAACGGGTTCGAACCCTGCACGGTACAAAGATTTGAATGCTGGAACATAATTGTGTTTGTATCGGTCTGGACGTCCCTATGTATAAAATATGTTTTTACAAAAACAAAAAGGACATAATTAATGTTTATCCATCGTTTGGCTCCTATAGCTCAAGCTAATGCCTAGTTTGGGTACGTTAGTTCTATTATATATTCTGTGGTTTGGGGCTAGATGTCGCTGTGTTTTTTATACTACATTAGTTGACAGGCAGACAAGCAGCCAACCTGATGGTAAGCAGCCACTGCGGCTTATTCCATTGAGGGACACTTCATCAGGAAGCATCTGAAGGCTCATCGGAGCTTACTACTGGCCACATAAATATTGCCGGAACACAGCCAGATCTGTTATTGAGGCAGATTTCACCTGTGGGGGTCGTGGCTATAGTCAGTCGGTTTCTGACAAAGTCTTACCACAAACCAGACCCAAGGCGGGAATCGAACTCACGACCTCCGGGTTTTATACCCTGCTAAGCTACTGTTCCACGGAGGCGGTCGATTATGCCAGAAATTAACCATCACTATGACTCTGTCTCTGACTCTGTATGGTAATAGTAGTTGATGGGAAACATTAGTCCACATAGAGCCAATTATCGTACAATTTTCACACGTCAGTCCCGATGCACAGTAATGGCTGTGAAGAAAAACAGCCTGGGGCTCTCCAGGGACGGACTTAGGGTACCTACTCAGGGCTCCCGGGACCCTTGGGGTGTTGCGTTGACCTAATTAAGTGAAGAGGGTACAAAAATGAAAATAATTTTATTTTGTAACTAGTTCAAAATAACTGTAATTCATCCATAAAGTTGTAGTAAAAAATCCTTTAATAAAAAATTCAAACATTCTTTTCTTAAAAGAGGATAATATTCATTCGGAACTCATTGACATGTGCATTGACATTCACGAGTCAAATCTTCCGGTCCGCTTGGTAAGTGTAGCAGAACTCCAATGTAACAATTCGACTTTTCAAATCCTGAACTATGGTACATCTTCATAAAGACAAACCGTTTGGTAAGCAACTAAATAAAAATGTTGAAAATTAAACTTAAACAAGCCACAAAATAATTATGCAGGGGACCCTTCCGCCCTTAAGTCCGGTCCTGCCCTCGTCAAGTGGTACAGTTCACAAACGGACGTCCGCCAATTCGTTACGTCACTGCTCACCCGGGGGACGACTTTTTTTGCTAACTACACTTTAGGGTAGGATCAGCAAAAAAATGCTCAAGCGAGAGATCTTCTGAATTTTTTGCGTATGTGATTGTTGGTAACTGATGTTTGACGCAGTTTGGGATCGTTCATGTTTTTGTTTAAGGTTTGAGTGTAATACTTGGACTTTTTTGAGAGAAACATTATGATTATGTCTACGGTTTAGAAACCGAAATTATTTAAGTTTATATGCAAAAAAGGCTGAATTTGCACTAAAATAAACCAAAGGCATACCAAAGGTTAGCAATTAAATTTTTTTTGTGCACGTTTCAGCCTTTTTTGGTGCACGCTTTAGAAAGTTACAAGAAAAAGAATCCCTCTGGAATAGGTTACAGTCGCCGCTTCTCGGGTGCATACATACCAGCTGGTCTAAATATATCTATATGTATATATAAAACTCAAAGGTGACTGACTGACTGATTGACTGACATAGATTTCTATCAACGCACAGCAGGGACTGTTTACCGGTATGAATAACGGTATAGTTTTTTTCTGTATGACGTCATTTAAATATATTTTGATACTGTTAAATTCCAGTACAGAATTTTTTTTTGGTACTGAAAAATTGTTGTAGTATAAACATTTTTGTACAACAATTTTTTAACTGTTATTTATATTAAAATACTGAAATTTTGTATTGTAATGGCTTAAATGGAGGGACACGGGGGTACTTCTAGCTTAGTTAGCTAGTTAGTTGATTTCAGTCCTCTCACGCGTCCGCTCGCACCGGTCTGTATATTGAACAATGGATCACAAGAACAGAGGCTGAAGCAAAGCATTTGTCGCGCTTTTCAACGTAAGTTTTAATTTATCTATTTGACATTAAACTTAGGTAGCTATCTAAAGGTAAGTATATCTTTCAATGGCAGTTACACTCGATAGATATTGAACTACCTACTTAGCTGCTTAGTGCTTACTTAACGACGATAAGTGCTAGATAGGGAATAAGATCATAACGCAAGCATTGGTGTAAGTACTGGTAAGTAAAGTCAGATATTCAGTTCGTGCTATGATGTAGGGTGGAGGCTCCTTATATCGGCCCCCTCCTAATATCGGCCGTCTAGAGAAAATGCGCCATAACTTAAAAGAATGTCCTAAAATCATAATTGTTTTTATGCAAATAGCAGCTGTATACCCTTACGCTTAACTCCCCTTAATTTTTTATGAATATCTCAAAATTTGAACGAATGATAGGCAAAAAAGTGCAGGAGGTACGGACGTGCGTCGTTTTGCGGCATTTTCAGGTCAAATTCGTGAATCGAATCATTGCGTTGAGAAGTATTTAAATTGTAATAAACATACCAAAGTTATTTTATTTTATTTCTTCTTAAAGATAAAGAGTCAAGGTACCGTTTAGGTAGTATATTTTAAAATTTGTTTATTTTTTTTTATTTAATAATTGCGTGGCCGAGATTAGGGATCAGTATGATCGACAAATCTCAATATCGGCAGAGTGGTCGATATTGAGATTTGTCTATCGCAATTAGAAATCCTAATGTCGGCTGCCTGAGCTATGCGAAAGAGTTGATGAGTGATGTCGAAGAAGAAGATAAAAATATTGGATGTGACGTATGCCCCAAATCATGGTTTCATGTATACACTTAAAAATATATTGCCATCACTGTCTGAAGATAACTTTACTTATTATGTAATGTTTTTGGTAAATTTCCCTCCTATGGGATCCCCTCTGCAGTTTGTGCCTGAATCATGGATTTCCTGACTGAACGTCGCATCAGAGTAATTCATGATGGGTACTATCGAGGTCACCCGCGCGTGATCACCCTTAAGGCTAAAATCCTGTGCAGTATTTTCACGTTTACAAGTGCCGCTCCTAAGAAGTCACGATGCGCGTGCATGGTATATTTTTCCAAAAGTGATCACGCGCGGGAGACCTCGATCGTACACCTCCGACTCACTTGCAATAAATGCTGGCTTCCCTCAGTGATCTGTGCTTTTAGCTACACTCTTTCTACTGCACATCGATTATATTGTTAGCTACGTCCGAGATTCTGGGGTATGCCGATGATAGTACGATAGTCGAGGGATACTTGTCGTACACGTGCAAGTAGAGGTGAAACTGAGGCTTTAGGATCTAACATGGTGGACAAATTGAATCAGACCCTTCAAATTGTCTCAGACTCAACCCCACCAAAACGCTGGCTTGTATATTTTCCACAAAAAATAGTGGTTTTGGGCTGGCTACCACTTTTCGTGGCGTATCCGTTCTTCTATCTGACCGACTACAGCTCTTAGGTATGGAATTATCTTCCAACCTTAACTTCGGGAGCTATATAGAGTCCGTAGCAGTAACTGCTTATAAAAAGATTGGCATCCTTTCAAGAACCATACGCTACTTGATTGCGAAAAAGCTCCTTACCCTTTATAGAGCTCAAGTCCGTTCCTGCATGGAATATGCTACCATATTTGGGATAGTTCTGTTTAATGCCAGCTGGCTGCCTTGGACTCTATTGAGCGGCATGCGAAGAGGCTTTTCGGCGATGATGCTTTGGTCGAGAACTTGCAAAGCCTCGATCATCGTAGGAAGATTGATTGCCTACCCGTCTGTTACAGGCTCTACTTTGGTGAATGTGCTGCTCGGCTGTACGATTTGGTTCTACCAGCTCCGTTCCATCACCGAACGACTTGACTCGGTCAGAGACTCCAATCCTTATACTGCGAAAATGCCGCGCTTACGAACTAAATGATTTGCTTCATCTTTTTTGATACGGACTGCGCAAGTTTCTCTCTTTACCTGGGTCTGCCTTTCCTGACCATTATACTCTTGGTGCTCTTCAAGGCAAGAATTTACAGGCCTTTCCTAAGCAAGCGCGCTCCAACATAGACCGCATAGATGTTTAACATCAGGCTACTTTGTGATCAAGTCTTAGTGATGGCATAGTAAATATATTTAAAGAAATTGTAAATTATTTTTAAAAGACTTATTTATAATAGAGTTAAATAAAATATGGTTTGAAAATAAATAAATGTTATAATACTTTGATTTTATACTTTTTGAACAAATTTTTTCCCTTTGAAAAGGTATTCCGATATTATGGTTATAGGCGGCGAATATTTGGGTGCTAAAGGCCGATATTAGGGGAAATCGGCAAGTTCGGAAACAAACATCTATATATTCAAATCTAACAAAGAATTCGTTATTTCGCGAATGTAATAATGGAGTTTCATTATCCCTTTACCTAAAAAAGTAGTTGAAAGAAAGCAAAAGTTATTAATGTAAAAATTATAAGCACTGAAAGGTTAAAAAATGTTGGGCCGATATTTGGTGCCTCCACCCTATGTTGATACGTATATGTAAAAGTATGTATGTATGTATGTAGGTAGGTAATGTAAGTGTGTTTAAAGAAATAATAATTATAAACTTTTAAAGAAAAGTAAAACGTTATAATTTGGGTATTACTCGTCCGCCGGATGAAAGAAAAACAATCGCGATCGCCAACCTGTCGGCGCGTGTTCCGTAAATCCTAATCCATTCCCGCCCGCCGCGCGGCCCCTCGCGCGAGCGGCACCGCGGGGCGCGGGCGCGCGCACTCATCATTTCAGTATCAGCAATAAAATTATTTTTAAATAACTGTTTAAACGAATGAAATCTGTACCGAAATTCAATGGGTATAGAATTTTAGTACTGATATTTTTACTGGTACTATAACGATATTTTATACCGGTAAGCAGTCCCTGACGCACAGCCCAAACCACTGGACGGATCGGGCTGAAATGTGGCATGCAGGTAGATTTTATGACGTAGGCATCCGCTAAGAAAGGATTTTGATCAATTCCCACGGGAACGGGAACCACGCGGGTGAAACCGCGGGCGCCCGCTAGTAATAAATATAATCAGCCTATTAATGTCCCACTGCCGGGCAAAAGCCTCCAACCTTGAAAACAGGTCATCGCTACAATGATAGATACTGGCTTTATCACCACGCTTGCCAAATGCGGATTGTTGATCACAAAAAACTGACACAAAGTTAGCTCGACCCGGGAATCAAACCCAGTACCCCGAGATCACTGCCTGGTACTTAAATCACTAGACCATCGAGGCAAATTATTTTAATTAAATTAAAAATGCCATAAAATGGGGTCCGTGGGTCCGATCTAGGTCATCAATCACAATAAAGTCCTTCACATCGAGATAATAAAGTCAAATATATAATAAAACAGACAAACAGTTCGATAATGCTCTTATTTACGACGTTGCCCTTAAACCTTGCCCTGACTGTCAAACGAGTTTATTAAAACTTAACTTAAATGTATTCTAATGTATTGGTTTTATTTAAAATATTCGCCTACCGCTGGGACTATAGTGTAGGATGTCACGAAATATATTGAAATTATGATTATTTTAAATAAATACGTCACATACATTGATCTGACCCCAAAGTAAGTAGCATAATCACTAATAGGTAGAAACGAGAAGGTACCCTGAAATGAGTAGCACTGGCTCCTACATATTGCCAGAGTATTATAGGGTTATGTCAGAGGCGGCAAACGTGCCAGTTCATCTGATGGTAAGCAATCACCGCCGCCCATGGACATCTGCAACACCAGAGGGATCGCTGATGCGTTGCCGGCCTTTTAAGGAGGGATGTGTGTGTGGCTTTTAAGGGGTGTCGAACTCGAAAAAGTGCTTCCACCAACCGGACCAGTCGGGAATCGAACCCACGACCTCGACCCAAGCAGTTTACCACTGTTCCAAGTAGTTAGACAAATCTAATCCTGCCTTTTATTAAATTGTGCTGAAAGAAATTGAACACGTTAGTAATATTTTTAACTTATTGGTAAAGTCGAAACTCTAGTATGCAAAAGTTCATTCATATCGCTTTTAATATAAAGAAAAAGGCCGCAAACAATTGTATAAGTTATAAAATTATTCATTGAATTAAAGTGATTTTTTTTTATCCCACTCATCTTTAAAATATCAATTTCTCACGTTGTATGCAAATCGCGAAATATTCATCGCAAACTCAATTACGGACAGACATAAAATATATTCGTCTATACATAAAGATTTAATTGAAAGTTTTCGTTTGATATGCAACAAAATATGTATATGTACAGCTTTATACTAAATGAAAGAATTTTGTCCTGCCTGATGGAGCATGGGCCCAAAATAAATCCCACATTTAATACTTATTCTTGAAATGAATAATATAATTGCTCATATATTTTCTTATGGTGATGTATTTGTATTCGTATTCTATATACTATACAAATAAAGAAATTTTATGTTTGTCCTGTGTTTGTATTTATTTATTTATTCAAGAACAAAATACATTGTGTTTGAATCAATTAGGTACATAAAAATACAAAAACAGAAAATACAATGAAAATAAAATTAGGATGACACAACAACACATAATAACAATTCAGTTTATGCCAATTAATTAATATAAAATAAAATCATAAAACCCATGTCAAACAATTACACAATATTAAATTACAAGTCAACAATATTAGTCAATGTCAATATTAAAATAATTTATAACTCTTCTACACTGTATAAACACCTTTCCAACAGAAATGTTTTTAAAATGTTTTTAAAATGTGTGTGGTGGACTGTAGTTTTGATGTTAACCGGCAACCTATTAAAAAGCATGACAGCCTGATAAAGCATGCTATGTTTTACAATATTTAAATTTGGCCTTATTATATTTTGGAGGTCTTTACGTCGTGTACTTTCTCGTTTTAGTCTTTCATCTATTGTTTCAAATGTATTGATGTGTTTTGAGAAGTAACTTAATATCACTAGAACATAAAGGGATGGAACAGTTAGTATTTTAAGCTTTTTGAAATGTTCTCGACATGATTCCTGCTGCTGGATACGAACAATAATTCTAATTGCCCGTTTTTGCAGTACAAAAGCTCGTTGTATATTATACAAGTAGCTGCCCCCCCAATAGCCAATACTATATCTTAACCTAGCTTCCACAAGTGCAAAGTACACTGTTTTTAATGTTTTAACATCAACCTCATCCCGTAAGCTTCTAAGCACATAGCAGGCTGAACTGATTGCACTTTCTATGTTTTGTAGTTCACGTTTCCATTTAAGATCGCTGTCGAGATAAACACCCAAAAATTTGGCTTCATGTGTGGCTTTAACACATTCACCGTCTAAAATACAGTTTAATTGTCGTTTATTTTTAGAGTTTGTTCGAAATAACATTAAATTAGTTTTTTTAGTGTTCAATTTAAGACTGTTTGCCTTAAACCATGCAGCAGCTACGTCCAATGCGTTATTTACGTTGGTTTTGAGGTCAGATATGTTATCACCTGAGATGATTGCGTTTGTATCATCAGCAAAAACCACCATCTCCAAGCTACCAATAGACGATTTGGTTACATAATTAATAAGGTCATTCATGAAGATCAAAAAGAAGATCGGTCCCAAAATAGAACCTTGAGGTACTCCAGTCCTTATATTTGTTAACTTAGATCTACATACGCCCTGAGTTAACGTCTTATCAATGTGGCTAATTTCTACGTACATTTGTCTATTTGTTAGATATGATCGAAAAAGATCTAAAATTTTACCCCTAATTCCATAATGTTCCATTTTTATAAGTAGAATGTCGTGATTAACTTTATCAAAAGCGGAACTGAGATCCAAAAATAGGCCTGCTACCATTTTCTTATTGTTCAATTGTTTTAATACGTCATTTATTAATGTAAAAATTGCTTCTGATGTCCCTACCTTATGCAAATACCCATATTGTCGTTTATTAAGTATGTCATTAATATTTAGATGTCTTGTCAATCTGGATTTAATAATTTTTTCGAATATTTTGGATTGAGTCGGGAGCAATGAAATTGGCCTATACATTTCAGGGTCGTTTTTTGAACCTTTCTTATAAATAGGTACCACTTTAGCTATTTTAAATTGATCAGGAAAAATACCGTCGTCTACACATTTATTGAAAATAATACTTAAAGGCCTTGCCAAAATGTCAATGTTATCTTTTATTACAGTTATTGGTATGTCGTCATGACCAGAAGATTTCTTAGCTGTCATATTTTTTACTACTTTGTAAACTTCTAGTTCGGTAATAGGATCAAAAATCATGTCGCTCTCCACCCTGTCAGTATAGTTTTTAAGAAAAGAACATGCTAAAGCATTTGAATTGCAAGAATCGCTGTGATTGGCAAATTGTTTTAATAGTACATTTACAACTACGGATTCATCGACAATAAGCTTACCATCAACTTTCAGTGATAATTTTTCTATCTGTTTTAGTGGCTTATTCCTATGTTTATTGACTATTTTCCAGACATCTTTACTAACGTTTTTAGATGTTTTAATTTGTGTTTTGATGGCTAATCGTTTACCGCATCTTAACACCTTTCTGTAGATCGCAATGTATTTTTTTTTGTAGTCTGTTAATGAAGGATGACATATACTGTCACCGTTAATTGAACACAAGATGCGTTTCATTCTGCTTGAGATTCTAATGCCTTTTGTCACCCATGGCAAATCAAAACTTTTGTTTGATTTGACCAACATTTTAGTTTTTTTGAAACTTTCATGAAACTTCTCGTTTACGGTTTTAATAAAGGTATTAATTCCGATGCCGTCCCAATTATGATCCATGAGTTTGTTTCTAAATTTACATTTATTTTTCTTGTTAAAGATTCTTTTAAAAATATGAATAGACTTTTTTTGAGAAACAATATGAAACAATATGTATGTTTATTTATTCTGATATAAATTGTAGTGTCTGTCTTTTCCAAGGATATTACCTACTTTTTCTAGTCTTTTTCTGCACCGAATTTTATCCCAATCGGTTCAGTAGTTTTGGCGTGAAAACTTAACCCACCAAATTACTTGCGCATTTATAATATTAGTATGGATTATTTTTATTACTATCTATTTCTAGCGTGATGGACCTATTCAAACAAGCAAAGCCACAGTCAGAGCTAGTATAAAATATAATATTCATTTCACAATCATCAATAAAAGATAGTTAACATCAGATCCAATGATCGTACATAATGGGACAAGCCTATTTGCACATGTCCCATAAATGTATAATGGTGATTCACTAATAAAATCATTCGACTTC
The DNA here is from genome assembly GCA_949319885.1 of Mecyna flavalis. NCBI lineage: Eukaryota > Metazoa > Arthropoda > Insecta > Lepidoptera > Crambidae > Mecyna > Mecyna flavalis. The sequence goes on along the minus strand of OX439417.1, from coordinate 1,589,001 downwards.
GCTCATTTCATTTATATTCAAATGTGCTCACTCAATTTTGCTTATGTTTGTTAACGGTTTAGTGGGTTCGATTCCCATGTTTTGTGATGGCACAGTCATATGAAAATCAGTGAGGAGGCTTCATTTGATTGTTATGTATAGAGCGTTATGAGGTTGCAGCGACGTGCTATCCGTATTGTCGGTGATCAAGAGGTGACTAAGACCCTAGAACCTCTTCAGTTACGTAGAGACGTTGCCAGTCTTAGTGTTCTCTACCGTCTCTATAATGGGGAATGCTCTGAAGAGTTATTCCAACTCATCCCGTCCTCCCCTTTCCACTCCCGAACAACACACGCCGGACTGCGTTGCCATCCCCATACCATACAGACACTGATGGCCCGTACCAAGAGATATAGTTCCTGTTTTTTGCCACGTGCCATTAGGTCATGGAATGCCCTTCTGGCTCACGTGTTTCCTTCCTCCTATAATCCTGGGCTTTTCAGGCGGGGCGTGAAGCGGCATCAGGCCTTCAGGGTCAAGGGTGAGTGTGACTGGCTCAATGGGTACTATGATCTATTGAGCCAGTCAACCTTATATTTGGACCTTACTTCCGCTTACCATCAGGTGGAATGAGGTCATCCTGACTGCCTCTATTATAAAAAAAAAATGAAAATTAAGATATATAATCTACGGTGCTTAATATTATATATAAAATAACTACATAACTAATAAGTGCCTGGTAGACAACGAAAAGCCGTTTGTTTTGCGCCTAAGCTCTCATCAGTTGTGTTAGGCACTCCTCTCTCAGACTTTTGTCACTATTTATTAATCTGGGCTTTTGTGTACTATGTAACAATTTTGTTTTGTCGGCATTGAAAAGTGTTTACGCTGCGTAGCACCTTAGATTGCTGTACATCGTGCTATCACAGAAAGATAATACAGAGTGCACCTAGGATTTTTTTGTATCCTGCCAAGTTAATTGCTCGTAAAAAATAGCCGAGTTCCGGTTAGGGTTAGTTGACTTCTTTAAACAGTAAACTATTGTACTCCACTTGCACTTTCGAATGGTTTTACTGGTTATTTCATTCTACTGTGCCGTCATGTAGATTTCTGACATCAGAGGTATGTTTGACAAGCGTGGCTATTAGAATAGATTACTGTCATTGTGGCGATGACTTGATTTCGTTGTTGGGGGCCTTCGCATTGACTTGATTGAATAGGTATAGACTTGCGGTTATACTACAGGCTACAGGTGCGAATGCACTTGGCTCGGTCACACAGATAAATAATGCGTTTGTATTGGTTGCTAACGGACAAGCGCAGGTGACATCATTTTTCGCTCAATCCCAAAAGGTATTATCCTAATAGCATTTGAATCGGAGAGTACAAATTCGCATTTCGTAAGCGTGCTTAATAAAGGCAGTATTCATCATTGTGATTTCAATTGGAAGATTTATTCCTACAATGGGACATTAATTTTTACCTTGTTTATCAATTACATCATTTTGTAAGGCTATTGAGATTTGTTGCTATTTTGTTTCTTTTTATTTAGCGTAAAAGCGTTTTCTTTGCTCATGCCCTAAGGGTCCATGTAGGTACCATAGTAGAAAGAAAAGACAGTACGTTATATTCGTACAAACGCACCTAGCGCAGCTTGTAAGGCTAAGAACTTACGGCCTCTGTAGAATATATTGATGTATATGAAAAAGTAAGAGCAGTTTCCACGACGCGATTTTCACCCGCAGAGAGCGCGGTTGTGTACGATTCCCGCCCGCAGCCCGCAGCGGGTAGCGCCCGCCCCGGGCGGCACTTTTTATGGGGCGGCAAAATTTAACACTAAAGTTGAAGTGTCCCTTAATGGAATAGGTCGCAGTGACCATTTAACATCAGGTGGGCTGCTATGCCAACTGGAGGAGCAAAAAAAAAGGGCGTCAGAATTGTCTTCCGCCCCGGGCGGCTGACACCCATGCTACGCCACTGGATAACATACTGTGTATTCTCTCTACTAGCCTATGGGTTCATGTCGGTACATCCTGTTTCCATTTTGGTAATCAGGAAGACACGTGAAAGCATCAAGGGTTTTAGCCAACGGCAATAACCTTTGAATTTTATTTGAAGAATTTTTATTCAGAATTTAAAAGCATTATATTATTTTTTTAACCTTTATAAATTAATAGGGATGTAGATATTTGGTTAACAAAGTGTTTTTGAATTATTGTGTGTTTATTTCGATTGCGACGGCCCAATTTAAAATCTGATAAATATTTGTGTTTTCGGGATTGGGATGAGAAATATTTGTTGATTTACAGAAACCCTCTCATAGACGCCAGGGGTCATGGTTTCGGATCCCACACAGGACAAACATTCATGGTCCAAACATATTTTGTGTTTGTTCCGTCTGAATATTTGTGTGTTACCGTTGTAATGCGGAATCCGTTAATGTGCACATTAACTAGGTAATCTACGGATAACGAATCGCATAACCGGTAATGTGCGAGTGTAAAATTTAAATTAAAATAGCTCATTATTGCACTTTAGTTAATTAGTCTGCACAGTAACGAATGGTAAATCGTTAATTCATTCAGTCCGATAATCTGCAGATTGCCTGAGTAATCTGCACTCTAACGGATTTTCGCACATTAACAGTAACATAATTATGTAGGTATTTAAGTAAACATTTGTGGTTCTTCCGTTGATTCTGATAAAACAAAGTGCTTACTCTTCCTACTTTAGGGTTATATCCATGGAACAGAAAAATCAATGTATGTTGTCCAATATTTATTTATTAAACCAAGTATGTTTGTATTGATCTCAGCATATAATATTATGATTGTGTCTATAAAAACAATTTAAGTAATGTTTGTCTGTCGTGTGACACTAATTGTTATAGTACTGACAAGCTACCCAGTCTCATGTGAATAATGTCCAGACATATTTATTTATTTTAAAAACAACGAAAAGCCATTTAACGGAATCCACAGTAACTGGTACATTTCAACATCAGAATGACTAATAAAATCATTCGACTCTGGTCGTTTCATTTATATTCAAATGCGTGCATAATTATATTTGTTAACGGGACGAGCGGATGACACACAGACAGCAGTTGTAACTTTATCACTGTTATATTGATAATGATATTCAGAGCTGAATACATACAAGTGGTAATGTCTCTCAGAACACCCAGACAAATTATTATGTAATTTACATTTTTTTATTGTAGAAACAGTCATTGTAGAAATACTCAGGTTTAGCTAGTCTGCCGTTAGGGCGCCTAAACGCATTCTCCTCCACCTAAAAAAAGGACCCCAAGACCGTAGCCCGGTTCTTAAGCCAAAAGACCATCTAGGCATTGGCATTGGATCCTAACGCAATATAGAGATAATTTAAATAAATAAATAAATATTGGACAACATCACATACATTGATCTGACCCCAAAGTAAGTAGCGTAAGCACTTGTATTATGACTATTATGAGTATCAGAAACAAATATACCTACATCCAGACACAGGACAAACGCAAATGTACATAGTGTTTGTCCTGGGTGGAATTCGACCCCACGACCCCTGGCGCATAGGGCAGGGTCACTACCAAATGCGCCATCGGGCCAGTCCATCGGGTAATCTATATCCCTGCGTTTTTTTTTCGTTATACCTACCCATTATTAGAATGAAAAATGAATGGATCTGGAAGAAGACAGGACTGAAGGACGTGATCTCTATAATTGCTAAGAATAGGTGGAGATGGGCGGGACATGTTGCGCGCATGGAGAATTGTAGGTGGACAAAACGGCTTCTCGAATGGAGACCTCGTGCGAACAACCGACCGCGTGGCCGCCCACCGAAGCGATGGGTGGATGACATCAGACGGCACGCAGGCATAGACTGGATGCTGAGAGCACAAGTCCGCCTGGCATGGAGGGATATGGAAAAGGCCTACGTTCAGGAATGGACAGAAAACGGCTGAAAATGATGATGATGATGATGACCCATTATTAGAGCAAACAATTTCTAAAAGCCACTATAGAGATATAGTCAAGACTTTATAAATAGCAGAAATGGTTTAATAAGCCCATTAAACATAATGCTAATTCAATCATTAGGCACGGTTTTATAGCCGATAGATAAAAAAAAATTGCTAACTTTTGATTAATAATGAACTTTATTTCAAAAGGCATAAGCTTGCAAATTTGTTTTGTGGTAAAGCAAAATATAAACATATTACGTATAAATTATTTCCATCTCCTTATCATTATTGCATCTAAGAATCTAAGTAACTAAGTACATAATATCGATGGTGACTTCTGATACGACGTAATTAATAAAAGATAAAGATATCCTTTCACTTCATCGATAGTGTTGTCAATAAGACTAACTGTCGATTCGGACACATTTTATTCGGACACAGTGTCCGAATTGACACTTTTTAATTTTAATATTTTTTCACTGTCGATTCGGACACCGCGATATAAATAGCTGTTTTGTACAGTCAGATAAAAAATCTTCCTACGATTTCTTTTCGTTTTAAAAATAAAGTCTCAACGAAGCCTTCTACACGAAGCTATCGGTAGTATTTCTAAAGATGACTGGGTCAAATGTGTGAGGCATGCAGAGGAATTACAGAATCAGGATTTAGCCAAGGCAATTTTAAAAGATCAGAGAATACAGCCTCTGGTAATAAATTTACTCGAAGATGACAGCGCTCCTGACCCGTCGTGCTACAACTGCGATGTCCGTACCACGGGGAAGTAAAGTTACCAACTGGTTGTTCTATGATTGTTGTGCGTCCCCATGATCCATCTCCCTGATAGTTGTATTACAGGGAGTTGGACCAGGGAAAACACAACTCATCCTTGATTCAGAATTCTCAGCAAAGTGGATTTTTTGAACTAATGCGTGTCTGAAAATCTATTAAGGAATGGCGGACAAATGCAATCTTCTTTCATCAAACATAACTTTTCTGGATAACGTAAACTTTTTAAATAACTCCACTAAGGTCATGTTGCCCTGGTACCCTTTGCTGAGAATTCTGAATCAAGGATTAAAGGGGGACAACCACAACAATCATAGAACAACCAGTTAAACCATGGGTCACTTTACTTCAGCAGTTGGACCACGGGTCGGGAGCGATTTCCAGTAGTAGGTACAACTAGTTGGACCAAGGACAGAACAACTCACTCGAGTTGAACTATTGGTAAAGATATTTCCCCATAGAACAACCAATTGAACCATGGATAACTTTACTTCCCCGTGGTACGGACATCACAGTTGTACCACGACGGGTCAGGAGCGCTGTCATCTTCGAGTAAATTTATTACCAGGGGCTGTATTCTCTGATCTTTTAAAATTGCCGTGGCTAAATCCTGATTCTGTAATTCCTCTGCATGCCTCACACGTTTGACCCAGTCATCTTTAGAAACACTACGGATAGCTTCGTGTAGAAGGCTTCGTTAAGACTTTATTTTTAAAACGAAAAGAAATCATAGGAAGATTTTTTATCTGACTGTACAAAACAGCTATTTATATCGCGGTGTCCGAATCGACGGTGAAAAAATATTAAAATTAAAAAGTGTCAATTCGGACACTGTGTCCGAATAAACTGTGTCCGAATCGACAGTTAGTCGTCAATAAATCGATGAAAACGAATATCGATAAAAAACAAAGACACTTAACTATCTTACTTAGCGAGAAAAATGTAAAGTCTGTTTTGCAGTCTGGGAAAATTACATTTCGTAGTAATAGAGAGAGAGAAAACCTTTTATAAAATTTAAGTTAATAAAAATACACGTAGCTCACCTGATAGAAATTGAATTCGGGTTGTATTTAACTGCATATCAAAAAATACTGATGAAGCATCAAAAAATACTGAATTGCTAACCTAACCTAACATTTGATGTGCAATCAGTTATTTTGATGTACATTTCAGTATTTTTTTGATGCACACTTAAATATTTTCCATTGAATTCTATCAAAAGTGTGACTTGCTTCATCATCATCATCAGCCTATATACGTTCCCACTGCTGGGACACAGGCCTTATCTCAATTGTGAGATGGTGTGGGCCATACTCCACCACGCTGGCCTAGTGCGGGTTGGTGGAGGGGTGCGTAAGGCAAGTGACCAACCTTAATGTCAGATGTTATCAAGCCGCCAAAATGGCCTCTGACTAGGCTTAACGACTAATATTTACATTATAGTAAATATCAGCCGGGACCAACAGCTTAACGTGCCTTCCGAAGCACGGAGACGCTCGAAATTAATGTCACTAAATATGGTCAGAATGGTCACCCATCCATTAACCGACCGCGGCGTAGGTAGCTTGACTTTCGTTAGCGCTAACGAACCACTGTCACAGCTGCGCCACGAGCGCCTCGACTTGCTTATCTGCCAGTTAATCTAGTTTAAAAAATTTAAATGAGAAGGCACTATAGAGCAAAGTAAATTTAACTCTCTCTAAATCTATCGAGTATAGAAATTCTCTAGCGTAGCGAGGAAAAAACGAAGACTCTTTTTAAAATCTTAAATAATAATGAATAAGAAACTATCGATACTTTTAGGGACATCCCTTTCTACAAATGTAAAGACGCAACGGAGGCAATTAAATTAACATATTTTTATTATGCATTAGCGCCATGCAAATTTGTACAAGTTTGCTTTATCAATTACCCTGAGGAAGACCTGATCGGGGTTATCATCAGGATATGAAATATACCTACTCGTATGTGGAAGGTATTTACAAATAAATACCTAGGTTTTAAGACAATATTATCTGCATTACATAAAAATCTTTTATCCGATTGCCACACTTATTTATTATATGCCACACTCATTGCATATCGTCATACGCATTGTTTCAGCCATAGAATAAATAAATAAGTAGGTTCAGCATAGAATAAATAAATTGTTTCAGTTGTCCTTTACTAGACGGTTGCCTGGAAGAATCGTTCCTCTCGTAGCTACAAGACAACCTATATTGTACGAAAATGTTATTTTTAACTGTTATTTTAATTTTTTTGTGTGCAATAAGAAATATTTATGTTTACGCGGTTTTTTATGTGTTGATTCATTGATATTCTAATTTAAGAACCTGAGCATATTCACCAGGGTGATTTGGTCCAAAGTGTACGAATTCTAGTGTAACTTCTGAAACAGACCATTATGATATGAAATATCGCAGTATAAATAAAAAGCAAGTTATTAAAACCGTTTCGATTAATACTGAGAGTGATAAAATATCGGCATGAAAGGTTTTATTGTGATTTTACGTGAACCGACAAAGTTCGCGATGCATAAAACCTTTTGAAGTTTAATATTAATTGGATTCCGTCGACCAATACTGGGTAAAGTAAAGGTATTGCGGATTCTATAGAAAGCATTTTATTTGTTCATTACCCGTTGCTTTTGGCAATTAATGTTTATATAATTGTTTGATTTATTCGATTTTTTAAGTACTTCGTCTTCAAAGGCCAATATAAAAGCCAAACTTTTATATATTTTAAGGGGGAAATTCTGGTATCTACGATGGGAATTCTTAATGTTGACTGTGACTGTATCCGACTCCGATTCCGGTTCCGATTCCGATTAATCAAATTAAAAAACTCCGAATCCGACTTCGGTCCCGATAAATTTACCTCCGTTGCATCCCTGATTATAATTTATAATCATACAATGTCTGTAAAAAGTTTCCTTTAGTGAGGATAGCTGGGATACATTGGATGCAGGTGGCTGTCGATCGGGCATTGTGGAGGTCGCTAGACGAGGCCTATGTTCAGTGGACATCCTATGTCTGATATGCTGAAAAAGGGAGACCATAAATAGGGAGAGGAACAGAAAAAGCTCCTAGAATACGCGACAACATAAGAATAACACTTAAAAAAAAGATTTTATCATAAAAAAGGCGATTAACTTTTAATAATTTATTGAATTAATCCAAAAACATATTTGAATTCCTAAATTAGAATTAGTTAATCCAGTCATTAACATAATTTTGCATACTTTAATCTATCGAAGATTTTTGATAAATAAAGATATAGATAATTCTGTAAATTGACAGCTTTTGTAATTATTTTACTCATTTAGCAACAGTTAAACATCAAAGACGAAATAAGTTACGAGAAAAATAAAATATTTGCAAATGCATTAACGAAATTACCAAAGCTTTTTACTAATTTAAGAGAACCTTAATTTATTGACTAGACGAAGTACGGGACTAAAATCCATTTAGCTAGAACACGTTAATTATGCAATAACTATTTTGCATTTCAGATTCATCTCGTCTCATCCTCTGCTAGCGCACTGCCCTCTTTAAAGCACCCAATTTACTTTTAAAAGCAAAGGAACAAATTGTGTTCATCCTCATTTTTTTAAAGCGTTCGTTTGTAAATGGGAGAATAAGAAAAGTCCATTTATCTCTTATCGGCAACAACAGGGCTTTAAGATCAGTTTTAAGTATAATAACGCATTGCGACGTACGCTCTTTCTCCGTACATCGGTGGACCCATGCGCAAAAGGCATTCGGTTAAAGGCGCCCGCACGGGTAGGCTGCGTTCCCTGCCGCCACCACTAGTGCCCGACGTTACACGTATTCGAATATCAAATTCGAAATTTCGATTCAATAAATTTATACTATAAGGGTGAATTTAAAAAAAATAATTCAAACATTAATTCCAACCAGTGACTTGTGTGTTCCCCAATAAGAATTGTTTCATAAAATCGGATTGGTTTCGTGCCGTTAAAGTGTTTGTGAATATTTTACGATAATTTGGAATAGTGAATAATTGGAAGGAAAATTGTGTTTTCAAGGTGAGTTTTCGACTATTTCGAGTGTTGTGTCGTGTTGTGATTTAACGGAGCTTTTCGGATACGGCGATTAAAGGTAAGTTAATTATTTAGGTAGTTACTAATTTAAGTTAGATTTATACGTATATTACTCGTCTATTTTCTTCCGTTTATTATAGTATTACGTAACGTAAAACAGTTATTATAAACGGCTTTAGCTTCATTATTAATTTATTTCAAAGCTTTTTTCATGAATATTTAAAAGTACCCACACATTGGTTTTAAGGACTTTACCTATTACAAATTAAGTCGATGGAAGCCTTTTTAAGAGATTTATTACTGTAGGTGCTTAATTAAATTATATTTTATTCAATTTAATTATGCATACAATTTGCGCTGTGAGTTATTGAGCTAAGAAAGTAGCGTTAGTAAATAACTCGAATTGCAAAAGAAAAAAAAACTTTTATCGATTATCGAAAAAGGACGAAAGCTTAAAAATTACTTACTGTATACTTAAATTAAGATAGGTAGTTTATTGATAATAATGTTTAATTTCTATAGGATTTTAATTTTTAAGCGAAATTTTTTTTTGAAAAAACGTTTTTTTACTGAATCATACCTAATTTATTTTTGTTTGTATTTACGTTATTAATGGAAATCGAATTAAAGGAAATACATATAGAGCTTACACGTTGAGTATTAAGTAACTGCAATCTTTATTAAATTCACTGTAGAAAAATAATCTTTTCGGCATTCAAGCAATGAAAAAAGTTTGAAAGAAGCAAGGCGTAGTTTATGAAAAAACTTCTCATTTAAAGAAAAGTGGGGCCATAGTTTGTGGTCAACTTTGAACTACGTCGGAAGCAGAAAATAGGTAGGTACTATGTAGTTAGGATTATTTAAACTGTCGTGCTAATATTCGTGTCTATTTTAAAAAAAGAACTTACTAGATACCAGAATTTGTTTTTTCTTTCTTTAAAGCGTTTCGCTGGCCAGTATGATTTTGAATCGCAGGCTGCTAATTTATACTGTTGTTTGTCTTTACTGTCCTTATGGGACGTTTTTGAGCCGTGTCAAAAACGTCTATAAGGAACAGTTTCGCCACTAACTTAGATTTTAGTAATTAATCCCATCATCAGCCCGCGCAGCCCACTGCTGGACATAGGCATGTCCAAACGCTCGTCACTTTGATCGATCCTCGGCTACTCGTATCCAGCTCCTGCCAGCTAAAAACGTTACTCCATTTTGCCCTTGATAACTAATCTGTCAGATATCTAAGATACTATCCTGATGCCAATTGAACCTTTTGAACGCCAAGCTACGAACGTACTGTCGTCGTGTCCTGTAATACAACTCTGTCGTCAGTTCTTTACGACAGTTATTGTTGTTACTTATATCTAGACCAAGATTTCCTAAGCATGCTAATATAGGTCCATCGCTGGATATAGGCGTATGTTGAACTAAGGTCATCGTATCTTTATTAGGTATATCGGCAGCAACCAATTAACTAAACCACAAACTTTGGGTCTGTTTATCGGCACGCAATTTAAGGTCACAAATTAACTGGATACGGTATACGGCACAATTAGGGTTGTTATAGTAATTCGAGCACTAAGTACTTCTATTACTTGACCTTATTTTGAGAGTTAATAGAGGTAAACGAATAAAACTGTGTTAGTCATTTTCGGTCACTTTTTGCACAGCGTCATCTAACCTATAAAATAAACACCATATTGATGCTTGGCAGTCCACAACTGTACGCTTTATTCCCAATTTTCTGCATCGCACGACCAAGATATGGAATTCTTTGTCATAAGCGGTGTTTCCGATCCGATACGACTTGCAATTATTTAAAAAAAAGCGTATTCTTTCCTTATAGGCCAGCAGCGCATTTGTGATTCCACGTGATTTGCAGTTGTCTATGGGCGGCGATTGTCACTTTCCATCAGGTGTGGTGTGGCGCATACTCGTCTGCCCGCTATAACATAAAAAAAAACAAATATTGGCATTTAGTTGCCTTTTAAGTCCAAACCCTCAACCTCCTCAGTATAAACCAACTTCTCAATCACTGCACTATTTTTGTTATTTATTGCAGTGTTTGAACAACTCCTATGTTAGTCCATTTAGGCACTCAGCCCAATTGATATTAAGCTGACACTGCGGTCTATTTATTATCTATGTTGCGGACAACTATGAGTGAGTCCCCCTCCATAGACAAAATTGTTTGTAAAATTCTAACCGTATAGAAGCGTCTATTCTCGCCATTCACTTACCTTACTATTGTCTTCAAAATTTCACGAGTAAAATACATAAAAAGCATATTATTTTCCATAAAAAAACCATTCTTTCCATAAAAAAAGACATCCATTTAATTTGTCTTTGAATTACCTTTAAAACAAAAGAAATGGCGCGACGTAAGATTTTTAACAATCGTCAATTTGCGAAGCTCACAGTCATCCGGATTTACGTTGTTATTAAAATATTTCATTTTATCTATTCCATTTTGAGGCATTATTTCAATTTATTCATCCTTTTATTATGCAAAAGTTGCTCGTTTATCACCTGTCGAGTTGCAGCTCAAAACATTGGCTGGATCACTATTGATGTATCCAACTTTTTAATGAAAAGAGAGAAGAGAAAATTTAAAACGGCTATATGTAGACCGACAAACTTATCTGTTCCCATGGCCAAAATTGGAACTACGTGAAATGTCAGTTTTTGCAATGCAAAACGATATTTATATAATGACAGTACTAAAACGGCAGTAGCGATGCCGCCTTCGGAACAGATAAGTTTGTCGGTCTATAAATGCATTGGTTGGATAATCAAAAAAATCTAATTCAAAGTATTTATTTTGTAATCTGATTTGCAATCTTTTTGCAATTAAATCACGTCAAAACTTTTTATCCTACTAGCATTTCGAAGTGTGAAAAATGGTGGGTTTAAAATGGAGTAAGTAAATTCATTTTGTGTTGTAATGTGATATTCCGTCTCTGATTATTAATTTTTTATATTTCTCATTTTGTAAATGGTTCTAACTTAAAATGGAAAAATAAGTTCCAGTTCCTAAAAATAAAGCAATGCTTCAGTTTGCAATTACGAAGCTGAAAGGCATTGAAGAAAATTTCGTTCAACTTGCTCCATATCGCTTAAACACTGCCTTTAAAAATACGCAGTAAATATTTGAACTAGCAGATGGTAAATCTTTCTGTTAGAATATTAATCAAGTTTTTTACGTACAAATAAAATATAAAAACATCGTTTAATGGGACTTGAACATGTTTTAATAACGCATGGACGTGTAATCCAATGTTATGGATGTTAAGTTGCGTGATAACTATCATAACAGTTATATGTCATGTTCCTATGTGCCAATGAACGGTAATTCTCTTGTCGAAGAGTTGAACTGCCCACCGCTTCACCTAATTAAACATTTTTTAGGTAATTTTATTTAACAAGGTAAAATGTATCCTGTGTATTTCTTCAAGGTCTTAATAATTTTTTTTAATATTCTAAGTCAGTTGGCAGACAGACACGCAGCCAACCTGATGGTAAGCGGCCACTGCGACCTATTCCATTGAGGGACACTTCACCAGAAAGCGTCACTCAATGTGCTGCCAGACTGTAGACTCATTGATCTTCGAGTCTTTGGTACTGGCTGCCTCATTAATACTGCTGGATCACAGCCAGAGCTATTATGGCGGCAGATTTCACCTGTGGGGGTGGTAGCTAGCCAGTCGGACTCTGAAAAAGCCCTACCACCAACCAGACCCTAAGCAGGAATCGAACCCATGACCTCCAGTTTTTATACTCGAGCGGCTTAGCCACTGTTCCACGGAGGCGGTCAAAATAATTTACGATCCTTCTTTTTTCTCCGACTCCGAGCGTTTTGTCCTCATCTATTCAGGGTACCATTTAATAGGAGCGACTGCCATCTGAACTCCGCAAGCCTACAGGGAACCTAGAATAATCGCATCATGGGTAACACAACCATTCTACTGTGCAGGTTTCTTTCCGCCAAAGATAAGTTAGTGGGAAACACGGACATAGAAAATCCATAGAACTCTCGCATGTTACAACAGCAAGTACTAGAAAGCATTACACATACAATTGTCTGATCTCAAAAGTAAGGAGCTTAAGCTTGTGTTGCGAGTATTAGAATTAACGAACGTAACAATTCTAGCTCCACTTTTGCTAACTACCCGCTAAAGTGGAGCGTCTACATCGCACTATTTGGTTTCATAAAAAAGTTATGACAATTTTATGCAAAGATGCGCCATTGTTTTTATACAGATAGTGATCATTTGGACAACTAAACGCTTGTAAGCGGCGAAAATAAGTTTAGGCTAAGAACTCACGGCGCGGTTTTTAATCGCGCCCGCAGCGGTTGCTGGGTCGCGGCCTCTGATTTATATGAAAAAAGTAAGAGCAGTTTTCAGGACGCGAATTGTGTAATTGCGCGCGCGCGTTTGTTTACGATTCCCGCCCGCCGTCGGGGCGGGTAGCGCCCGCTCACTCTCCGATTGCTTGGCGGACGACCGCAATATTAAGTAACCGGCGCGGGCGGGAGATACAGAAATCCGACGCCATTTTACACTAGTGACATATAAATGGCAGCGTGACGTACCAAAAGAAAACTTATCGTGGACGGTTTGTAACCGCAAATCAACCGCGGCGGCTGCGGAATCGCACAAATCACCGGTCTCGTGAGTTTTGAAATAAAAACGTAGGAAGCGGCGCGGCGGGCCCTTAACCGCAGCGGGCGCGATTGAAAACCTCACCGTGAGTTCTTAGCCTTACATCGCGTGTTTAAGCGATGGGTTCATTATCAATGATCTATGGCACGTTTTACACTTGCTAGACTTTTAAATCCTTATCTACGGTACGTTTGTTTCGGAGGGATTTGTGCGTGGTTTTATTAGTTGTTGATTTGGATAAAGGCTGCATTTTGTAGTGTTTTTGAGGCTAGCCTGGTTTATTCTGCTGTCAGTATTGTCAGATATAGGTAAACAAGCATTTTTTTTTCATGTAATTCCTTCATACTTTGCAGATTACTCTAGTATTTAAGGAACGAAGCCCACCTGTAAGTGCCTTGCCACACTGGCGGATTGCAAGCGTTTTCAACGCGGAGCGGTCGCGCAGCGAACACGCCGCGTGCCCGCGGCGGTGACGTCGCGGCTGCGCGGCGGTGACGCCGCGGTTGCGCGGCGTGTTCGCCGCGGAGAGAGGCGTGGACGTCATGTTGTAAACTCGCATACCAAAGTCCCGACTCCCCTTTTATTTTTATAAGATTTTTTTTTTATTCTGAATAGAAAGGCTTAATCACAAATGCGATTATGTCGCCCTTTTATAAGATTATAATTATTGGTGTACTTATTTACCTACCATACAACTCGGCACTTGTTTTTCTAAATTGAAATTTTTTAAACATGATATCTAATACGATCGTCACATAGGAATGCTGCCCAGCACAACTACAGCAGTTTTAACTTGACGTTCCTTAGATATAGTTTTGACCTGGCTTTGGATTTCGAATATTTATACTGCATTACTGTTGACCCTTTGTGGCACCTTTTTAGGGTTCCGTAGCCAAATGGCAAAAAACGGAACCCTTATGGATTCGTCATGTCTGTCTGTCTGTCTGACTGTCTGTCTGTCTGTCCGTCCGTATGTCACAGCCACTTTTTACCGAAACTATAAGAGCTATACTGTTGAAAATTAGTAAGTAGATGTATTCTGTGAACCGCATTAAGATTTTCATACAAAAATAGAAAAATAATAATAAATTTTGGGGGCTCTCCATACTTAGAACTGAAACTCAAAAAATTTTTTTTATCCAATCCTTACGTGTGGGGTATCTATGGATAGGTCTTTTAAAATGATAATGAGGTTTCTTAAATATTTTTTTTCTAAACTGAATAGTTTGCGCGGGAGACACTTCCAAAGTGGTAAAATGTTGGTCCCCCCCCCCTGTAACTTCTAAAATAAGAGAACGATAAATCTAAAAAAAATATATGATGTACATTATTATGCAAACTTCCATTGAAAATTGGTTTGAACGAGATCAAGTAATAAGTTTATAAATTTTTGGGGCTTCCAATACTTAGAACTGAAACTCAAAAAAAAATTTTTCTTCAAACCCTTACGTGTGGGGTATCTATAGATAGGTCTTTAAAAATGATAATAAGGTTTCTTATATAATTTTTTTTCTAAACGGAATAGTTTGCGCGAGAGACACTTCCAAAGTGGTAAAATGTTGGTCACCCCCCCCCTCTAACTTCTAAAATTTGAGAACGATAAAACTAAAAAATATATATGATGTACATTACCATGCAAACTTCCATTGAAAATTGGTTTGAACGAGATCAAGTAATTAGTTTTTTTTTAAAACGTCATGAATCGTAAACTGCAATTTTCCTCTCATTCAATCAACTCAAATATAAAAACTTCGATCAAACTTACAAAGAACTACAAGAACTTTTATATTATGATGATACTTGCTGCTACGAACCCTTCATGGGCGAGTCCGACTCGCACTTGGCCGGTTTTTTGGTGTCTTTTTGTATTCATTATGTTCCTTGTGTGCATATTAATTCCTCCTCGGAATCCATTCTGTTACTGAATGTACGCTGACGTCGCGGTGCCGTCGCGGTTCCGCGGCGAACACGCCGCGCAACCGCGGCGTCGCCGCCGCGGACACGCGGCGTGTTCGCTGCGCGACCGCTCCGCGTTGGAAACGCTTGCAAACCGCCAGTGTGGCAAGGCACTAATGTTTGTCCATGGCTGTTGATGTTAATTTGAGGGTTAAGTTTGATTTTCAGCCTTTTTTTTTAATAAAAACGTGACTAGACTAAGTTATAACGGGATTTTGAATATTTATTAGTTTGCTTTAACTACAACCTCGGGGTCAATTCGATGTCATTTGCGTCCTTTTTCATTAAGAAACACTTAATCAGAAACTCAATTCAGCAGGCTCTTTCGATCTCTGAGCCTTAACATCGTCGAAACACAGCCAAAGCTATTGAAATAGTTACGTCATAAACTGTTTACTATCATACCATACAATCATTTGTGAGTAATATTTATCCGTTGTCTAGTACCCATTGTAACAAGCTATGTTTAGTTTGGGGTTAGATTGCTATGTGTTATTAATGTCCCAGGATATTTTTTATGGCGGCAGATTTCACTTGTTGTCAATCTGTGGTCTAGTCTGGCTTTTGTATTTTGCCATTTTAACGGTGAACTACAAGTGTCCACGGCGTCTATTAGTATTTGATCACATTTTCATTTCCTTTTATAATTATTAATATGTCGCGTTCATTTAATGATAAGCTAAGGGAACTGTGATCATTATTGCGTTAATTGTAACAATTCGCATGTCACATATAATTGAATTCAGCGTCACGAAATGGGTCATATCGAGTTCGATGTTCAATGGTTAAGACGACAGTTAATCGTTAGTTCCAAGGAAGCTACGCAAAGCTTTCAATGCAATGCAGCAACTAAGCAACTGTGCCAATAAATCTATTATAAAAATTAATGCCACTTTTCGTTGTTATTTTATAACTCAAGAACGGGATCACACAACCAAACCAAATGTTCAGGCTCTGTTCGAACTATTTAGTAGATGGTTTATGTGAAGTTTGCACAAAATCGGTCGAGCGGTTCTTGATTTATCACATTTTTTGATATTTCACTTTATACGTAGCCAAGCACGTACCGGGCCGCTAGTAGTTTATTATAATTTTTATCAACTTTTCTTTGCGATTCGAAAAAGATCGTAAGCTTTTGCACACAGTTATTATTGCAAAATGACCTAGCCCAAAGCGGTTAACTTTAACACATTAATGAAGTCCGTGAAAATCAACCGCATGACAGAAAAAAACAGAAATGTGAACGTACGAAACACATCAATGAAACAGAAGAAAAACATTTATAATAGTTCTTTAAAGTCTTAGTACAGTTGTTTCAGTCAACACGTCTTCACGTGGAGTTTCAGTTGAACTCGCACCAGTGAGTCCGCGGTGTGAAGGCACTTTTGTTCCGCTCAGCGCAAACTTAACCCTTTGTCTGCTGTGTATGAGTGTTACGGTTTGGGCGCGGAGTTTTCTCATCGTCGCGGTTTGATTACACTTGCGAAGGTGAAAATGTTAATTTAAGTTTGTTCAAGACTTTTGTGATTTTAATTGGCAGAGAGCGACACAGCTCACCTGATGTAATTGGCTACTGCGGCCCATCACATTGAATATTGTATGCAACTCTTACCTTATTAAATTGACCGTCTCAAATACCCACTTGCATCAAAAAGAGTACAATCTGGGCAAAACTCATCAGAAACAATAAAAAAAAACAGCTTTGGTTGTGTTCCGAATCCGATGCCAGTATACTTGAAATACAACGCTCAAAGATCAGAGGAGCCTTCAATGTAGTAGCACATTAAGCGACGCTTTTTTGATAAAAATCGCTAAATGGAATAGGCTGCTTACCATCAAGCATTCTGCGTGCCTGTTCTCTAACTGGAATGACACAAAAATACCTAAAAAATATTATTCAACTTTATCGTCTGATTTCTTTAACAAAAGGTTTTATCACTCAACAATACGTTTACTTTACTCCTACGTGTTCGAGGAATTCGTCTTAGAAATACAGCCTCTAGGTAGAGTCTAGTATCTGAAAGCAAGCATTTAAGATATCATTTTAGATGGCTCATTTAGTTGGCTATAATTCTGCCTCTAGGTATTGAAACAATTTCATCATAAACAATGTTGTACGATAAAATTAAACACATTTGTCAAAAAAGAAAAAGTAAAAGGAAAAAAAGGACTTACTCGCGGTTTATTAAAAACTTGCTTGTTTCTTAGATTCTTTGGAATTGCGTCTCTGAGAATTCTTTATAGAAACGGAAAACATAGTGACGAAACCTGCACACTCACTACTAATATTATAAAGAGGAAAGATTTGATTGTTTGTTTTAATTGAATAGGCTTCGAAACTACTGAACTGAATTAAATTTCTTTACTTCACTTCCACTTAACATCTGGTGGAGTGGGGTCATTTGCCGGGCTAAGTATAAAAAAAATCTTTCACTATTGGAAAGCTGCACTATCCCCGGCTGTCATTGGGCACTTTTGATCCCGGAAATTTGGGGGGAAGGAGGGGATATTTGAAAAAAGAAATTACGAGCGGGTGAAACCGCGGGGTGGAAGGCTAGTATGTAATAACTGGACTTCCCAAATCCTGGATCTTGGTGCAAACCAGCGTTGCCAGAAGGTTACTTTTGTAACCTTTTAGGTGATTTTTGACTCCTTAAGGTTACTTTTAGGTGACACGACTCACAAGGTTACTTTTAGGTGATTTTTCGGAATTTGCGTGCGGAAAGCATTTTTCAAATTCATTTCAAATTAAACCGACCGTCTCGGTCGCCCGGTCAATCGTATTTGTTCGTATCTTGTCGACGTTTTTTTTTGCTCACCAAAAGAATTGGTGAAGGGTTACTTTTCCTACAAACAGGTTACTTTTTTGTACATCTTAGGTGACTTTTGACAAGACCTCGCTGGCAACACTGGCGCAAACGTACCCTTTCTAGTTCCGGACAAAACGCTCGGAAAAAGGAGATAGTAAACAATGCATTTAAGAACTACGAAAAAAAGACAAAACCTTACAAGCCTAGGAATACGGAACGTTACTCTTTGTTTAAAGTCGGTTAAAAAGTGTTAAAATTTTCACATTTCCAGTGTAATTTGTCTCCATTAAGACCCAACTTTATTGTGCCTCGACGGAACAACGTATTTCACGTAACCAATGAACGCAAAAACAATTATGTAATTCGAATTGGACTGTAACGAAATTGCTATAAATTAAAATATATATATTTTTAAGGTGTTATTACTTTATCCAACATAATTAATTGTGTATTTGTGGATGGTTTTTTGTTCGGAAAATACCACAGAATAGAATAGAATAGAATAGAATAGAATCATTTATTTCATAGAACATTGTACAATAAAAGATCTTAAAATATAAATACGTTTCACATGCCCTGCCATCACTGGCGTAGAAATATTTATAAATTACAGTTAAAATTTATTAATAGAAGTGGCTACGAGGAGGCTTCTTAGGGGTGCAGGTACGGGTTTTAAAATGAAGCACGTAGACTTTATAGAAACTTGATGTAATATTACACACGTATACATTTAAAGACTGTGTGGTGCGTGTGGTCTGCGCGCTGTCGAAATGGCGAGTGAGTGTGTGAGCGCGCCGCGCTTTGCAAGTGGGGTCCGGCCGGCTAACCGGTTTGGCGTTAACAGGCTCCCCGGGTTGGAGCGTTCAGGTCCAAGGTGTCCTCTGTAGGCAGCAGGCAGAGCCTATTGTAAGCTCTTCTCAAGACGCCCGCCGATGTGGTCACTTCTGCGACGCGTGCGATGCCGTCGCGGCCAGGATGTAGTCGGGAGATGCGGCCAAGCAGCCATCGGTTAGGTGGGAGGCGATCCTCCTTGATCACCACTAGATCTCCGAGTTGCAGGCTCCTTCCGGTGCTACGATGCCATTTGTTTCGTGTCTGCAAGTTGGAAATATATTCCAGATAATAACGATTCCAGAAATGTTGTGTTAAGAGTTGTGCTCTTTGGTAGCGAGGCAGTGCGTGAATTCTGGTTGTTTCTTCCATGTCAATCGGTGATTGAGGCAACATTGTGATCGTTCGTCCAATCAGAAAATGAGATGGGGTCAGTGGAATAAGATCATTTGGATCTGATGATAAGGAAGTTAATGGGCGAGAGTTTAGAATTCCCTCAATACCTACAAGGACGGTGTTCATTTCTTCGTAAGTTAAATGGGCTAGCGAAAGAACTCGATTTAAATGGTGTTTTACAGATTTTACAGAACTTTCAGCTAGGCCGTTAAAATGCGGACTATATGCAGGGGAAAATTTGAAAGTTATAGACTGCTCCGCCGTTTTCGAACTAATGTCATTACATTTTGTTTTTAAAAATTTTGAAAGCTCATTACTGGCTCCTACGAAATTAGTACCATTATCTGAATAGATAAAGACAGGCTTACCTCTGCGGGCCACAAATCTGCTCAAAGCAGCTAAAAATGTTTCGGTACTTAGGTCAGTCACCAGCTCCAGATGTACTGCCCTTACAGCTAAGCAGACAAATACACAAATATATGACTTTATCAATCTACATCCTCTACCTTTTCTGTCTGCAATCAGTATAGGGCCAGCATAATCTACTGCTGTGTTAAAAAAAGGGAATTGGCTATGAAGTCGTTCCTCTGGCAGGTTAGCCATGATAGGCTGATTAGACCTTCCCGCAAACCTGCAACACTTGTGACATTCATGTGTTATCTTTCTTACAAGATTACGACCACCAATTATCCAAAATTTATGTCTTAATGTAGACAACATTAATTGAGGGCCAGCGTGCATAAGCAGTTTATGATAGTGTTTAACCAATAATTTAGTAATATAATGTGATGAGTGAAGCAAGATTGGATGTTTTGTATCATAATCGTAGTTCGAATTGGAAAGTCTACCGCCAACTCGTATTAAATTATTATCTGACATAAATGGATTTAAGTTTAATAGTTTTGATTTATTAGGGAGGTTGTTATTATTTTGCAAAATTTTATGTTCTTTCGTAAAGGCATCTAATTGAATGATTTTACACAATGCGTGCGTAGCTAAATTTAACTCTTTCACTGTCAAATGACCATTAAATCTCATAGTGGGATTTCGACAGTTGTGTATAAAACGTAATAAGTAAGCTGTAATTCTTTGCAATTTGCTAAAATTAGAATATTTAAATATGTAGTTATGTTGCTCAGTGGCAACATTACATTCTAACCTGGTCTCAGGTAGTGAAGAGTGTGTATGATTTGGTTGCATGGGCCATGATGATTCATTCTGCAATAAAAATTGTGGACCAGAAAACCAAAGACTGGAAGTTTGTAATTGTCTTGCATTACATCCTCTAGAACCAATATCTGCAGGATTCAAGTTAGTAGGTACATATCTCCAAGTTTCTGGCTCAGTGTATTCTGTGATTTCATTGATTCTATTTAGTACAAATGTTTTTAAAGTTGATTTGGGTGCCCGGATCCAACCTAGCACTATTGTAGAATCGCACCAGTATACTGACCGGTCTACCTTTAATCTTAATGAAGTTTTGACTTTGTGTGCCAATCTAATTGCCAATAACGCGCCACAAAGCTCTAAACGAGGTATGGTCATGCCTTTTAAAGGCGCAACTCTACTTTTTGACATCATTAAGTGGACCTCAATATCACCATCTGCTGATATAGATCGTATGTATATGCATGCACTGTAAGCATGTAGGGATGCATCGCTAAAGGCATGAATTTCAATAAATGTATACGAATCTGATAATGTATGACGTGGAATTTTAATTTCATTTAATAGTGAAAGAGATTTTAAGAATGAAAACCAATCAGTTTCAAGTTCTGAAGGCAATGGATCATCCCATGAGACCTTGGAGGCCCAAAGTTTTTGTAATATAATTTTACCTTGTAAAATGCAGGGATTTACAAGCCCTAACGGATCAAATATTTGACCTACCGTAGACAAGACCGACCGCTTGCTCAATCTGTTCTGAGATGAATCAATATCAACAGAGAACAGTAGTGTATCAGATTTGCAAGACCACCTCAAGCCTAGCGTTTTTGCGTTATCATCATTTACTAACTTGAGCAAATTGTCGCTGTCTTTGTCTCCCTGGATGTCCATTAAAATATCTGGGCAATTAGATCGCCACTTTCTTAAGTGAAATTGACCTTTTTTAAGTTGCGTAATCACACCCTTAATAATGTCTTTGAGGGTTGATTTTGAATCATGACCACTTATATAGTCATCTACATAGCAATCATGTATAATAGTTTCGCGTACTAATGGATCTAAACATTCTTGGCCTAACTGTACCAAGCAACGAGTAGCTAAGTATGGGGCCGACGCAGTGCCGTAGGTCACGGTGTTAAGTTTGTATGTTTTTAATTCTTGACTGGGATCAAAACGCCAAAGTATCTGTTGCAAACATCTTTGATTTTCTGCAACTAAGACGCAACGATACATTTTCTCACAATCAGATGTAACAACGTATTTATGCTGGCGAAAACGAATTAAAATACTAATGAGATCGTCTTGTACAGTCGGCCCTATATTTTGAATATTATTAAATGATAAACCTGATGTGGTCTTTGCCGAGGCATCGAATACCACTCTAAGTTTGGTTGTAAGACTGGATTCCCTTAAAACACCGTGGTGTGGAAGTATGTATGCATGTTCATCAGTGTTACAACTCATATTCAAGGACATGTGACCTAGGTCAATGTACTCTTGCATAAAGTCGCAATATTTCTCTTTAAATAACGGATAACGTGCGAATTTTCGTTCTAATGATTGAAATCTTTGAAAAGCTTGTTCATAAGATTCACCTAACGTATCTGGTGATTGTTTTAATGGTATTTGTACTACAAAACGACCATCACTTTGACGTGTCGTTGTAGAAGTAAAATGCAATTCGCAATCATTTTCTTGTTTTGTAGTTGAGCGAGGCGAGGGTACGGATTCTAACTCAAAAAATTTATTTAAATTATTTTGAAGCTCGATATCATTAATAAAATGGCAATGGACTGTATTATTGTGCGTATGTTGAGTTGTATCCACCCTTTTAAACGGCATTGAACCAGAAACTAACCAACCGAATTTAGTATTGCTAAGAATCGGCTTATTTTTACCTAATGGAATGCGGTCGTTATCAAGCACATTCCAAAACACGTCAGCACCTAGCAACATGTCAATATGAGTAGGTATATTAAACGTTGGATCAGCTAATGTGATATTTTTAGGTATATTCAACATCTTTATATCGAACTTTGTGGCTGGCAGCTTCTGCGTTATTTGTGGTAAAACAAAACAATCAATGTTTGTTGAATAATTTTCTGTTCGCGATTTAATGGTAACAGCAGCTCGTTTGTTTATTTTAATTGACTCGCGACTTAACCCTTCGACAAACGTCGAAGTTGCATGCAATGGAATGTTCAATTTTTGCCGTAAACTTTCTGTGATAAAATTAGACGTGCTGCCATTATCCAACAAAGCGCGAACAGTATAACACGAACCATCAGTACCGAACACATGTACGAGTACTGTGGACAGCAGGACACATGTGTCATGTACAGATGACAGCACAACTTCATTTAATTCTGAAGTGTCATTTTGAACCTCTTGTGCCGCCAGCATAACGCATTTATCCTCTTTCGAGGGCGAAAAAGGAGGTGCAGGCCCTTTGGGCTCACTGTTTGTCACCTCTTCACTGTGCAACAGTGTGTTATGCCACTTGGAACAAATCCTACACGGACCGAACCTACATTTGTTTACGTCGTGTCCATGACGCAAACAATTAATGCAAAGTTTTAATTGTTTCACCCTATTTATTTTAGCATGTATAGATAAAGATTTGAATTTTGGACACTGGTAAATTGCGTGTTGTTGTTTGCATAACGGACACGTAAACGAAGATTTATTATTTTCCGCGTTTGCTACCAAAACGCGCGGACGTGAACCAGTCGAAGTTGGTTCACTGTGTCTACGCTTACTGTTCGTCATGTTTATTGTCTCCAGCAAACAAGCCCGATCGTTAATGAATTTAAGAAATTGGTCTAAATCAGGTAGTTTTTCAAAATTATTTGTATATTCTTTCCATTTTCTATTAGTTATATTATCGAGTTTGCCGGAAATCATGTGAATTAGCAACGTATCCCAGTTCCGCGTACTAACGTTAAGAGTCTCAAGAGCTCTAAGGTTTTTATTTAAATTATCGTTTAAGTTACGTAATGAAACAGCTGACTCCCTTGGTATAGGTTCTATATCAAATAAAGCCTGAATGTGATTGTTAATTAACACCTTATTATTGTGATATCGTTCACACAACAATTGCCACGCAATGTCATAGTTGGCTGCGGAAAAGTCTAATGAACCTATAACATTTGCTGCTTTATCCTTTAATGAGGAATGTAAATAATGAAACTTGCTGATTTTAGGTATGCTATCATTCAAATGAATAAGAGAAATGAAAGTGTCATGAAATCGTAACCAATCCTCAAAATTGCCAGAAAATGTAGGTAGTTGTATAACAGGCAAGTTTAAAGTCT
Organism: Mecyna flavalis; assembly: GCA_949319885.1. Taxonomy (NCBI): domain Eukaryota; kingdom Metazoa; phylum Arthropoda; class Insecta; order Lepidoptera; family Crambidae; genus Mecyna; species Mecyna flavalis. The sequence goes on along the minus strand of OX439417.1, from coordinate 1,565,074 downwards.
GTGTTTTATCGGCTGTAAGAACAGTACCTGATGCTGATGAGGTTGACGCGCCGTCATCCTTGCAGGGCTGCGCAGAGGTGAACCTGCTTACCAACTCGCGTGCGCTGCCGACGGTTGCGAAGTACTCAACCTCGAACAACTCGCGATACTGGTACTCCTTCTCACAGTCACTCTCTGAAATGTCCATACAACTTTCTATTTCAATCTGTAACGCGTCAAATTCACCATACCACTCCTCAATTTTAGATAATCTAACATTAAGATCACTAAGTTGTATTTGACTCCGGTTTTCACATGAAGAAATTAATGTTAAATAAGATTTAAATTGCGTTAGCTTCGATTTATATGAGCTACGCTTCCTTTTTAATTCGAGAAGCTTCGACATGATGAAAAAAAATAAGAGCGGGTAGGTGAGGTAAATTTAAAATAGCAACTGTAACGAAAAAATAAAATTATTAATTAGCAAGTAAAATTGTGATTAAAGATCGTAGTTGTAAAATGTAATGACAATAGAACGAATACTTAAAGGCGTAATGTGCAGCGATGATGAATAGTGCAATCAGCTGACCGAGCGCACACTGTAAGCGCAGGTAGGCAGCTATAGCAAGCGAGCGATAGGCAAATAACGGCACCTGCGTGCGCCACGGAACTGGAAAATGATAACGGGATATTTGAATACCTAACGTATTTGCAAAGCAATTAAAGACACGTTTTTTAAGTACGTGTTTGGGACTTTAAAGATGTAATATTAAAAATTAGAAGATTTAGTTTGGAACGGAAAAATGTGAATAAATATGAAAATTAATATTAATGATTGAATTTAAAAAATAAAGATTTAAATGCAATTAAATGCGTGATATGAAAAATGTATAAAGAGGGGCGGTACAAAGAAGGGTATCATGGAACGAACTCACAGTTAGCCTTTTTGCTCCTCCAACCGTCTTGGTTTAATCCTCGATTAATTCGTCGACACAGGCACGTAACGCTAGGCCTCTTAATGCCAATGGCCTAGGGTGCGATGATGCCGACTGCAATTCTTGAATCTTGAATTTGTGACTGCGCCACGGCCGTATTCTGCTACCCTCTGGTTTCTTCCTCTGGTCCAACGGTCGAAAGTTCTTGTAAATCCGGTGTGAAGGTCCAGCTGGCTACGAGGAGGCTTCTTAGGGGTGCAGGTACGGGTTTTAAAATGAAGCACGTAGACTTTATAGAAACTTGATGTAATATTACACACGTATACATTTAAAGACTGTGTGGTGCGTGTGGTCTGCGCGCTGTCGAAATGGCGAGTGAATGTGTGAGCGCGCCGCGCTTTGCAAGTGGGGTCCGGCCGGCTAACCGGTTTGGCGTTAACAGAAGTCATAAAAATGAAAATTGATTTATATATCCATAAATAAAATTAGGCAATTACATAGTGTCAAATAATACGGTAACATAATTTAAAATCATAAATCATAAATTAAAATAAGTGCATCATTCATACTCCATTCACCTTAAAATTAAAATTAAATAAAGCATGTCACAATGGTTTGAAGTTTAAATAATCGTTGATTGAATAAAAACATTCTTGTAATAACCAATTAAAGAGGCAGCTTTTGAATTTATTAAATGGTAGTGTCGAGAGACTATTAGGTAATTTGTTATACAGCCTTACTGCCATAAGGTAGCAATTTCGACTAGATAAATCTAGGCGATGTGCAGGCATATACAATAAATTTGGATATCTGCTATTATTTTTTTTGTGAACTGTGGAACGAAGTGAAAACAGATGTAGGTTTTTCTTTACGAATACACACATTTCATAAATGTATAAACAGGGAAGTGGGAGTATTCTGAGTTCTTTAAATAAAGGTTTACAATGCTCCAAATAATCGGCCCCATATAGTGCCCTAACACATTTCTTTTGCGCTACAAAAACTCTATGAATGTCCACGGAATTTCCCCATACACAGTTCCGAGTTTTAAAAAATGACGGTGTAAAACACCCCTCGTGCCTTAAGAAGTACGTTGTAAAGTAAAGCCATTGGTACTGTGCCTGATCTCTCTTCTGCCTCACTGAGTGAGGGAATAGAGCACCTGTGTACCATTAATATCTCCTGCGTAGTTGGTTGTTTGTGAAGGTTCGCCATCGTAGTCAAAAACACGGCTAGGAGGAGATTGGGCTGGTCAATAGGCACAAGGCTGGCATCGGCTCGTCCCAATCGGGTGTGAAGGGGAAACCGGGGAGTTTAGTGCATAGTGGACGCTTCTCGAGTCCCACACACGGCCGCAGGTCTAGCTAGCCTGCGGTTATGCTGCATAAAAGCATTCTCCGCCGAAAAAAAAGAACGGCTAGGAGGCGATTTATATTTTAATTTTATTTATTTATTAATAAAAATCTAACTGACTAAACCATTACTATAAATTATTTAAAAGTTGTAGATACTATACTCGTATTATGCTAAAAGCATTCTCTACCAGTAAACCTTTTGAAAATGCTTTTCTGCAGTAAAAGTGATAATAAAGGAGGTTTATTATGAGGCGTGTGGGTGGTTAAAACCCGATTTTGAATAGTTGTGAAAAGAATAAAACGACTTCTGCATTCTTCTTTAAGCTTCTCCTTAGAGCTAAAACTAATAGGTTAGAAAAAATCCATTAAAGATTTGTTTGTTGTTTGAATAAAAAGTACAGCACAAGCAACAAAATGTTTATGTTTTAGTAGTGGAAATATTTAAATGTATATCCAAAAAAGGCTGAAACGTGCACCAAAATAAACCAAAGGCACACCAAATGTTAGGTTAGGTTAGCAATTAAATTTTTTTGGTGCACGTTTCAGCCTTTTTTGGTGTACGTTCAGCCTTTTTTGGTGTACGGTTAAATACAAGCCTTTTAGTAGTAGTAGAGCCATGCTGTTTTATAATACGCAAGTACCACCCTCTCTCTCTCATTAGATACAAAAAATAGATACCTACTGTCCATCTAAATAAAACAAAAAGAATGAGCTTATAGCTTATTAAGTAATAGGTACCCTTCTTTTAAAAATAATTGGACGATCGGATTTAAATGAAACAAGATAGTAATAAACCAGAGTTTATCCGGGTTAGTAGTCGATTCGCACGAAAATAATATTCTGAAATAAATTTTTCCTCAGCTCAAGAATGTAATGAATAGTCGAGGTTGTTTTTGAACGAAAGCGTTTTTTTATCCTGGTATTTAAAATCTGTTTGTTCATTATATTATTTCTAACTGACGAGCCATTTGGTGTAATGGTCGAGAAGTCGATCCCCGCACGGTACAAACATTTGTGTGCATGAACTTGTCTGTTTGTATCGGTCTGGGTGTTTCTATGTATAATATGTATCTATTTACAAAAAAAAAATGTATATAAGTAATGTTTATCCGTTGTCTGGCACCCATAGCACAAGCTAATGCTTATTAGTTTGGGGCTAGATGGTGCTGTGTGAATAATTTTCAGAGATATTTATTATTTATTTATATACCTATAAGGCCTAGCTTTTAAATACAACGAGGGTGGGAAGTTCGAGCTTACGGCCCGTCTTATGATAACACACACAGATCGGTTTCCCCTTCACACACAAAAAGGACGGGAACGAACTGACCAGCCCAACTTAATAAAAATCTGTCATTCTGTAATATTAATTTAGACAATTTATAAAATCATCTCTTAAGCCAATTAATCCTTAATAAATTATTAGGCGGTGATAATCTTCAAAGATTAGTTCTAAATCTGTCCGAAAAAAATACAATAAAAAATTAATTGCTACTATTCTTTTTAATTTTAAATAATTCTTAAACTTGTTTGTTAAGCTTTTGGACTTCGTGGAAGTTGTTCTTTTGTTCCACTAACTACTTCTGGCGCCTGTTTGACAGTTCTGACTTTAATTCCAACACTTTGGCGCCATACTTCTAGGGGTTAAGTTAATTAAGTCTTTCTTTTAATGATAAACTAGCGACCTATACCGCCTTCGTTTGGGAGTAACGTACCTACTATGTATAACCCTTTCATCGCCAATGTCTGATATATCAGACCAACCATTTTCGTGCGCACCACGCCAATGACTGATATATCAGACAAAAAAACAGGATCAAGAAACGTTGTATTTTTACTTGCCTGAATGAGTTAAGTATAACTTAATAATATTTGGAATTTTTTTTTTATGGTCGTGGCGTTAGGGGCACCATTTTCGGAAAAAAGCGTGGCGGGAAAGGGTTAAGCTGCTTTTCCCGAGGGGGAACACCCCTAACCCATTACGCTGGTTTACCCTAGAGAGTCGTGACCTCCATTAACTGGAGTATCAATGCAAGAAGAAGTAAAAAAAAGCAACAATACTAATTAAGTTTCGCTACTTTATTGTGTTAATGTATCAGAGCTCAGTTCGTTGTGATTTGACGGCTTAGTTTTCAACCGCGGTGCCTTAAAAGCATTTTCTTTCTATCAAATAAACCCGGCGTGCCGAGCACACGAGATGAAAACGCCACGGAAAATGCAGTTCGCGTTCCGAATATATTTGATTCACCATCGACTCGGAACGAAAAGTAATGTTCTTTTCACAGTTCAAATTTAAACTACGCAATTTGAGCATAGTATATTTTAAATCAGTTATTGTAGTATGGAACTGAAACCATGCATTTTAGCAACGGCAACAGGATTTGCCCTTAAAATTACGGCTTAGAATGTTTTCCTATACCTACTCTATTGAGAACTAAACCAATTTTGGATACACATAGATTAATGGCAGACTTTCTGATGTTAGGCGGCCACTTACCCCCGTATTTATAAACGAAGTCAAAGCATTACTTGAATAAAATTTAAGACATGATTTAAGCTATCGTTTATTTTACAATTTACTTTTTATAGATGTTTTTGCATGAAGTAAGAACTATCAAACAAAAGTAAGAATACTTTAGCAATAATTATAATTTATTCGTTTATTGCATAAAAACGGTTATTTAAGTAATGTTTCAGGCTTAAGTAATACTTTAATTCATCTAGAAATACCGATGATGAGACAGGGATCGGCCACATCTCAAAACGTCGTCACTAGCGTAAGAGAGGCGCTCATTTCCTCAAACACAAGAAAAACTACAAATGGCTGCCTATGTAGTACGAACAGCGGAAGTACGGTCATAAAATCAGCTTTTACTTCACTATCTAGCATCTAACACAAACAGTTTTAGTCAAAAGACCAGCTGTTCCGATTCCTCGGGCTGCGTTAGTCTGAACACTCAGAAACGACTGTTGTTTATTTAATTGTTGGTTATCACGCGAGCCTTCGGATGGTGGTTGAATGGAATCGTTAGCGGAGCGTTTCTATTGTGCGGGAGAAATGGAGAAAATATACCGAATAAAACTATTTTGTGATAACACCTTGTGGGAGGCCTCGCAATTTGGGCGTTTTCTATTTGTTTTGTGGTTCTGAATTAGATCTTGTGGGTAAAGAAACACCTTACGTAGCGATGTTGTGTATTTGTATACTGTAGATATATTCGATTTGACTGGCATGGCAATTGGAAATGAATCTGTTTCATATGCGTCGTAGGTTCGATTCTCATTCACGACAAACATTTATGTGATAAGCATTTTGTACTCCGTTGTCTCATATTCACATGAACACAAGTGCTTCCTAAGTGCAGCAGTGGACGTCTTTTAGCTTTTTGATTAAGCTACCAGATATAATTGTTTGTCTTGAATGAATTTGGATGAATTTTGGCATTCATTCAAATTTAAGCCCACATATAATAATTTTTTTTTATTCCAGTCAATGACACAATTCATTCTGTGACGCAGCCATTTATATCGTTGCTATTGTCGCATCTAGTGAACATTTATCCTCGATTGAATTACTGTAGACGTTTTGAAAGAAGGCGCTATGACCTCGTTATCGTACAATCGTTCTGTTATTTTTTGCTTCATCGCACACAAACTGGCATCAAAGAAAATGTTTCTAGATACATTAGTCGTCATAATACTAAGTGAAATATCTAGTAACAATGGCATACTGAGGTCCAAAGGAATATTAAAGGCTTTTGAACAGAAAGTGATCGTCAATGATGGGTACTGGCCTAATCACCACTCTGGGCAAATGCGGATTGGTGATCACAAACCCGAGCTGAGTTTGAAATACACACTCACAAACACAAAAATCTGTGCAATAACTCTGGTATTGCAAACGTCCATGAGTGATGGTGATCACTTAACACCAGGTTTATTTTTTAATTTTATTTTTTAATACTAGATCAGTTATGTTGGCAGACAGGCACGCAGCCCACCTGTTGGTAAGCGGTCACTGCGGCCTATTCCATTGAGGGACATTTCACCAGGAAGCGTCGCTCAATGTGCTGCCAGACTGTAGGCTCAACTGATCTTGGAGTCTTTGATTTCAAGTGAACTGGCTCCCTCATTAATACTGCCGAAACACAGCCAGAGCTGCTATGGCGACAGAATTCACCTGTGGGGGTGGTAGCTAGTTAGTCGGACTCTGAAAAAGCCCTACTACCAACCAGGCCCAAGGCGGGAATCGAACCCGACCTCCGGGCTTTATACCCGAGCGGCTTAGCCACTGTTCCACAGAGGCGGTCAAAAGGTGATTCGTTTTCTATTTCGCTTTCTTTATCATTTAAAGAAAAACCTTGAGTTCAATAGAAAGACCAGATGCAGAGTTTTAACATGCTTTCCGATACACGCGGAACTTTTATAACATAATTAAGTAGCTAGTTTCGGGGCAAAACTTTGGAAGATAATCAGATAAAATTAGATAAAAGAATGCGTAGAAAAACTAATAAAACTAATCTTGTCTTAAACGCCGTTTCATTTAGAGATAACATTCGAAACTTTTAATTTTTCCATTCGTAATAATGCTGCTAACCGTTTAACTTTTAAGTGGCTTTATATCTAATGAAATAGAGTTGAAATTACTTTATCTTTGCTATGTAAGAGTGTTTATATAAATGGATGATCCGCTAAAAATTCAAATAGGTTTCCATTTTATCGTGGTTTTTTAGATAAAAAATAGTATTTTAATTAAGTATAGTCATAAATACCTAAGTAATCTCTTGCTTTATCTCAAATCTTTGCTCCGGATTTGATCACGTTTTTGACTACTGTTGTTTTTACGAGATTTTGTTAAGATTTTAAAGGTATTTCAAAACAGCACTTTAGACTTGTTTAATGGATAAGCAACTTTTCTAGATAAAAGGTGTTTAATCTCACACAGACCGTAAAAAGAGTTTCAAAGTATAAGTTATTATATTTTATATAAGGTTTAACACTATAAAAAGCTACAACATGATAATGATAGGGTCACAATAATATATTTTTCAGACAAAATGATACGTCTTTTGTTTTAACTGACAAATGAGACAACATCTAAGTTTTATCTATACTAAAGGTTGACTGGGAGAGAATGCCATGAGGCATTAAGTCCGCCTTTTGTACTTGATTTGTGCAATGAAGCTTAAATAAATAAATAAATAAATTAATATTATAAAGAGGAAAGATTTGTTTGTTTGTATTGAATAGGCTCCAAAACTAGGTACTGAACCAATTTAAAAGATTCTTTCACTGTTGGAAAGCTACATTTTTTTTACATTCTACCCGGGCGACATAGGGTATTTTTGATCCCGGAAATGTGGGGGTAGGGGGGGGGGGGGATTATTGAAATAAGAGCACCGGCTCGTCCCAATCGGGTGTGAAGGAGAAACCGGGCGAGTTTAGTGGGTAGTGGACGCTTCAGTCTCGAGTCCCACACACGGCCGCGGGTCTTAGCTAGCCTGCGGTTATGGTGCATAAACGCATTCTCCTCCGAAAAAAGGGACTTATTTGACTGCTGTGAAACTTGGACTTAGTATTTATTACGCCATTTAAAGTTCTATCAAGTTTGTAATTAATAATTCCATTAGCAAGTTGTAAGAAGTTGTCCTGAGGATTTTAAAACTTTCTTTATTTAATCTTCACTTAACTGAAGTAAAAACAATATTAACAGTCAATTTGGCATCGCTCTGTAAAAGTTTTGGGGTAAAAGCAATCATAGAATCGTTTTATTTGTCTTATTTCGTATGAAATTAGGACCTCGTTAGTTCAGTTGTTTAAATACTGGGCCAAGATATCGGGATCTTTGTTTTAATTTCGACTGGCCCAATGGCGCATGTAGAGTGAACATGCCTTTTATTAAATAAATTAATATCTATAAACTCTAAGTCTACACACACTAAAATCAAAGGCTCAAAGATCAGATGAGCCTACATTTTGGCAGCACATTGAGCGACGCTTTCTGGTTAGGTGTCTCAATGGAATAGGTAGCAGCGACCGCTTATCATCAGGTGGGCTGCGTGTCTGTCTGCCAACTGATTTAGTATAAAAATGTATTAATAAACACTTTCCCACAGAGCCGACTAGCCTCATAACTAAGCAACATAGCTTGCAGTAATGGAAGCCGGAAAATAGATAAACATTTGTTATGTACTATTTTAAAAATATACCTATACAACGAATCACCCAGATCATACGAACAAAAATGTTCATTCGCACTACTGTTTGTTTTTCGTTCGAACATGCGACCTCTGGTGTAATAGTCGAACTCTCAACAATATTTTTTTTTATACTACTTCAGTTGGTAATCAGACACGCAGCCCTCCTGATGGTAAGCGGTCACTGCGGCCTATTCCATTGAGGGACACTTTACCTAGAAGCGTCGCTCAATGTGCTGCCAGACTGTAGGCTCATCTGGTTTTCGAGCCTTTGGGTTCAAGTGTACTGGCTCCCACATTAATACTGCTGGAACACAGATAGAGCTGTTATAACAGCAGATTTCACCTGTGCGGGTGGTAGCTAGCTAGTCGGATTTTGAAAAAGTTCTACCACCAACCAGACCCAAGGCGGGAATCGAATCCACGATCTTCGGGTTTTATACCCGAGCGGCTTAGCAACTATCCCACGGAGGCGGACAATTACACCAAATGGTCGTTAAATATTGCCTTGTAATGAAATACATGCTTAAAATGGTCGTCGTAACGTTAACAGGTTGATACTTTCTTTTTATTCGTTCAAGCTTGTGTCATTTAAACACCTTCTGCTTATAAAACAACTCAATACAAAAAAGCCAAGTGTTCACCTCTCAAAGAGCCGACACACTCCACGGTACTCCATTAATTCTTCCGAATAAAAGCACGAAGTAACCTGCAAGTCGACGCCAGGGATGAATTTTAAGCGGGAATATAAAATATTAACCCTTCGACCTCTGAAGGGCTGCCCATCTGGGAGATAAGAGTTTTATTCCACCTTATATCCACCGGTGACAAGTTTGAGACAGAAATACGCTTGTAAAAGATTCGGATCGAACTGATTTGGAGTTGGAATTATTTTTGAAGAACTTTCCGAGTTTTGAAGGGTTAGGAATATTTTTATGGAAGTTTAAATTGTGAGAGTAATAAGGATGGGGTTATTTAGAAAGTTTGTGTTAAGTATATTTCGATAAATTTTCTGGAAACTTTAATATCATATCGGGAAAATGATTTTTTTTTGTTTGATCAGTTAGCAGATAGGCCCGCAGCAAACCTTATGGTAAGTGGTGAATGCGGCCTATTCCATTAAGGCACACTCTTAGCCAAGAAGAGACGCTCCTCTCATCTTCTAGGCTTTGATTTCAAGTTGCTACACAGAACTTACATAAACCTGATAAGGATGTAAAGCGTGTTGGATCTTCCACTAGAATAATGCTGGTTTTAGAATCACGCTGATGTAGTATAAAAAAAAGCGTATCTCCTAAATAAATCAGGACGTAAGGCTCGGAGGAAGAAAACAGACAGTTGCCTATAAATGTAATTGGTTTGAGGGATACTTTTGTATAATGTTTATTGTATGTGTGGTAAATCATGCAGACAGTTCGTGCACATTAAAATATAGATCGGTCGTCATTTATTCCTAGAATATTATCATATAAAATAAAATAAAAATTCTGGTTAAATTTAAAGTTGGTGCAAAACTCTTCAGTTTTTTAAACAAAGCATTTTACGATCAGGAAACCGCAGTATTATTTACACGGTCATTTCACCACGAAATAGGCTTTTCACATATTCGAGCCTTTCGTTTTAGTATATTGCCTCTCACATTAATATTGCTGGAATGCAGCAGCTATTACGGCGGCAGGTTTCACCTGTGTTGAAATATACAGTATGACAGGAAATGCGAGGGACATTTATTATTTAAACCCCAAATAGTTCATGCCTTCATATAACAAAATAAGTATAAATCAATAAAAACTCTGGTAAATATCTGTCAATAACCTTAGTCGAAACATGAAAATCCGCGTAACGTGCGGGCACTCTTTCCTTCACAGTACCTATTTCGTGCACTCGTTCAAGTACGACTCAAATTGTAATCGCGTACAATTTGAGTTTCGGGCGTAAACGGCCGCTCAGCACACGGGATTTTTAGGTAGTTCATGCATACATAAATTATGAAAAAAAATAAGGATATATTTTTTATAGCGAATTGGACTCTAAATCGGATTCTGAAAACTCTCCTTAAATATGTCCCTCGGGTTACCTAACATCCTGTATACAAGGCGAAGTGCATACTGCAGCACACGGCACAGTGCAAAGAAGAGGTTTTCATTAAAATTCAAAACTTGCAAGTTTAGTCACCCACACTCTACAGTGAAATTAAATAATATTCTTCAAACTCTCGTCCTTTGTTCCTGTTAGTGAGTAAGGTCTTAAATTTTTTTTAAACTACTTCAGTTGGCAGACATACACACAGCCCGCCTGATGGTAAGCGGTCACTGCGGCTTATTCCACTGAGGGACACTTCACCAGAGCGTCGCTCAATGTGCTGCCAGACTGTAAGCTCATCTGATCTTCGAGCCTTTGATTTCAAGTGTACTGGCTCCCACATTAATGTTGCCAGAACGCAGCCAGATCTGTTATGGCGGCAGATTTCACCCGGGTGGTAGCTAGCCGACTGGCTAGCCTATGGTAGGACATTTTTAGAGTCCGACTGGACTCTGAATAAGTCCTAACACTAACCAGACCCAAGGCAGGCATTGAACCCACGTCCTAACGTTCACGTTAATTTTAAATCCTTCGCATAAATAAGTTTTTATCGAATCTGAAATGAAATAAAAATTCGAATTTCTCGACTTTTTACAACACTCAATACTCCCTTTTAATAAAGACCCCTTCCATTTTCCAAACGTAATGTTATATTTAAATTATTTGCCAGTTTAATGTGGCGCGGACGCGCTCCGAAGTTAACAGAATTATATTTAATTTTCGTTTCATCTCTGGGAAGAATTTTTTAACGTTAATACTTCCTTTTCCACTGTGTATCTTTTATGAAAGATTCCGACGAATGATAACTTCTCTCGGGTTGAAAAGAAAATCTTCTAAGACTAAACACTTGGTTAATCTGATTGTACTTTTTGACCTTTGAAATGACTTATTTTAGTACTATAGCAACTGGGACAAGCTTTGGGGAGCAACAATCGATATTCGTATTTAGACCACCCATCCTGAGACCTATCATGGAGAAAGTAATTTAGCTTTATCTGTCAAATTCCTACAAACGATTTTCAGTTTAACGTCCATCGCATAGAGATCTATTTTAATTGAGACATTATGATAGATTAGGGTGGGTTGATGTGCTGTTTACTGTATTCCACTGTAACTATACTAGCGGCACGCTATGATGGCCGTTTTGAAACGGCCATCATAGTATCATCATCATGTCATCATATTATAATAAAGCCGGTTTAAACAACGGCTCTAAAATTAAAAGCAGCACATGAACTGCTGCACAGCAGATAGTTAATATAAAAAGTGCAAAAGCATTATAAAAACCATGTATTGTAATATGTATGTCAAAACGGCCGTCCTAGCGTGCCGCTAGTATGATTACAGATTTTCATAATACTATAATGGACGTAACATCTATTGTTGAAAAAAAAAACATTGTTGCTGAAAACCAAAAATAATTTCCACAGCCTTTTAGTTCTCACTAAAGCACCGGTACACAGTGGTCCCACTCGCAAGTTAATCCTACCTAGGTCCGCAAAATTCAATTTCATATTATTTTGTAACTCAAATAGCCCGGGGTGGGATAAAATCGGGCTTAGTAGCTCATTTTCAACCATGGGCTTTGCAAAATTTTTCACCGAGGCTTATGTCAAACACTACGTGGATTAAGTGGGAAAATTATAAATTTACATTAGGAGTTGGGTTCCGGAGGATTTTGACCGCAATGCGACGGGTTGGCAACTGAATTTTAATCTCTGGTCCAGTAGAGTGCTGAGAATATCATTTTAGCTTCGTTTTCGGCCTGTGACGAAGGTAGCTTGCCACCGAATGGAATGTACCTAACAGTACTTGCTTGATTTTTTAGTAAAAAAATAAAGACAATTTTTATATTCTCGTGGGATTATTTATAAAACTTAAAAGTGAATAACAGTCAGTTTCTAATACCCTGTATTTATCTATAATTCTGATAGTACTGTCAATTTTTTTTTAAATTCAGCATTTTTATGTGACAGATCAAATGAAATAGACTATAACTGCAGGCTAGGGACATATCCATGTCTAAGACGCAAACCCTGTACATGCCAGGGTACCCGAAAGTTGGCTGATATCGCCACAAAGTATGCAAACAGCACTTCTATTTAAAAACAGAGTAATGTTTATGAGAAAAACAGCACAACATTTTAAAACAACTCTACCATTAACTACTTCACAATTAACGTTAATTCCAGTAAAAGCAAATTTTAATTAAGTAATTGTAGTTAGCGTAGAGAATAGTAAAAACAAATACATTGTTCACTCGTACCTAGGGCATCGAAACCCGGTCCAATTTTGAAAACCCGGGTTTTCGGGTTTTAGAGAAATCAAAACCCGAGTAGACCGGTTTTTTCGAGCATTTCGAGCTTTTTATTGTATTTTTTTAAAATACACTAATCTGCGTTTATTTATCGATTTCCTACAATGAGTACAAAAAATAAAGGATCAGGAAGAATTAAGATAATGTTTGAAAAAGTGATGAAGATTTATTTTTTCTTCAGAATATCTTAAAACTTAGTAAGTAATTTAATTTTTTTAAATCACAGACTTGCAGAGATTATTTTTGCGGGAACATCGGGAACGGGGGTAGGAAAAATTGACGAAGGGTTAGGAACTACGGAAGGGAAGTAGATGATAGAGATGCTTAGGGAACAAGAGGAAAAAATTGAGAACACCTTCAAGGAGATGGAGAGACTGAAGGAGACGATAGTGACCCACTAAGCCAGCATGACATAATTATGCAAGCGTAGTAGCAGCACCACCGCCCAAGGACACAAAAAAAAGAGCAACTCGACTTCACTCCTTAGTTATCAGCTCCACAGTTGATACTGAAACATGCGATCAAGTGCTCGAGAAGGTGCATAAAGCAGTGAACGCAAAAGACGGCTGGGTAACTGTGGTAAGGTCCGAAAAGTGAGGGACCGTTAAGTAATAGTTGAGTGCAGAACTCAAGAGGCAAGCAACAAAATTAAAGAACGGCTAAAAGACGCGGGGAATTAACCCTCATTCGACGAAGTGCACAATCAAGATCCCTTGGTGGTAGTCAAAGATATGGTGCTAGCACACGGCAACGAGGACATCTTGGCAGATGTGAGGACTCAGAACACGGAAATCTTTGGAGGGTTGCAAAAACAGGAGGATAGGGCAGAGGTCAAGTATAGGAGGAAAGCCCACAACCCCCATAATAACCATGTGGTCCTTAAGGTTTCACCTTTGATTTACAACAGACTGGTGCACAGGGGGTACGTCCACATAGACTTGCAGAAGGGTCGAGGTTCAGTCGCTCCTGGTCTTATGCTCAATGTGTTTGGGATATGGCCACGGGCGGCGATTTTGCAAAGAACAGACCCCGAAATGTGGACAACTGCGTTGCGGACAAGCATGACGGCACAAACCACAGCGTAATCAGCTCAGAATGCCAAATGCGAAGAAGGTGAGAGGCACTGGCGCGCGCGTAGGTGGCATTCAGCTGACGAGGTGGTTTCAAATCGTTCACAGGCAGGCAACCTTACCAGAGGATTTGCAGGGGCCCAAGCCAACCTCCAGAGGAAAACCGAAAGATCGGCCGAACTCACGGTGGAGGCCAGCGTACGCAAATGGGCGTTCGCGCTGGTCCAGGAGCCATCTGTGGGAGGGTTACGAAGGATGGAGGATTACCGTGGAGCGAGAGTCTTGCAAAGTTCTGAAGTAGGAGATGGGACAGTCAAGGCGGCGATAGTTGTGTTTGACAACGAACTCGACAAACATACTTCGTCAAAGACAAATACATGGAGCAGAATGTGGACTTAGCTGAACCCTGATGCAATATTGAAAATAAAAATTTTGTTTTTGTTACCTACCTACTTTATTATGTATTAAGTATATCTAATGAGCTTGGGCAACTGTAAAAATACTAAACTATTAATATGATTGTTTTGTAATAATTGACGGGAGGCTGTACAATCTATTTTAGTCTCTGTACTGTTTGAACTTAATGATGTATCTTTTTTCTTGTAATAAACAGTTTAAATTTTAATTTTTTTTTTTTACATCATTACTGTGCCTGAACCTCACGAATCACGACTAACAATTGTTGTAGTGAGGATCCGAGTGGCTTGAACTTAATAAATAACAAAAACAAAAGTATTAAATAAAAGTAATTGACGGAGCCGTTAATAATGGTCGAGAAGTCGGCTATTACACCAAAGGTTGCGGGTTCGATCCCCGCACGGTACAAACATTTGTGTGCTTGAACATGTCTGTTTGTATCGGTCTGGGTGTTAGTATGTATAATATGTATGTATTAACAAACAAAAAAAGTATATACGTAATGTTTATCCGTTGTCTGGCACCCATAGCACAAGCTAATGCTTAGTTTGGGGCTAGATGGCGCTGTGTGAATAATGTCCAGAGATATTTATTATTTATTATTATTATTAAATAAAAACCCGAAAAACCCGTAAAACCCGAGTTTTAAAAAATCAAACCCGGGTTTTTTTGTAATCCTAAAACCCGGGAAAACCCGGGTTTTTTCGGTCCGGGTAAACCCGGGCTCGATGCCCTACTCGTACCTTTAAATGACAAAGGCACCTAAAATAATTGTCATTGGCTCTCAGATTCCAGTCGTTAGACAAACTGTCTGCGTCACAATCGCAATTAACATAAAAACAAACTTTTAGGCTCTCCAATTAGAGATAATACGATGAAAAAAACTTTCACAGGTGCACAAGAGTAATTATTATAATAAATAATAACACAAAGGAGTTTATTATTCACCAAAATTTAATATTTTTAGCAACGAAATGAATCCATACTAACGTTGTAAATGTCGAAAATAAGTGTGTCATTCTGTCTGTTACGCTAATACGCTTAAACTTAGGTACAAACAAACAAGATTTTGGGAAAGTTCAAAGGCTACTTTTAATCCCGGGATAATGCTCAGCTCCCATGGGATAACAGATACAGATTGATTCCTGAAAGCAGAGTGGCTTCAAATGCTATTTTAATGCGTTAGGTCGATTAAATCTCGAAGCTCTCGTAATAAGAATACGGATTTTTCTATAATTAATGCATGTTTCCCACTAGTGACGGAAAACATCGTGAAGAAACTGCACATTCAAATGTCTAGTTCTTCCGTCAAGAGTTACGAAGGACAGGCGGCAGTCGCTTCAATGTAATAACTAACTAATGTTTTAGTAGGTACCTTTACTGGGCCGTCTAGGTGGGTACCACCGCAGTGCCAGATATTTTCCCGTGAAATAGAAGTGTGTCAAGCACTTCTGTGTTTCCGGGAAAGGGCACTGAAGCTAGTGAAATTACTGGGTATATGAGACCTAATAACTGTCGTCTCGGTGTAGCAGGCGCAGGGCGGTGTTAGACATGCTGTTTGGCACTGAACTGTCTAAGGGCAGACGTGGCGCTTACCATCAGGTGTACGATATGCTCGTCTTGTCACATTGCAATAAAAAAAATCTGGTCTTGCCAAATCCTGGATTATGATGAAAGCGTGCCCTGACTAGATCGGAACAAAGTAATCGGAGAAAGGTCTACTATAAAGTTTACAATCTTACTAATATTATAAATGCGAAAGTCTGGATGTTTGGATGTTTGGATGTTTAGATGTTTGGATGTTTGGATGTTTGTTCCTCAATCACGCCTAAACGGCTGAACGGATTTAGATGAAATTTGGCACACGTATAGTTTATAACCTGGATTAGGACATAGGCTATAAAATACCTACGGGAAACGTCTCATTCACGGGGGACTAACAATTTTGAAAAAACTGAACCGATTTGAATAATTCTTTCACCGTTGGAAAGCTACACTATCCCCGATGAACATAGGGTACTTTTGATCCCGGAAATGTGAGGGGAAGGGGGGATATTTGAAAAAAGAGATTACGCGCGGGTGAAACCGCGGGCGGAAGGCTAGTTAACCATAAAAACAAATCAATACTTAAATCGTACATAACAAAAGCGATTGGCAAGTTTCCAATCACATATTAACTTTCATGACACTCTCGTATCGCATTATCATTCGTAATTACAGTTATAAATTTCACACTACAATGCTATTTTCACTGACTGCTTTTACTATTAGGGAGTGGGAGGTTTATTCAACTGTGTGAACGTGGGTGGAATCATCTGTGTACACTAAGTGGAAAAGTTACTGGACTTTTTTCACCAGGGTATTCATCATCATCATCCCAGCGTATTAACGACTAGCGGGCGCCCGCAGTTTCACCCGCGTGGTTCCCGTTCCCGTGGGAATATCGAGATATCCTTTCTTAGCGGATGCCTACGTCATACCATCTACCTGCATGCCAAATTTCAGCCCGATTCGTCCAGTGGTTTGGGCTGTGCGTTGATATCTATCTATGTCTGTCAGTCAGTCAGTCACCGTTGAGTTTTATACATATATAAAGATTGCATCCAGTATGGAGCTCAGGGTCCGCTTCGACTATGATCCTAGATTTGACAAGCCTGGTTGTTACAATGGAGCGATTGCCATCTGACCTCCGTAACCCTACAAGGGAAACCAGAACTACTTGGAACATAGTCGGGACCAACGGCCTAACAAGCACGGAATCTGACACTGATTTCTAAATCTAAATCTCTATTCGCCTTTAGGACCCAATGGTAGAACACTAAAAGAGATGAATAGTTATCGTACTTTGTTATATTATTTTCTATCTATTAATCACGTCTATGCAAAAAAAACTTGTTACAGATATTAATAAATGTGTGCGAAACTTGATAGTTTACGTATTCACTGCTACTTGCATTTAAACTGCGGGCAAGTTAGCTCTTATTTTCAAATACTAAAGCTCTTAAAACCTTTGTATTAAAACTATAATCTAGATGTAGTTAACTTTAACAAAAATGGTTCCAACACGGTTATGTCGCCGCGTTTCAATTAAAAACGCAATACAATTACCAAGAATACCAACGGTATACACACAATAAGGTTTTATGAATATTACGTCGTTGGTCGAACTGTGGAGCTGCAGTTTAAAAATGACCTGTACACAGACTGGGAATGCAAGTAGTAATGGTCACATTATAATACATAACTGACCGCCTCCGTGAAACAGTGGCTACGCCGCTCGGGTATAAAATCACGGAGGTCGTGGGTTGGATTCCTTGGGTCTGGTTGGTGGTAGGACTTTTTCAGGGTCCGACTGGCTAGCTACCACCCCCACAGGTGAAATCTGCCGCCATAACAGCTCTGGCTGTGTTTCGGCAAAATTAATGTGGGAGCCAGTACACTTGAAATCAGAGGCTCGAAGATCAGATGAATCTACAGTCTGGCAGCACATTGAGCGACGCTTCTAGGTGAAGCGTCCCTCAGTGGAATAGGCCGCAGTGGCCGCTTACCATCAGGTGGGCTGCGAGCCTGTCTGCCAACTGAGTCAGCATAAAAAAAAAAACATAAGACAAATTTTCCAAATTCAATAATACTCGTCGACGAATCATTATTGCCGAATACTGCGCGCGCCAAGCAATAGACATAATATCTTAAAGTCTCTAGACTTTAAGAATTTATTTCTGTTGCTAGTCTCAAGTGACTTGACGTAGACATTACTTGTTATAGTCAAAATATCACTCTTTATGGGAGAGGGAGGACTTGGGGACGAACTATAAACAAAGTGGCTATCAATAGATCAGGAATGGTCCCATTGACGATAAAAACACACCACTACTAGAAATTTAGACTGCAGATTTTTTAGGGTTCCGTAGCCAAATGGCAAAAAACGGAAACCTTATGGATTCGTCATGTCTGTCTGTCTGTCCGTCCGTATGTCACAGCTACTTTTTACCGAAACTATAAGAGCTATACTGTTGAAAATTAGTAAGTAGATGTATTCTGTGAACCGCATTAAGATTTTCATACAAAAATAGAAAAATAATAATAAATTTTGGGGGCCCTCCATACTTAGAACTGAAACTAAAAAAAAAAATTTCATCCAACCCTTACTTGTGGGGTATCTATGGATAGGTCTTTAAAAATGATAATATGGTTTCTTATATCATTTTTTCCTAAACTGAATAGTTTGCGCGAGAGACACTTCCAAAGTGGTAAAATGTTGGTCCCCCCCCTGTAACTTCTAAATGAAACAATAAATCTAAAAAAAATATATGATGTACATTATTATGCAAACTTCCATTGAAAATTGGTTTGAACGAGATCAAGTAATTAGTTTATAAAGTTTTGGGGCTTCCCATACTTAGAACTGAAACTCAAAAATTTTTTTTTCTTCAAACCCTTACGTGTGGGGTATCTATAGATAGGTCTTTAAAAATGATAATAAGGTTTCTTATATCATTTTTTTCTAAACGGAATAGTTTGCGTGAGAGACACTTCCAAAGTGGTAAAATGTTGGTCCCCCCCCCTCTAACTTCTAAAATAAGAGAACGATAAAACTAAAAAAAATATATGATGTACATTACCATGCAAACTTCCATTGAAAATTGGTTTGAACGAGACCAATAAAAAGTTTTTTTTTAAAACGTCATAAATCGTAAATTGCAATTTTCCTCTCATTCAATCTCAAATATAAAAACGTCGATCAAACTTACAAAGAACAACAAGAACTTTTATATAATGATGATACTTGCTGCTACGGAACCCTTCATGGGCGAGTCCGACTCGCACTTGGCCGGTTTTTTGAAATCGCATGTTGATTAGGAAGTTTGCAAGTTTATTTATAGAAAGAAGCAACCAGCTTTTTTTTCTTTGACTTTGCACTGCCGTTTATCCTGCCAACTTTCCTTTATCTTAAGGTTGACTAAAAGAGATATCTATTACCGATAAGTCCGCTTGATTGATTTGTACAGCTATATTATGTACTATGATTTCTGTGCAATGATTATAAAATAAGGAATAATCGATCTTTCTATCTATCAGACAAAATATTTAAATTGTTTGTCTATAATAAAACACACTCATAAAAATATTAGGTTGTGAAAATGTGTACAAGAAACCACTAGGAAAACCGACAACCGTGCCAACAACCCCTAATCTTTCATTAGCATTTTTGCCACGATATTAACAGAATCCAGCGGAAATATTATGGAAAATAAATTAGTAATTACCATTTATTCGCGAGGCGGCAACGCGACGCCATTTGCGTTTTAAATAAGCCATCGCATTATTTCAAGACCATCTAACTTTACGGCCATAGCGGCTGCGTGTACCCCCGTTTACGATGATGACCAGAAAGCATAGGATTGGACGTTAAAATTTATTTGCTCGATGTTATTACCGGGGTGGCGCCTCGTTCGGCTAGCGCTAGTACATAGATTACATAAAACGACTTTAAACTCGGACATTCGCGGTAGGAAATTCAAATAACGTAAGCTTCTGCAGTTGCAGTGTTTGTCATTTTAAGACTTTGAGTCTTTATACGGCCATGACTTTAAAAAATCGCGTAGGTATCATTTAAGGTAGGAGTTAAAAAGTACGAATGATTTTGCTGATAAAGTGTTTATTTTAGAGCCATGCACGTATTACTTAGAATTTGTGTAACTAATTCACATTCGGGAATGTAGTCATTCAAGGCAGGAGTTTGAAATAACGAATGCATTTCCTCAATATCTTGAAAATCGAGCAACTTTCACTGAGGTCATGTTAGGCTTGTTCGATGCCTCTTTTGCTGGCCTAACTCCAGTGTCACAGTGACGTGTCATTTTTGAAACACCCTGTAAAACGCATTAACCCCATTACCATTACGTATTTTTATTATTAATGCTAAAGTTTATTGGGATGTATGGATGGATGTTGGTTACTCTGTCACTACAAAAACTACAGAACGGATTTAGACAAAGCTTTTCAGTATTTTATCTGAATAATAAGTTTTCTACTATAAAAGCCTAAGTTTCTTGGTCTGCCGCAAAAATTCTCTCGAAACCAAACAGCCACTTTTAAGTGCTACCTTTAAGGTAAGTCTATATATATAAAACTCAAAGGTGACTGACTGACTGACTGACTGACATAGATATCAACGCACAGCCCAAACCACTGGACGGATCGGGCTGAAAATTGGCATGCGGGTAGATTTTATGATGTAGGCATCCGCTAAGAAAGGATTTTTATCAATTCTCACGGGAACGGGAACCACGCGGGTGAAACCGCGGGCGGCGGCTAGTGTAAAATAAAATGGTATACAACCACAACACCCACCTGAAGCGGCCACTATAGCCTATTTCATTGAGGGACATTTACACAACCAGGAAGCATCGCTCAGACACCTCGGGTCATAGATCCTTTCAAGTGTACTAACTCCCACCTTAATATTGACGGAACCCAGCCAGACCTGTCATGGCGGCAGATTTCACCGATGGAAGACAACAAGCCGAACTTTGCAAAAGGGAACTTTGGTCTGGGCTTATACTCTCTCTCTCTCTCTCTCTCTGGACATTTTTCACACAGCGCCATCTAGCCCCAAACTAAGCATTAGCTTGTGCTATGGGTGCTAGACAACGGATAAACATTACTTATATACTTTTTTTTTTGTAAATACATACATATTATACATATTATACTACTAAGCTCGGAGTTTAGACCACTGTTCCACGGAGTCAGTTGAAATTTTTAATGAGGGTGCCACTTGGCAGCTATATGGGCCTTAATAAAAATCGTTGTGTGTGAGTTATGGGTATGTCAACCGTATACATTATACACATCTTCTCCCGCAGACCTTATATAATCTAATCTTCATAAAACGATGTACAATTTGGACATTATATAGGCCTGCCCAATCCGATCCCGAATGTAGAACAGAGGGCATTTATTATAACCCTTTGCTTTATTACAATTGATATTATAGCGATAAACGGTGATTTACGACTTTTATGGTCTTTAATCCTTGGGAGCCAGTTTTACCTAAATTGTTTCGGCTGAACAAACGGACTAAAGGTAATATTAGAGTAGGCTGGTTATAACGCGATAATTTTTAATTGCTGCTAAGCTCAAACATATTTTTTTATTTGTAATCTTTTAATGAACTTTTCACATTAGGCTTGTTCGATGCCTCTTGTGCTGGCCTACCTCTTCACTATGACGTGTCATTTTTGGGACACCCTGTATATAGTTAACACACTAGGTAAATTGCGCTCAGGTGAACATTAAGTTACAATAGTAAAGCAATCAAAACTTGAAATTGTTTAAGGCACATAATATATTCGTAATTCGGTAAAGTTATAGTCGTCGCTCCACAGAGCGTTTCGTAACAGTCTAAATAATAGAGCGATGATTTCCAAGGAAACATTCAAATTGCTGCAAGTTAGTCGAATCGATGCGTCTTATCTTAGAATCAACATAAAGTACAATAGTTCCATATTAATGTGTATGTATAGATTTATAGTGGGTTTTGATAGGGTTGTCAAGGGGTTAAGTAATTCGTAAAGTCATTGTTTTTTTTTTGAATGTATATTGATTAAGTGTGACACCTGTAACTAAATTAAAGGAAAAATTGGCCACATTTACGATGTCAAATTTTGATGAAATGTCAAATGCGGCCTATTAAATTTGCCTTACTTTAGGGTCTTAAATACGTTGCCCACCATCGAGATCGAGGGAAAGAGAAGGGGAATATAGACCATACCACCCAGTGCTCTCTGTAACCAACTTAAATATATAACTGACTTCTTTGAGGGGGTGGTACCCCGATCTAATCGGCTTATTTCGACTGAAAGACAGGTTTCTATCTAATATCTTTTTATTCCTCTTTATAAGCAGTTTTATCTGTGACTAGTTTGACCAAAGGAAATGGTTATTGTAACGTAAATCCGACCATACATATTTCATGAAAATCAATTTACTTGGCCATTACCAAAGGGTTGTTATCATTGCAAAGAGCTGTGTTATCCTGAAGATTTTCCTGCCATACGCACGCAAAGTGTTTTTAAACACCTGGGACGGGTAAAACTGACTTTGCCCAAATTGAGGCTTACCCAGCCATTATGAAAATTTCCAAATCTGTCTAATGGTTCTTAGCTTACTTTGGCGGAAGTCCACTTCTAAATTTAAATAAAATTAATTTGTATTAGCATAAAATTAGGGTTAATAATTATGGACTTTTCAATATCGGAAAAGGATAGGCTTGTATTAGTCATTTTTTGATAAAAGAAAATTAAATTAAAGTATCAGGCTATTTCATGTTCTACTGCAGGGAAACAGCCATTTACAACACTTATTAAATGCGGATTAATACTATCCGGTTCAGATGATATTTTATACCTTTTGGAATAGAGCAAAAAATTACGTCAACTGCGCTTGTACGTCGCGTTAGCAACGTAAAATAATATTATGTATCTATGTATGTGTAAGTCATAACGCAGTTGACAAAATTTTTCGCTTAATTCGAAACAGTTTTTTTCCTAATAGCATTTGAATCTGATAGTAACTTGTCATTGCAAACCCGAGCTGTGTTCGAAAAATCTAACACGTTTTCCTGACTCTGTGTGACAAGAATTAAATCTGTTCAAGATGATTTCCCGGTACATGCAACACAACGGCAAAAAAGTCGTGCGAGCTCTTGCAAGTTGTGATTATAATGATCTTTAATGGTAAATGGTGAACGTAGTAGTGTCCGCCAACCCTAGCCCAGTCTCCTCTGACCCTTCTGAAACATCTACATTGTTACGGCGCTCGGAACTTCGTCTGTGATTAACTACAGATAAACCGAAGTTGCCCTACCCACCCTGCTCCTGTCGACTAGGATATTCCCGTTTGACGACCAACTGTTTTAGACTAGCGTTTGAGGTGGCCTAGTGTTCTATTTAACAGGTTGCGTTGTTTGAAATAGGACGTGAGAAACATTTGTGGGGCTAATGAGTTCCAGTTCTGTACAGAGTAAGCAAATGGTTTATGCTGTGCATTTGATATATTTTTTATTTATTTATTTATTTATTAAGTACACACAACAAATTACAATCATTAAATTAACTAAATTTAGAGTAGACAATTTTGATCTGGATTGCAATCCAAAAATATGTGTAACTTAAGGACATGCAGTAAGGATGCAGTAAGTAAGGATATTGCTAAAATGTGTCATTGTTACTATAATAAGTTGACAGTTTTAAATGTTTTCTGGTCAAGTATCCCTCAACGGAATAGGCCACACTGGTCGCTTACTACCAGTACTAGTTTGAGCTATTCAAGACCACTTCTCGATCTGGAGCCTAGTAGGTCCTTTCCCACTTCAGCTCGCTAACAGTACTTAGGACGGCAAACCATACGTTAAAATATGTATTGAAATACCTAAGCAATTAAATATATTTTTATATCTTTTGAAAAAAAGATCCGATTTCTAATTTTAAGTTTTTTTCGTAAATAAGAAATTGAGTTCAAAACAACAATTTGTTGTGAGAACTCAAGTCGGCCTAAAATAAAGCCTGTGAAATAAAAAATAGAAATAACAAACACAAAACACTGACATCGAAATAAATAGCACAATAAAGTTAAAATTTGAATGAGAAATGAAGCAATTTTGCTTTGGCAATATTTGTTCTTCACTATTTTATAAGTTTTATGCTTGCGACTTCAGTTGTGTATTTCATTTTTAGTTTAAAAAACCCTGAACTTATTTAACCGTCTATGACAGATATTGGCTTAGGTACGTCCGGAGGCCGTGGGTTCGAATCCCTCCTTGGGTCTGGTTGGTGGTAGGACTTTTTCAGTCTGACTAGCTGGCTACCACTTCACAGGTGAAATCTGCCGCCATAACAGGTTCAGCTGTGTTCCAGCAATATAAATGTGGAAGCCATGGCAATTTAAAAAAATGACGCAGAGGAGTCGACAGTATGCTAAATACTATAAACAGTATATACTATAGACTCCTCTCCTCTTTGAGCCATTTATTTAAACAACCCCTTATTGTGCTGAGCAGTGCTTCGTACATTTTTTTCATGAATTAAGCTGAAAAACCAATACCTTTCATTATAATTATAGTTTGATTTAAATTAAAAAGACCTGTCCATCACAGTGAGCTGTTATTTACGTAGAAAACACACAGATCATTATAAACAAACACGCTAGAATTACAAAAATCAAACCCACGACCTCCAACGGAACTGAGATCGCAACCATTCCGCTCAAACCTAAATCGGTAGTCATGTCCAGAGCGCACTGAAAGTGCCAATTTAAACTAAAATTCCGTACCAGCCTTCTCAAAAAACCTTGTAAAACACACCTACCTGCAATTAACCTTCTAAACATTACAGAGGTTCTAATAAAAACGCCGTTTATTCTCAAAGCCCATAATAAAATCTCCTTCGAGATTGCTTTTGTATCCAAAGAACCGCTTCTACACTTATTGCTACTAAAGTAATATGAAAATTTTCTGAAGAAAGCCTTTTATATGAGCCAAGTTGGGAACTCCAATGGTTTGTGTTCAGCTCCTGTGTTAGCGAGAAGCGGGTTTATTAAGCGGATCGATATAGCGTAGAAAAAGAGGCGGAGAGTTCACAATCCTACTATCCTACTAATATTATAAATGCGAAAGTCTGGATGTTTGGATGTTTAGATGTTTGGATGTTTAGATGTTTAGATGTTTGGATGTTTGTTCCTCAATCACGCCTAAACGGCTGAATGGATTTAGATGAAATTTGGCACATGTATAGTTTATAACCCGGAATAGGACATAGGGTACTTTTGATCCTGGAAATGTGGGGGGAAGGGGGGATATTTGAAAAAAGAGATTACGCGTGGGTGAAACCGCGGGCGGAAGGCTAGTATTTTATAAACGTACGAGAAGATTTTTGTCTGTTTGCTCTCTATTTGCTCAACCATGGATATTAATGAGTTGCGAAGAATAGTATTGTCTCTACATAGTTTCTGCAATGTAAAAATAAGTTTATTACTTTTAGACTGTTTATTTACAGACTGAAACTATAAACTAAACTGTATTGGGTATAGCAATGCATAGAATAGGGTATTTGACAACAATTTTTTTATTTGCTTTGTAAACAATATATTTAATAAACAGCACTAGGCTTTTTAAAATTTTGAATTATCTTTTGTATTTTCGGATTTAGAGAGTTGTAAACTTCACGATTGGACAAGGAGAGCGCTACATGCATGTGACGTCACATAACAGTAGCACCATACACACGCCATATAAAATGTTGTTTTAGAAATTGACAGATATACTGGAAATAAATTGCTTTGTAACTCACTTGATTTTTAACCGATTTTAAATATTTTTTCAATGATATTATACTTCTGTGTTGTATTATTGAATACAGTCACAAAATATTAAAATTTCAACTACAGTCAAATACCCTATTGTTTAGTGGTTTGTGCTATTTACACGACTACGATTATCAGGTTTTAAAAGTACATCTGTGTAATATTCGGTTTCATTAATACTTTCTGCAATACTGCAATATTTTCAATTTGAAGCAGTTTTATTTCAGAACATGAGGGCGGTGATCAAGCCAGCAAAAAAACTAATACGCTTACACAGAGACCACACCCCAACCCGCAGAAACTTTATCTAAGCATCAGGGTTAGCGAAAGTGTTCACGCAACGCAATGCTCATGCGAGCGCTGAAATACAAGCATTTTATGCATTTATCACCCACCGTACGTTCCGCCGAATTGCTGTTTCAACCGATATACATGTATATCCGTTTGTTCCTGTAAGAATGGTATATGAATAGGATTATGTCGTGTTTCTAAAACTCCTTAAAGTCAGTGGAAAAATATTATGATGCTATATTGAGCTTATGACCACAGATTATTAAATAGTTACTAACTTTTATGACTGTTATTTTATTAGGAATGATAGTAAATTGTAGGTTAATTTTGTGAGTGAAAGAGTGAAGCCAGTTTAAGAAAACTCTTTACATAGCCTTCATATGTATATCTGGAACTAAGCTTACATAAATTGTATTTTGTTCACTTATTTATCTTTTGTACACTTTGCATATTCAGTCTTTACCTTCATATTTTGCAATTTTGTTAAGTTCCAGAATTCATGCTTTTAAGCAGGTATTTATGGCAGTGATGACCACTGACTATCAGACTTTTTTTATTGCAATGCGTAACAAGACGAGCTGATCGTACACCTGATGGTAAGCGCTACGTCTGCCCTTAGACAATTCAGTGCCAAACAGTAACTAAGCATTTACTGTCTAACTTTTTGGTATGCCTCTTTCTAATATAATTTAAATAAATATCACAGGGTCTTAGAGGTTTGATTTTTTGTTCAAAATAACATTGGCTCCATATTCTCTTTTTAAGGTAAAAGCTTAGACAATTTTACTGCGTCTTTTCGATTTATGGTTGCTAGTCAAGAAACGCAGTTCATATTTTATATTTCAAATGCAATAATAACAACTGGCTTAAGATGGGTACGACGTTTTAATATTTGCTGCATATCTCGGTTAACTTGCAGAAGTTTTAGGTTAGAACTTGGAGCATTTCACTAGAAGAGATGAAAGCGGGTGAACTGCCGAAGTAAGGTGCCGTTATGATACTCTGTCTTCTATATAAAGTCTCCAAGTGTTGCGACGTCGATGGTGTAAAACTTAGTTAAGATGGGTTAAACTTAAGTTGTGTAATAATATTGCAAAAGTTGAAGTAAGAAAATGAACTCTTCTTTAAGTGTTTTAAAATTCATCTTATATTAAATAATTAATTAATAAATATTTATGGACGTTATTCAAACAGCGCTGCCTAGCCCTAATCAAACATACCTGGGGACATAGATGGATGCCAGACAATGTTTCTTATTTAATATTCTTTGGGTTTATCTTTTAATTTTTGAAAGAGAGTGTTTTACGCACCATAGCCGGGACCACTCCTTACCCATTCAATTACCCTGGTTTCCCTTCACACCACAAAACCTGTACCCATCTTGTGGCGATTGACTGGCCCAACGACAGTTTCAGGTTGTGGTTTACATTCCTTTTCATATTTATCTAGCCTTCCGCCCGCGGTTTCACCCATGCGTAATTTCTTTTTTCAAATATCCCCCCCTTCCCCCCATATTTCGGGGATCAAAAGTATCACCCGGGGATAGTGTAGCTTTCTAACAGTGAAAGAATTATTCAAATCGGTTCAATAGTTTCGGAGCCTATTCAATATAAACAAACAAACAATCAAATCTTTCCTCTTTATAATATTAGTATAGATACTGTAAGTCTGTCATGGTACCTTCTTTAGCTAAATATAATACACTGAATTTTCCGCTACCACTAGCGCCACTCCCTCCGTCGGGAACTTGTAGCAACTCGGAAGCATTTACGCCGTGGCCGTCGACGCTTTGTCTCACACGGCGCGGCGGTTTGTTCCAAATTACAGACGGAACAACTCTATCCCACTTTGATTTTGTTCCGAACATTTTCGTTAAGCCCCGCTATTGTAAACAGAGGATTAGGAGTTATTAATTAAACGATATTCGATTGTTTTCGTTGAGCAACTCTGGGGAACAATATTGACGGGCTTGGATTCGAAATTGAGTTTATGAAATAAGAAGGGTGGAGGTATATTATATTAACTACCTACCATTTGTGGTTTTGGTTTCTGGGTTGTCATTTTTGAGGAAAAGAACAGGTGGATCAAAGACAATATAAGCTGTTGTTATCAAGGGCGTCGCCAGCTTATGGCTAGGGGGGGGCAAATCCCACCACCACCCATGGCCTTACCAACCTCTCGGTTATACAGGGCTAAGGGGGGGGGGGGTTGCAATGGTGCCATAATATTATTTATTTATTTATTTACCAATTATTGCACTTGTAAATTTATAAGTACATAGAGCCTTAAGGTAGCCTAACACTTAGTACTATTCTATAAATATTGCAAAACCCTGTTAGGGTTAGTATAGCAAATCACATTAATATAATTATTATCCATCATTCATCATCATCAGCCTGTAACAGTCCACTACTGGACATAATTATGCCTCTCCAAATGCTCGCCACGCTGATCGATCCTCGGCTAGTCACATCCAGCTCCTGCCAGCCATCTTGCGCAGATCATCGCTCCACCTGGCCTGAGGGCGTCCTACACTACGCTTACCGAAACGCGGTCTCCACTCTAGAACCCATTTACCCCAACGGTTATCGGTTCTACGGCTGATATAGCCAGCCCACTGCAACTTCAGCTGGCTGATCCGGCGGGCTATGTCGGTGACTTTGGTTCTCTGCCGAGTTACCTCATTTCGGATGCGATCCCGCAGAAAAACGCCGAGCATGGCTCTTTCCATAGCCCGCTGAGCGGTTTTAAACTTGTGGACTATTCGTGCCGCAAGTGTCCACGTTTCGGCTCCGTATAACATGACGGGTAGGACGCACTGATTGAAGACTTTCATCTTTAGGCATTGTGGGATCGGCGATGAGAAGACTCGACGTAGTTTCCCAAACGCTGCCCATCCCAACTGAATTCTTCTATTCACCTCGTCCCCAAAGTTGTTTCGACCCAACTGCAACGACTGCCCAAGGTACACATATTTTTGAACAACTTCAAGGAATCGTCCTGAATCGCAATCGGTTCCGGTCGAACATGTTCATTGACATATGACCTTGGTTTTGTCCAAGTTCATCCGTAGGCCGATGCGTAAACAAGAATCAGCCATGTCATTCAGCATCTGTTGTAGGTTCTGCAGCGTCTCCGCCGTTATGACGATGTCATCTGCAAATCGCAAGTGCGAGATGTATTGTACTCTGTGTTGGCCATTTTCTTCTTTCCAGTTCAGCATCTTAAACATATCCTCCATTGCATTTGTGAACAATTTCGGGGAGATAACGTCCACTTGTCTCATTCCTCGATGCCTGCCTTTGCGCCGTATGTTGTAAAATCTCCTACCTTCCTCCCTGAGGATTCGAACCACATTTTAAAGGTTTCGGTCAACGTCAATTGTGGTTTCCAAGGCAGCAAATTGGTTCTTCAGGTTCGACTGGAATGTTTGCGATCCTATCATGGATTGGAGCAGAGTGGCCGGAGTCAAGACTTCATCAAACGGACGCGTTCAAAAGTCGATATTCAGAGTGCCTCGGACAAGTCTGTGATCGCTGCCGGTATTAAACCGGTTGATCACGGAGACATCTCTAAATATTTTGCCGCCTGTCCGCCAAGATGAAGTCGATCTCGTTTTCCTTCATAGTGTCGGGGCTCTGCCACGTCCACTTCCTTTAGGGCTGCTTATTGAATCTGATATAGCCGTGATGAAAATGGCGGCGATTTTAAAAACGGATATCAAAATCTTAATGTTATTTTGAATATTTCAATATTTTCTACAATATTCCTTGTGAATTCATTTTTGTTTTGTCATGCGATGCGGAATTTATTAATAGGTAAGGAAGTCAATTGCTCGCACTTTGGTCGCTTTGCGAGTAGCTACATTGGATCTCTAGGGGGGGGCAGCTGCCCCCCCTGCCCCCCCTGGCGACGCCCTTGGTTGTTATTGTTATTAAAGTTTATATCTAATAAGGTAAAATATAAAATAGTAAAAAGTTTTTAAAGTAACTCCTTGCTAAAGATGAAAAAAAAAACATTGCGATAAAACTTGTAAAACTGCTATGAGAAGGCAAAGAAAAATCGCGGTCATGGTTTGAAATGTTCATAAAGTTTTAAATTCACTATCTTTCGCTTTTCTTCTTAGTTTTTTTCTTTACCAAGAAAACTATCTTGTTGGTCGAGAAGTTTATGTGCTGTTATCGTCAGGTCGTGGGTTGTTAATGTACGAATACCAATCGGTATGGAATTCTGTATCGCGCAAGCAAAGTAATCGTCACCCGGTAATATAATATCATCATCATCATCAGACCATATCGACGCAAAAAAGCGGAAACGTAGTAACCCACAAAATGCAAAGTGTTCACCAGAGCCAAAAACAAATTGAAATTTCAGAAAAAAAATGATATCGCCGTAACTATGAAAGCCACACATGTGAATTTTTTAACATAAATATATTTATGGATTTTTTATCAAACCAAATACATTTAACCTTTTAGAAGTTACTTTTAATCTATGTTTGTGTGGGTTACAGCAATAGCACTTTTTTTTCTGTTACGCAAAAACGCTGTAAATGAACGAGATAAATGTATAGGCGACTACAAACCGAAGGTTTTCCTTTATAGCAAATTTGTTGTAACTATGTTCCATACATATTTATTTGTCTACATTTTGACTTAAATGAAATATATCTATGTAAACAACTACACTGAATGGACTTAACTTACATATTATTTCTTTTTGACATTTTTTTATGTAGACATTGTATAATTTTTTATTGATACTTTAATTTTTCTTTTTATTTGTATGGTTTTGTTTTTGTTATTTCTGACATAGTATTCATTTTTGACATTTTTGATTAGTTGACATGGTATAATTTTTTTAATTATTTAATTTTTCTTTCTATTTGTATGGTTTGGTTTTTTTCTTTTTAAATGATTTTTGTGTGTGTAGGGTAATATTTGTAATTTGTTAATTTGAAGCTTGTGTGCGTTTTGGTTCTACTGTAAGTCACAAGTCAAATAAAATTATGATTATTGAATAAACCAATCAAAGCCATTTATTACGAAGTACGAACACATTCATAACCTTATTATCATTGTAATATTTTAATATATTGTAAACGAGTCGAGTCACGCAGTCAAATCCGTTTACGACACACAAATCATACTCCCTCAACTGTCGCGCAGTGACTGAGCGACTCGGTAATCGACCAAAATCGGGGAAACTAATGAAGTTTTAAATTGGCGTATCCGACGATTTCGTATATTATTATATGCGAGGATTGTAGTAAACCGCCACGAATAACCATTTTATTTTCGAAGAAATGTAGTGAACGTGGTGCGTTACTAAATCCTTATAAGCAAAAACGCTGTAACCCACATTGGTCAGAATATTCACGCGCTGTAACTACCAAAATCAAACCGAGATCATGTCATTTGAAAAATATGAATTGAAGTAAATGTAAAGTGATAAAAAACACTCTTTTTTATGCTATTTACATCAATCTTTCCGTTACTTTTTCGAAAAAGCAGGCTAATTTCCAATGCTGTATAAAAACTTCTATTAGTCGTAGAGCAAGGAGTATTAGACCGTTTGAAAGAGGATTTTTTTCTCATTCCGAATCTGCAATAAAAAAAAATTGGCTTGGGTGTGGGTTACTACGTTTCCGCTTTTTTGCGTCGATATACGCTTCCATTGCTGGGACACAGGCCTTATCTCCAGTGTGAGATAGTCAGGGCCATACTCCACCACGCAGGCCCAGTGCGGGTTGGTGGAGGGGTGCGTACCTAAGGCAAGTGACCAACCTTAATGTCAGATGTTATCAAGCCGCCAAATGGCCTCAGACTTGGCTTGGCGACTAATATCTACATTACAGTAAATTTATCAGCCGGGACCAACAGCTCAACGTGCCTTCTGAAGCACGGAGAATCTCAAAATAAATGTCACTAAATATGGTCAGAATACATGGTCACCCGTCCATTAACTGACCGCGGCAAGGTAACTTTACTTTAGTAATCGCTTACGAACCACTATCACAGCTGCGCCACGAGCGCCTCAATATACATAATATAATACGACACACCAAAGATGATACATCGGACCTTGGCCACAGATCACAGTTGGTCTAGCTTGGAGAAAGATGTTCCACCTTAAAAGGAATAATAGATCTAATTACAAAACCAATATTAGATCTGTTACCACACAATCAAATTTTGTACCTCATTAATACAAAGTATAACTTACTTACTATTTACTATACTGGCGCAGCGATCCAAAGGGAGTCTTGGCCTCCGATAATAAGCGTCTCCATCTTAGTCTATCCTGCGCCACCTCCTGCCAGTCGTCCACACGGAGTTTGCGCAGGTCCTTTAGGACCTCATCCATCCAGCGGTACCTGGGGCGACCTACCGGTCGCCGACCACTAGTTCGTCACTCCTCGATCTTCGTCCATTCGCTCTAGGTGACCGAGCCAGCAAAGTCTTTGGCTCTTTATCTCGCCAATGATGTTCGGCTCACCCACCAGGTCCTCGAGCTCAATGTTGTTCCGTCGCCTCCATGTTCCATCGTCTGCCCGCACAGGTCCCAGGATCTTTCGCCACTCGGAGTTTGGTCTCTTCTTTAAGGGCCAATGTCCAAGTCTCGCATCCGTACATGAGGATTGGCCGTATTACCGTTTTATAAATACGGATTTTTGTACGTCTGCTGAGTAGCCCCGACACCAAAACCTTGTGCAACGTTGCACTACAACGGAGGGCGTTTGGGATTCTTGTGTCTATTTCTTATTCCCTGGTGTTGGTATCCGTTGTAGTGCAGCCCAGATATTTAAATCTGTCGACCCCTTTGTACGTGAAAGTATTAACAATGATAATACAATTTTTCGGTGAAGCGTTTTAGATCCATAAGCTTTAGTTTTGTATTTCAATAATACAAAGTATTAACAATGATAATACAATTTTTCGGTGTAGCGTTTTAGATCCATAAGCTTTACCTTATTAGAATTAAGTTGAAAGCTCATATATTTCGTCTGAATATTATATAACTTGTGAGAGGATTTTAATATATATTTCTTATTGTTATCCTACACGTGCCGAGAACTATTTTCACTGTATTTCGGTACGATTCGGTGAAGACAGCTCTAGTTGAGTTTTCTTTACGCGACGGAATGTTAATAATAGTGAAACTGCGACATTGTGAACTATGCAATATAACTTTGCGTTAAACACAGGGTTATTTTAAAGTTAAAAGAGAGAACATAATATGAGACATTTAGTTTTTCCATAAAAATTGTCACGAACTAAAAATTAGTAAAGAACACAAAAGGTTTTAGTTATAATAATATTGGCATTTGGCATCATGACATGATTGAAAAATAATTCATGAATCGTCAAAAACTTGTTAATAACAATTTTAAAAAGTATACATAAGATTTGTGTTTATGTTGTATAAAACTTATAAATAAATAAAAAATAAATATTAACACAATACGCGCATTAACTTCAGAATTCAGAACAAATTAACCTAATTAAAATTATTTGCTCTAAATTATTAGGAAAAGATTTCCATACAAAATTTTTTTTATCGTCAATCCATATTTGGCAAGTATGGTGATAAAGTCAATACCCATTATTGTAAAGATGACTTAAATTCAGTGATTGCCTCTGCCCTGCAATGGGACATTATAAAAATAGGCTGACTCCTCCAAATATATATGTAGGTAGTATGTGTCCCAAAAAACAAATATTTTATCTATAAACCCATTCCAAGTTAAATCGCAGACATACGAGTTACTAGTCTCCACATAACTCACTACTATAATTACTTGCCCTGTGTTTTGTACGCGAACAACACAGTCTATTGACTTTCCTCGACAAATAAGTTTGCGTTCGCTATCTTGTATTTAGAGTTAGATAGGTCCTTGAACTTGCTAGTCTGGATAAAACGACTATTGTTTGAAGAAAGTAATGTAGTGGTACTTTGTTATAATGGATTGTGTTAGACAAAAATGAAAGGAGTTTTTAAGAAATACCTTTAATTGACATGCATGCAAAATATTGTATCATTTTTTAAAAAAGCTGTTTTAAAAAGTTTGTGTATGACATGTTGTTGGTGTACCTAATAAATAAATAAAATAAAAAATAAAAAATATAAATTTAAAAAAAGGGCGCTATTTGGATTGGTTATTTACGTTAACACATTATATATAAATTACATGTCCCATAATAAATATTTAATAGTGTGTGTTGAATTTAGCTTTCCAACGGTGAAAGAATTTTCAAATCGGTTCAGTAGTTTCCTATTTAATACAAACAATCAAATCTTTCCTCTTTATAATATTAGTATAGAAAAAAACTATTTGTGTATTTCTGTTCATTGTTAAGGACTTTGACAAGAATTTAACAAGCAAATATGATAATAAATAAATATTATTTTATTAGTGCCGTCTAATCCGAAACTAAGCATAGCAACTATTAGAGACCCTATAACGGATAAACGTTATAATTATTTATATACTTTTTGCTGTAAATACATACATATACATAGAGAAAATGTTCTCGCGAGATCTCGGTAAATAGGACGTAGTTAGTAATGAGTAATTATTATGGCACAACATTTTTATAAGCTGGTATTAGATTTATATCAAACAAAGTAAATTAGGCCTTGTGTTCGGAACGAACACTTATGTTTTGCAATACTTTTATGATGTTAGGTACGCGCGGTAATGAGGTCAACAACCTTCGCGTCGTACGACACGTTAAACCTATTAATTAGTGCATATTTCGCCGTCGGTACAATCGGGCGCACTCATCAACATTAACATTAGTTTTAACAGTTAACATTTAAGAACATTTTTAGAACATTTAATACATTTTATATTACTTAAACAAACTCTATCATTCTAACAAACAACCCCCAAAGCTCAGGCCCCAACATTTGGTCCTTCGAGCTTAAACCTCGCGCGCGATAAATCGGTGATAGGAGGTGAAAGAAACAGTGAACAGTGGTGTGTGTGCTTTGGGAGTAAACATTCAACACAGGAGGCAGTCAGGGCGACTGCACCTACACAACATCGGCGGCAGCAGGAGTTGCAGCTGTAACACCAGGAACAGGACACTTGGCTTGGGAGCCGGGTAACCACCAACAACATCTAACAAGTAAGGTCGTTCTTTTTATTACTCTTCGCTATGGCAGAATACGAAGACGTCATGGAATCTCAAAGCGAGATCATGCAAGCAATGGAGCAATTATTAACCAACTTTAAAAAGGATCCGTTGGACCGGAGAACACCATCTAACATTAAAAGGAGGCTTGAAACTCTGGAAGGATATTGGACAGAGTTTCAAATGAATCATAGGCGACTGGAGGATGTGGAAGATAAATTGGCGTACCAATATTTTAAGGAAAATTTTTACCAACAAACAATTAAATTTTATTCTGAAACAAAGAAGTACATAGAAAATTTTTTAGAAACTCAATCTGATAGTGAGAAAGTAGTATACGAACCTAGTACCAGTAAGGGAACCGGGGAAATTAAGCAAAACTTAGCGAAGTTCACGGTTAATCAGGTGGAGGAGGCGCCAATGCCTCTTACTGACACAGATCAAAGCGAGATAAAACGGTTGTTAAGAAAACAGGAAGCGAACTTTATGGCATTTAAAAGAACTATTGGCCTAATTGACGTAGATTCTATCACTGAAAAATGGGAATTTGAGGATGCCCTGAAATCGTTACAGGCGCGTTGGTCGGTCGTTGATAATTTGCATTGGGAAATTGTAGCTGAAACAGGAGAAAAAAGCGTTACATATGAAACAAAATTTAATTTATTTGAAAAACAGTTCAATGACATGAAGAAATCAATTAACATTAAGATGTGGTCGGTGGCACATCGCGAACATTCAACTCCGAAGTTAGATGTCCCGAGCTTTAGCGGAAATTACAATCAATGGGTGTCATTCAAGGACCTATTTACTGAGGCAATAGATAAAAATAACTCTCTATCTAACGCCCAAAAAATGCAATTTCTTAAAAGTAAAGTGCGTGGAGAAGCTGAGAAACTAATACAACATCTGCAGATTAGTTCAGAAAACTACACTACTTGCTGGGATATTTTACAAAACCGTTATAACAATAGGAAGATGATTTTTACAACTCATATGAACACACTTCTAGGATTTTCAAACATACAACAACAATCAGGAGGACAAATAAAGAAAATGCATGACATTATACAGGAAACGCTTAACGCGATCAAGAATTTAGGGATTGATATATCAACGTGGGATCCTATATTAGTCCACTTACTGTCCCAAAAGTTAGACTCGGAAACCCATGGAAACTACCTAGAATCTGTCAAGAATCCACGAGAATTACCATCATTAAAGGAGTTTTTAGATTTTCTGGAAGCAAAATTCATTGCGTTAGAGTCATCCCGGCGGAAACAGGAAAAGGTAGTACAGCCCAGGTCATTAAACTTCAACAGGGACACGCAACATAAGCCAGTATTTAATCTAGGTCATAATCGAGGATACTTCAAAGAATCGTTCGGGAATAGCTCACATAGTAACAACCTACAACAAAGAAATCAACAGCCTGTTAAATCATTGCATGTATCATCCAACTTTAAATGTCCTTTGTGTAATCAGGATCATGGTATTTACAATTGTAAAAACTTTTTGGAGATGGCAAATGATCAAAAATTGAGAATCGTTAATAAATTAAAATTATGTATAAACTGTCTATTTAGTCACAATGGAAACGCATGCATTTCAACTAGGTCATGTCGTAAATGCAACGGTCAGCACAGTACAATACTGCATGATGCAATCCGCCCAACGGAAACGGCGCAGCCAAAGGTCACGTTTACCAAAAAACAAAATGATAACACAAACAGCCACTCACATGTGTCTCAGAATGGGGAATCTGAGATTCTACTGGCCACCGCGATGCTGCAGGTCAGGGCAGCCGATGGTACCTACCTTCAGCTGAGAGCCTTAATCGATCAAGGATCTCAGATATCCTTGATAACGGAAAACGCGGCTCAATTATTAGGAATAAAAAGGCAAAGATGTAAGGGAACAATATTTGGAGTGGGTCAAAAGGAAAATACATGCAAGGGAATGATAAATATTGAATGTACTTCGCAATACAATGGATTTACCTTTACCGCAGAAGTACTAATTATGAACAATTTAATTAAAAATTTACCAATTAGCTCATTTAACAAACCATCCTGGAATTTCTTGTCAGACTTGAATTTAGCAGACCCCGAATTCTACAAAAGCCGCCCCGTAGATATATTATTCGGAGCAGATATTTATTCTAACATAATTTTAAGTGGAATTATCAAAAAGGAAGATCCAACATTACCTATTGCGCAACAGACACAGCTAGGATGGTTGCTATGCGGTCATGCGAAAACAACAACTTATCACTGCAATGTAGCATTAAATAACATTACAGAAATAGAGAGATTTTGGACCGTCGAGGAAATAACCGAAACATCGAATCTTTCCGTGGAAGACCAGAGTTGTATGACTTTCTATTCCTCTACAACCCTTAGGAAAGAAGATGGTCGGTACGAAGTTCGTTTGCCTCTTAAACCAAACGTTCAACAAAAACTAGGATCGTCAAAGGAAAGGAGTATAGCTCAATTTCGTAATTTAGAGAAAAAATTTGAAAAACAAGAACAGCTGGCAAGGGATTACAAGGAATTCATGAAGGAATATAAAACATTAAACCACATGGCTCTGGACAACAACTCAAGTACCACCCTCGAGTGTTACTTACCACATCACGGGGTTCAAAGGGAGGAATCAAGTACCACTAAATGTCGGGTTGTATTCGATGCGTCATCCAAAACCACGTCTGGATTGAGCCTGAATGACGTAATGTATTCAGGCCCTAACTTACAACAAGATTTACAAGCTTTATTGATAAAATGGAGACAGTATGAATTCGCATTCACTGCCGATATAGAAAAAATGTATCGGCAGATACTAGTTAACCCTCAAGATCAGGAACTACAAAAGATTGTCTGGAGAGATTCACCGCAAGAACCCTTAAAAACATATAAATTATTAACAGTAACCTATGGGACCAAGGCTGCCCCATTTTTAGCTCTTATGACCCTGAGACGATTAGCGGCAGATGAGAGGGAGAACTTCGTGGAAGCTGCAAAAACAGTCGAAACATCTTTTTACATGGATGACCTTGTTCATGGATCTTATTCTATAGAGGAAGGCAAACAACTAATATTAGACCTAATTTCATTACTCAAGCGCGGAGGAATGAACCTGAGGAAGTGGTCATCGAACAATAAGGAATTATTAGAACACATACAACAAGAAGGAAATAGCAACGAAAACAGAATGTTCAATTTTAGCACAGAAGAAACATCCAAAACTTTAGGACTGTCCTGGAATTCATCAACAGATATGTTCACCTTTCAATACAAAGCATCAAAACAAAACCTTAAACCAACAAAACGAAACCTGTTATCCGAAATATCCAGACTATTCGATCCTCTGGGATGGTTAGCTCCACTTTCAACAAAGTTAAAACTTCTTTTCCAAAAGCTGTGGAAACTAAACCTTACATGGGACGATCTAGTCACAGATGACATACACCAAGAGTGGTTAAAAATAAAACAAAGTATTCCAACAATCAGTGAGATTAAAATACCAAGATGGTTATTATGTAAGGCAAATGATACAATCGTATTACATGGCTTTTGTGACGCCTCGGAAAAAGCGTATGCTTGTGTTGTTTACGCACAAATCAAGGATGCCACAAAAGTCATTATAGTCGCCGCGAAAAGTAAACTGGTCCCTCACAAAAAGGCATTATCTTTACCTAAATTAGAACTCAGTGGCGCCTTGTTATTATCAAAATTAATACACAAAATAAAATTATCATTAAAAGACTGTAACATAGAACTCTATTGTTGGACAGACTCCACAGCAGCATTAGGATGGATACAAGGAGAACCATGCAGATGG
Source organism: Mecyna flavalis (assembly GCA_949319885.1). Classification (NCBI taxonomy): domain Eukaryota; kingdom Metazoa; phylum Arthropoda; class Insecta; order Lepidoptera; family Crambidae; genus Mecyna; species Mecyna flavalis. The sequence continues at coordinate 1,526,090 of OX439417.1, read as the reverse complement.
AAAACATTCGTGGCAAATAGAGTAGAAAAAATAGCAAGCGTAATTCCGGTCAGCTGTTGGAGTTACGTAAAGTCGAGTGACAACCCTGCGGATATGGCAAGTAGAGGACTATATGCTTCTCAATTAAAGGATAATGTCCTGTGGTGGGAAGGACCATCATGGCTCTCTGAAAAGAACCTTGATGCGTTGAAGGATAACAAGAAATACACTACAGATTTGGAAACAAGATCAAAAAACACAAAACAAACAAACATAATTCAAACGGATAGCGAAGACAACATTATTTATAAAATCATGCATAAATATAATTCTATTACAAAAATTATTAGAATTATAGCATGGTTACAGCGAACGTTGAACCCGCAGCGTAAGCAGTTACCAGGTCAACTCACGTTGCATGAGTTGAATAAAGCTAAATTGACTATAATAAAATATGTACAGAAAAATGAATTTGGAACGGATATGCAACAGCTAAACAAAAACGGAATTGTGAAATCGAACAGCAAAATATTGAGTCTAAATCCTATCATAGACAAAGATAACATCTTACGAGTCGGTGGAAGACTGAAACATAGCAACATCAAAAACCTAGAGATGAAGCATCCCGCCATAATCCCGTCAAGCGGCCGCCTAGCTACGCTTTTCTGCCGTCTATAAACTAAAAGGCCGCTAAATGACAAAAACTACTTTTGAGTTATTGAGCAAATAAGCGGCAAAATTTTCAAATCGATGCTACTCCTTAATAAAAGTATGTACAAATGTGTGTCATACACCAAAAGAAAGGTCTTTTTGTCAACTTTCACATGAAATTTGTTGATTTAGACAATTGGTAATATTCTTTAAACTAAACACATATTTTCCCCTCAATTTTGTAAACTTTTAAAAATAACTTAAGGTGTACAAAATTAAATGGCGGCTAAAAGGTTTTAACTGCTTTATAGTTGTGAATTTTTCGAAAACAGCCACATTTACATAACTATAAAGCAGTTATATTGACCTTATTCATAGCAATAAAGCGGCTAACTACACATAGCCGCCTTTTAGCCAAGTTTATGTGGCTTAACTGCTTTACTTTTATTTATTAATAACTTTTATTACAGTTGTGCATAGCTAAAAAGCGGTAAATTATCAGACCCTTTCATATAACTGCTATTAAGGCTAGCAAAATCATCATTATTTTTTTACAAAACCTTCAAAGTAGACGCTACCACTACTAAGTCAAAATAAAGTACGAGTATTCTTCCTATGAACACCAATCTAAAGAGCAAGCGGGATTTAGAAGTGGTTTCAGCACGTTAGACCACATATTCACGCTAAGGCAGCTGGTGATACAGAAAAACAGCGAGTTTAACCGACCTCTTTACCTTGCATTCTAAGACTACAAAAAAGCGTTCGACTGGGTAGAACACAGTTGTCTTTGATTCACTACAGCGTTGCGGTGTTGACTAAGGTTTTTACAACAAATCCTGGGCCTAAGACCGTACTCGCGTGCGGTAACCACATCTGGTCCACTCGGTGTTGACGATTGCGCTACACCAGGCGCACACGACTCATCCTCGTTCCCGCTCTCCTTTTGGACCAACACCCCTATAGATACATCTACCTGCTGAAAAACCTATACCAGTCAGCGACTATGTCTGTCCAAGTCCAAGGTAGTACTACAACTATCCCTATTAAAAGTGGCGTACGCCAATGTAATATCACCAAAGCTTTGCTAATGCACTCGAAGACGTCTTCAAACTTTGAACTGGAAATATAAAGATATAAATGTGGACCGAGTTTGAGTCACCTTCGTTTTGCGGATGACATCGTGATCCTCGCACAGTCATCTGAGCAGGTTAAGAATATGCTTAGCGACCTAAGCCAAGCTTTACTACGCGTAGGGCTGAAAATGAACTCTGAAAAGACGAAGTAAATAGGCTTGAGTGGCCCGATGGCGCATTTGGTAGTGACCCTGCCTAATGCGCCAGAGGTCGTGGGTTTGAATCCCACCCAGGACAAAGACTTATGTGATGAACATTTGTGTTTGTTCTGTGTCTGGATGTTTATTTGTATTTAAGTATATATTTCTCATACCCATAACACAAGTGCTTACGCTACTTACTTTGGGGTCAGATCAATGTATGTGATGTTGTCCAATATTTAAAAAAGTTATTCTTCTTCCTTAATATTAAAGAAAATCATTACACAACATAAGAGAATCAGTATACTCTTTCATTAACACCTTAAAATTTGTGGTCTTTCGAATTAATACTTGAATGTTGACTATCAGAAATTTCAGAATTAACTTGGTTTTGTTTCGTGTTACATAAACCACTTATAAGTTATTAATTTATTATTATATCAGTTTCGGTAAGTTAAGTAAGTAAATAATTTAAAAGAAATACACCAAATCACACCATTCAAAAGCACATTCCTTGCTACTGCCCCAATAAGGCCGTTCAATTAGGTCTGTCGTTAATAAGCTGTGAAATAATGTATTAATTCGAGCAATCATACCGTACTTCAACGTAAATAATGGACCTCAAAAATATCTACATCTAACATAAATAAGTAAATTAACTTTGTTAAGGTACCTAATTTATATTTAAAAATACGTCTTATCTGACTGAGGAACGAATAGTTATTTATGTGGCTGTTGCATAATGAGGGTCATTAAAATACGAATGTGGTTTTATGAAACGAACGAAGTGAGTTTCATAAAAGGATCACATGAGTATTTTAATGCCTAATTATGTACAGTCACATACATAACTTTATCTTCATTCATAATGATAATATGTCTATTTTATAGTCAGGATCGATGAGCAAACGCCCTAGTTACCAACATAATCTGTATGTAAAAGTTAGTACTGTCATAATGACTGACGTTTGTAGTTTTTAAAATCCATAAACAATCTAGACTCGAGTTGATTTCGATTCTCAAATCGATTGTTATAATTTCAGCATCGAATTAAATGTATAGGAATGGAACATAAAATTACTAATCGACTAATTCGATAATCGAAAAAACCTATTAATTTTTACTTTTTAAGAAGATGTTCGAAATTTGAACGTAATTAAGGTATCGGTTACCGATACTAAAATGTAAACATTAAGATACAGCAACAGATACTCATATCTAAATATAGGGCGTTTGCTCATCGATCCTGACTATAAAATAGACATATTAGGGTATGGATGTAGATAAATAATATATTGTTCGACTGCATTCAGTTTTCAATTCATAGTGGCTAGCTCATAGAAAAATTTTACGGCTAGCTTGACTTAAGAACATAAGCCGCCGCTTGTCGATCTCGCTCAATACTATTTTGCAGTAAACAAAATAAATCCAATTATAAGCTATAATTTTTTTTTAATAACTTCGTTAATTAAATAAAATACGTACCTTGGAAACCTTCCCGCCATGTCGAGTGACGATTTTAGCGGGAAACGCGACACCAGCGAACTTCCTCATCCGTGTATAGTTTATTTTTCCCTAAACAGCCGCACCCCGCCAGCCTAGCGTGCCCGTTATAAGGGGTGCGGGGGCTTGTGAGTTTGCCGCTTTTTAGCGATGTACTGCTATTTAACGGCTTTTTTGTTAAGCAAAGCTTTGTAAAAATTATGTATTTTACTTTGCGTACTGACTAACATGGATTTTTATACTAGTTTATTTATTGTAAAAGTAGAAACAATGCAAAGCTTAAAGGCCGCTAAATGATTCTAACTGCCTTTTAGTTATTTAAGAGAGCTTTGCCGCTTTTTATTCATTTAAGCAAGGTTCTTTATACTTGAACCTTACCAAGCTAGAAAGCCGCTAAAAATACTTTGCTGCCTTTTAGCTTCTTGCAAAATTAGAACTGTTTTTTAGCTAAGCATTGATAGTAAAGTTGTTCAGACGATCCAAACGTTAAAGTAATTTAACTACCTTCTAATCTAGTAAAGCTGTTTTGCCACCTTTAAGCGATGTAAAATATATTTTTTCTGTATTTAGCTGCTTTTTTTAAAAAAATATCTTGGAAACGGTGAAAGATAGAATAACCGTTCCTAGATAGATCGATAGAGAATTTTTTTTTAAATATAGTGGTATTAAAAAGTGAAAAATGGTCAAATGTCATTTAGCGGCCTTTTTTCTTATAGACGGCAGTTTTGATAAACCAAGCTCATCTGGAAACCTTTCATGGTGGACCTCGCTTAACACTAGCTAAGCTGAGGCAGCAGTACTGGATAACCGGAGGCGTTAACATTGTCAAGAAGGTGATACGGGACTGTGTTACCTGTCAAAAGCAAAACTCATCCACGATGAACCAACTCATGGGTGACCTGCCGGAAGCAAGGGTCAACCCGGCCCCTCCCTTTTACCACACGGGAGTGGACTACACAGGCTGCATGGACGTTAAGATGAACAAGGGCCGTGGAGCACGGACTTTGAAAGCTTATGTAGCCGTCTTCGTGTGTATGGTAACAAAAGCTGTACACCTGGAGATGGTCTCGGATTTAACTAGCTCAGCCTTCATCGCAGCTCTACGCAGGATGGCGGCGCGGCGTGGAGCCCCGGCGCATATTTATAGTGATAACGGGACGAACTTCCATGGGGCAAACAACATTTTACAAGCGGAACATTTTAATCTTATGAGTATCTTCAACGACAGCTTCTATAAAGAAATAACAGAAATGCAGATTCAGTGGCACTTTACCGCCCCCTCCTGGCCTAGCTCAGGTGGATTATGGGAAAGGGCCGTACGGAGCTTGAAACATCACTTGAGACGTGTAGTCGGAGAACAAAAGCTCACGTTCGAAGAATTCTCCACTATCCTAACGCAACTAGAAGCTTGTCTGAACTCGAGACCGTTGTGTGCGTTAACAGAAGATATCGAAGATTTAGACATCTTAACACCAGCACATTTCTTAACCGGCAGAGCCGACGTGACCGTTATCGAAACAGCAGAAGACGCTCGAACAAGATGGCATTTAACAACTAAAATCTTTCAAGAAATTTGGAAAAAGTGGAAATCTGAATATCTTACTCAATTAACAGCGCGCAGGAAGTGGTTAAAGCCGCAACAGAATATTCAAGTAGGAGACTTGGTAACGATTCACGAGGACAATTTGCCTGCTGGGAAATGGGCCCTAGGTCGAGTAATGGAGACGCACCCCGGCAGTGACGGCTACGTTAGAGTCGTTACATTGAAAACAAAAAACGGACACATTAAAAGGCCAGTTACAAAATTATCACTTTTGCCGGTTCGATCAAAACAGGAAGAAAAAGAAACATCAGAACTACTAAATCAGGAAAAACAAGAAAAAAGGGCAACAAAGAGTAAGCGAAACACCTTCTCGTCGATCATCTTAACATTGATTTATTTTCTTAGTTTATTATCACACGTGTGCGGGACGAGTGTTATCACCGAGCTAGACAAAAATCAAACATTATACTTCGACCCCGTAACCAAAATCCAATTGAACAGAGACTCGTGGACCTTGGTGGTATATTATGACATGAGCCCCTATTGGGAAGGCAACACCGCATTTGAAAAAATCCGCAATTATTTAACAACAACATGTGCCGAATTACATCAAGACAACCAATGTAACATGATAGTTCCACAGTTGAATCACCACTACTTAGAGCTACAATATTACAATCAGCTGTTACTTAATCAGCATTTTAAGTTTCACTCCAGACAGCGCAGAGGCCTTATCAATGGTGTCGGGTACATAGCGAACGCGCTATTCGGAGTATTGGATGACCAATTCGCAGTACAGTATACGAAAGACATTCAACTATTAAGGGCAAGTCAGTCACATCTAAACAACCTTTGGAAAAATCAAACATCGCTTTTAGAATCGGAATATAACTTGTTGAAAAGGACGGAAGATATAATGTCAAAACAGCACAAAATTATTAATAAACATTTAGTAAAAATAGACCAGGCTCTGGGAACATTAGAAAAACAAATTAATAGAGTATCGCTAGAAGAAGACTTCACCTTATCCGCTTTAGCCGCTCAGCAGTTGCTGCAAACATTAAAAGACATCCAACAAACTCTTCTGGACACGGTGACCGACATATACCATGGTCACTTCAACATTCATCTGCTGACCCCGCAACAACTACAGGGAGAGCTAAATACGATATCAGCATTACTATCATCGGAAGTAACGCTTCCCATTAACAACATAGAATCTGACGTCAGAGAGATGTATAAACTACTCAAGATAAAGGCCAAAATGACCAAGGAGTACTTTATATTTGAGATCAAAATCCCTTTGATTAGTCGAGATACGTACGACCTGTATAGACTAATACCAATCCCACAACATGTTGGTAATTATATGAGGAACATCATACCTATATCCAAGCAGATCGCTATAAATTTACAAAAGGACTCCTACATTCCGATATCTCAAGAGGACGTTCAAAATTGTATGGCCAAGGATAGTTCAACATTGATCTGTGCCTTAAATAGACCCGTATATAAGTTAAAAAGGGATCAAGACTTATGTATAAAAAATGAACATGACCTTAATAACTGTAAGACAGAAACGATCGCGTGCCAAAGCACGTGGCATTGTTTGACGAAAGTAAACACATACTTATACACCTGCTGCGGGCAGTGTCAAGTTCGCACAATATGCAAGGATCGCGTTACAGCGCATCAGCTGACGAATCCCAGTATAATAAGCATTAACGGGGACTGCTTGATTAAAACAGATAATTTTACTGTGTTTACTCATAAAGACCGAAGAAGTTCAATAAACATTAAGGAAAATTTGGAAATTAATGTAATAGCTCCAATTAACCATATTATAAACCTTAACATGGAACAGATTACCTTACATGGCTGGAATGAGAGTCAAGGCCTAAGCAACGATCCCGCTCATAAAGAGATAGAGAAAAAGATTAAAGGACTAAGAGATGCTGAGTCATCATTAGACCTGTACTCAGTATCTCATCATGATATACATCAGTACACGCTATTGTACGGAATCATAATTGTGGCAGCAGTGTCGGCGGGTATCGTCGCCTGCCGGAGGTGGCGGCGCGTGTGCAGGCTCGGCGCGGCGTCGCCTGCGCAGGGAGCAGCGCCGGCGCCGGGCGAGCAGGCGACGCCGCCGCCGCCCGCCCGCCGCGCCGCCCGCTCCACCAGCATGTGTCAACTACACGAAGTCAGTGAGTGTGATAGTGGTAGTGCGCGAGTGCGTAAATTTAACAGTGAAACCGAATTAAAGGTGTTAAAGCCAGTGTCGGTGGCTAAAAAATTAGTGTTTAGTGAATAGTGAGTGATCAGTGAAACGGAACCGCATTATTTAAGAAATTGTATTAGCTTTATCTCATTAACAAACATTGTTCTAACATTTTCAGTAGTTTATAAGACCAAATTGTTCATCATCTTGTCTCATCAACATTACTAACTATCATTGATGTATCATTTTTAGGGTATTTTCCTCGCCCGGGAATATGTTCGGAACGAACACTTATGTTTTGCAATACTTTTATGATGTTAGGTACGCGCGGTAATGAGGTCAACAACCTTCGCGTCGTACGACACGTTAAACCTATTAATTAGTGCATATTTCGCCGTCGGTACAATCGGGCGCACTCATCAACATTAACATTAGTTTTAACAGTTAACATTTAAGAACATTTTTGGAACATTTAATACATTTTATATTACTTAAACAAACTCTATCATTCTAACAAACAACCCCCAAAGCTCAGGCCCCAACACCTTGTATTATGGATATCAGTAATAAATGTTTTTTTTTTCTATATATCACCTCGACGGTCTACTGGTTCAAGTACCGGGCTGAAATCTTAGGATCCTGGGTTCAATTCCAGGGTCGAGCTTACTTTGTGTCGGTTCTTTCGGACACAGCTCTGGTTTGTGTTCACCAATCCGCATTGGGCAAGTGTGGTGATTAAGCCAGTACCGTCAATGAGGGATACTTGAGACTACAGTATTACTTCGGACATCGAAAAATATTAACGTTTTACGTACCCTGTTCAAACTTCATCTCTTCCGTGATGTTGACAGCAACTTCTCTGCTCCAACACTATGTCAAGTTTTTTTTTTATACTATGTCAGTTGGCAGACAGACACGCAGCCCACCTGATGGTAAGCAGCCACTGCGTCCTATTCCATTGAGGGACACTTCACCAGGAAACGTCGCTCAATGTGCTGCCAGACTGTAGGCTCATCTGATCTTCGAGCCTTTGATTTCAAGTGTACTGGCTCCCACATTATTACTGCCGGAACACAGCCAGAGCTATTATGGCGGCAGATTTTACCTATGGGGGTGGTAGCTAGCCAGTCGGACTCTGAAAAAGCCCTACCACCAACCAGGCCCCAAGGCGGGAATCGAACCCACGACCTCCGTGTTTTTTTATGACCGAGCGGCTTAGCCACTGTTCCACGGAGGCGGTCAAAAAATGTAGGTAAATGTTGCCATAATAATAGTCAAATTATCATACGACAATGTCCTAAGTAACACTGTAGTCTCAAGTATCCCCTATTGACTGTACTCTATCATTGTAATGACTTGGTTTCAACGATGGAGGCCTTTGCCCTGTAGTGGGACATTAATAGGCTGATACTTTTATATATTTTTTTTTTACACAAAACTAACACAAGCTTACAACATGAACAGAACTCGTATTTGTCCTAAACGGGATTCAAACACAAGTTTTTTTATTATTTTTCCAAGGTAACGTGAAGTCTAGTCATAAGACCCAAGCGAATGACCTAGGCTGACGCAGGTAAATTACAAACTTACCTCGGCTTGCCTGGAAGTATGAATGGTAAAAAATATACTAAATCTATGATGAATGGTTTTAGTTTCCCTGTCTTGCCGAGAAAGTTTGGCAAAAAAGGTTTTATTCAGTAAGTTGAATGCGACGATTGTAAGTGAAAGAAGGTTCATTAAATTGATCAAAAAAGGTTATGTAAGGTCGTATGATTATTGTCTTAGCAGACAGTGTTATCGATTTTATCGATATCATCGAATAATTTGTTGTTTGTTATTGGTGGTGCCAAAACTAACTTAAAAATTAAGAATACGTAAGAAATAATATCAGTGTTACATTTGAAAATAATTATTATAAACTAGCCTTCCGCCCGCGGCTTCGCCCGCGTGAATTATAGGAAGTTATCACGCGGCAATCCGGGAATATATCTTAATAAATTGTAGCCTATGTCCTAATCCGGGTTATAAACTATACGTGTGCCAAATTTCATCTAAATCCGTTCAGCTGTTTAGGCGTGATTGAGTAACAAACATCCAAACATCGAGACTTTCGCATTTATAATATTAATAATAGGATCATTACGAATATCCGAATACATTCACACAGTAAGTATTGTGCTTGTGCCAAAACTAGTATAACTTCTGTGGCTAAAGACTCCTAGAGTAAAGTAGTTGAGAGAACTAACTACATATAAACACATGTAATAACAAACGTGAAGTCTTTTCAAGCTAGTTCTGAACAAAGTACACAGCTCAAAAGACGTAGCAACGAGGATGAACCTCGGTCGCCTATTTACGTTATCTACACGCCACAAACTAAAATATTACGGTAGTTTTTACCCGACTGCGTTAGAAGGAGAAAATCAAGTAAAATAGGGAGTAAAGTGTAAGTACTTTTGTCAGTATTCACAATCTATTTTAATTTTTTGGCACTAAATTAAAAAAAGTGCACCAAATAATTATGTTTTTTAATATTTTCTGATCTTTTTGCGAGTAAGTTAGCCTCCAAAGTTTTATTGATATGTTCGTCAACAATTCAATGATATACATAATACATTTTATAATTATTAATACCATAGCCAATTAATTTTTTTATTGCACTGTTCTGTTTACTTATCTGATTATTCAGTGATATGATATTCCTGAATGTTTTTAGCTTCAATAATGTGAAAATTTTAATTAAAAATAAATTGGATAAATCACGTTGTTGAAGCAAAGAAGCGATATAATAATCTAAATTTGTACCGAGCTCAAGACTGACATCAGTCTAATGCTCAGAACAGCTTCCGACACATTCTACCATGGATAAAACATTATTATACAAGGTGACCACTGTTGAAAATACAAAAACAATTATTTGCAAAATCTACAGGTTTATACTACGTTACGACAAACTGTTGGCCGGGACTATTTCACCCTCCGCTTTACCGTTGTGGAACCACAAACGTCGGCGAGCGATGTCCCCACACTATTGTGGAACATTTGATAAGCTTGTATGCGTACCACATACCTAGTCTGATGGCTTTTGTAATAAGCGTACCGTAAATGTTGGCCGACTATCTCAGTGAGCGGCCGACTCCCAGCAAAACCCGTTGCGACGTTCAAAAATTAAATTTCAGTTCGCCACTTTGCGGCTCACTCAGTCTGCCGCTAACAGTTTGCCTACTGGGGACGCAGCCTAAATGTTGTCAGTTTTAGATATCAAGTTTTTATTTTTATATAACAGCACTGTGTACCTACAGTGATTTTAGAAATTGAAGGAGTAGAAAAAGTACGCAATGCCTTGCCTGGTCTTGGTTTCTTTTCTTCCCCACTGCTCAACTAGATTGCTCAACTCCATAAAGTTGAGCAGTGGGTATTACGCACTGCTCAACTGGTCATTGCTCAACTACGACAGTTGAGCAGAGGGTCATACCCACTGCTCAACTAAAATTGCTCAACTACGTACGTGGGTTCATTCCCGGTCGTCCCCACTCTGTCGTCCCCACTTTGGTCCTGGACTTGGTCTTGCGCCTGATCTCTCTTGAGTAGTGTGTAATAGCTGTCTTACTGATCTGAGAATAAGATCGTAGCCTCGTTTTGCTCTCTGACTTGTGTACTAATAATTTTTGATATCCATTGACGGCAAATAGAAGTAGCCACTTTCGCCAAACCGTTTTTAGTGTGAGATAAGAACAGGACAGTGATTAAATCAATGATGTGATATTATCTTATATTTATTTATTTGCTGATTGCGTACACATCTCCTTGTCCTCCTTTAGTTGTCCTTTTTTCCCACACTCTTTTGGTAATTAATTTGAATGGATACAAATCCATCACTCTCTTTGTCACATGCTTTTAATGTCGATTCGTCATTTTCCAATATGAAGAAAAACGGTTTTTTCATATCCTTAAAGGTAAAAATAATTTCGTCTTTATTTTATAATACGAAGTAATAGCAAAAGCTTGTATTTCGCCAGAACGCCTCCGTGTGTGAAAACAAGGCAAACAGTGTCAACATGGGTAAATGTTTACCACAGAATCCCCCCTTCCCCCCAGAATTATGCCCCGGCGACCTTCCCTTCTTGTGTCGTTTGTCAGATTATAAAAGTAATTCTTTTTGCGTCTAACAATAGTTTTTTAGACCTCATGATTATTAAATGAGGCTTTTGGGAGACACGAGATTTGTATATAAGGATTTAGGTGGGCTTGTACTTATTTTATTATTGATTAAACTTGTTTAATCATATATATTATTTTGAAGTAGGTATAAGTTATATTTTACTGTCCAGGGTCATTTAAACAGCGTTTAAATGCAGCTTCTAAATTCATAAGTTTTTGTGTGAAAGATGGACATTGGATAGATGTTGAAGGAGTACCTATAACCATCCTAATAAAATTTTGTTAGTAATAATAGTTCAGTGACTCAGTGTGATATACTAACACTAGTATCTATAGACGAATTAAAGTATTACTTGAATATAAGACATTATTTAAATAACCGTTTTTATACAATAAACAAGCTGTCAAAAGTAAGAATATAATTCTTGTCCATAAAAGTTCTTACTTCATTCAAAAACATCGTAACTCAAATCATGTCTTACTCAAGATTCAAGTAATACTTCAGCTCGTTTAGAAATACGGGTGTAAGCTACCAAACCCACGGGCGTTTTGTTTATAATACTAAACACTATTAATGTTTTGTTTTCAGGTAATTGAAGCGACTTAGAGAAATTATTTGAGCACATCTACGGTCTGGGCGCAGTTCGGGCGTCGTGAAATTTGGTAAACAAGCAAGTCAGTCGCGTTTCGGGCGTTTTCGAAAATTGATAAAAACATCAAGGTGATAAAATTGATTAATTAAATATTATTATTTAAAGAAGATCACTTTCTTTCTTTGTCATCATTAGTGATTCTAAAAATATTTCTGTCTGTAACTAACGTATTTTCCGGGTAAAATAATATGTCTTTAACTACGTAACTTAGACACAAATACAAGCAATAAACGTAACAACGAAACACTCATTAGTGAAGCTATTCCAATTACACAAACAATATGTGGTTATCGATATTACATGAAACCAATTGGTCCAGCCTTTGTTCAATGTCTGTAGCTCATCTTCAGTCGTCGAACTAGATTTTATTCAATCAATTATGTATATTTACCAATCTACAGAACAATAGGCTAGTTGACAAAATTTGGAAATTCGTTTAAAACTATAATTTAGTATCTATTTTACCCTAAATATATACTATTTTTAGAAAAATAGGCCTTTTTCATAAGTATTTTACTTTTTTAGAAATAAACTTAATCTTTCGAGCCCCGGATTACCAGACACAATAGAAAATCTATTGTTACGCGGCACCCGAGTGCCGGTTCGGGATTGAGTGGTTAAAATTAATTTTGGAAAGGCCAAGACTGTCATGGCGTCTTGAATGACGTCTATCCTCGCGAAACAATCGAGGTTGTTGATGTCAGTCGACGAGATCATTATACAGCAGCTGCAACCGGTGTTTTGCGAGGACTGACGTCACGCTTCTCTGATTGTTGTTTAATGTCACGTGATTAAATAAGTAATTTTGCCGATTTTAATTTCCAAAAATATTTGTAATCTTATATTATTTTAGTAAAAAAGTTGTTTTTTTGTTTACTACATATCATGATTAATCATTAGAAACTCTAAGCCATCCGATTCATTCTTAGTGGAAACAAGCCTATTGCATAGTAATAATTTTATTACACTTTTTACACAATTACGGTGGCCACTCATTTATCGTTATTCCTGCTGGACTTATTTTTTTATTTTATTTTATTGCAATGTGTAACAAGACGAGCAGATCGTACTCATGATGGTAAGCGCAGCGTCTCTTCAGTCAGTGCCAAACAGTAACTAAGCAGTTACTGTCTGGCACTGTCCTGAGCTGCGCCCGCTACAACGAGAGGATATGTATTAGGTCTCATATACCCAATAATTTCACAAGCTTCAGTGCCCTTTCCCCGAACCACAGAAGTGCTTGACACACTTCTATTTCACGGGAAAATATCTGGCACTGCGGTGGTACCCACTTAGACGGCCCAGTACAGGGTTAGTTTACAGTGTTGAGTTTCTTGCGGCACTTCTTCTCAGCAGCAGGCCATTAATTCACGTCGAAGTGCTGGTAGGAAAAAAAAGTTTATGACGTGCAAAAGAATTTCTTGGTAAATCAAATTGCAAAATAAGTACTTTGACTTTGACAGGAGCCTACCACCTGGTATAGGCCTCTACAAATCGTTGGTGTTGCAGATATCCATGGGCGGCGGTGATTGCTAACCATCAGGCGACCCGCTGGCTCGTTTGCTGCCTTTGACATAAAAAAACAATGTTGAACTGCTTTTAAGTTCTCCAGTATCAAATCACGATTTCGGATTGAACAAACTCTTTAAAAAGATCAACCGTGTCACAAAGTTTTAGTGAGTGAGAGGATTCCTTATAATGTCTGCCTGTGGGGGATCTTGCAAACAAATTTTATGAGTTTTCCTCTCGGTAATAAAGTGTCCGGAGTAGGGATGGCGATCGTTCTAAGAATCGAGATTTTAAGTCATAACAATGAAGGGTTTTCATTCGATTTTAAAAATTTAAGTCGATTTTATATAATGTATCTTTCAATGTATTTTATAACTTAACTTTAAAAAATTGCCCTGTAAAACTAAATTTTCTTCTATTACATTTAATTACTATGTATTTTAGGAATACATACAATTCCTATTTGAGTCACAAAAACGATTCGTTACTCCCTGTATCGTAAGGCACCAAATATAATTGTATTAAATTCGATTACAATCGATTCGAAAAATTGATATTATTTATTAACGTTCACCTCCCTAGTCCGTAGGGGCTTTGTTTTACCCTTGGAGGGGCAGCGAGGGTTTCACCGAATTATTGTAAGTGCCTCCCTAATTGACGTCTTGTTTTTGTTTTATTAATACTCTTAAGGATTACGTTGTTTAATTGTTGTTCGCCCAAACAAAGGCTTTTCAGGGCTATTTATTGAGTAAAAATCAGTTAAATACGAAATTGGTAAAGTTCTATGAAAAATTAATCGGATAATTAGACGTAATTGGGCTCTTTCGATTTTTTTTTGTAATTGATCGTTGTATTTTTTTCCTGACCTTTACTTTAGAGAGTCATTTAAAGAGCTTTATTTGTCCGTTCACATTGATTTGTTGTAAGTATAATTTAACCGTTAATTGTTTTTCTTTTACGAGAAATAGAAGGTAAAATTGAAAGACGTTGGATGATAATATTTCGTTTTTATGAAATAGCGGGCAGACAGACGAGCATGTGGCACTAGGTGAGCCTCATCATCACTACATCATCACCATCATCATTACTAATCATTATAATTTGAATGAATCATTGAATGATCTTTATTTGCGAGATTCCGAGTACAATAAGATAAGATGTCAAATTATAATATTTATACATATTATTATTATTATTACCACCACCGCCCATACACATCTGTAGCACCGGAGATAACACTAATGCGCTGCCGGCCTCTAAGAAAGAAATGTGCCTTTGATTATAGTATCAAAATACAAAAGTCTTGTTTCCTACCACATAAAACTTAACATGTTGCTCAGGTAGGTTTTGAAGCCACGACCTACTGAACAGTGCGGGTGTATTACTCGTAGAATAATAGAATAATTATTAAACGGAGAGGGGTAGGTATTAAACATGGTCACTAATAACAATAACTGGTACGGACAAACAAAAACGTTTTGTTGCAAAGTTGGACGTTGGACCCTTGTTACGTAATTCCGGTAGGGTAACCAAGTTATGAACTTTTAAAGGATTATGGTTTGGAATAAAATTACATTTTAAATTTTGCCATACTAGACGAGCAAATAATTTCAATCTAAAACGCTTAAAATGTATGGTATATAACCTTTTAATCATTGCGTGTTGGGTATTCTCAATTTTATTTCCCGTGTCTGGTAAAATTTGTGGCTAAACATTCTTTGCATTCAAAGATAATATCAAGTATAAAACGTCGGGCTCCAGAATGTTTATTTTATTTAAATAATAATGAGGCAAACGATAGAACGGGTCACCTGATGGTAAATAACCACTCATCTTATGCTCATAGACATTTGCAACACCAGAGGCATCGCATATGCGTTTGCACTCTATCATCATCAACATCACCAAACGACGTCCACTGCTGGACATAGGCCACCCCTAAGGATCTCCAAACTGATCGGTCCTGCGCCACCCGCATCCAGTCCACTCCACTCCACCCTATAAGGGATATAAAATACGCTTATGTCTATTTATGTTTATTTATGTTATGTTTTGGTAAGATTATACATATATCTTTCAAATATTTTTTTAGTTTGCTCTTTGCCGCGTTCAAAACTTTCGTTTTCCTCAAGGTTGACTGGCAGAGAATATTTTTTTTAAACACGACACTACATAATATTTGCTCTGTAAGTCCGATCAACTCCTCGGGCTAGTTTTAATAAACAAACAATTTAACCGCGTATTTTTCTTTTAATTTTAAATCCGTAGTCTAATACTTTGCACAGTGAAACTTTTAATTTTTCCAACTCAAACTTTGGCCACCGCAGTGGGCTGAAAACACGCTGCGTCTTTATGTTATTCTTTCCACAAACAAGGATATTTCGTGGATATTTCTATCTGTTGACAAGTTCCATTGAGTGTGTTATTTTTTATTCGCAACATTTGGAGGAAGAATTTCGAGTGTAAATTGAGTTTGTACTTGGCTGTTATTCGCTGTATATGCCCGAGATCTGATAAAATACCACAACACTGTGCAACTGAGACCAACGAACCTAGACACTTGAAATCAAAGACTCGGAGATCAGAGAAACCAACTAGTTTGGCAGCACATTAAGCGAAGGTTTAAGTGCCTCGTACCGAAATTAGCAATTGCTTCCAGCTTAAGTCATGTCAAAAACACATAGACGTTGTTATTGATGTCAGAAAACGGAATTTGATGAAGAAAAAATTCCAAACACAACTTGAGTTGACAACCTGCTGTCTCTTTCTTCTTTTAACGTTTCATCCTGATCTATTCTGGGTACGCTTGCACCCATGATCCAGGATTTTGCAAATTCCGTCATTACATTGGAGCAACTGCCATCTTACCTCTGCAACCCTTAACAGGAAAACTAAAACAACTGAATTCCTAACATGTGTATATCTTGTTTGTATTACTTGAAACATTTTGCATCTAATAAAAGACGCCATCAATTCCTATTGCAGGAAAACTAGTCCATTAGAATTCTTGAGATATAACTTCTTGTATTGTCTTTGATACTTTAAAAATTTTGCATCTTCAGCAACAAAACATTACTTCCTGACAAAGCCAGAAACGCATGTAATTAAGAAATTGACGGTATACTCTGAGATAATAATTGAAAAAGGAAGCATTCGAAGCGTAAATTGAGTTGATTTAACTCGTCGTTTCGAGTCGACTTCCATTCAAAAGATGCCAATCAAGCTGCCAATGTTCCAGGTCAACGTCTTAATAAGGAGGATGTTGAGTTTATGTAGTTACCTAAATGTCTAGTTTATTTTGGAACGGGCTGGAAGCGAGGAACTCAGCTGTGACATAATTATATTAATTCCTTGTAAAATCTTCTTGCAACTGACTATCTTTGGGTACTTAATTTTAGTTTGTTCGTAGATTAATTAGGTATTTATTTATAAAAATATATTGAACACAAAATTAGGACACAAAAGGTGGACTCAACGCTAAAAGCATTATCTACCATTCAACCTTTCGGAAAAACGAAATGCTTTAAATTGGTAAAGAACTCTGTAATTTTTTCCGAAGCTCTATGGGCATTGGAAAATATGTAGTTTGAGATGTTTTTATAGGTACATCTTTTTCATCTTCATCGTCATCTTTTAATTCCAAAGATAATTTCTTATTATTTACGTTTGTAACTATTATTGACAAGTAAGTTCAATAGTTTACAACCTCAAGGAAATACGACATTATTTTGTGAAGTTTGTTGATTATTTATCATTTATTAATAAGTGTGAAATATTTACTTACTTACAATGGTGCCATTAATATCTAAGAGTCACGGGAAGTCAAATGATCCAAGGTGTAAGTATTGTATGTAGGTATTTACCACAGACTAAATACCGTTATTTCTCTATGGTATTTACTATTCTACTAATTTCTAGTGTATGTTCTTATTTAAAATCATTAGCAGTTACTTCTTCTTTCAATATCTCAGCTAAATGTCCTTCTATCTTCGAAGGTATCCTCTCAATCCTTTACACGCGTGCGTCCAGCCGCAGCTCTCCGTTGTTTCCGGTCCACTGCTCGCTGCACAAAGGACACGTCGTGCGCTTGACGTGGACATGACGCGATCTACACACAAGCGTCTGTTAACGGAATTAGATCGGTCGCTTTGGTATACGTGTATCGGGTATACTTGATCCCTTCGTGTACTTGTGCTTCGAAGTCTCTTTGAGTCTGGTTGGTGGGAGGGCTTTTCCAGTTTGCAAAAGAAATTTGCTGCCATAAGAGCTCTGACTTTCTTTTAACTCCACTTAAAAGATTGGAAAATCAGGGGGCCCACAGAACACAATAGCACAGAACGGGAAATATTTAAGTGTACATCAAAAAATACTGAAATGTACATAAAAATAACTGATTGCACACCAAAGGTCGCTCTACCTGGCCTGGCCTGACTCAGGCCAGGTGGAGTGATGATCTGCGCCAGATGGCTGGCAGGACCTGGATGCGAGTGGCCGAGGACCGATCGGCGTGGCGAGCATTTGGAGAGGCCTCCCAACTAGCAAAATGGTCAATTGGTAATGCTATATGGACTTATAGAGCTCCGATAATGGTTTTGGTATTTGCTACTACGCTTTTAACTGCATAAAATGGTGCTATTTTCACTTGAGTATGTTTAATTCTATAATTTGGTCTTATATCGGCATATAGGATCAAATATCGTGGCTATTATAGTCTAGGACTCCTATAAAGGCATTAAATAAGAGTAATTACTCTCAGGTGTAATTACTCCGGTAACGAAGACTTATATGTGCCTATAAGATAACATCTTAGAGGCATTTAAATCTTAGGCCTCCTCTAGAAGCATCTACCAGGATAGGATACACTGAGGAGCAATCACACTAGTTACTTTTACTTATAATGTGATATAAGCTAAAATTGTATGGCTAATATAAGTAACTTCCAGTTAAACAACTGAATAGCATTTATATTTCTTGTTTTTGTTTTACATAAGCTTGAAATTAAGGTTTATGCGGATTTAATATCAGCGTTTCAAAAATAATAAATCACTAAGATTATAACAGCATTTAGTAGGATAAAATGTTCTCTATATAGATTTGTCTTAAGCCGTTACAAGTCTAGACATATTTATATTGGCATTCCACAGTAGTGTTATTGTCAACGTTATCTTAAAATTGGTATACAAAATGGCGAATCTTCTGCAGTTTTGACACTTGCCAATATAGAACCAAATAAACTTATGATGGCACTATGTCACACTTGGAAATGCTTACCGAAAAAATGGCAGCCCTTCGTAGCATTTTTTTTGATAAATAAATAATTACTCAAATGTAAATAAAGGCAAGTGAAGAGGCGCTCTAAAATTTTGTTTAAAACTATGACTAATTTCACAGAAAATTCACATTCCCCTACGAATATTAATAAGACTAACTAACAACAATAAGATGTTGTTTTTCTACTATGGCTGACAAAAATAAATTCTGATTGTAACGGAACAAATTTTGCTCCGTTCTCATTAAAAAATAAATGGTCTTGTAGCGCCACCTAGCAGATGAGTCATAAATTTTTTATCGCCGACAGATACCCTATTCTCGATATTAATCAATTGATTGATAATAGATGGCAGCAGTGTAGCGGCCAGATTTGTGAAACTTATTATAATCAAATTAGAAATCTTAAACTATTTCTTTATTTAAACATATTTATTTCGTAAACATTTGTTTAGTTGTTTTCAACATTGATCGTCACGCATCGTTTTAACGATTGGCATCGACTGTGCGTTGTCTTTGCCTCACCTTCACCTCCTGTCAGTTTTGACATTAGAGGGTTGAGCATTTCCGTTCTTCCGTTCGAGCGCGTGGGCGCATCCAGGAAGAATGTAAGGTTTCTCAGGAAACTTGGCCATGTGCGGCCTAAATCATGGAGTGATCAAGTGATGATCATCCGTAAAGTACCCTGGTAAGTTCAATTCCGAGGATTTCGAGATTTGGTTTTATGTCGACACGTGCTTACCATGGTATTGTCTTTCCAGCACGCTGAATTGTACCCCTGGGTTTGGTGGGTGGAATCCGGCAATGATCCAGCAAGGAGATGATCATGGATTTCCTAGGTAAGCCGAAAAAACCAGTGGGAATATCCTGAGAGGAATTCCGAAACGTCTCGTGGTCGTGTACGATCAAGTAACTAATAAAAGTCTTTTGTTTCAGGGTTCATTGATACATCGTTCATTTAAATAATCATCGTTTAATCGATTGTAATCTTGTAATTGTTATTTCATTCTGAAATGAAATAATTTATATTTTATAAACGTTCCACGTTTATCATTCATCTACGTCTCCGGTCGCTGGCGACTTGGATGTATCCTGCTGGAGGATCTGGGCAGACTGAAGTAGCTGGACCCATCCCGGAATGAGGAGCGTGGTTGCTTAAACACTAAGGACAGCGTAGCTTCATGGGTCGGTAACCGAAGCCACCTCGAGGTAACATCCATGTTCTTTTAGCCCTAGCGCTTTAACCCCACTTGTCGGGTTAGCACCAATTCCCTTCGGGATGCCAGTAATTTTAGTAGTTTAATTTGGTTAAATTAAAGTAGTATTAATGAAATCATTTGAGTAATAACGTTACAAATGGCGCCCATAAGGAAATTTCAGTAAATAAGAACTGAAATTGTGACGGATCTTGCTCAAATGATTTTAAAATCAATTTTAAATTAAATATTTTATTTGTAGGGGTACAATTATATTTTATTACATATTTATATTTATACTACAGTAACAGCGTGCAGTGGTTACAATTTTGTGTAAAAATTAAATAAACTTATTTAAGTTTCCTGTATAAGTTAGGTTATGTTTTTATGAAAAACAGATCAAATCTCTGGAGGAGTTTGTCTGGAAATGCCTACGTATTAATTTGCTTTTTAGCACTTGCTTTGTTAATTTGGTAACAGGGTACCAAATATTTATATTTGGAAAACACTGTGTTTTATATTAAGTATATTTTGTTGTGTACTAAGGTTTAAGGTTATACCTTTAGTTAGGTTATTCATATATGCGTGACTTGCTTGTTCATACAAACAGGCAGTAAGCATATTTTATAAATAGGAATAATATTTCCTTATTTTAAGAAAGTAAAGATCAACAAGTATTGTTGTTGTTGCAGTACATTAGCATCTTTAATACAGTGCCATTGTACATAGGAAGCATACATAAAAATAATATTGGTTTCCTATGTTACAATAATTGTTATTTTGAATTGTATGTTTACAAAAGGTCATAAATAGTGTTGTGTGTAATAAAAATAATACAAAGATATTACATAATATAATAAGTGATAAAACAATATTGCCTAACAAAAGTTTTAAATAAGTAATTATAAACTGTTAGTTTATAAATTGAAAATACAACTTTGTGATCGGAGGTCAAATGCTTAAATCAAAATACTTATAATTTGTTTCTTAAAATATTTATTGCATAACCAATTAAGTGAAAAATTGGATATTGACACAGTTTATTATCACTCCTTGCTCCGGGATGAGTTGATTTATGAGGTGACCACACATTCAGAAATACCGGAGACTACAGCTTACAAGGTAAGTGACACCGTTATCACCCTGTTTGGTTCAAGCATTGTTATGGTATGTAGTGGTCAAGGAGGTAGTTTCTTTCTGGAATGAGTTAAGTGGACTGTTATTAGAGGAGTTTCGATCCAGTAGATTTTGATTATCGTTTGTTAGGCTGGAAATTTGTTCAAACACACAACACAAATAAGAACCGATACACAATGTACTTTGCAGTTGGAACCGAAACAATTTCACTTTGCAGTTATGTTCTTAGGCACGGAATTTCGAAAACCGTAATTACCGAAATTAGGTTCAATTCACGGGATCAGAGTTTCGTAGCGTTTTAACAAGGCACGTCGTTTTCTTTCCATTTTATGGATGATTTTCTTTTGTTGTTGTGTCGTAGTCCGTTTATGACGCGTAGAGAGACGGATCACCTCTCCTACGATGACGAGACACACAATTATGTACTAGCGTTTAGCGTTGTATTAGACTTAGGTCTTAAGTATAACTTAGGTTGCAGTTAGGTTTAGCCTATAGTTTATGTTTATTAACATTATTGTTATGAAAGTCCTGTGTAGGTAATAAGTTTTCTTTTTAAGATAGACACCTTATTAGTTTTAAAGGGTCATCTTTAGTTCACACATTTGTGTTAAGTTCCTGTTGCTCTGGCCAAGCAAATGTTAGTAGTGTGAAACATCACTTATGTTTAGGCATTAGCCGTTTTGTGAATCGAGCGGATGGTAACTCGTTAAATAAGCCTTACACACCAGTTAGCACGGTTTTCCTGTTGGAAACTTTAGGCATTCGCCGTTTTGTGCTGTACATCGAGCGGATAGTAACTCGCTAAATAAGCCATATAACTGTATAGCACGTTTTCCCCGCTGAACGACGTCATGAGAAAACATTTCTCCGCTGAACGATCGTCATGGGAAAGGATTTCTCCGCTGAACGATCGTCATGGGAAAAGATTTCCCCGCTGAACGACGTCATGAGAAAGGATATCTCCGCTGAACGTTCGTCATGGGAAAAGATTTCCCCGCTGAACGACGTCATGAGAAAAGACTTCCCCTCTGAACAACGTCATGGGATAAGATTTCCCCGCTGAACGATTGACATGGGAAAAGAAACTAATATGAGTTCCACTGGTATACAGGAGGAATCTCAAGTGGTTAGTGCGAGTTCCACTGGTTCACAGGAGGAATCTCAAACGGGTTTGTATGAATGGAGTGGTTTGAAGCTATAAGCTTGATACTACAGTGGTATGAAAGGTGATTATGAAAGGTCAAGTTCTGCGGTTTGAATGATGATGCATGCAAGTGTGGGTTTTAAGTCTGGAATGTTGGAAGTTAAGTTGGTTTGGATTTCCTGACAGTTGGATTTTATTGGAATGATGAGGCTGTTTTTTTTAGTAAACAATTTAATTGTTTTAGTTTCCTTTTAAGGTGTTGCTATTGAGAACTTCGTCTATATGGCAGACAAGTTTTTATTTATATTAGTCATTTTTTTTAGTAGTTTCCTTCTTCAACAGAAATAGTGTTGTCCTAGCGATAGTTTAAACACCGGGGCGGTGTTTTTCGCGGGAAGGGGGGAATTGTAACGGAACAAATTTTGCTCCGTTCTCATTAAAAAATAAATGGTCTTGTAGCGCCACCTAGCAGATGAGTCATAAATTTTTTATCGCCGACAGATACCCTATTCTCGATATTAATCAATTGATTGATAATAGATGGCAGCAGTGTAGCGGCCAGATTTGTGAAACTTATTATAATCAAATTAGAAATCTTAAACTATTTCTTTATTTAAACATATTTATTTCGTAAACATTTGTTTAGTTGTTTTCAACATTGATCGTCACGCATCGTTTTAACGATTGGCATCGACTGTGCGTTGTCTTTGCCTCACCTTCACCTCCTGTCAGTTTTGACATTAGAGGGTTGAGCATTTCCGTTCTTCCGTTCGAGCGCGTGGGCGCATCCAGGAAGAATGTAAGGTTTCTCAGGAAACTTGGCCATGTGCGGCCTAAATCATGGAGTGATCAAGTGATGATCATCCGTAAAGTACCCTGGTAAGTTCAATTCCGAGGATTTCGAGATTTGGTTTTATGTCGACACGTGCTTACCATGGTATTGTCTTTCCAGCACGCTGAATTGTACCCCTGGGTTTGGTGGGTGGAATCCGGCAATGATCCAGCAAGGAGATGATCATGGATTTCCTAGGTAAGCCGAAAAAACCAGTGGGAATATCCTGAGAGGAATTCCGAAACGTCTCGTGGTCGTGTACGATCAAGTAACTAATAAAAGTCTTTTGTTTCAGGGTTCATTGATACATCGTTCATTTAAATAATCATCGTTTAATCGATTGTAATCTTGTAATTGTTATTTCATTCTGAAATGAAATAATTTATATTTTATAAACGTTCCACGTTTATCATTCATCTACGTCTCCGGTCGCTGGCGACTTGGATGTATCCTGCTGGAGGATCTGGGCAGACTGAAGTAGCTGGACCCATCCCGGAATGAGGAGCGTGGTTGCTTAAACACTAAGGACAGCGTAGCTTCATGGGTCGGTAACCGAAGCCACCTCGAGGTAACATCCATGTTCTTTTAGCCGTAGACCGAGTCTCCACTCGTCTGGTTAGGATCTTTCCTGCCGGGATGTCAAGGTTGTAATTTTAGTACCTAGAGTATTGAGTAGAATCATTTGAGCATTTGATGTCTGACGAATCGATAACACGCCCTGTGTGTATTAAGAGTCCGTGTTTGAGTTAAGCAAGGTACGGGTTTCCTACCTCAATATAAATTGTATCTTGTGATATCGGAAGGAAAATAAATTGCATGATAAGAAAACTTTCTTTGATTTGTCACCATAGTCCCTTTAGTGGTTCGACGGCACACCCATCACCGTCGAGCGGCTAAAGGTGATATACACCTTTTTCTCATTTCAAATTTTTGTAACTAAGAAACAACGTTACATGATAAAGATAAATACCACTTCCTTATTCAAGTTGTTAAAAAAATTATGACAGAGGCCAACACAGCGCAACACATTATACTGTTCGTTCGTTCATTCGTTCACCAAAATGAGCTTAAATCAGCATTGCAAGGAGCGCATTAGTCTTACTTACGACTATAACTTACTTATATTGATTATATTATTGATTTGCAGGAGTAACTGCATTTTCGTAATTCTATTACAGGAGTTATATAGGCGTAAACAAGCATTTTAGCGGTCTAATATAAATGTGTTATAATCAAAAGTACACTTAAAAAGTGGGCCTTTTCCCGGACTTATATTCGGATATAATTCTCATATAGTCCTAAAGATTCATCCTCCTGGGATAGCTTAAAAACCATGCTGGTTGGGCTATGTCCAGCAGTGGACTATCACAGGCTGATGATGATGATGATGACACCAAAGGTTAGGTTAGGTTACCAATTCAGTATTTCTTTGATGGTCAATCAATATTTTTTGATGAGCAGTTAAATACAACCCGCACAGAAATAACGACCTCCGACTTCAAGGGAGTGGAACCCAATGTTTTACATAAAGCAAACATTATACCTACACTACTGTAGATAAATCACTGTCACGAGGCTATAAAGTACTATAAATTTTTCAGTTTTCATTACAAAAAAATTGCATGTATTTTACGTGACGGTATAAAGTGCACTCACTTTCATTAAAAAATTGATGACAATGCAAACTCTCCTATCGAACAACCGGACTTTTTAGACCAACTGTCAGCAGGTAGCAGCAGGTTTTATTTTTATTTTTATAGATCCTCAATTGGTATAAATGAAGTAAGGACAGCTGTGACAAAGTACCAAAATATAAATCCGCAATTCAACAAAACCTAACCCTTCCCGTCCGTTCGCTTAAGCCTTCCGATTTGTCGTTATTAAAAAACCCCTCCTGGCCGAAAGGGCCCTGTCATTTTTCTCCCCACCAATAATGAACAGGTGTAAACCTGGAAGCTAGATGTAACCCGTAACCCTCGTAACACGATTTACGAGCCAGGGTCAGTTCGACCGGCGCCGAATAAAATCGATTCTAACGCCCTCCGACGAATGAGGGTTATCCGAAACTCGTTGGGAATCATAATTTGATGTTGTCATTTGAGGAGGGAGGAAATGTAATAATAGTAATAGCAAAACTAATAACTGTGAAGTTGTGGAAATTGGTTCGGAGGGAATTCGAGATAGAGTAAATGAAGGATCATTTTTATTGGAATGTATGTTGGATGTTTACCGCCTTCGTCGACCAGATGTTTAGTGGACCTACGAATGGCATTGTTTTGGCCTGATTGGTGAAAGAGCTCATTGACTTGGTCGTAAGTCGTTACTCATTGAAGCAACATAACCGCTGGCTAGCAAGACCGGCTGATGTGTGTGGGACACGGGACTTGGTCAACGATGTGGCACTACCCACCAAACTCCCTGGTTTTTCCTTCACTCACGATGAGGGATAAGCCGGTGACCACTTTGTGGCGTTTGACCAGCTTTGCAATGTGACTTTTTTATCAGGTGAGCTATGGGTGGACCATGGGCAATGACTGGGTTTTTGTTATACATTAAATAAATTTACTGACTTTAACAAAAAGCGAGGCTTCGTATCCCTTACAGGAAAAACATACATGAATCCTTGCAAACTCTTGTAGTTAAAAATAGAATTCCAAATTACAAATAAAACACAACAACCCTTATATATACAGTGGTGGTCATATAATTAAAGACACTGAGGAGATATTAAGTTTTCAGAGTTACCTACCCTTTATACTTTTATTGTATTACATTTATTATCTTGCAATATTACTTAAATTGTTCTTAGGGTTATCGTAAAATGTTTGAAGTGAAATAAAGATACTTAAACTGTTCTATTAATTTTTTTTGTTGGTAAAGTTTATTGCAAGCAGTACGAACGAATACAAAGACCTGGCCAACTAATTAAAGACAGACTCATTAAGTAACTATAAAAAAATCAACTTAGTAAATTTTGAAACGAACTTGATTTTAATACATTTTAGACGTA
This sequence comes from Mecyna flavalis, assembly GCA_949319885.1. Classification (NCBI taxonomy): domain Eukaryota; kingdom Metazoa; phylum Arthropoda; class Insecta; order Lepidoptera; family Crambidae; genus Mecyna; species Mecyna flavalis. The sequence continues at coordinate 1,500,010 of OX439417.1, read as the reverse complement.
TTTTAAAAACATAAAAACACGACATTAATATTTTGTCGCATGTCCTTTAGCAGCAATAAAAGTCCAACCCCACCTAGGCTTTGATGCCTTCAAATTATTTCAGGTTTGAATCGAAATCTGCACCCAAGCCGTTTTAAACGTCGAGTAAAGTTGATGAACATTACTTGTATGTTTTTTTCCTTTAATTTTCTTCACATTAGATCACCATGTTTTCGATCGGGTTAGTGTCGGGACAGTACGGAGGCAAATCTAAAACTGTTACTTATTGGTTCCTTAGCAATTCTTTGACTCCTGCTGAAGTGTTTATGGGATCGTTATCGTGTTAAAAAGTCTATATCACCGGCAAATGTTTATTGGCGTAAGGAACAAGACTTTTTCTAAAATACTCCTTTAATAAATTTATTCCTGCTACCTTGTATTTTTTTTTATTAGGTCCCACATCTTTATCAGGAAAATATCCTCAAATTTTTGTATTACCCCTCAATGTTCGACTGTTATCTTTGTGTACTTTGGATGCATTTTTTTATTTGGGGGACGCCTAACGTAAACTTTTCCTTTAGAGTTAACCATATTAATTAAAATTCTTCAGAAATAAACAAATTTTTTCTCAGTCTTTCTGTCCCGATGTGAATATTTTTGGGCAAATCGTAATTTTGCTCCTATTTTTTTTATTCCTTCAAACGAAGGATCTTAGAAAAAATCTTTCAAAAAAGGGTGACTTCCATAATTTCCTTCTAATCGTTCTGTTAGATATAGAGATTGCAAATATTCGATGATTTTTCGTTTCGAATATTCGAATATTTTTTCAGTGATATTCGAATATTATTCGAATATTCGAATATTTTTAAAAAGTACTTAAATTATATTTTAATTGCTTTAAAAACTATATTTTTAACAGTAGCCCGGTTTTATTGCTTTAGGAACTTTATTTTTAACAATAGAGAAAGCCTGTCTGCCTATCGATCGAATTAAAGGACTTCTCAAAGTCTACAAACGCTAAGCACAATGGCAAATCACACTCCTTGGTCTTCTGTATAATTTGCAGCAGCGTGTGTTTGTGGTCTATGGTACTGTATCCTTTTCGGAAACTGGCTTGTTCATTTGCCTGGAAATCTGCGTTCGAGACGATTATTAATGACCCTTGAGAACAGCTTTTTTTATATACTAAGTTAGCACTTGACCACAAAGTTGCCTGCTGGACAAAAGGATGTTAAACAACTATGCGGTCTACGATGGAGCGCGCTTGCTCAGGAAAAGCCTTTTAATTCTGTCCTTAAAGAGCCCCAAGTTGTATTGTGTGGGAAAGATAGATTCCGGCAGAGAATGCCACTCCCGCGCAGTCCGTATCAAGAGAGATGAAGCAAATCGCTTAGTTCGTACGCGCGGTATCCTCCCTGTATATGGATGGAGTCCCTGACCGAGTCTAGTAGTTCGATGATGGAACGGAGCTGGTGGAACCAAATCGTGCAGCTGAGCAGCACACTTACCAAAGTGGTGTCTGTAAAATACAATGAGGCGAGCAATCCTTCTACGATGATCTGCAAGCTCTCGACCAAAGTATCGTCACCGATAAGCCTTATCGCACGCCGCTTAATAAAGTCCAAAGCAGCCAGCTGGTATCGAGTAGAACCTTCCCAAAGATGGCAACAATACTCCATGCAGGAACGAACTTGAGCTCTGTAGAGGTTTAGGAGCTTGTATATGATGTAACTGTAAATGGCTCAACAGCGATTTAGGCCTATAAATCTTCAAAAGTTATTTGTCTCCTCTCTTTAAAAAGAGCACCACCACACATCTGATCCATGCCTGTGTGGTGACACCCCCGAGCTAGACGGAATTAAAAATCTTCTGAAGTAACTTCAGCACGGGTTTTTTACCTGCTTCCCAGGAGCTTAAAAGTAACACCGTCTCATACAGACTAATGCCCGAAATGTCTTAAGTGTAGCGACGGGTAAGCTTGGCTCTTAGGTCTTTAGTCAAGTTGCTGACAGGTTTTGACACCGAGGTCTAAAGCTGTCCATAGAACCTCTCGATCTCCTTCAAAACCTCTGACTTTGTAGCCACCATCCAGCCGTCCCTAGCAGACTGAGCCCAATAGACAAGACTCTTGCAAACGCTTTGAAACCTTTATTCCGCTCTATCGCGTCTTTAATACGACTTGTATTAAAGTCTCGGTTATCATGTCGCAGAGACTTATCAATCCGTGTATTGAACTACCGATATGTCTTAGCGTCATCAGGAGTACGACGCTCAGCCATGAGCCCATAGGTTAAGGGTGTGATCAGTTAGTTTCTGAGGTCTTTACAGTTCCCATCGGGTGGACAGTTTTTACAAACCTGTCGTTTATATCGTCTAACGTAACGCAATTGTCAAGGCTAGCAAAGCGATTTTAGTTGGAAGTTTTCAGGGTTCTGTTTGAGGCCGCTGTAGGCCGGAATCAGTCAGAGGCCTTCAAATAAGTCCGTCAAGCAGTGTTGCCAACAACAATTTAAGACGCATCTGGATGTTGGCGTACTTTTTTGGTAATATTCGAATATTCGAATATATATTAATTTGTTATTCGAATAAAAATTTGAAATGTAAATTCGAATAATTCGAATATTCGAATATTCGAATGCAACCTCTAGTTAGATACTACTTTAGACCCCTCTACACCAAATACTTCATAACGCATGACTTTTGAGCTATTTGATAAGTCTTTTTTAATCAAATGATGCTATTTTTGAGGTGGTTGTTTTTCTCGGTCAAAATTTCCTAGGCATGTAAACCGTATAAAACTTTTTAAAATTCCGGATATCGTCTATAACCATATTTTAGAGCATCGTTAGTGACCTTTTAATGTACTGTCCGACCAATTTGATATAATTTTTTTTTTAATTTTCTTCCTTTACTAGGGAGAATCGCAACTTTTTCCCTTTCCCATACTAATTCATTATTATCACAATAAATACTTAAAGCAAGTTAAAAACTAAACTAGTTTTTGCTTGTCAGGATAAAATCCGCATAATAGAAAAAGTTAAAGTGCTCCTTTTATGGTTATGCTAACTTTAGAACATGAAACACGCACTGTCTTTAATTAGCTGACCAGCTAAAAATGTATCGACAAAGTTTGTGTTACATTTAAAAAAGGAAATAAGACTAAAATATTGCTTTAATAACTTTTTTTCTGTCCGCATTTTAAAAATACGACAACAGTGTACGTATGAAAACCAATAAATATGGAATTAATACTTATCTGGGTCTCTAAATACCGTTTATTTTGTTGTAGGTAGTCAACATCAAGACTGTCTTTAATTATATGTCCACCACTGTATATCAAGAACCTTCCCCAAGGAACATTCTCTAAGAGATCCCAAGGGATCAAACGGTACTATTAAAGCGATTCAGATATACCTTCGGCACTTGACGTTAATTCCGATTTTCCGAAACGTAGCTCGCACCTGGACCTATTAAAATATTTCATCCTAAAATGAAAAACATTTTTTCCCCTAATTTACCTCCAAAGTTGCGAAAAGGTACGTGTCTAATCATTCTAAAAACGAAACCAATAAAAATTTGCAATAAAGCTATCCCCAGTTGTAATACAAGATAAATGAGACATCAGAACGCTATATTTTAAAAAGGACGAAGCTTTTCAGGGTTCTTTTTAACGGGCGAAGTAATGAAACCTTTAATTTTGATTATTGGCGACTTTTAAAACTATTTTGCAGCAAATTTCCTCGAAGTCTTGAGCTATTGATGAAAAATGCCGATTTTGGCAGTCAAAGAATTTTATTGTAACCGATGAATTTATCCGTCATCATTGAATTGCTGCTTTCACTGCAATCTGTTTAAAATCAACAACAATTACAACAAATTTAAAATAATGGTGGTCTGCAACCTGCTTGCTTTGTAAAAATTCTGTGTTTATTAAAAACATGTACGGTCTTTAAATGCTTAGTCCGCATTTTTAACCATCGTATAAATTTTAATTTATATAAAACGCACATTGTCCCGTTTATTATGTTTTTGTGTTACAAATAAGTTACATCAGAAAAAGCTGTAAATCACACGGTAATATTTGATGACAATTTTTCACTTTTTATCATTATCATTTTGTATAATTTCTTTAGACACACATACACAACACAACTCAATTGAAAACAAACCATATCCATGATGGGTGACCTCATTAATGATGTGACTGTGCTCGGCTAAACTTCCTTTGGCTACTAAGGTCGAATTTGTCAAATATCACTCATCCGATTTGTTTTATTGAATAAGTGCCGTACCTTGTACAAAACCTTCAGTTCAATAGTAGTTCGCACTTGACTGCTTTCCGTTTATATTCCCGCGAACGTGATATAATTGTACGAACTTTCTGAGTTTTCTCGTCTTTCTGCAATACAATCCATTATCCGCGACGACGGTTTATTATTATATACCCAACTTATTTGTTCAACCGAATTCGGGAGCAAAAACATCATTTTCTCAGAACATCACTCATATTCCTTGTAAATGTTTAGGAGCGTTTTCACATTTAGGCAGTTGTCCCACCGGAAATGATGAACGAGTAGCGAGTAGAGCTAGAACTATAAAACGAGTTGGCGAGTAGCGGATAGCGAGTGTGTAGTTCCAATAGTTTTGTCTGGGCTATGAGCGAGTGGATGCGTGAGGCGGGAGATTACTAGCGCCACTCGCTCACATCGATCAACTATTTATATTTGCATCTCTTTTGTTTACACGGAATGTACATATATCTATTGTTCGTTTCTTGAGCGAGAAAATAGTCAATAGTTAGTCGTTTGCTCGCCGTTGGTGGGACAACTGCCTTACGGTGATCCCACACGGGCGCGTTGCGCTGCGTTGCGATGACGGAGCGTCGTCGATGCGTTATATTTCATACAAATTGAAGGGCATGCATGCCACACGGTCCGTTGTAGCTACGCGCGTCGCCGCAACGCGTGCGCAACGAACTTGTAGCCGAGAGACGAAGCGGGGGGAGCTGTGGTGCAGCGCTCCGACACCACGCTTGGACAAGGCAGCGCGTTGCGACGACGCATCGGATCGTGTGGCACCCTTTCCGTCGAGCGCTTGCGGTGCGTCGTCATAACGCAGCGCAACGCGCCCGTGTGGCATCACCCTTAGGCGACATTAGCAGTGCGACGGTTGCGCGGCATTTGCGCTGTTCACAGGACAGACTTCCATATTGAAAAGAGCGGCGCGACAGCTGCACGATACGTGGTTGTCGTAGCGGACGGTAGCGCAGCAGCTGCGTGCGATCAGTCGGCTTCGAGGTAGTGACTGCACAAAATGAATTTAAGGGTTTCTTTAGAAATAACGGGTGAGGTGGAATGTGTCAAGACCGGAGCGGACAAGTGTTATTTTCCCAACATTGAAATGCTATTTTATTTTTTGTCTTATCTTCATCAGTTTTCATGCGCATTCGATTGCCATAATATGTGGTAATCTTTTTTGACTCGTATTATACAAGTGACGCCGTTGTTTTTATAATGTAAAGCACAGAGATAGATGTAACTCTGTGATGTAAAGGCATCATCTGCAGTCGCGCGGCTGCCGCGCTGCGGCCTATTCCATTGAGGGACACTTTCCAGGAAGCGTCGCTAAATGTGCTGCCAGACTGTAGACTCATCTGATCTTCAAGCCTTTCATTTCAAATGTACTGGCTCCCAAATTAATACTGCCGGATCACTGCCAAAGCTGTTATGGCGGCAGATTTCACCCGTGGGTAGAAGCTAGCCTTTGAAAAAGTACTGTCACCAACCAGACTTAAGGCGGGAATCGAACCTACTACCTCCAGGTCTCATACCCAAGCGGCTTAGCCTTTGTTCCACGGAGGCTGTAAAGACCTCAAAACGTCCTTATGTGAAAGCGGTCTTAATGTAGATATTTTTTGTCGTTCTCGTGTTTTTTCTACGGTCCTTCAGAAATGTTTGGAAAATTGCAAGACTTTTGCGCTTGACGCGTATTTCAAGAACCATTGTGGGAAAAGTAATAGAAATAAATGCTTGCAAAGAATTTTATTGTAACCGATGAATTTATCCGTCATCATTGAATTGCTGCTTTCACTGCAATCTGTTTAAAATCAACAACAATTACAACAAATTTAAAATAATGGTGGTCTGCAACCTGCTTGCTTTGTAAAAATTCTATGTTTATTAAAAACATGTACGGTCTTTAAATGCTTAGTCCGCATTTTTAACCATCGTATAAATTTTAATTTATATAAAACGCACATTGTCCCGTTTATTATGTTTTTGTGTTACAAATAAGTTACATCAGAAAAAGCTGTAAATCACACGGTAATATTTGATGACAATTTTTCACTTTTTATCATTATCATTTTGTATAATTTCTTTAGACACACATACACAACACAACTCAATTGAAAACAAACCATATCCATGATGGGTGACCTCATTAATGATGTGACTGTGCTCGGCTAAACTTCCTTTGGCTACTAAGGTCGAATTTGTCAAATATCACTCATCCGATTTGTTTTATTGAATAAGTGCCGTACCTTGTACAAAACCTTCAGTTCAATAGTAGTTCGCACTTGACTGCTTTCCGTTTATATTCCCGCGAACGTGATATAATTGTACGAACTTTCTGAGTTTTCTCGTCTTTCTGCAATACAATCCATTATCCGCGACGACGGTTTATTATTATATACCCAACTTATTTGTTCAACCGAATTCGGGAGCAAAAACATCATTTTCTCAGAACATCACTCATATTCCTTGTAAATGTTTAGGAGCGTTTTCACATTTAGGCAGTTGTCCCACCGGAAATGATGAACGAGTAGCGAGTAGAGCTAGAACTATAAAACGAGTTGGCGAGTAGCGGATAGCGAGTGTGTAGTTCCAATAGTTTTGTCTGGGCTATGAGCGAGTGGATGCGTGAGGCGGGAGATTACTAGCGCCACTCGCTCACATCGATCAACTATTTATATTTGCATCTCTTTTGTTTACACGGAATGTACATATATCTATTGTTCGTTTCTTGAGCGAGAAAATAGTCAATAGTTAGTCGTTTGCTCGCCGTTGGTGGGACAACTGCCTTACGGTGATCCCACACGGGCGCGTTGCGCTGCGTTGCGATGACGGAGCGTCGTCGATGCGTTATATTTCATACAAATTGAAGGGCATGCATGCCACACGGTCCGTTGTAGCTACGCGCGTCGCCGCAACGCGTGCGCAACGAACTTGTAGCCGAGAGACGAAGCGGGGGGAGCTGTGGTGCAGCGCTCCGACACCACGCTTGGACAAGGCAGCGCGTTGCGACGACGCATCGGATCGTGTGGCACCCTTTCCGTCGAGCGCTTGCGGTGCGTCGTCATAACGCAGCGCAACGCGCCCGTGTGGCATCACCCTTAGGCGACATTAGCAGTGCGACGGTTGCGCGGCATTTGCGCTGTTCACAGGACAGACTTCCATATTGAAAAGAGCGGCGCGACAGCTGCACGATACGTGGTTGTCGTAGCGGACGGTAGCGCAGCAGCTGCGTGCGATCAGTCGGCTTCGAGGTAGTGACTGCACAAAATGAATTTAAGGGTTTCTTTAGAAATAACGGGTGAGGTGGAATGTGTCAAGACCGGAGCGGACAAGTGTTATTTTCCCAACATTGAAATGCTATTTTATTTTTTGTCTTATCTTCATCAGTTTTCATGCGCATTCGATTGCCATAATATGTGGTAATCTTTTTTGACTCGTATTATACAAGTGACGCCGTTGTTTTTATAATGTAAAGGCTATAATCTGCAGTCGCGCGGCTGCCGCGCTGCGGCCTATTCCATTGAGGGACACTTTCCAGGAAGCGTCGCTAAATGTGCTGCCAGACTGTAGACTCATCTGATCTTCGAGCCTTTGATGATTTCAAGTGCACTGGCTCCCACATTAATACTGCCGAAACTCTGCCAAAGATGTTATGGCCGTAGATTTCACGGCCATGTGTTTGTTTGTTCATGTGTTTCAGTGGAAACTAGCCTCTAAAAAAGTCCTACCAGCTCGGACTCTGAAAATGTCCTACCCCCAACCTGACCCTAGGTGGAAATCGAATCCGTCCGACCTCCGGGTTTCATACTGAAACCCTCAAAACCTCAAAACTGCATGCAATGTGAAAGCTTCTCGTGTTTTTTCAATGGCCCTTCAGAAATGTTTTGAAAATTGCAAGACTTTTGTGCTTGACGCATATTTCAAGAATCATTGTGGGAAAAGTAATAGAAATAAATACTTGAGTATTTTTTATCAAATTGAGCAAATGCTTTTTAGTCTGCAACTGAACGTTGTGTACTAAAGAGTGTTTTAGAGACGAATTCTAAAAAATATTTGCTGTAAAATAAACATACGAGTCAGTGGCTTTCATTATGATGAATGATAAATGGGTTCTGCGATAAAAACAGATTTTTTATCTCGCCATTATGCCTTTATACTCGTTATGTAAAATAATACTTGGAGGTATATTCTATCTCTTTTAAAACTCTTCAGTTCATCTCTGAAAGGGCTCGCCAGATTTTTACGTGGTTTTTAGAAAGCTGCTATTATTAAGGCGTACTGTTCGGTCGATTCAGTCTCAATGAATGATTATTTTTATTTATTTTGTATCGAACAAATCCTAGAAAAGTAACACTGCCTGACTTGAGAATAGAACCCAGGATACCAAAATCAAGGTGCAGTTCTTAAACCACTAGACGATCGTAGGCGGTATAGCTACCAAGACAAGAATTCATAAGTTTTCCTATATAGTATGATGAATGAGCTAGCACCGTCTCTTGTATACATATATTATGTATTCTCACCACGGTCGCGTATTATCAAAGACGCAGCCCCGAGGACATAGTAAAAACAGTACACAGTATGTTACCTTCATAAAACCGCACCGCACGCTGCTTGCATGTGTTAGCCATATTTTATACTACAGCAGTTGCCAGACAGTCGCAGCCCACCTGATGGTAAGCAGCCACTGCGGCCTAATTCGTTGTGGGACACTTCACCAAAAAGTGTCGCGTAATGTGCTGCCAGACGGTATGCTCATCTGATCTTCGAGCCTTAGATTTCAAGTGTACTGGCTCCCACAATAATACTGCTGGAACACAGCCAGAGCTGTTATGGCGGCAGATTTCACCTGTGTCAGTCGGACTCGGAAAAAGCCCTACCACCAACCAGACCTAAGGCGTGAATCGAACCCACGACCTCCGAGTTTTATACGGAGGCGACAAGTCCATAGGTGCGTTTGTATAAAGATAACGTATTGTGTACTCTTTTTACTTTGTTAGCATACTGTGTACTATTCCTACTATGCCGAGGATGACGGACGCGCCTCAACCCGGAACCGAAGGCGCTAACGATTCCCCCATCCGAAATCACATTATCCCGCACCAAGACCCGGGAGAACGTGTTTATGTTGACAATTTCGCGAGGGTTGTGGGTAATATAAGGGAAGACATATTTCTTTTGGGAGAAACCATTACTGTATATTTTGAAATGGTATATTTTCAACTGTCACGGCGAAAATATTATAAGTGCAAATGTCTCTGGCGAATGCTACACGCTCGATATTTATCGTGATACGTATATCGTGATACGTGATACGCTATACTACACACTCGATAAATATCGTGATCCTGGATTTCGATCCAAATATCACGATAAAATATCGAGTGTGTAGTATTCGCCTATACGTTTTTATTCGAGTAGTACATACCTAACCCCTTGGTGCATACATAAACTAGACTTTGGGAAAGGACATAGGCAACATTTAGTACAGGATCCGGATATAGAACGACCTTCACCGATCGAGTAACCGGACGAAATGTACTTTTTATGAATTAAAATATGTAAACGAATGTAACGGTGATGGGTTGCCTAAAAAAATCCAGTCAAGTATATTTTTTTTAATTATATAAAAGGTTTTTTTTTTCAATACCTTCACCGATCTACTCGACCGGTGAAGGTTGGATCGGTGAATCCGTCTATCGCGCGAGATGGAATAGAGACTCTCATTCTCGCTCATTTCCAACCGTCTAAAATTTTCAACTTCAACGCTTGGCAATCCTAATTTCTGACTAGTTTTTCATAGGCAACCGTATACCATCGTATTCGTAAAAAAAAATCTTTATTTTCATATATAATTTAGTTGGTTACTCGATCGGTGAAGGTATTGAAAAAGAAAAAACCTTTTATTTATTTAATTAAAAATATCCTTGACTGGATTTTATTAGGCAACCCATCACCGTTACATTCGTTAGCATATTTTAATTCATAAAAAGTACATTTCGTCCGGTTACTCGATCGGTGAAGGTCAGGTTATATTACGTATCTTAGACTAATTTTATCCCGGGAATCCTACCTTGTTTTGATCGGAACTAAATGCTTGGAGAAAGGGAGATCCCTGGCGTGGTATCCATTTTTAATGACTTACTATCTGCACCGGAGACAGTCCAGTTTGCATAATATTAACCCAGTGATCCCAATTAGATGTAATAACACTTCCACTAATATAACGTCCCCCAAGGTCACAGGGACCGCAATAACCGGCGCGTGCCTGGCCCCCGGGGGCCGATCGGACCCGCCACGTGTTCTGGGCACCAACTGTATAAAGCCTCTGCCTCCGTGGAAGCGGAACCGGGAGCGGGCCAGTACGCACGGCGCACGGCGCGCGGCGGTCACAGATTGACGCGGGCCGTATACTGCCCTACTAAGCGCAAAAGCGGTATCTCAGTAAAAGGTAGTTTCGAGATAATTGATGTTTTGTAAAATTAGGTTTTTCGTTAATTTACCGATTGTTTTTTTTTTGGTTTTTAAATGTAGTATATGTATAACATTAGGTCTATTTTCTATTACAATAGTTAAAATATGTAAAATATACTTACTTCTAAGTATATTTTACATAACCGTGAGTTACTGCTATACTGCTTAGTAAATACAAACTTAAAAATTGAGATGCCGCCTTTTGCTTAGCATTCCACCTACATTCGTCCATACAAAAGAGTATGGATGTTCAGTCAAATAAAATACATATTATTTTAAATAAAAAAACAAATCAAAGTGCATTTATAGTCTTTTATTATTTAAATTTATAATTATAAAAAAAAAATATTTAAAAAAGAGACGTGGTCTATGAATTATAATCAGCCAAAAGTGGGGAGTTCTCTCCAAAAGTTAATTTTTTTTTTGTTAATATTTTCGAAAAATTTCAAGATAAATATCATTTTTGTTTGTAGAAATACCTTCAAACGTTGTGCCAGTTTCATTTTCAGAAAAAAATTGAAGCTGATAATTTTCAGTATTCCAATATACGGCGGATTGGCTACGTATTATTGATATACCGCTAATATCCTTAGAAATTTAAGGTAAAACAGGGTAAAACTGAGATATAGAAAACTTTCATAACGCTTTTTTTATATTTTTTAAGTGACATACCGCTACATGGCTTAGTTCAATAGTTGCATATTTTTGTAAGCTATCCGATGCCATATTAATCAAATTTTCGATTTTTTTTGAGATACCGCTTTTGCGCTTAGTAGGGCAGTATAGGTGGCGGCAAACTTCTTGACGCTCGGTCGACGGAGTGGGGGAAAGTTCACACATGTACACTTGCGCATGACTAGGGTTGCCATCTCTAAAATTTGGAAAACAGGACAAGACGCGTGAAAACCCCGGATTTTAGAGTCCGAAAGCCGGAAATGTCAACAAGATCTATTAAACATATTCAATGTAATAAAAAACATCGTGGTGTGCGGGCATAGTGCGTGTCTCGCGGGCGGCCCAAATTTTTTTTTATTTTTTTTTAAAACTCGGTCTACAAAATGAAACCTTCCCCGGGCGCTCCCCGGGTGCCCTCTAAACTAGGACAAATCCGGGGAAACCCGGACGGATGGCAACTCTACGCATGACTGAATGCGAATCTCCCGTCGCGCGCGGCTGACCAGTGACCAATAGGTTAGGTATGCTTCTGACCAATAGTGCGGACGCATATCAAAATTCGCGTTCTGCGCAATACTCACCCTCTTTCAAGATGTTTGTATACTGGCCCGCTTTCGCTTCCGCAAAATTCGAGGCAGAGGCCTAACGCGATTATACGGATGCTTATTATCAGGATAGTACAGCATCCTATTGGGGATTATTCCCGACTGTCCCCACCAAATCTGCCACCAGTGGTGGCAGTCGAAACTTTTAGTTCCGTCTGCCACCAGTGGGGGCAGTCGAAAATAATTTAGGTTCCGTCTGCCCCACTGATCTCGCGTAATACGCCGCGCGTATTATAATTGACCTCAGTGGTCTGGCGCCCCCACTAGGGGCAGTGAGGAAGATCTGTTTGAGATCTTGCCGTAATTTAATCTTAAGTGTAGGTGAGTGGTCGCCAAACGCAGTGTAGGACGCCCTCAGGCCAAGTGGATAGACTGAGACTGAGTGGCCAAGTGGATTTGCGCAGGATGGCTAGCTGGAGTTGGATGCGAGTATGCGAGTAGCCAATAATCGAACTCGGTGGCGAGCATTGGGAGAGGCCTATGTCCAGCAGTGGACTGAGACAGGCCGATGATGAAGGTTAATAGTGTCAAACCTATGCCCCAGACGTAAGAGCGGTACAAAGTCCAAAGTGTTACGTCTGACGTGCTTTTGACTGTACTTTTGACTGTAGTTTACGGTCGAACTTAATGCTCAGCCAGTGATCCCAATTAGATGTAAGTATAATACTCCTACTAATATAACGTCCCCCAAGGTCGCAGGGACCGCAATAACCCGCGCGTGCCCTGGGGGCCGATCAGACCCGCCACGTGTTCTGCGCACGAACTAACTGACGAGCGACTAATATTATACGGACGCTTATTATTAGGACAGTACTAGTTCCCATTGGGGGGATGATAGGTTTTTTTTATACCAGGTCAGTTGACAGACAGACACGCAGCCTACCTGATGGTAAGCGGCCAACGCGACCTATTCCATTGAGGGACGCTTCACCTAGAAGCGTCCCTCATTAGATCTTGAAGCCTTTAATTTCAAGTGTACTGGCTCCCACAAGATTGTTGCCGGAACACAACCAGAGCTGTCATGGCGGCAGATTTCAGATTACAGGGTGGTAGCTAGCCAGTCGAACTCTGAAAAAGTCCTTCCACCAACCAGACCCATGGCGGGAATCGAACCCACGACCTCCGGGTTTTATACCTGAGCGGCTTAGCCACTGTTCCACGGAGGCGGCCATAATTTGAATCAACCGTAACCACAGGCTAGCAAAATGACCCAGGATCCTGTCATTCCCCCTCTACCAATTTCCAGCTTCCGGACTGTAATAATTTTGAAAGCTTCCGCACTGTAATTGAGAATTTTGTAAGTACCAACATATTTTGATTAACATTGTTTTACTTGTCGGCATCAAATAATAAACTCGAGTAAAATTAAATCTGAGCAGTATTCTTAGTAAACGGATCAAATTAATTTTATGTTTGACATACAAATCTCTGCACGAAATTAAAAAAACAGACTAGGTCCTTTACAAATCCAATAAAGGAATATTTGTTAAATATCGCAGAAAAAGAAGATTCGTAGAAACTTCAATAGATTCAATTTTTATTTGCGTAAAAATGTGGTACATGTTGATCTTAAAACTAAAGTGTTTTACACATTTTGTTTGCATGCAAAATTTTGTTTATTATAATTGCATATTCATAAATTACATAATCATAAAGTTTAGTAGCCCAACTACAATTAGAGGTACTGGCTTAATCACCACGCTTGCCAAATGCGGATTGGTGATCACAAACCTGAGCTGTGTCCGAAAAAACACACTAAGTATGCTCGACCCAGGAATTGAACCCAGGACCCCGATAGAGAGTAAAGGGATCTCGCACCCGGTACTTAAACTACTAGACCATTCGAGGCGTTCAATCATAGTAAGAAAAATTTTTCCTTTCCTCGCAATACCTACGCTATATGTTTGAAAACACGAAAAAAACACAGTGGTTTTTCTGCAAAGCGGAATAATTCGTCAGGACGCGGTGTGGGTACAATCAGGCCCGTGGGAGCTTGGACGTGTTAGGTCGTATTGCGAGGGAACAATATTTGACGTTGGTACCTAGTCCGTAAGGCTTATTGCTCTGTTTGTTAGCTATGTGTATTAATATTTACTTTTATACTATCTCCTTTATATACTATGGGGTTGATGCTCAATTTTTAGGCTCGCCTGATGGTAAGCCTTTACTTTCACCTATGGACGCTTTTCACACTAAAAGTACTTGAGTATCACCCACCCTTTAACTTGGTAATCATAACGTCTTGTCACTGCCAACAGCGTGCCCCTCCCCCCTCAATCATACTCTAAAGACTTACCTACAGAAACATAATATACAACAACAATCTGATGAGAATTTTCTGCTAAGATAATAATGAGATGTGGAGCTCTAAGAACCCAGGTACTCTATACTATGACTTATATAAGAACGATATTTTGGCAAAAGTTGTTTTGTAGTGTAGTAGAGCCATGCTGTTTTACAGTACGAATGGGCCGGCTCGTCCGGGGAAGTACCGCCCTCTGACATAACACCAGCGTGAAATAATAGTGAAAACTTTTGTGTTTCGTCTGGTTTGTGAGAGTGCCGGAGGCCCACGCCCATACCCCCTTAGGCCGGCAACGCATCAGCGATTCCTCTGGTGTTGCAGATGTCCATGGGCGCCGGTGATTTCTTACCATCAGGCAACCCGCGCGCTGGCTCGTTTGCCGCCTCTGACATATAAAAAATTGTTAATTCTGATCAGCAGATCTATTGGATATATACAATTTGAAATCCTCCATCTGGTTTGGTATGCTGAAACTTTAAGTCACACCAGCTAGTCGTCAATAAAAGAGAATAAAATGTCGAGGATTGTATTTGATCCCACACGTTCGTTTAATATACAATCCCAAACACCGCCAAAACCGCCAAAAGTTCTCTTGGTCCAGTGAAAAGTATCAAGATTCATTATGCCGTCAGGCTGTCGCCAGTTCTTAACTCTATCCCCCTTCCTTTATGCGCCCCCACTATATCTTCAATCTTGTCCACGTTACTCCTTTGTCGACGCGATTGATTTCCTTCCGGGGAGATACTAGTGATTCTCGAAGATAACTGACCTTTTATTCTTCCTGTGAAATATTTTGTGACTTTTCAATGGTAGGTCGTATTTTGAAACCGATATTTTTTCGATGAGGTCAGTTAGGGTCAAATAAGATTAAACATTTAAGATAAAGATAATTTTGTTTGTCAGCCTATATTATAATATGATACCACTGCTGAGCAAAGGCCTCCCCCAAATCTCTCCAAACATCACGATCTTTAGCTTTTTCTGGCCAATTCCGGCTAAAGGTAGGTAATTAATAATTATTGTTTATTTAATTAAGGTGACTTTATTTAAACAAATTTAAAACGGTATATCATAGAAATTAGGGAGGTATAGGGTTTTGTGGGCCAAGTATAGTAAAGTGAGCTAGCATAATATTATGGTAGCCAAGTGGGTTTTAAACGCTGCTTTTTGCGACCACCATTGCATTGGAAAGAGTGGTAAGCCAGTACCCATAATTGCAAAGTAAAGTATCAGCCTATTAATGTCCCACTGCAGGGCAAAGGCCTCCATCCTTGAAATCTAGTTATCGCTACAATGATGGGTATTGGCCTAATCACCACGCTTGCCAAATGGTGATCAAAAACCCGAGCTGTGTCCGAAAAAACGACACAAAGTTAGCTCGACACTGGAATTGAACCCAGGACCCCGAGATCTTGACCCGGTACTTAAACCACTAGACCATCAAAGCGTTCCCATAATTGTAACGATGACTTAATTCCTTGTAATCCTTTGCACTGGGACATTCACAGTCTGTTACTTTAATTTTGTTGTGTTGAAATTTCAACTACTTATTGTACCTTAGTAGGGGCAATAAACCGGTTTGATTGGCAGCGAACGTCACAGGAAAATGTCTAGGAAAAATTATCCCCACTCCATGCCATAACAATGTTCATCGTACTGAATTATTGATGCACGGTGAGACAGCGAATATCCACATAAGACCGTCTCCTTTGTGATAAAAATAGTGAAGGAAAAAAATATTGCGACGATCCTCCATTGTCGAAGGCTTTGGAAAACAGACCAATGTTTTCCTTGAGTGCGTTAAGGACGATTTTCTTTATTATATTATTTATCTTTTTGTAATAATAAGAGCTGTGGTGGTGGAGTGGTTTAAGTGTCTTTTTTCATGAACTTCACTTGACGCCTAATACGTAATCACCACTGCTCGGATCTGCACAGCCAAATGACCGTATTCCAACGGGTCTAGTTCTCCTATTAAAGGAGGTGAGTTGGCAGTTCGACTTGAAACCTAAGACTTACCCAGGACCTCTGGCGTGTTAGTAACAGAGTCATAATTGTTGACGTTTAAAAGTCCCTTAACCTATAAGCATCATCCAGTAAGCTGTGATACAGTGCGCTCTGATGTTCAAGCATACTACCATCAACAATGATATTATATAAAACATCATTGACCATCAACGTTAATATTTCTAAAACAAAGTCAGAGCTTAAGACGACAACTAGCAATTCTGACACTTCAAAAGTCTTACTTTCAATCAAATGTAAAGTATGAGCACATAATAAATCTTCCTTTTTTATGCCTAAGATCTGAAAGCTAAAAATGCGTAACGTATGTACATGTTTATTTATTTATTTAGGTAAGCCGGCAGAATTGATTTCCTATCCATCCATAATAGTAATCAGAACTAAATGCGTAACTATTAACCTGTTCCAAACCGCCAATTGGCGTTCCCAAGTATTCCCAACCAACCATTATGTCCCAG
Organism: Mecyna flavalis; assembly: GCA_949319885.1. Lineage (NCBI taxonomy): Eukaryota > Metazoa > Arthropoda > Insecta > Lepidoptera > Crambidae > Mecyna > Mecyna flavalis. Next base: position 1,483,194 of record OX439417.1, on the reverse strand, counting down.
CCGTCCCAAGTTGTTCCAGCCAGGTGTTGCCTCGGAGGTGATAATGGGCCGCGAAGACGTATTCAGATTGACCTTTGTTCTACGGGCGTATTACAAGCGCGTCCCGGCCATTATGGCCGTAATTTACTACAAAGCAAGCCCTTTCTGCGCGCGGAATGGGATTATAAGGTGCGATTTAGATTGATACTTGTGCGACTTAACTACGAATTAGAATTCATTTAGTTTTTTCTTTCTGTTGGCAGACAGGCATGCGGTTCTGATGGCCATATACATTTATATGCTTTTAATTTTAAGTGGTGTTATTGATCGCGATGTAAAATTGCAAAAAAAAAGTAAATTAATATCAGAAAATCAAATCAGTTTGAAACACCATAAAACGGCGTAAGTTGGAGTATATTGGCCACAAACTTCGCAACAGAAAATACGGATTGCTTCAACTTATCATCCAGGCAAGATTCAGGGACGCCGTAAACTAGGCAGACGCAAACATCTTGGCTACAAAATTTAAGACAGTGGTTCGGAAGGAACACAAGATCCCTGTTTAGAACAGCAGTGATAATGTGAGGATTGCTATCACGATCGCCAACCTCTGGTAGGAGACGGGTCGGCACCTAAAAAAAAAAGAATTGTCCATTGTCATGAGAGACTTCGCCAATCGGCATTATAAGCAATGATATTATAATTAAAATTTTATTCTAATATCATTGATTATAAGTCTTTCTAATCGTCCGATGTAAATCCCGCTTAAAGGTGATTGAATGCCAAAGATTCATTCGCGCGGATTTATTGGAATAGTATGGCTTCAAATATTAATCCAGATAGTGGAAACCTTTTCTGTGCTCAAAAGGGGGGAGAAGGGGAAAGGGTGAACCCTTTGAAAAGACTCGATAATACCCCTGGTGCATGTAAATGTTCAGTGGTTTATAGGTTCTTTCGAGAAAAAAATATACATTTTTAATGTTCTGTATACTAAAGAGGCGCTCGTGGCGCAGCTGTGACACGGAGGTCGTGGGTTCGATTCCCGTCTTGGGTTCGGTTGATGGTAGGACTTTTTCAGAGTCCGACTGGCTAGCTACGACCCCCATAGGTGAAATCTGCCGTTATAACAGCTCTGGCTGTGTTTCGGCAATGTTAATGTGGGAGCCAGTACACTTGAAATCAGAGGCTCGAAGATCAGATGAGTCTTCCGAATAGGCCGCAGTGGCCGCTTGCCATCAGATGGGCTGCGTGTATATCTGCCAATTGACCTAGTACAAAAAAAAGTTTAGAATACTAATATATAATAACTAGGATCTATAATAATATTTCACTGACACAATACAGTAGTTTTTACGTAAAACAGTAGCAAAACATACATAAGCATTAAGTTTCGCCTACATTTAACTAGAATAAGATCTTGTAGGATTCACCATACAGACCCAGAACAAAAACAAAATGTTAACCACATTAACGTATGCAAACATGCATAGTACATGTACTAATTTTGGCCTGTACAGTGTACATGTGAATCCCTTCACCCCCTAAGGGGGCAGATGTGTGGCCTGATAGTGGCACCCTCTAGGGTTTTTGTACGGAACACTAATCGTCTGACTTGTTTACTAAAGTGCGTTTGGGGACAGGGTGGAGGCTTAGTGTAAGCGGTATTTTAGTTTAGATAAATGTACTTATCATACAGGAATACGAAATAGAGAATATGAGTAAGACGGAGATGTAAGCATAGAAAGACTGAATCGATTCTAATTCTAGAATTGACGACTGCTAAGAGTCAGTATATGTTGTGCCGACTGATAAGGATGATACATAAAAACGAAAAACATAAATATTGAACAAAAAATATTGTTTTCATATAAGGAAAAAAAGTTCTGTTTTATTCTAGAAATTACAGCACAATTGTATTTAAATGGTTATGTTTATTTACTTTTGTAAGTATTGGAATGTTATACATATTAGAAAAAAAAAGATTGGTAAATACTTGTAAACGTATTCCTTTCGGATGTTGTAGTAGTAATTACTGAATATTGAAGAGATGGTGCTGACGCAGCGTGAATCAATTATAAGAAGAAATTTAAATTGATTTTTTCTAATATATTTATAATTACGAGTATGTCGCCATTAAGCAGGAAAAATGCCTAAAACATTATAAAAATCAGTAGATATTTATTATTCCCCAGCTTTTTACTTTAGGCTGCGTTTATATTTAAACAAAAACTGAATACATTGAGCTACTATTACTACGTCAGTACATAATATTTCTATGTCTGAGTACGTGTTTCTACAGTTAGCACCATTATAAATCCTCTGTCGCTATGATGACTGGTTTAGCTAAAACGGTTCGGGAAAACATGATTCATTACAGAATTTCCAACCATTACCGCCAACAGTCGCACCCCACCCTCCGTTCTGCTGAATCACGCTTCGTGGGCAGTGTACCGGTACAGTCAGCAAAATTGTGTTTTTGTACACTCGGCTCCATTACATCTACATCTGTTCTTGCTGCCTAAGTGGGCATTTGTGCGATAAACCCGCCTTTACATGCATTTATGTGAGCCCGCCTATTGTAGGACAAAAAGTTTTTCTTATGTTTTGTAGGAAATCACGAAACTTGGACAATAATTGCGTTGGAAGGATTGGCTTCTTTTGCTCCTATTAATACTGTTGTGATTTAATAACGAAAATGAATGTAAAAAGGTTTTATTTATTGCCAGCCAGTAGACTTAAAATTAAAGGATCACCTTCCTTGTAAACGATAATAAGGCGTTTTGCTGATTTAACATTTTCAATTATGTACTTAAATTCCTACTAAATACTTCACAAATATTTCCTAATCTACATGTTATTAGTAATTACTTTGAACTGTCTTCAAAAAAGCGTTTTTTTTAAAACTATGGTACGTCAATTGTTTTCATGACTAAACTTTAGACATAGAACACACGCTTATAACTCCGGGCAACTAACTAATTAGCTAAGGTCGTCGAGCGCGACTAATTATAGTAGCGAGTTGTCTGCTGCTGCCGTCGATCTGTCTGCACTCGCCTTTATTTGGACTACACTGGATTATTTAGACGGCAAAATGAGATTATTCTGTATTATGTTAGATGGACAAAGGATCTAATTTATGAACACTGTCCACACAACGCTATCTAGCTCCAAATTGAACAAAGTTAAATGCTATTGTAAATGGTTAATAACATTTGTCTGCACTCGTTTTAATTTGGACTACACTGAATTATTATTTATACAGAAAAAATAGTTTTTTTTATGTAAGAGGGAGGCAACAAGCAAGCGGTTCACCTGATGGTAAGCAATCACCGCCGCCCATAGATACCCGCAACACCAAAACAGTCACAAGTACGTTGCCGGCCTTTAAGAAAGAGATAAGCTCGTTTCTTGAAGATTGTCATGTCATATCGGTCCGGAAATCCCGCTACAGGGAGCTGGTTCCACAGTTTGGTCGTACGTGGTAAGAAGTTTCGAGTGAAACGTAGGTAGTAGATTGCCATGGTAGTAGATGATTTAATTTGAGAGTGCATTGGTGCTACTAATTAGTTTTTTTTTATGTTACTGGCGGCAAACGAACTAGCTGGTGACCTGATGGTAAGCAATCACCGCCTCCCATGGGTTATTCTCAGTTGCCCCCTCAGGCATCGCCTCCTCAGGGGGCAAATGGTAATTCGTAAAAAATAATGTCCTAGGGGAATAATGGGGCAACCATTGCCTCCTTTGACCCTTCAAACTTACACTCACTTACTTCTAGCAACATATAGAAAAAATATCTAGTGATACTTTACGGCGTCTCTAGTAGGGCAGACGTTTCAAAATTTAAAAATTATTATACTCCCAGTTGCCCCTTCAAAGGAGGCACGGGGGCAACTGGAACATAATTTTTTACGAATTCCCAGTTGCGCCCTGAGGGGGCGATGCCTGAGGGGGCAACTGGGAATAACCCCCTCCCATGGACATCTACAACACCACAGGCAGCAGACCCAGAGCATGGCTCTACCACTACAAAAGTGTGAGTGGTGGCTTTGCTATACTCGTATTACACTCCTTTTGACGAGTAAGAGCGTCCTGATCCCCGAATTTCAGTGGGCCAATTAATAAACTGACACAACTTTTAATGAATTGCCATTATAAATTAATTACATTAAAGGATAATCCACTAGAAAGTTTATTTAATTTATTGCCATAGTTTTATAACCTCGGACCTTCGAGGTTTATATTTGAAGCGTATCGGCTCCCATGTTTTGATAGCCCCAAAATAATCTCCATTTTATACAACAAAAACAAAGGAAACAGGAAAATAATGTCGAAGGAATTTGTTTAAAAGCAAACCCAACTAAAATAAACACATTTCTCCGAATTGGTCTCTAAAATTGTATAAGACTATTTTCCTTTGCGTAATTTTACCGAAACTACTTGTAGTTTCTACTATTCTAGACTGAACTTGATGAGATTAGGTTTTATTTGTGAATCCATTTAAGTATAATAAGTAGAAAACAAAAGTGATTAAAACTTTAATTGTAATAAAGTCCTATAAATCACGAAGAAAGGTACATAAAAAACAAATTTTTGTAACTACCTATATTTAGTACTAGTATACTTTTACAAGACATAAAAACGACAATAAATTACCTCTACATGATGGCGCGTGGTCATCCTGATTTGCTTTCATAAAAAAAGACCTACATATTTGATTGAAAGATTGGGAATTCACCTGCCTGCACAGAAGTTAGAGAACTTCGTTAATCCTTAAAATAAAATATAATTAAAATAAAATAAAATAAAATAAAAATTAAAATAAAATCTGAAATCTAATCACCTGGCTAAATTAACCTAGGTATAAGATGGAATAAATGAGTAGAATCTCTTTTAAGAAGAAGAGTCGTTCCAATGTGTAGAAACACGGACCCAATTTTTATATTGTTGACATAGATATTCTATTTAAATAGCACTTTAGTTTTTTTGCCCGAAACTTTAACATTTGGGCAAAAAATGTAAAGTGGAGGATGTCCTTTCGAATTTAGAGGCTTGTTTATAAATACAGAAATAATAATCTGGGTTGGACCACGAACGGTTAAACGCGGTCAAAATCTGACTTAAAACACAATATCGGTTGGAATAATACACTGGATATCAAGAGCTTGTAATATTCAAATTATTCCACACCGCTGTTCTTTATTAAAACACGGGAAGGGTATGAAAATGTAATTTATATTTTATCCCGCCCGGCAGGGAAAAATATCCCGACCCGACTCGAAAATGGCCCGGCGTAGGGATGCACAAGGAAATCCTTTCAATCGGTTTTTATTTTTAAATAAAGCAAGCTTAAATGGATGAACATGTGGCTAATTAAATTTGTATGCAATATTGTTAAACGCGAAAGTTTATTTTTATGTTTATATTCCGTGTCTGTATTTAATATATTTCGTGACAATTATTTTTGTAAAATCCACTAGAGGTAAAATTGTTATGTGGATGTAACTCTTTACTAATACCTATTAGTAATTAATTAATTAATCATTGTATTTACACAATCAAATTTTACAGCGTCATTCGTAAAAAGACATTTAATTTGTGTATTGGAAGTTTTTAACAATCGCTATAATAGTTGAGAGGATATTCTAACTATCGGTGACCCATCTAAACCAAATGAGCACCTTCAAATACAAACTTGCAGACTACTTTTGATATTTTTCGATTTAGACTTCCAAGACTCAGGAGCTACCGAAGTTCGAGCTTAACAACAACTGTTCAGGTTAAAGCCAGTGTTAATGAATATAAAAAAAAGAAAATAAAAAGTAGAGAAAAACGCAAAACTGTCTGCAAAAATATTTGTTATTTGTGTCTTATTCGACAAGGAAATAAAAGTTCGCAACTCATTATATTATAGGTATTATTGAAAAAAGACAGTATTAATTATTGAAGGTTCATTCAACCCGAAGACAACGATTTGCGTAACCCAAGGTTTGTGCACGGATATTAGTCCGTGTCTAACAACCGATATTTTACCGATATTTTCTTCCGGTTTTTCCTCGCCCCATCCCTAAAGCGGGAATCCGACATGATCGCGCCTATGTGATCGTCACCATAGGATTGGTATTCATCCTCAACCCGCCTCGGCTTTTGAATTTAGATGAGGAATGCACTTAAGTATTTCTGAACCATTTTGTTCTGATGGCATTGGGTGTTCTTTTAGATATAATGCATATATTATCCTATACAAGTCCGTATTTTGAGAGGAAGGCAACATACGATGACGCTTTTGCTTTATTGACACTCTTGATATGGTATAAAAGTCTGTAGATGTAACTACTATTGTTGCCGCTCCTCTGCCTGCGCCTATGTATTGTTATTTGTATTGACATGTTACTTTTGTAATTGACATGATCCTTTGTAAATATTTGGCATTATTGTTTACTTAAACATAATTTTAAATTTGTACTTTATATTATTTAAAAAAGGCAAATTGTCGAGTTTCTTGCGGCACTTCTTCCCAACAAGCCATCATTGACGTCAAAGTGGTGGTAGGAAAAAAAAAATGACGTGCAAGAGTATTAAGAAAACTATTTGCAAAATAAACTATTTCATATTTTCATTACTTCATTATGGTATCGGCCGAGTATTTTTCTAAACATTTTGTTGACATGAATACAGATTTCATTACACATACGTTCAATAATTTGCTTCGTCCAAATGGGTAACGTGATGTTTAATCAACATAATTATTATTATCAATAAATACTTTGAATTTTGACTTTTGGTTTCTGAAGCATCGCTCATTGTTTTGTCATGTAGTAACTCTGAACTTTGAATATCTTTATTTTAATCATCAAATTGAGTGAGACTTGTGAGAAGTCTTATCAATATTTGTATCCCTTCCCTTGTATGACACCTGCGAGAGCAGAGACCTACTGACTTATAAAAATATTAATATTTCGCGATCTATTTACAGTAGACCAGGTACTTTAAACGTTAGACCATCAAGTTATAATGCCTCATACTAAAATAGTCTATCCACTCATCTGGTCAAAACACCGGAATGTTCGCACGAAGGTCGGAAAGGGAATCATCCGCCAATTTCCACGGGCTCTAAACCCTTCCAATAGGGTTTTTATGAATAACATTAACCCTCTCTGCGCCGGCAGGTTTTGAAAAATAATACGCAGGTTGAAAATCCGGCTTGGATATTTTATATTCATAAATGTTTTATTTACAACTCGGTTGGGTTTATTCCCGTTGTCCCCGAATGCCGTGTCCCCGTCCAACGGGGACAGCGGTACTTTAATTTAATATTTAAAAATACTTCCCGTTGTCCCCGTATTCTGTCCCCGTAAATATAGTTGAATAAAATAATAAAAATTATTGCCCGCTGTCCCCGTCTTTTCTTTTTTCAGTAGTATTACGAGTCGGCATCTTTTACCAAGCTAAGAAAGTTAAGGAATATTGTTAGATTAGTCTTAGTACCCGGTAGATTAATAAAAAGAAATTTTAACATTGTTTTCAAGTTTTTAATCTGAATTTTTATATAATGAATTTGATCGCAATAGTGAATTATTGTGAATGCTAATGCTGTCAATTTTGCTTAAAAAATAGGTAAGTATACAATCATAAATGAATTTAATTACATGTCTAATATTTTAATTGATACATTCAAAGTTAAGCTTTCTATTAACTATGATAAACGGAGCGACCTTGAAAAGGATGCGTCGCCGGTGTCGTGCGCGCCAATGCAGCTACGGAACAAAAGCGCAGATAACATTGTTTTTGCAGAGCTCTCATTGGCTCATGCAAAATTCCACTCCAGAATTCGACAAAATTTTTGTTGATTAATACTGTCTATTATGTTCAAATTGTGTTATTTTTGTAAGTTTAATAAAAATTAGGTTTTTTATTTAAATTTAATTAATATTCTAATAAAAATTAATCAATTTTGTTAAATATTTCACTCTTTTTTCCCAAGTTGAAAACTAAGCTTAAAACAGGAATACAGATTTAGGGGACAGCGACTCGTGAAATTTTTACTTCCCGTTGTCCCCGTAAGCCGAATCTACGTTACGGGGACAACGGGAAAGAAATTTAATCACGTGCCGATGTCCCCATGACGGGGACACGGCATTCGGGGACAACGGGAATAAACCCTCGGTTGTGCTTGTGTGGCTTTTGGATTCAGTTGGTTTGTTAATAGTTTACGAATAATGGCCTCCCGAGTTTTAATCGCTGTAGCGACCTATTTTTATGATCAAGCAACTAGCGATGCAGAATATTTTATAGTGCACAAGTATTGATTTGATTTTACATATAAATAAATAATAAATAAATATCTCTGGACATTACTCATCCAGCTCCAAACTAAGCATTAGCTTATGCTATGGGTGCCAGACAATTTTTGTAAATATTTACATACATATTATATATACATAGAAACACCCAGACCGATACAAACAGACATGTTCATGCACACAAATGTTTGTTCCGTGCGGGGATCGAACCCGCGACCTCTGGTGTAATGGCCGACTTCTCGACCATTACATCAAATGGCTTGTCAAGTGATTGCGCAGGCATAGGTGCACTCCATACCTCCTCCCCTCCTCACCTTACAAATGCCTTGCCTCTACACGGCCCGTTAAGGAAAGACCAAAAAAAAAAACAAATCAAAACTTCTTTTATTTATTTACAAAATACAGGTCCACAAGTAGGTCTTAGATACTATGGTTTCTCTATATTATTAAGCTATTTATGATGCAAAATACAAAGTTAAATCATAAAAAAAAGTATAAGTAATGTTTATCCGTTGTCTAGCACCCATAGCACAAGCTAATGCTTAGTTTGGGGCTAGATGGCGCTGTGTGAATAATGTCCAGAGATATTTATTATTATTATTACAAAAATGATTTTTTTTACTTTATTTGGCAGATGCACGCAGTCCACCAGATGGTGATAAGAAATCAGGTAGGTATAGCTGCACTTAAAAATTTCTAAATTTATATTTAAACAAACAACTTAAACTTATTAAAACAAAATCTCTTGATTATAATCAATCATTTTCTGTTGAGTTAAATAACTTTCTGCAAGTTTCATTAATTAAAATATTCCAATGGCTCAGTCAAATTACGATAAACGATAAATAATTCTTGGAAAGCTTTTGGAAATGTAAATAATAAAATTCATCCCTCAATAATTGTTTTTCCCGTTAAAAATAAACATTATAGAACAATTAAGTTGCTGAAATTGAATTAATTTGTTCAATTAAAAAGAGCTCTTGTCGAAAGTAGCTCTAAATTAGCACATTGTAAGTTTAAAGAATAACGTCATTTTCAATTGCTTCGTTAAAAAGTTACAATAATGGGTTATTTAGTTTGTTTGTTTGTTTTCATAAAAGTAAGTGCGCCAACTTTTTATTGGACTTTTTAAATACACGAACTCGAGTTTGAGATAACCAATTTGCAATTGTTTTCTATTGTTTTAATTATAACTTAATTTCAATGATGAAGACCTCCCTTGCAATGCTGCATTCATATTATAAATGCTAAAGTAATTCAGTCAGTCTGTCTGTAAAGATGTCACGCATAAACCACTAAGACGATTTTGATGAAATTTTGTATATTAGACTTGGAAAAATACAGAGGCTTCTTTTTATCTCGGGATAATGCTCAGTTTCCATGAGACAACAGAAATAAAATTTGTTTTGTTATCTTTTTTTTCACGTTGCAATGAATTGAACTGATAGTTCGAGAGCTGCAAAGTGACATAATAAGTAAGCTTCATTTTGACGTAATAAAAAAGTATATTATATTTTTTTAATTCATAGTACACGCGGGTAAATTCGTGGGCAAAAGACTATCGCATAAAGAAAACGCTACCTTGTTTAATTTTTCGCTTTTCACTCAATAGTCAAGATAATGAATGGCCCGTTCCCGTTTCCCAATAAGCATTCCTCCCGTGAGTCCGTGACGCCCGCACTAATAAGGCCTGTCCCGAACGATACAAATGACTGTTGGCAGACTTTGCGAGGTTAGGCCGGGGCACACGAGCGACTAAAAGATTTTTTTGCCCTAGTGCAAAGTGTGAGTCATATTATAGTCGATTTTTTTATGTCAAATGCGGCAAACAAGCCAGCGTTTCGCTTGATGGAAAACACTCCTCTGATGTTGTGGGTATTTATGGGCGGCAGTGATTGCTTACCATCAGGTGACCCGCATGCTCGTTGCCTTCCTCTTACATAAAAAAAACCAATCACCGCCGCCCATGGATATCTGCAACACCAGAGGGATCGCTGATGCGTTGCCGGCATGTGGGGTTCTGGGGGATGTAAGCCTCCGGACTCTCACAAACCAGACGAAACACAATAGTAGTCACTATTATTTCACGCTGGTGTTATGTGAGAGGGTGGTACTTCCCCGGACGAGCCGGTCCATTCGTACTGTAAAACAGCTTGGCTCTACGGTACCACTACAAAATGTGCAGGAACAGCGGTCTAATTTCTTCTCTGGCAACTGACTGTAAAACTCTGACATAATAATGTGGCATATTTTTTAGTTGCAAATAGTCTTCTCAAAGTAAGAGGACTATTAATACTACTAGGTACTTATTAACTAATTCTAAGTTAGTAACAGTTGCGAAAAAATAAAATAATATCATCATTGGCAATGGTTGTAAATCTCATTTACTAATGTGACCGGACGTACAATTAAAAACATACTTCGTCAAAGACAAATACAAAGACAAATACCCTGATGCAATATTGAAAATAAAAATTTTGTTTTTGTTACCTACCTACTTTATTATGTATTAAGTATATCTAATGAGCTTGGGCAACTGTAAAAATACTAAACTATTAATATGATTGTTTTGCAATAATTGACGGGAGGCTGTACAATCTTTAATTATAAGATTTTAGTCTCTGTACTGTTTGAACTTAATGATGTATCTTTTTTCTTGTTATAAACAGTTTAAATTTTAATTTTTTTTTTTTTTAATTAGTAGGTCGGATCCTAGGATTTTCATATCAGCCAAACCCAAACCGGGAATTGAAATTACGACCTCCTGGTTTTAGACTCCGATGCGAACTGCTGTTCCACGGACGAAGTCAAATTACATGAAAAACAAGAGGCTTTTACGTAAGCGTGTCATGTTCGTTTTATACGCAAACCGTCATCCATACCATACGTATGAATTTAAACACTGTCGACCGCGTTCATCGGGCCTAAGCAAACAAGTGCAAAACGCGAACACTTGTGTTCTCGCCTCCGGAAAACAACGAGTCTTCTTCCTCGCCGTTCTGTGGAGCATTTTTTGTCTCGTAAGACCTCTTTGTGACAACCGAAGCGTCGCTTACAACTGCTTGTGAGATAAAATGTTACAATTATCTTGAGCGACACAATTATGGGTTCTTGTTTTGTTTTATATCTAAAGAAATCTGAGTTATTGAAACACCAAATTCAACATTATCCAGAATCGAGAAGTCGGCTATTACACCAGAGGTTGCGGGTTCGATCCCCGCACGGTAAAAACATATTTTGTGTGCATGAACATGTCTGTTTGTATCGGTATGGGCGTTTCTATGTATAATTTGTATGTAAAAAAAGTATGTAATGTTTATCCGTTGTCTGGCACCCATAGCACAAGCTAATGCTTAATTTGGGGCTAGATGGCGCTGTGTGAATAATGTCCAGAGATATTTATTTAATTATTATTCACACAATAGTGGTGAAGGTTGAGATTCAAAATTAAATAATCAACCTCACGCATCTGGGCGTCGCTTGAAACATAAACATAACATAACATAAATGTACTTTATTGCACACAAAAACAAATAAAAAATAACAATAAAAAGAACAAAAATGTGAACAATATAGGCGGTCTTATCGCTTGAAGCGATCCCTACCAGACAAACCCAAAGTAAAGGACTACCGAAAGAATGGGTATATCAATGCAATAAATAGGATACAGAATAAAAAAGAGTAACATAGCTTCACATCTCTAAAAAAGATGTTGAGACGTAAACCGACCCTTGATTTAGAATGTTAATAAGTCATTTGACAAGGCGGAGTTCTTTACGTGATTTACAACTCCGCCATTGATGTCTTTCCGGATTTCTCGTTACAAGCGAACGAACCTTATTAGTGCCTGAGTTATTCGCTTAGTGACGCTGGGGGAATTTTTATTTGGAATCCAGTAACCTGATTCGGTGTTTAGTATGATTTAGAAGAATTTCACCGGAGGTGTGGCGTTTTGGGACAGGCTATCCAAATAGGATCGACTGTAATTTCCGTTTCTTACAATATTGATGCTTTTTCTTTAGCATTTCACTTATTATTCTGCTTAACTGCTCTTAGACTTTTTTTTTATACTAGGCCAGTTGGTAGACAGGCTCGCAGCCCGGTTCCCTATTTTTACGCATAAGTTTTTTTGTCATAATTTAACTGGCATACTTTTATTTATCCTAATAATAGTTACGCATAATATTCTTTTGGCATAACTTTATAGGCATAATTTTTTTTGGCATACCTTCTTTAAGCATAATAATTGTTAAGCATAATATTCTAAAGCCATAACTTTTCGAAATACTTTTCCTTTATAAATATACATGTTGGCGGCTTAGGGGTGGCCCAAGGGCCACCCCCGCCGCACCTTAACCTACTGTTACACAATAATAACTTGTAGACAAAAAAACAATATGTCTAAAAATTTTATGCGAATCAAAATTAGAGCAAAAACATTAGTCTAAACGATATTTATGCTTAATGAAACAGTATGCGAAAGGACAATTATGCCAAATTAAATTATGACAAAAAAGTTATGCGAAAAAAAGGGATCCCTCGCAGCCCACCTGATGGTAAGCTGTCATTGCGACCTATTCCATTGAAGGATTGTATTGAACGCCACTTACTTTAATTCTTTTTGTATGTAAAAGAATGTGTTGTCTTAAAATAAGAAAAGATACGAATAAGAAGTTAGGCTGAACTCCAACCTTTTTCTATTTTCATGACCGGATAAAAAAACGTGTTCAGCATACAGTGCCCTTTTTGTTAAGCAAGTATCAAAATATGGTCCTGCAATTTGAGTACCGGGATGGGTTCAATGGGACGGATCGGGCTGAAATTTGGTATGCAGGTAGATGTTATGACGTAGGCATCCGCTAAGAAAGGTTTTTGATCAATTCCCACGGGAACGGGAACCACGCGGGTGAAACCGCGGGCGGCCGCTAGTAAATAATAAATATCTTTGGACATTATTCACACAGCCCCAAACTAATCATTAGCTTATGCTATGGGTGCCAGACAACGGATAAACATTATTTATATACTTTTTTTGTAAATATTTACATACATATTATACATAGAAACACCCAGATTGATACAAACAGACATGTTCATACCATGTGGGGATCGAACCCGCGACCTCTGGTGTAATGGCCGACTTCTCGACCATTACATCAAATGACTTGTCAAGTGATTGCGCAATCATAGGTGCACTCTTTATTCCTCCTTCCCTCCTCACCTTACAAATGCCTTGCCTCTACACGGCCCATTAAGGAAAGACCAAAAAAAAAACAAATTAAAACTACTTTTATTTATTTACAAAATACAGGTCCACAAGTAGGTCTTAGATACTATGGTTTCTCTATATTATTAAGCTATTTATCATGCAAAATTAAACCGACTTCAAAAAAAAAAGAAACAAAAAAAACTACCTAAAAAACTGAAAAGCAAAAAATAATTTTATTAAGACATTCATCAAATGCGCTTATTGTCTAAGCCTATTAATTAAATTGTATTTTACGTGCTAGGTAGGTACCTACTAATCTGTTTGAAGTCGGTGCCAAGCCAAATAGTAGGTACCCAGATTACGTACCTACGTCCGCGGATTAATAAGTAACCCTTTATAATACATAATATTATTATATATCATTTTTTATACCTTTGGCTTGGCACCGACTTCAAACAGATTAGTAGGTACCTACCTAGCACGTAAAATACAATTTAATTAATAGGCTTAGACAATAAGCGCATTTGATGAATGTCTTATTAAAATTATTTTTTGCTTTTCAGTTTTTTAGGTAGTTTTTTTTGTTTCTTTTTTTTTTGAAGTCGGTTTAATTTTTTAAAAAAAAAGTTTGTTTATTTTTCTATTTTTAGTGTGAATAACACGTAGGTAGTGAGTAAAACTCTTTCATAATAATGATAGCGAAAATACGAGTAGAATTGTATTATTTGATAATAATATTAGGTATTCATTAAGTGTTCAGCACCATGGGTAGGAGGAGAATGCGTTTATGCACCATAACCGCAGGCTAGCTAGACCCGCGGCCGTGTGTGGGACTCGAGACCGAAGCGTCCGCCACCCACTACACTCCCCCGGTTTCTCCTTCACACCCGATTAGGACGAGTCGGTGCTAACCTTATTGGCTCTAGTGACCAGCCCATCCCCGGGTAATCATCAGCTTAGCTGCAAAAGTACATAAAATACAACTAACGTTCCACATATTCCTACAACACTGAAAGAATTATCCCCTAACTCCTAACCGTTAAGGAGTTGTACTTTCCATCATCACCTTAGCTGCAAAAGTACATGAAATACAACTAACGGTCCACATATTCCTACAATACTGAAAGAATTATCCCCTAACTCCTAACCGTTAAGGAGTTGTACCTTCCATCATCAGCTCATCAACATAAAATGATGTCTATCGGACGCAAAAACTTGAATGGCTTCAGAAAAAACAAGTAACGCGTAGGCGCAGCCTATAAAATTTGAGGTTTTACCTTGATTTTTCCGGGATCCCATCATCAGATCCTGACATGGTGACAATGGGACCACCTCGGAACTATGCACTTTCAAATAAAAAAAGAATTATTTAAATCTGTCCACAATTGACGGAGAAATCGACGGACATACATAAAAAAAAAAAAAATACATACAGTCGAACATATAACCTCCTCCTTTTTTGAAGTCGGTTAAAAATACAAAGTTAAATCATATTACAAAACTATTTTTTTTACTTCATTTGGCAGATGCACGCAGTCCACCAGATGGTGATAAGAAATTAGATAGGTGTAGCTGCATCTTAATTATTGCTATATTCTTAGGCTATATTAATATTTAAATAAACAACTTAAACTTATTAAAACCAAATCACTTGTTTCTGACACATAATCAATCATTTTCTCAGAAGAGTTGAATAACTTTCTGCAAGTTTCATTAATTAAAATATTCCAATGGCTCAGTCAAATTACGATAAACGATAAATAATTCTTGGAAAGCTTTTGAAAATGTAAATAATAAAATTCATCCCTCAATAATTGTTTTTCCCGTTGAAAATAAACAATATAGAACAATTGAGTTGCTGAAATTGAATTAATTCGTTCAATTAAAAAGAGCTACTCTCGAAAGTAGCTCTAAATTAGCACATTGTAAGTTTAAAGAATAAAGTCATTTTCAATTGCTTCGTTAAAAAGTTACTTAACGGGTTATTTAGTTTGTTTTCATAAAAGTAAGTGCGCCAACTTTTTATTGGACTGTTTAAATACACGAATTTGAATTTAGGATAACCAATTTACAATTGTTTCCGAATAACACGTAATTAAGCTTGTATCCATAAATAATGATAAATTAATTTCAACGATGAAGACTTTTCCCTTGCAATGCCGCATTCATACTATAAATGCTAAAGTAATTCGGTCTGTCTGTCTGTAAAGATGTCACACATAAACCACTGAATCGATTTTGATAGAATTTTGTACAGATTAGACTAGAAAAATAAAGAGGCTTCTTTTTATCCCGGGATAATGCTCAGTTCCCATGAGACAACAGAAATATCTTTTTTTTCAAGTTGCAATGAATTGAACTGATAGTTCGAGAGCTGCAAAGAGACGTAATAAGTAAGCTTCATTTTGACGTAATAAAAAAGTATATTTATTTATTGATTTATTTACACTTTATTGCACAAAACAAGTACAATTGGCGGACTTAATGCCAAAAGGCATTCCATACCAGTCAACCATTATATTATATTTATTTGATTTATAGTACACGCGGGCAAATCCGCGGCCAGAAGAATATCGCATAAATAAAACACTACCTTGTTTAATTTTTCGCTTTTCACTCAGTAGTCAAGATAATGAATGGCCCGTTCCCGTTTCCCAATAAGCATTCCTCCCGTGAGTCCGTGACGCCCGCACTAATAAGGCCTGTCCCGAACGATACAAATGACTGTTGGCAGACTTTGCGAGAAATAGGCCGGGGCGCACGAGCGACTAAAAGATTTTTTTTGCCCTAGTGCAAAGTGTGAGACATATTATAGTCGATTTTTTTGTGTCAAATGCGGCAAACAAGCCAGCGTTTCGCTTGATGGAAAACACTCCTCTGATGTTGTGGGTATTTATGGGCGGCAGTGATTACTTACCATCAGGTGACCCGCATGTTCGTTGCCTTCCTCTTACATAAAAAAAAACCAATCACCGCCGCCCATGGATATCTGCAACACCAGAGGGATCGTTGATGCGTTGCCGGCATGTGGGGTTCTGGGGGATGTAAGCCTCCGGACTCTCACAAACCAGACGAAACACAATAGTAGTCATTATTATTTCACGCTGGTGTTATGTGAGAGGGTGGTACTTTCCCGGACGAGCCGGTCCATTCGTACTAGTGTTCCCGAGGCCTATAGGCTTTTAGGCTTTTTTTAAGGGGCTAGCCTATGAATTAGGGGCTACAGCGGGATAAAAGCCTAAAAAGTCTTTTAGGCCTTTAGGCTAGGCCTTTTTCATAGCCTTTTTTTTGTCCACCCGATGACTATAGGCTTTTAGCCTTTTTGTAGGCCAGGCGCATATTTAAAAAGCTTGAAAGGCTAAAAACCTATGAAGATTTTTCGTCCTTTAGGCTAGGTCTATTTTATTTATTGTTGAGTATAATAATCGTTAATCATCATTATTACAAATATGTAACTACTTATTATTTCCAATTTTTGAATATTATTCGTTTTCATTTGATTTAAAAATTAATACAATACAAAAATCTTGTTTAATTTAATTCATACTAACCCATCATCTGAATAATGGCTATAGCCTTATAATAGGCCTACTACTCGAAAAAGACTTTAGTCGGAAATAAAGCCTAAAAGGCTATTTAGGCCTATAGGTTTTTCTTAACCTTTAGGCCTTTTTAAAATGAGTAGCCTTTTAAAAGCCTAGTAGTCTATCATGGCCATAAAAAAGAACTAATAGGCTTAATTTTAGGCCTAAAAGCCTATAGGCCTCGGGAACACTAATTCGTACTGTAAAACAGCTTGGCTCTACGGTACCACTACAAAATGTGCAGGAACAGCGGTCTAATTTCTTCTCTGGCAACTGACTGTAAAACTCTAACATAATTTTTTTTTTTTATTTATTTATTTACTACACACAACAAATTACAATCATTAAAATAACTAAGTTTAGAGTAGAAAATTTTGATCTGGATTGTAATCCAAAAATACAGCGTGGAATTTTAGTCGTTGTTTTCCCGCAGTAAAATGATTCTATCTTAGTAGTAAAATAAATTAATAAAGTTCTTTTTTTAGTTAAATCAAAAGTTTTACGATTATGATAGACGAAACTCGAACCAATAGTACTAGCTGTGTCACGGACGGTCACCGGCCGGGGTCATTGCCCTTCGCGTTTATCAAAAAAATGATTGTTTACTATTTACTGACATTTAGTTTCCATTTTCTCATTATAATTTAAGAAAAAAATTCAAAAAAAGTTTTAAAAAAAAATCAAAAAAATTTTTTCAAAAAATAATTACTAGCATAAATCGATAGTACTACTGAAGGTAAAGCATTCTGCTGCGGGAAAACAATGACTAAAAAAACACGCAGTATGTTCAACTTAAAGACATGCAGTAAGGAGGACGTGTTTACTATAATCCAGTGACCTTCAAGTAACATACTTAATTTAAAAAAAACAAAATTTAATGCAACACCTGCAAACTAAGCAGATGTGCTTGCCTCTCAAATAGGGTAAACTATACTAATGTTGGCCCCCCTCCAGTTGTTGGCACTCTGGGTTTTAAACTTAAATATTAAGCTTTTCGCGGCAAAAATCCATAAACTAAAGATTTAGAATAAAAGTTCAATTATTCATTTACAACACTAAATAGTAGTTTTTAAATAATTACAACTGACAACACTAGAAAAAATTCTTTTCGGTCATGTTCCCGAGAGAAACCAGTTTGTGCGTGATTCCTTAAGAAAATTTGTGAATGCAGGGTAAGTTTAACGACTTATTACTTTTTATTTTGTAAATAATTTCTGGTCAGTGAATGTTTTTTAGTTAAATAAGATGTTAAATAGTGGGTTTTGCAGCAAATACAATCGTAAATCTTGTTGGAAAAAAACTTTTAGGGGGTGTCAATAATTGTAATTTTGTTTGTATGGAGAACTAGTTCGTTGACACCCCCTGCCAATTATTGAAATACGGTTTTGCAAAATCGCTGTTAATGTTATGATTGTGTTTTAACCAGTCTCGAAAGTTCTATTCATAAAATGCCTACTTGTCTTCTTATCTATTGTGGTTTCAAATTTTAGCAGTGCCAATAATTGTACTTTTTTTATGATTGGCACTTCCAATTATTGTACCTCGAAGGGTGCCAATGATTGTATCAGCTTTTATGAAATTCTAATAGTGATGTGCCACTGTTTTGTAATTTATTAAAGCATTATAAGTCCTACTAATAGGTAGATTTTTACACGACGATTTAAAACGACTGTATATTTACTCAGCTAATAAAAAGTGAGCTACCTATCTACATATATCATGGGAAACACTTGGTACCTTCGGCGCTCCCGCTAAATTCCCCCTCCCAGTCGCGTTTGGGCCCTTTGGGTACCCTCAGATGAGGGCCCCGCGACGGCCTTAGGTTTCGGAGGGGGAGGCTTTAAGCCTTGGGAGCCTTTGGAGGCTCCCGAGGGTTTCAACGCTCTCCTCTTCGATTCCTTTACGCTGCTGGTGGTGGGCGGTAGATTCGCCACTTTTGGGGGTTCCGTCTCCTGGCCTCCTTTGATTTTGAAGACAACTGTCCTCACACCAAATTTGTCCTCTCCACGGTTGTTTTTGAGGGCTTCCACAGACTGGCCATCGAGAGAGAAGGTCACAATAGATCCTGTCGCTTCCTCCTTCGTGTGGAGAACCCTCCAAACTTTTGGGTTGAGATCTTCATTCTGCACCCACAGCATAAATTGCTCCGGGGCAGAATGCGGTCCCAACTTTTGGCTTGGGCAGTTCGCTCTCTGGTATAATAGAGAGCTTTGCACCGGGCCATGGTTCCGTTTCTCGGATTAAGCCCTCAAGCCAATCCTTGGTTCCCTGGTTTGTGCAGTCGCCAATATCCAGTCTGTCTTGTGGGCAAAACCCACTTTTTTAGAGTTTCGGTACCCCCTTGAGGCTAGCATCTACCACCTTGTTGAAGCCTTGATAGCCTCCTGTATCAGCCGCATTTGCTCCTCGGTCATCGGCTTCAAGTGGCTAATACCGACTATATAAGAGCCAGCAATGTCGCTGTACTTGGGGGGTTTAATTTGTCCACCTACGTCCATTCGGGATGTTTTCCTCGGTTGGACTTGAGTACCACGGCCGCCTACGGAGATACCAAATTGGATATATTTATGATCCGAAAAGGTCTCCGCGTCGGCCACCCGCCACTGGGTGACGCGGCCCGCCAAATGTGAGGTGGCCAGGGTGCTGTCGACGACCTCACACAGGTCGGCGTGCTCCCCCTGTTGAGGATCACTAGTCCCAAGCTGAGTGCCCAGGACATTAGGTCCTTGCCGAACGGATTGTTCGAGGGGGAGCCCCATGTGGTGTGCTTGGCGTTCCAATTACCGCCAAGCAAGACCTACGTCTAATTCCTCTATTTTCTCACATTTTTAAATATTTTCTGGACTTTCACGAACATTTCAAAACCAAAATTAGCCAAATTGGTTCAGCCGTTCTCTAGTTTTAACGCTTATAACGAACGGTAAATTATTTGTATAGGTACTCGTAAGTATATAGATTTCACTTTTCCCATCACTATCAGGCGATCCGACTAGTTATTGGCACGGTCACGTGTACAATTATTGGCACTGCCAACAATTGTACATTTTTCTATGCCAATATTTGTACTTTAGGGTGCCAACAATAGTGACTTTCGGTGTTTTTTCATATTTTGCGGAAATTTTCGTATTTCTAACACATTTCTTAACTATCAACCCGTTTAAATCTATTCTCAAATAAATAAAGAATCATACGAAATCAAATTTAAGTCGATATTTAAATTGGCTGATTTTCTGATGATTGACGAGCCATTTGGTGTAATGGTCGAGAAGTCGGCTATTACACCAAAGGTCGCGGGTTCGATCCCCGCACGGTACAAACATTTGTGTGCATGAACATCTCTGTTTGTATCGGTCTGGGTGTTTCTATGTATAATATGTATGTATTTACAAAAAAAAAGTATATAAGTAATGTTTATCCGTTGTCTGGCACCCATAGCACAAGCTAATGCTTAGTTTGGGGCTAGATGGCGCTGTGTGAATAATGTCCCAAGATATTTATTTATTTATTTATTCTACAGGCCTTTAAAGTTGCGAAATTCCTTAAAGTGCCAATAATTGTACCTCTTACCCTATATAAATAATTAGTACAACTAATAATTAGAGCCGGCACACGGGTGCTGGTCAGACCCAGCATCGAGGCCAAGCCCTTCGGGTGTGAGATAGAGGATATCCTTTAATGTTCTTATGTAATGGGTAAGTTTGGGGGTGAAGATATCTAACTTAATGTTGTCTTTTGCCATTTCATTATACTGACGAGCCATTCTGACAAGAGGACTGTAAAACGAGGTGTTGTTTTTAAAAGTTTGTAAAGCAAAGATGTTGGTTTTGTTGAGCCTACGAGCACTATGTTTAGTGTTAAGTGAGATTTCGGAAAGTAAATTAGGAGCGTCTATTAGCGAATGAATAATTTTGTAAAAGTATATGAAGTCAAAGTATTTTCGACGTGTGTCTAGTTTTTGTACCTTAAACTTGGATAATCTTAGCTGATAATTTAGATTGGAGCGACCCAACTGTTGACGGTAGCATAACATTCGCAGGCATTTACTTTGTACCCTCTCAATCTCCTCAGCGTGTACCTTATAGTAGGGTGACCAAACTGGACTGCCATATTCTAGTACGCTTCTGACTAGGGTAAAAAATAAGTATAATAAAGTGCGGGGTTTTTTAAAGCCTTTAGTGGATCTAAAAATAAAACCTAGGAGTTGATTGGCTCTTGTTATTATATGCTGATAATGCGCTCGAAATGTCAGCTTATTGTCAAACAAAACTCCGAGATCCCTTACAACGCTAGTTCTAGAGAGTTTCTGACCACCAACCGTGTAATCATAAATGATCTCAGTACGCTTATTTGTAAACGTCATGATGAGGCACTTCCCGATGTTAAGATACATTTGGTTTGTCTTACACCAATTCGACACGACATTAAGATCCTTTTGTAAAAGGTTGCAATCACTTTCAGAAGTTATAGTATTAAATATTTTAAGATCATCCGCGTACAACAAGCATTCACAAGATAGACGCTCCACAAGATCATTTATGAAAACAATAAATAAAAGTGGTCCCAAGTGCGATCCCTGAGGCACCCCAGAAGTCACAGTTATTGGAGATTAAGTGAACCCTTTAAGTGCGACTAGTTGGCTTCTATTGTTGAGATAAGAGGTTATCCAACGATACAAGTTACCGTGAACACCATTATGATGCGAGTTTGGTGCAGAGCAGCCTGTGGTTCACTTTGTCAAAAGCCTTGGAGAAATCCGTATAAGCAGAATCAACCTGACCGCCTGTGGCAAAGCTTTTGCACAGATAGTTTTTATATTCCAACAGGTTAGTAACAGTGGATCTTCCTTTCACAAAACCATGCTGTTTAATAGACAGAAGGGGCTTAACATGATTATATAGGTGATCATACACCAGCGATTCAAGTAATTTAGCGAAACATGAGAGAATGCTAATAGGTCTATAATTCTCGCAATGGGCTTTATCTCCATTTTTGAAAATAGGAATCACGTGAGCAGTTTTCCATCGCTTAGGAAAGATTCCTGAGGTAAGAGATATATTAAATATAATTTTTAATGGAATACTAAGCTCCTGAGCACATGCTTTGATAAATGATGGGGGAATCAATTCTGGTCCAGCGCCTTTATTCTTATCAAGAAGCTTAATTTTAGTTACTATTTCACTTTCCGTTATATAAATATCTGATAAAGTATCAATGGCTCTACTTACAGTAGGATCAGGACTACCCTGAGTATCTGTTTCAATTACAGATGCAAAATAGGTTGAAAACATTTCACAGATGTCATTCCCATTTGATGATGAAGATGTACCATATTTCATCAAATGTGGAATTGTTACGTGACCCTTTCTGTTGCTAACGTAGGTCCAAAACACATAATAATGTGGCATATTTTTTAGTTGCAAATAGTCTTCTCGATGTAAGAAGACTATTAATACTACTACATATTAACTAATTCTAAGTTAGTAACAGTTGCGAAAAAATAAAAAAATATCATCATTGGCAATGGTTGTAAATCTCATTTACTAATGTGACCGGACGTACAATTAGTAGGTCGGATCCTAGGATTTTCATATCAGCCAAACCCATAGAAAAATTTTCTTGTTCTGTGGCCAAACCCAAACCGGGAATTTGTAACGTTGTACAAATTCTCCTATTCATATTTTTTTCCATGTATGGCAATATTGGCAATTCAGCCAATCACAGCGCCCGTTCGATCAAAAATGCAAATCTCATGTTCAGTGTGGCAAGTGCAATAACAAGTTTGTTGTTAGTGTACAATTTGCTGAGTATGTGACGCTTGGTTGAGAATCAAATAAAATTCATATTTTGTAGACGGCAGACACGGAAAATATAAAATAGAAAAAGATTATGTATAGTTTGAACGGTTTCTAGCATAAGATTATGTATAAGTATAAACGGCAGAAACCTATGGTTATAGTATATACGATATTGTACAGTTTTCATAGAGAATAAGAAGATATGTATATGTAAGTTTAGAGTATTCAATATTGTACAGTATAAGATTTATGTAAGATTTGTAGAATAAGCTTTTAGTAGATAATACCATGAAAATACCACGTGCGCATTTAGAGAGAGATAGCGCTAGAAAGAGACAGCGCTATACAATGTTGAGGCGCGCGGTGGAATATAGCTCCTTCGGCGGGTCGCTAGTTGCGACACGCTCAGGTAGAATAAGGATAGGGGCATTTTGGTGAATAAATCAGTTGATCACTTGACTACCTAGAACGCGTTTTACTCCTACCTCGGACAAACCCTGCAACCCTGCACCTGAATCGTTACATCGTGGTCCTTCGAGCGAGCCGGATATATTGGGATCCGAATTCTACATCGGGATTCTTTGAATTCGGATACATTGAAGATGTCCGTGTCAACGAGGAGCAAGACGAAGTCAAGTCAGGAAGAGACTCGACGTCAGCGGGAACCTACGCCCGGATCAACTGCGAGCCTGTCGCACCTAGCGACGGACTCGGGCGTCGCTGCGTCGAACCTCCACGTCCAGTCGCCGTCGGCATCAAACCAACGGGGATTATTCGACGAGGACGTGCCTGAAATCCCGCTAGTTGGGGGACGTCTGCACGACTACAGCGCGCATTCTGTGGGTCGCTCTCACCGAAGAGAGAGCTCGCCCACCCGTACAATTTTGCGCGCTCCCGCACACGCCGCCCCCGGCGCCAGCAACGCCGCCGCCGTCGCCGACGCCGCCGCGACCACCGACGCCGCCACCGCCTCCGCTGCCGCCGCTGCCGCCTCGTCTGTTGCCTGCAGCGTGACGTCACGAACAAGTCAAGCGCAACGGGAAGCCGCGCGCCGTCGCATCGAATACGAAGCGGAACTGGAGCGATTCAACACTCAGCGTCGCTTGGCTGAGTCCCAACAACGCCTAGCTGAGATGAAGAAAGCTATGCAACTGGCCGAACTGGAAGCTGAAGATGAAACATTGGAAGAACCGCAACCAGTTCATCACGAAGTACGAAGAGAGATAGTCGGCGAATGGGTATCCAAGTCCCCGTTCGTACCGACTGAGACGCCGCATCGAACAGAGAGAGAACGCGAGTACCAAGTTATGAAGAATACATCGATGGACGGGCGTCGCGACACGTCTAAGGAGCGCGGGCAGCGGAACAAAGCAGTGGAAGAAATAGCCGCCGCGCTACAGAACATGGCGAAGCCGCGCATCACTCCGCGCGCCTTCTACGAACTGCCGAACTTCACTGGAAATCCTGCGGACTGGCTTTTCTTCAAGAGAAGATACGAAGATTCTTCGGCAGCCTTCGACTTCAAGCCGTCAGAAAACTTGGCAAGAATCCAGATGGCAATACATGGAAGCGCGAAGGATTTAGTGGAAGACCTACTGCGAACAAGCACCGATCCCGACGAGCTGATACGAGTACTGGATCGCACGTATGGCAATCCGCGCACACTACTACGCTGTGCGATGGCGAAGATAAGAAGCCTACCCAACATCACCGACAACGACAGCGACACGCTACGCAACTTCAGTGCAGCAGTCAGATCCTGCGTGTCTACATTGAAGAACATCAAGGCAGACGGGTACCTGAATAACCCAGATCTAGTGCAAGAGCTGTTGGACAAGTTAACACCGTCTCAGCGCATCAAGTACGGCGAGTTTGCCGAGCGTGTATCGGCAGAGACAAACGTCGATCTGCGTGTGTCGCCGACGCTGCCAGTATTGGTGGACTTCCTGGAAAAGCTCGCCGATACGGCCGCCTTCTCGCTGACTGCAGAAGCGAGCGGAGCCCGAGCTGCGAGGCAACCCCCAGACAACCTCAACAGCCAGCGCGACCGTCAAGAATAGTGCACAAAGTGATGAAAGTGGTGGAAGCAGTACCCAAGACGAACTGCGACTTTTGTCAAGGCGAGCACCAGTTAACAAGCTGCGAGAAGTTTCGCAAGTTAGAAACAGACAAGCGATGGGACTTCGTGAAGGAAAACAAGTTGTGTTTCAAGTGCATCGTCAAGAAACATCATCGCTCATCGTGTCGTGCGAATAAGTGCTCCAAGTGCAGCTACAATCACCACACACTACTGCATGTGGTGAAACGTCAAGAAGAAACAAGTGAAGACCCGCCGCAAGCAGAATTAGTCACCAACCTGGGCGGTCGTCACATGAAGTCGCTACTGAAGGTGGTACCGGTCAGCATCAAGACGGGAGACACAGAGCGCCGCACATACGCGCTACTGGACGACGGCGCTACAGTATCACTCATCGATAACTCACTGGCAGCCGACCTGGTGGGACCGACGACGCCGCTGCACATCATCAGCGCGGGCGGTCACTCAGTCTTCGACCAAAACTCAAGAACCGTCGAAGTCACGTTAAGAGGGCCGAATCGGAAAACTCACACTTTGAAGATGAGGACCATCAAGAACATCAAGCTACCACCGCAGTCAGTGCCAAAGGAAGTGCTACAACAGTGCCGACACTTGAGAGACCTGCACTTCAAGCCAATGGACAACGCGACGCCTCTCCTGTTGATTGGGCAGGATAACTGGGAGCTGATCGTCGGAGGTGACGTCAAGAAAGGAAGATCTGGTCAGCCAGTAGCCTCCCTCACCCAATTGGGATGGGTACTGCACGGCCCCGTTCAGAAGATGAAGAACGACATCGAAGCAGTAAATCACATCGCCGACTTGAACGAACTAGTCAAGCAACAGTTCGAGTTGGACGCGATTGGGATAACAGAAACCAAACGCAACAGTTATGAAGACTCCAGAGCAACGTCGATCCTTGAAAACACAGCGCAGCTCACTGAAAAGGGCTGGGAAGTCGGTCTGTTGTGGAAAAAGGATAACGTGGAGCTGCCAGACAATTACGAAGACGCCAACAAGAGACTACGAGGCATTGAAAAGAAGATGGATCGTGACCCGTCGTTCGCCACCGCCTACTGCGCGCAGATGGATCGACTGCTGGATCGAGGCTACGCCAAGAAAATTGAAGGAGCGGTACACTCACCAGTCACCTGGTACCTGCCCCACTTCGGCGTGACCAACGTGAACAAGCCAGGAAAGTTGAGATTGGTCTTCGACGCCGCCGCCACGTACAAGGGCACATCGCTGAACGACAACCTGCTCAGCGGCCCGGATCTCCTAAACTCACTTCTGGGAGTCCTATTCAAGTTCCGGTCGAAGCCAATAGCGATGACAGCAGACATCGAAGACATGTTCATGAGGGTGAAGATTGCAGAAGAAGACCAAGGGGCGCAGCTGTTCCTGTGGCGGGGCACCGACAGACAGAAGACACCTGACACCTACGTGATGGACTCGATGATCTTCGGCGCCACCTCTTCCCCTTCATCGGCAATCTTCGTGCTGAATCGCAATGCCGAGCTATTCAGAGCGGAGTATCCTGAAGCAGTGGAAGCGATTCAAAAACGTCACTACATGGACGACTACATCGACAGTGTGGACGACGTGGACACTGCTATGAAGCTCATCGGCGAAATAACGAAGATTCATCGTCACGGCAACTTCAACATCAGGGGGTGGACGACTAACAACGCTGAGCTGCGCCAGAGGCTACCCGCAGTCGTCCCAGAGAACATCAGCCTGTCGAAACTCGGCGGTGAAACAGAAAGAACGCTGGGACTCATGTGGTCGACGAGTGAAGATACTCTGTCCTTTGACATCTCATTTAAAAGGCTGAGTAAGGAAATCAAGGAAGGCAGCGTCGTCCCCACCAAGAGAGAGTTCCTGCGCTTCATAATGAGCCTCTTCGACCCGCTGGGGCTTATCTGCCCGCTCACCATCAGCTCCCGAATTCTGATGCAAAAGGTGTGGAGAGCAGGCACGCAGTGGGACGAGAAATTAAATGAAGAATGTCATCAAGACTGGATGAAGTGGCTTGAAGACCTGGAACAGCTGAAAAACTTGAAGATACCCAGATGGTACGGCCTACAAGGAGAGAAACTGCATCTTCATGTCTTCGGGGATGCAAGCGAGAAGGCCTACGCAGCGGTGGCATACCTGGTCGACGAACGGAAGAATGTGGCGCTCGTCGCGGGAAAAGCCAGAGTAACGCCAGTAAAGATAGTCTCCATCCCGAGACTAGAACTTCAAGCAGCTGTGTTGGTGTGCCGACTAGCACAAACAATCAAGAACAACAGCGATTTGTACATCGAGGAAACGACCCTGTGGACTGACTCCAAGACTACGCTACTATGGATAAAGTCGAATCCACGAGATTACAAGCCTTTCGTGGCTCACCGCCTCGCCGAGATCGACAGAAACTCGAGAATCGAAGACTGGAAGTGGGTCCCGACTGATCAAAATCCAGCGGATGAAGCCACTAGGACGGGGTGGAAAATCGACAGTTCCATCTGGTTCGCCGGCCCCTCCTTCCTGAAGAACCCATCCGAGAACTGGCAGGAAAAGGAAGACCATCCTGAAGCGTCAGCAGAGGCCATCAGCGAGCTCCGAGCCACGGCAATCAATGTGGCTATAGAGGCGCCTCCAGAACTGATCGACATCCGGAGGTTTTCATCGTGGACGCGAGCCGTGCGCACAATGGCTCGGGTCCTAGCTTGGGTTCGCCAGTTAAGAACCAAGACCCGCATCCCAGTCACGGCTGATCTGATTGAAGAGGCAGAGAGAAGACTCATCAAGCAGTCGCAAGAGGCCTCCTTCGCGACGGAGATCAAGAAAATGAAGATGGGTGAAGCGCTACCGGCACAGAGCAGCTTAAAAAACCTCGACCCCATGCTGACAGATGAAGGCCTACTGCGCGTCCGAGGACGACTAGTGAACGCCGACATCAACTTCGGGGAGCGGCATCCCATCATCCTGGACGGGCGGGACCCCATCACCGAACTGATAGTGCGTCAGTACCACCAGCGAGCCTTCCATGCCAACAACGAAATGGTGGTCAACCTACTGCGTGAGAAATTCTGGATCATCAGGCTGCGCCCGACCGTCAAGCGCGTAGCCGGAAGATGCCAGCTGTGCCGCGTCAAGAAGGCTGAACCGAAGCCGCCTAAGATGGGGGATCTACCACCATCGAGGATGGCTCATCACCGACGCGCCTTCACACACTGCGGGCTAGATTACTTCGGCCCGATGGAAGTGGCCATTGGAAGACGTCGAGAGAAGCGATGGGGGGTGGTCTTCACCTGCCTGACCACCCGGGCCCTTCACCTGGAGTTAGCCGCGTCGCTTAGCGCTGACTCGGCTATACTGGCCCTCCGCCGATTCATCGCTCGCCGTGGCCAGCCGGAAGTAATCTACAGTGATCGAGGAACCAACTTCGTGGGCGCCGACCGGGAATTGAAGACGGCCATGGACGAGATGGAGCGACACCGTGTGGAAGAAGATGCAGCATCAAGGGGCATCCGGTGGAGCTTCAACTCGCCGGCTGCACCCCACATGGGAGGGTGCTGGGAACGCCTCGTCCGGTCGACGAAGACAGCCCTGAAAGCTGTATTAAAGGAGCGAGCGCCGCGGGAAGAAACCCTGCAGACGCTGCTGGCAGAGGTGGAGGCTGTAGTCAACAGTCGGCCTCTCACCCACGTACCAGTCGACGCCAGAGACCCCATCGCCCTAACGCCGAACCACCTGCTGCTGGGCACCGCCTCCAACATCACTCGGGTCGGAAACAACCCTGAAACCAACACCAGGAAGCAATGGAAGTTGGTCCAGGCTCTGGCCGACATGTTCTGGGCGCGGTGGATGAAAGAATATCTGCCGACACTACAGCAACGACAGAAGTGGAATGATATGGTGCCTCCACTCAAGCCAGGAGACGTCGTGATCATCTGCGATGGATCGCTACCCAGGAACGTCTGGCCGCGGGGAATAATCAAGCAAGTGTACCCCGGCAAGGATGGACAAGTGCGCGTCGTCGACGTTAAGACAGCCCACGGCCTGCTGCGTCGCCCCGCTACGAAGATCGCCGTGCTGCCTACCGAGTCACCGGGTGCTTCAGACTGCAGTCTTCAGCCAGGGGGTGGAATGTAGACGGCAGACACGGAAAATATAAAATAGAAAAAGATTATGTATAGTTTGAACGGTTTCTAGCATAAGATTATGTATAAGTATAAACGGCAGAAACCTATGGTTATAGTATATACGATATTGTACAGTTTTCATAGAGAATAAGAAGATATGTATATGTAAGTTTAGAGTATTCAATATTGTACAGTATAAGATTTATGTAAGATTTGTAGAATAAGCTTTTAGTAGATAATACCATGAAAATACCACGTGCGCATTTAGAGAGAGATAGCGCTAGAAAGAGACAGCGCTATACAATGTTGAGGCGCGCGGTGGAATATAGCTCCTTCGGCGGGTCGCTAGTTGCGACACGCTCAGGTAGAATAAGGATAGGGGCATTTTGGTGAATAAATCAGTTGATCACTTGACTACCTAGAACGCGTTTTACTCCTACCTCGGACAAACCCTGCAACCCTGCACCTGAATCGTTACATATTTATATTTTTCAAATGTTTATTAGTTTAATTATATTTTTAAACTAGCGGGCGCCCGCGGTTTCACCCGCGTGGTTCCCGTTCCCGTGGGAATTGATCAATCAATCAATTCAATTTTTCTCGCCGTAAAAACCATCCTTGAACTCCAACGAACATTTAAAAAAAAATTTTGGCCGAATTGGTCCAGGCGTTGTTGAGTTATGCGCTTACCAACACATTTTGCGATTCATTTTTAGGGTTCCGTAGCCAAATGGCAAAAAACGGAACCCTTATGGATTCGTCATGTCTGTCTGTCTGTCTGTCTGTCCGTCCGTATGTCACAGCCACTTTTTACCGAAACTATAAGAGCTATACTGTTGAAAATTAGTAAGTAGATGTATTCTGTGAACCGCATTAAGATTTTCATACAAAAATAGAAAAATAATAATAAATTTTGGGGGCTCTCCATACTTAGAACTGAAACTCAAAAAATTTTTTTTCATCCAACCCTTACGTGTGGGGTATCTATGGATAGGTCTTTAAAAATGATAATAAGGTTTCTTATATCATTTTTTTCTAAACTGAATAATTTGCGCGAGAGACACTTCCAAAGTGGTAAAATGTTGGTCCCCCCCCCTCTAACTTCTAAAATAAGAGAACGATAAAACTAAAAAAAATATATGATGTACATTATTATGCAAACTTTCATTGAAAATTGGTTTGAACGAGATCAAGTAATTATTTTATAAATTTTTGGGGCTTCCCATACTTAGAACTGAAAATAAAAAAAAAAATTTTCTTTAAACCCTTACGTGTGGGGTATCTATAGATAGGTCTTTAAAAATGATAATAAGGTTTCTTATATCATTTTTTTCTAAACGGAATAGTTTGCGCGAGAGACACTTCCAAAGTGGTAAAATGTTGGTCACCCCCCCTCTAACTTCTAAAATAAGAGAACGATAAAACTAAAAAAAATATATGATGTACATTACCATGCAAACTTCCATTGAAAATTGGTTTGAACGAGTTCAAGTAATTAGTTTTTTTTTAAAACGTCATAAATCGTAAGCCGCAATTTTCCTCTCATTCAATCAACTCAACGTCGATCAAACTTACAAAGAACTACAAGAACTTTTATATTATGATGATACTTGCTGCTACGGAACCCTTCATGGGCGAGTCCGACTCGCACTTGGCCGGTTTTTATATTATAGATGTTTTAGAAGTCAATATTCTTCAAAAGTAAACTAGTTCTTTTATTTTCTAAATTAATTTTTATATTTAGTAGACGATTTTTTTAGTAGAATTAGGATCGGCTGGTAGCTGTCGGATTTTGAGGTTGGTCACACTGTCTACCGGTTACTTTCACTTTTTTCTTGGATGGGCCCGAGAAGGGCGTTAAGAATTGAATCTTTATATTTGCTTGCCTAAATGGCAGATCCAGTGGTTTTGTGATTGTCCACATCCTCCTGGTAAGTGGTTCGAAGGATTTTATTAATTCGGCGATTTCTGTTTGGTTGAAAATGGCGTTCCTCTTATGAACCGACATCTTTCAGGTTGCCGTGATGGTATTTCTTGGGTGGCGGGAAGCCGCATATCTTCGTCGCGAAGAGTTCCAAATGGAATCCTGTGACAAAGCTGGTAAGACCCCCTCCTTTACATGTTTCATGGTGTCCACGTATTCTCCTGGTTTTGTTTCCGCCGCTAACCCTGGAATTGTTTCTTTTCAGCGGTGGGATATTAATTATATTAATTATATTCAAACATTATATTCAAGATTTTATTCAAAATATTTATTATCTTCAAAATATTTAATTGCGTAAGGCCGGTTCCGACGGCGCCCGTGGGACAGACGTCGGACCAGAAAAGCTGTATGTATTTATAAACAAGGAATGATCTGGTAATAGCCAGGAGTAGCAGGTCGGTGCAACATTTCAATAGTTTTTTTACAACACATAATTAATAATATTCATGGTGGTATTCCCTTATTAGTGGTTATCCTTTAGCCCCAAATTATCTTTGCAACACCCCAAAGTTAGAACCTATTTTTACGACCCCTGTCGAATGAGCTAGATTTTTCTAGAAATTTATTTGTACTACCCTCAGTGTGTGTGGGAGAATTAAACCGATTTGTTCAACTGCATCTCATCTTTTATTTCTTTTGTCCACTCCCCCAGCACGAGGGTCACAACCCATATTTTTATATATTTTTTGTCCATGGGCCTCTCGGGCACATAGATAGGAGGATTCCATGTGACAAATTGAAATTACGACCTCCTGGTTTTAGACTCCGATGCGAACTGCTGTTCCACGGACGAAGTCAAATTACATGAAAAACAAGAGGCTTTTACGTAAGCGTGTCATGTTCGTTTTATACGCAAACCGTCATCGGGCCTAAGCAAACAAGTGCAAAACGCGAACACTTGTGTTCTTGCCTCCGGAAAACAACGAGTCTTCTTCCTCGCCGTTCTGTGGAGCATTTTTTGTCTCGTAAGCCCTCTTTGTGACAACCGAAGCGTCGCTTACAACTGCTTGTGAGATAAAATGTTATAATTATCTTGAGCTACACAATTATGGGTTCTTGTTTTGTTTTATAACTAAAAATATCTATGTTCTTGAAACACCAAATTTAACATTATCCAGAATTGGCTATCCTTAGCAACATATTGACGAGCCATTTGATGTATTGGTCGAGAAATCGGGTATTACACCAGAGGTCGCAGGTTCGATCCCCGCACGGTACAAACATATTTTGTGTGCATGAACATGTCTGTTTGGATCGGTCTGGGCGTTTCTAATGTATAATATATTTACAAAAAAAGTATATAAGTAATGTTTATCCGTTGTCTAGCACCCATAGCACAAGCTAATGCTTAGTTTAGGGCTAGATGGCGCTGTGTGAATAATGTCCAGAGATAATTATTTATTTATTATTCACACAATAGTGGTGAAGGCTGAGATTCAAATAATCAACCTCACGCATCTGGGCGTCGCTTGAAACATAAACATAACATAACATAAATATACTTTATTGCACACAAAAACAAATAAAAAATAACAATAAAAAGAACAAAAATGTGAACAATATAGGCGGTCTTATCGCTTGAAGCGATCCCTACCAGACAAACCCAAAGTAAAGGACTACCGAAAGAATGGGTATATCAATGCAATAAATAGGATATAGGATAAAAAAGAGTAACATAGCTTCACATCTCTAAAAAAGATGTTGAGACGTAAACCGACCCTTGATTTAGAATGTTAATAAGTCATTTGACAAGGCGGAGTTCTTTCCGTGATTTACAACTCCGCCATTGATGTCTTTCCGGATTTCTCGTTACAAGCGAACGAACCTTATTAGTGCCTGAGTTATTCGCTTAGTGACGCTGGGGGAATTTTTATTTGGAATCCAGAAACCTGATTCGGTGTTTAGTATGATTTGGAAGAATTTCTCCGGAGGTGTGATTTTAAAGGCGTTTTGGGACAGGCTATCCAAATAGGATCGACTGTAATTTCCGTTTTTTACAATATTGATGCTTTTTTCTATAGCATTTTACTTAATTCTGCATAACCGCTCTTAGACTTTTTTTTTATACTAGGCCAGTTGGCCGACAGGCTCGCAGCCCACCTGATGATAAGCTGTCACTGCGACCTATTCCATTGAAGGACGCTTCACTTAACTCTATAGTTGGATTTATTGAATGCCACTTACTTTAATTCTTTTTGTACGCAAAAGAATGTGTTGTCTTAAAATATGAATAAAAAGTTAGGCTGAACTCCAACCTTAGTCTATTTTCATGACCGGATAAAAAAAACTAGTTCAGCATACAGTGCCGTATCATAATATGGTCCTGTATTAATCCCATCCCAGGTTCAACTCCCAGGTCAGGCCAAATTTGCGTCGATTTTTTGTGCACAGCTCGGGTTTATGATCATCAATCCGCATATGGCAAGCATGTTGATTATACCAGTATCCATCTTTGTGACAATGACTTACTTGATTTTAATGATGGCGGCATTTGCACTTGGCACTTCTGTGGGATATGAAATACTTACTTACTCCGATGGCTCAGCGACCTGAAGTGTATCTTGGCCTCCAATACGAGATCTCACCATCCTTCCCGATCCTGTGTGCTCGCGCACCAGTCGCCAACACGCAGCTCCCGGAGATCAGCCGCCACTACATCGCTCCAGTGATACCTACCTAGGGCGGCCAACCGGCCGACGGCCAGCAGGCCGGCCTAGATAGGCTTTCTTGACACCGCGATCTTATCCCATTCTCTCCAAGTGACCAAGCCATTGGAGTCTGTTAGCTTTAGTCTCCACTGTACCTAATGTTAGGGTCAGCCACATGTTCTTCTATTGGGATATGAAATAGGCTGATTCTAACTAAGTATAAATTCTAAAGTGCTTACTATTAGGTGGTCTGCGAACTTTACTGCGAGTATAACCGAAGTTTTATAACATTAAATTGAATATTAAAAAAGTTTTAACTTCGTCTAGCCATAACCTCACCGCATTATTAATTGATGCTCAGTTTCAAAGACAATCTTGAATGGCAGACTCATCTTAAAAATACTTAAAAATTCGAAAGAAAAGTTAAATTGGTCGGTGGAAGAACTTGAAAAAACGTTCTCATTTTATAGAACAAACTCGAGCCATCGATCGCAGACTTAGGAGATTAGCCAGGTGAGTCCAGATTAGACTAGACTAATGAAAAAAATGTAAAGTTCTCGTCTGAGCCTTAATTTGTTTCTCCTAGTCACCTTGGTGGGAATAAAGCTTTGAAAATTTAGTTATTAATAGAGTTCCAGTAAAAGAATACTTAAGAGTTTGAATAGTATGTACGAGTATATGCAAACCTCGATGTCCGCAGGGAGAATGTGCTTTTCAATCGCGGCTCAACAATTTTCCAACTCGTTTGCGGTGCCCGGTCAAATAGGATGGAAATTCAACAAGTTTCGCCGCTCCGTCTTTACGAGAATTTGTTTAGGAGTTTGATAAATACGTTTTAACTATGGGAATATATTCGGTTTGGAATATTATTTATTCTATTTATTGAGGTTTTCCTAAGATATAATTCTCTGAATAAACTTACAAAGGGCTTATGAGAAAAGTATAAAAGTATAAATTAAACAATATTAACAATATAGTGAAATTACTGGGTATATTAATAACTGTCGTCTCGGTGTAGCGGGCGCAGGGCGGTGCCAGAAAGTAACTGTTTGGCACTGAACTGTCTAAGGGCAAACGTGGCGCTTACCATCAGGTGTACGATCTGCTCGTCTTGTTACACATTGAAATAAAAAAATATGTATTTTTTATGCTAGAGGCGGCAAACGAGCCAGCGGGTCGCGGAAGGTAAGCAATCACCGCTGTCCATGGACATTTGCAACACCAGAGTGCTGATGCGTTGCCGGCCTATGGGGTCAGGGGGGTGTGGGCCTCCGGCACTCTCATAAACCAGACGAAACACAATAGTCACTATTATTTCACGCTGGTGTTATGTGAGAGGGTGGTACTTCCCCAGACAAGCCGGCCCATTCGGACTGTAAAATAGCGTGGCTCTATCACTACTATTTATTATGATGTAAAAAGTTTTAGAGCGCTTACGCACTACATCCGATTCTTATCCGATCCGAGTTCTTAAAAATATTGATCTAGAAAACTCGGACCGAGTTCGGATAGTGCTTACGCACTAGTCCGATTTCTCTGATAGGTACAAATTCGGAGCGACAGCATTGGACAGCATTTTGTCAACTTCTGGTAAAACACGTCCAATAGAAACCATGCTAAAATAAGAATTGAACACTTGGTATCTTACTCATTTAACTTCATTAATTCAGCGATAGGAGTGAGTGAAACAACATGATCCGAATTAGTTTCTGTTTTCTGTTTTCTAAGGGTCGTCACTAGTCAAATGTCACTAGACATAGACAAATGTCAAACGGATGATGACAAATATTTTTGCACAAAGTTTGATAGTCCTCTCAGCTAAATTAAGTTATTTTAGTGGCATTGTTCAGTAAAAGGCTTGAAAATAATATAAAACGTATTTTGTGATAGATACTCGGTGCCTGTGTAAAAATGTCTTGTGTGATTGAGGGCCGTAAATACCACACTGGAAGAAAAGAAAATACCCAAGAAACCGTAACCTTTCATCGGTAAGTTTAGATTGTTTTCGATTATTTCAGTTAAGATAATAGTGTGTAACTTTTAAAATATGCTTAAAGTTTGTGATAATAGTTGTTTTTGTCCAATTCAGTATCGATTATTGCTTGAATCAAAGAAATTTTGTTCAGATCTTAGAGGTTATATTATTTCGCATAGTGATGTGCGTTTCTATATCGATAAATCAATATTAATGTTTCATTGGTAAAAACTAAACCATTATAGGTCTTGATTGGATCATTTATCTTTCAAACAATATAATATTTTCCAACTTTTTTAAGAGATTTAGGTCATAGTACAATTATTTCTTATTTCAACATTCCTACTTTTTGGTTACAGGTTTCCAAAGAATGAAGACATGAAAAAATATAAATACAATGTGTAAGAAGAGCATGGACATGGAATAAACGTAGTCATATTTGTTCCAAACACTACACTAGTATTTTAAATAAAACATTTTATTTAAAGGGCAGTGATTTTGTGACATTCAAGGAATGATTGAATTAATAAAATCTTTTATATAATTATTATTAACCTATGTTTTATTACCTTTCTCCCTAGTCTATCGCTAGCGTGCTAGTTTGCAGAGGGCCATACTCCAGCGGACAAGTGACAAGTCATCCTGTCCTGGTAGACAAGTTTATGATCTGATTATGAGATATAGATATTAAACCTAAGTCTTAACTTTATCAGTTAGGTTTATTTTTATCGACTTAAAGTGCCGACAAGAAACGTCACTACTTTCCAAAACCTAGGGACAACCTACCATAGACTTAGTATATTTTTTACAACCTACAGAAACTGACACAAGACAAATATTTATACATCCCTTTCTAACGCATTATTGTCATCATATGAATTAAAAGGATAAGTATATGTCTTTGCTTGCTATTTTAGTAGATATTGTTCCGTACGTCACGCACGTACCCCGCCCATAGAGGCCCATAGAGTATATTGACCCCGCCCACCCCACTGCCTGCTCGTAGGGTGGAGGCTCCTATTATCGGCCCACTCCTAATATCGGCCGTCTAGAGAAAATGCGCCATAACTTAAAAAAAGTGTCCTAAAATCAACTGTTTTTATGCAAATAGCAGCTGTATACCCTTACGCTTAACCTCTCGTAGTTTTTTTATGAATATGTCAAAATTTGAACGAATGATAGGTAAAATAGTGCGGGAGTTGCGTCGTTTGGCGGCATTTTCAAGTCAAATTCCTGCATGTACGCATTG
Organism: Mecyna flavalis; assembly: GCA_949319885.1. Taxonomy (NCBI): domain Eukaryota; kingdom Metazoa; phylum Arthropoda; class Insecta; order Lepidoptera; family Crambidae; genus Mecyna; species Mecyna flavalis. Next base: position 1,446,267 of record OX439417.1, on the reverse strand, counting down.
CGTTGGGAAGTATTTAAATTGAAATACATAAACATACCAAAGTTATTTTATTTTAATTCTTCTTAAAGATAAAGAGTCAAGGTACCGTTTAAGTAGTAAGAATTTGTTTATTTTTTTATGGTATGCCGATATAAGGGTTATAGACGGCGGATATTTGGGTGCAAGAGGCCGATATTAGGGAAAATCCGCAAGTTTGGAAACAAACATCAATATATTCAAATCTAACAAAGAATTCGTTATTTCGCGAATGAAATAATGAAGTTTCATTATCCCTTAACCTAAAAAAGTAGTTGAAAGAAAGCAAAAATTATTAATTATTATGTAAAAATTATAAGCAGTGAAAGGTCAAAAAAAGTTGAGGGGGCCGATAATTGGTGCCTCCACCCTACAAAGCTCGGATTGAACCCGGAATGGAGATTCACGGACTCGGATCGGGTTCGGATCGGACGTAGTGCGTAATTACTCTTAGAGCGCTTACGCACTACATCCGATTCTTATTCTATCCGAGTTCTTGAAATGACGGTCCGAAGTAGCCGTAGAACTATTCCTTAGGTGAATTACGCACTACGTCCGATCCGAACCCGATCCGAATCCGTGAATCTCCATTCCGTATTCAATCCGAGCTGCGTAGGGTGGAGGCACCAAATATCGGCCCCCTCAACTTTTTTTCACCTTTCACTGCTTATAATTTTTACATAATAATTAATAATTTTTGCTTTCTTTCAACTACTTTTTTAGGTTAAGGGATAATGAAACTTCATTATTACATTCGCGAAATAACGAATTCTTTGTTAGATTTGAATATATAGATGTTTGTTTCCAAACTTGCCGATTTTCCTTAATATCGGCCTCTTGCACCCAAATATCTGCCGTCTATAACCCTTATATCGGCATAGCATAAAAAATAAACAAATTTTTACTACTTAAACGGTACCTTGACTCTTTATCTTTAAGAAGAATTAAAATAAAATAACTTTGGTATGTTTATGTATTTCAATTTAAATACTTCCCAACGCAATGCGTCGATGCTGGAATTTGACTTGAAAATGCCGCCAAACGACGCACCTCCCGCACTATTTTACCTATCATTCGTTCAAATTTTGAGATATTCATAAAAAAACTACGAGAGGTTAAGCGTAAGGGTATACAGCTGCTATTTGCATAAAAACAGTTATGATTTTAGGATACTTTTTTTAAGTTATGGCGCATTTTCTCTAGACGGCCGATATTAGGAGTGGGCCGATAGAAGGAGCCTCTACCCTACGAGCAGGCAGTGGGGTGGGCGGAGTCAATATACTCTATGGGCCTCTATGGGCGGGGTACGTGCGTGACGTGTCTCAGAACAATATCTACTAAAATAGCAAGCCAAGACATATACTTATCCTTTTAATTCATATGATGACAATAATGCGTTAGAAAGGGATGTATAAATATTTGTCTTGTGTCAGTTTCTGTAGGTTGTCCCCAGGTTTTGGAAAGTAGTGACGTTCCTTGTCGGCACTTTAAGTCGATAAAAATAAACCTAACTGATAAAGTTAAGACTTAGGTTTAATATCTATATCTCATAATCAGATCATAAACTTGTCTACCAGGACAGGATGACTTGTCACTTGTCCGCTGGAGTATGGCCCTCTGCAAACTAGCACGCTAGCGATAGACTAGGGAGAAAGGTAATAAAACATAGGTTAATAATATATAAAAGATTTTATTAATTCAATCATTTCTTGAATGTCGCAAAATCACTGCAATAAAATATTTTATTTAAAAACACTTGTGTAGTGTTTGGAACAAATTGACTACGTTTATTCCATGTCCATGCTCTTCTTACACATTGTATTTATATTTTTTTCATGTCTTCATTCTTTGGAAACCTGTAACCAAAAAGTAGGAATGTTGAAATAAGAAATAATTGTACTATGACCTTGATCTCTTAAAAAAGTTGGTAAATATTATATTGTTTGAAAGATAAATGATCAAATCAAGACCTATAATGGTTTAGTTTTTACCAATGAAACATTAATATTGATTTATCGATATAGAAACGCACATCACTATGCGAAATAATATAACCTCTAAGATCTGAACAAAATTTCTTTGATTCAAGCAATAATCGATACTGAATTGGACAAAAACAACTATTATCACAAACTTCAAGCATATTTTAAAATTTACACACTATTATCTTGAAATAATCGAAAACAATCTAAACTTACCGATGAAAGGTTACGGTTTCTTGGGTATTTTCTTTTCTTCCAGTGTGGGATTTACAGCCCTCAATCACACAAGACATTTTTACACAGGCACCGAGTATCTATCACAAAATACGTTTTATATTATTTTCAAGCCTTTTACTGAACAATACCAACAAAATAACTTAATTTAGCTGAGAGGAGTATCAAACTTTGTGCAAAAATATTTGTCATCATCCGTTTGACATTTTGTCTAGTGACATTTGACTAGTGACGACCCTTAGAAAACAGAAACGAATTCGGATCATGTTGTTTCACTCACTCCTATCGCCGAATTAATGAAGTTAAATGAGTAAGATAGCAAGTGTTCAATTCTTATTTTAGCATGGTTTCTATTGGACGTGTTTTGCCAGAAGTTGACAAAATGCTGTCCAATGCTGTCGCTCCGAATTTGTACCTATCAGAGAAATCGGACTAGTGCGTAAGCACTATCCGAACTCGGTCCGAGTTTTCTAGATCAATATTTTTAAGAACTCGGATCGGATAAGAATCGGATGTAGTGCGTAAGCGCTCTTACAATCGAACTAACTAACCGAATACTTTTTGTTTCAGGTAACATAATTTCTTTTGGAATAACGACAAGGTAATAATTTAAGTTTTTTTTTATTGCAATGTGTAACAAGACGAGCAGATCGTATAGACGTATAGAGAGACGCGCGGGGAGCGCATTAAAAATCTATTTAAGTACGAAAAGTGTAATTATCTGCTGCCCTTAGACAGTTCAGTGCCAAACAGTAACTAAGCAGTTACTGTCTGGCACCGCCCCGCGCCCGCTACACCGAGACGACAGTTATAAGGTCTCATATACCCAGTAATTTCACTAATATTAGTTCGGTGTCAGAGTTTCCACTTTATGTATCTAAAAGAGTTGACTTGCAGCTTTTGCAATTGTAGCAAATAAATGCGCCCTTCTCATAGTCCTTACTTATAATAAAGAGCAATTAGCAATCCAATTCACTTAGCCCCGCAGTAATGAAAAGGCATATGGCAAATTCCCATTAGACCTCATTACGGTGCCCGAGTAATGTATAATTACATTTCGTGGTAACTAGAAAGGACAACGTGCCTTTAATCTGTCCTTTATACACCTTTTCTGTACACAACCACCTTTGAGAAAATGTGGTTCCCTTTTTTAATCCAATTGATATTAGAACGCCTCGAAAGTCTAGTGGTTTAAGTACCGGGCCTAGATCTCGGGGTCCTGGTTTCAATTCCCGGGTCGAGCTAACTTTGTGTTGGTTTTTTCGGATACAGCTCGGGTTTGTGATCACCAAACACATTTGGCAAGCGTGGTGAAAAAAGTAATCTCTGGCATTTACAATATTATAATTTATGCATAATTTTAGGCTAGATGGGGCTGTGTGGCTTCTAATTTTCCAGCCGTATCCTTGTAGTGAAATATATAGGTACGAGTACGTTTTAAACAAAGTAAGTTATTAACATCTTATGTATCATCAGCAAATTTGTAACAAGTAATAATCCAAAACATATTTTCCCCTTCGCGGGTTGTTTTTCCTTTAAGAGAACTCGAAATAAATTACGTTGTTATTATATCGGAACAGTTGTAAGAATGGACCAGTGATAAATAACTGTTATTTTCTTGCGAGTTTTGGCTCGGTTTTGGCGAATACGCGATTAATCGCACACACGTGCTCGCTCGATTTCCAACTATTGTTAAGGTTAAGCAGCTCTGCCTTGTCAGTGGCTAGATGGGTGACCACAATTATTTTTTAACATGACTTTTGTTTGGTTTAATGGTTTGATTACGTTTCAGTGCAGGGTTAATATCCTAGTTTGATTTTTCTTTTGACGGCTGAAGCTTAATTATTGATCGAATCGAATATCTTGATAATGTAAATCACTTTTGTATAAACAAACCCATAGGTATATTTATCAATTTTTATGAAAATAAAATAAGTATTTATAACACTTTAACCTAATGTGACAAAAAAAGACCTTAGGTACTACTCTAATAGGGCAGTAAATTTTATCGCATATCAAAATGCCTTAACAAATTAAAGGCTTTGACTAACTACAGGCTGTGTACGTAATCATTTCCAGTCAGTAATAGAATCTAGGCAGCTAGGTACGCCTGAACAACATTTTTTATTAAGTAGTACTATTCCATTTGACCTCAATAAAAAGAACGAAGTACAGTCACGAGCATTTTGTATACAGAATCATTCAGTTATGAACCTTATCGCAACTATTTTTTTAATGTCAGAGGCGGCAAACGAGCCATCGGGTCGCCTGATGGTAAGCAATCACCGCCTCCCATGGACTTCTGCAACGCCAGAGGGATCGCTGATGCGTTGCCGGCCTATGGTGGTATGGGGGGTGTGGGCCTCCGGCACTCTCAAAAACAAGACAAAACACACAGTCACTATTATTTCACGGTGGCGTTATGTGAGAGTGTGGTACTTCCCCGGACAAGCCGGCCCATTCGAACTGTAAAACAGCATGGCTCTACCACTGAATGTATATAAGACTGTTTCCGTAGTGCAGTTGCACAGAATACATAATAGTGTGGCTTGTAGGTCGCTCTTTAAAACGACGGGAGTGCCAAGGAATCAAATCCCGGATCAGCCCAAAAAATGTGATTGGGTGCTAATAATAGTCAGTCACAGTCCGAAGTCTGGAAATTAGCAGTGTGAAACACCCCCGTTTAACAAAAAGCACGTTAAGCCGTTGGTCCTGCGCCTGATCTCTCTTCCGTCATACTGGCTGTCCCACCGTGTTATGAGACTGAGGGAATAGGTAGTGCACCTGTGCTTGCGAACTTACTGTGCACATATCCTGTGTAGTTGGTTGATCGTAAGATTGACCGCCGTAGCCGAAAACTCGGCTAGGAGGATAATATTATTTTTATTACATTTTCATTGCACGCGATTGTACATAATCAGGCGACCCTGGTTCTTGTACTATTATTACTCTTTATGAAGTTTAATTATATGCCTTTCTCAAAAGAAAATGTTTTTCACCACCCATCAAACATTGTTCACGAAATGTGTAGGAAAGGAATTTCGTTGAAGCGAGCATACACAAAAAAAAAATTAAACCGACTTCAAAAAAAAAGAAACAAAAAAACTACCTAAAAAACTGAAAAGCAAAAAATAATTTTAATAAGACATTCATCAAATGCGCTTATTGTCTAAGCCTATTAATTAAATTGTATTTTACGTGCTAGGTAGGTACCTACTAATCCGTTTGAAGTCGGTGCCAAGCCAAATAGTAGGTACCCAGATTACGTACCTACGTCCGCGGATTAATAAGTAACCCTTTATAATACATTATTATTATATATCATTTTTGATTACCTTTTGCTTGGCACCGACTTCAAACAGATTAGTAGGTACCTACCTAGCACGTAAAATACAATTTAATTAATAGGCTTAGACAATAAGCGCATTTGATGAATGTCTTATTAAAATTATTTTTTGCTTTTCAGTTTTTTAGGTAGTTTTTTTGTTTCTTTTTTTTTGAAGTCGGTTTAATTTTTTTTTAAAAAAAGTTTGTTTATTTTTCTATTTTTAGTGTGAATAACACGTAGGTAGTGAGTAAAACTCTTTCATAATAATGATAGCGAAAATACGAGTAGAATTGTATTATTTGATAATAATATTAGGTATTCATTAAGTGTTCAGCACCATGGGTAGGAGGAGAATGCGTTTATGCACCATAACCGCAGGCTAGCTAGACCCGCGGCCGTGTGTGGGAGTCGAGACCGAAGCGTCCGCTACCCACTACACTCCCCCGGTTTCTCCTTCACACCCGATTAGGACGAGCCGGTGCTAACCTTATTGGCTAGTGACCAGCCCATCCCCGGGTAATCATCAGCTTAGCTGCAAAAGTACATGAAATACAGCTAACGTTCCACATATTCCTACAACATGAAAGAATTATCCCCTAACTCCTAACCGTTAAGGAGTTGTACTTTCCATCATCACCTTAGCTGCAAAAGTACATAAAATACAACTAACGGTCCACATATTCCTACAATACTGAAAGAATTATCCCCTAACTCCTAACCGTTAAGGAGTTGTACCTTCCATCATCAGCTCATCAACATAAAACGATGTCTATCGGACGCAAAAACTTGAATGGCTTCAGAAAAAACAAGTAACGCGTAGGCGCAGCCTATAAAATTTGAGGTTTTCCCTTGATTTTTCCGGGATCCCATCATCAGATCCTGACATGGTGACAATGGGACCACCTCTGAACTATGCACTTTCAAATAAAAAAAGAATTATTTAAATCGGTCCACAATTGACGGAGAAATCGACGGACATACATAAAAAAAAAAAAAAAAAAAAAAAAAAAAATACATACAGTCGAACATATAACCTCCTCCTTTTTTGAAGTCGGTTAATGAGTATTGAAATCGTTTCAATGGGCTGTGAGGTTTTATTAACACGTTGACTGCGAAACTCTTAGTAATCACTATCGGACGGGACACCATGTATTACGTTTGTAATATTACCGTGTTAGAACTTTATGTTACGTGCACATGCTTGTTGATGTTTTATGTGGTTATAGTTTTATAAAAAAAAACCATTAAGTGAATTGTAATAATTATAAGACCAAAAAACAGTTACGTGTGTGGTAGATAAATGCTGCGGCCAGTTTCTGTTTGTCAGTCGAAATGGATGGGCCTGATCGGGGAGGTACCACTCTCTTATAGATAGAGAAGTTGCGTGTGTAGCTTTGTTATTGCGATCTGTTTGGTGTGTGAGATTACCGGAGGCCCACACAAACAATGATTATTATTTTTTATTAAAAATTACATTTGACAAATTATTATTTAATTGTGGTCATTGTAATCTCTTGCCTGGATATAGCATCCTTTAATAAGTTTATACATGAAACATGTAAGCATTGATTTTGGCACAGATTTTAAGACAAATCCATAGTTATTAGAATTATCTTAAGATATTGATTAATGCCGCATGATTTAGAAGATATGAGAAATGACTGTTACTGCACTGAAAGTGTTAACTTTGTATTTTCTACGACCGATTTGGTAATGGTCAAGATCTCAGCTACTCCAAAGGTCGCGTTTCGTACAATCATGTGTGCATAACCATATTTATTGGTCTGGTTTGATGTATGCATATATTTACAAACAAGAAAAAAACGTATTCAAGTAAGTATGTTTACCGTGACCTGGCACTCATAGAACAAGCTTTGTTTATTTTGGGGCTTGATGGGTCTGTGTGAAAATTTCCAACGATATTTAATTGCCTTCAAGGCTGATTTGAGTGACTTCCGCAGTCATTGAATACGAGGAGAGTTCATAAGTCACACTTTGTTGTTTTTGAATTTTGGAGAAAAAGTATTATAAGAATTTTCACAATCGTAAAACTTTGGCTCTACCATAACGTCCATAACACACCATGACATGCTTTCGCTGTGTTTCGGATTTATTAATGCAGGAGCCAGTACACTTAAAAATTAAAATAACAGGCTCGAAGGTAAGATAAGTAGGGTGGCAGTATATTAAGCGATGCATCCATGTTTCCCTTACCATCAAACAGAGTAGAAAAATTCCATCAGTATTTTCTCTCAAACTTTCGCCTGTACTATATTAATAGAGATTTCACACTCGAACAAAATCCCCAAGCAAACGTTAAAACCATTGTTGAAAAATCAGCTGAAACTCGCCCTAATAACCGAAACAAACTTGGTGAAATTTTAATAATGACCCGGTAAAAGTACGCTTTTTTTCAATTCATAGAGGAGGTATTTGTGTCGTACAAATGGGCGAAGTTGCCACTTAAAGCCTGAATTCCGCCAGTCGGGTATCCAAACTTTCGCAATAAAAGTGTTCGGGTGGGGCTGTAGTGGCAGCGGGGCGGGTACAAGCGCTTCTGAAGTACCTCACGTAGGTACTTCTGCAGCGCTTTTGACGTTTCCAAAATGACTCATTCTCAGTAAAATTAAGGCTTGAAGGTCAGACGATCTTACAGTGTGGCAGCACATTAAAAGATTCTTTCTGGATAAGTGTACCTCAATGGAATAAGCCTACAATTTTTTTTAATAAAATAGGCTTCAATTATCTGATTAGTGATTAGGCACGCGTAATATTTAAGTTAATATTTTTTACGTTGGCTGACACTGGTACAGTCAACACTTTAGCCGATCAAGGGTTTTAGAAATAGTGATTAATTTCTAATTAAAATGTTTATAGGGACCAGATCTCGTGTTACAAGTGTTTTTTTATTGCAATGTGTAACAAGACGAGCAGATCGCACACCTGATGGTAAGCGCCACGTCTGCTCTTAGACAGTTCAGTGCCAAACAGTACCTAAGCAGTTACTGTTTGGCACCGCCCTGCGCCCGCTACACCGAGACGACAGTTATTAGGTCTCATATACCCAGTAATTTCACTAAAACGCCAATAGTGTGACCACACGCTCCCGCGCATTCCCGAGCGGGCTGCGGTCCCGCTGTGAACGATGCCCGCTATTTATCCTGTTCGGCGGGAATTGTCTTACGAGTATTGAATGCGTGGTTACCCTCAACGGGTGATGTTTAAGGAAATATATTTTTAACACGCGCGGTGGAAACAGCTGAAATACGTTTTGTGTAAAAACTTTACGGTTGTAGCTAGTGCGTTCCTCCACTTATCTATATGACAGGGCCGTAGGTTCATATCCTATTCAAGACAAAAATGTATTTAATAGACTTTTGAGGGTAAAATATGCTTTGTGGCGTGAAATAGCAATTCAGTGATCACAATTGTTGTAAAGTATTTAAAAAAAAATAGATTTATGCAAAAAAGATTATAAAATGATGGTTATAAAAAACATTTGTATTTCGCTGTGTATTAGGGTATTTTCGTTGTTTTAATAAATTAAGCTCTTCCTTATTAATTTTCGTGTACTTTGATGTCTGAAATCTAATTATTCATATTATCGCGATTTAGAAAATTGGCATCAAATTCCAATTTAAGATTTTCTTGCTGTTTAAAAGTGAAATTACTCGTAATTTGCTACATTTAGCTGAAAGCATGAATTATTTACTGCCACATTACGTGACGATCGCCATTCGAGTAGAACTACACTCACCGGCAATAAAACTTAGCCACTGGGCTTTTTTCATACAAAATGGTCACTTCAGCGTCTCTTAGATAGAAAAATATTTGCAGCTGTGCAATGATTATTACGTCAATGGGGAGGCCAAACGCCCAATTGTCGAATCACAGTTTCAAAAATTGCCATAAACCGCTCAATTTTCTCAAAAAGGAAAAACAATAAACCGAACTCAACGCTCTATACATCGTAGTATGGAGCGTTGAGTTCGGTTTATTGTCGGTTTATTGTTTGTACCATGTTTGTATGTAAGCCCAGTGGCCAAGTTTTATTGCCCGTGAGTTTACAGGGTGTCCCAGAACTCAACGTCAAGCCGAAACGGGGTGACAGGACTGATTGTAACCATCATGAGAAAAATAAGAAAAAAAATCTATCCCATGCAGTTAGGAAATTATGGGCATTTAAGAAAAACCTAGAAATTTGGTCAAAATGTAACCATTTTTCGGTTATTGTGGTTAATTTTTATTATTTTTGTTCATTTAAACTTTGGAACCGTAACCCTAAATAACATTTCTAGAACCACAGTCAAAAATAATGCCACAGCTACCCCAAGTTTTCTAGAATTAAGACTATTTGTTAAACTATGAATTTAAAATTTTCAAAATTTGCCGACTTTGAAAGGCTCTCCTTTAAAAAAAATGTACTAAAGTGCCTTGGCAAGTGCCATCAAAAGTTCGCGCATTTAATCAAGATTGCAAAAAGGTACAATACTTGCTAGTTTTATACTAAAAAAACCCTAGTAAAAAAATAAAAACGTCGAGTAACCCGATTTTTGCTAACCCATTTTACTCAGTTCAAATGTTTTTATTCGCACAAGCTCTTGGTAGTTTCTTAATTTTACGGCAAAATGATGAGAGAGATGGATAGTGGACATGTTTGCCATGAGCGAACGAGACAGATAGTAACGCCACTTTTACCAAAGTCAACAAAAGTAAGTAAAATTAATAAAATAATGAAAAATCTTGACCTAGTTTAGTTTAGGTTTATTGGAATAAACGTCAGATAGGGAAATAACATTTTTTATTACAATAAATGTTCAAATTGTTTACCATCAGCCTCAATACACGCCCTACATCTTATTAAAAAAGATCTAGTTACTAGTCGGGCATATCATCGAGAGTTGATGTCCTCAGCGGCTTGAGAAATTCGTTCACGCAGCTCGGCTACGCTGTCAATAGGCTTTGAATAAACTTTTTCTTTGAGAACGCCCCAATAAAACCAAACGACGAGTTGCACTCCGGGAGTGCCGGCAGAAGTGAAAACTTGAATATTGATGGCGCTTGAAATAAAACACCAATTTGCGCCTAGTGGACGCTAGCATGGCGAATACCAAAATATTCAAGTTTTCACTTCTGCCGGCACTCCCGGAGTGCAACCCGTCGATTTTTTTTTATTGGGGCGTTCTCAAAGAAAAAGTTTATTCAAAGCCTATTGACAGCGTAGCCGAGCTGCATGAACGAATTTCTCAAGCCGCTGAGGACATCAACTCTCGAGGATATGCCCGACTAATAACTAGATCTTTTTTAATAAGATGTAGGGCGTGTATTGAGGCTAATGGTAAACAATTTGAACATTTATTGTAAAAAAAAATGTTATTTCCCTATTTGACGTTTATTCCAATAAACCTAAACTAAACTAGGTCAAGATTTTTCATTATTTTATTAATTTTACTTACTTTTGTTGACTTTGGTAAAAGTGGCGTTACTATCTGTCTCGTTCGCTCATGGCAAACATGACCACTATCCATCTCTCTCATCATTTTGCCGTAAAATAAGGAAACTACCAAGAGCTTGTGCGAATAAAAACATTTGAACTGAGTAAAATGGGTTAGCAAAAATCGGGTTACTCGACGTTTTTATTTTTTTACTAGAGTTTTTTAGTATAAAACTAGCAAGTATTGTACCTTTTTGCAATCCTGATTAAATGCGCGAACTTTTGATGGCACTTGCCAAGGCACTTTAGTACAATTTATTTAAAGGAGAGCCTTTCAAAGTCGACAAGTTTTGAAAATTTTAAATTCATAGTTTAACAAATAGTCTTAATTCTAGAAAACTTGGGGCAGTTGTGGCATTATTTTTGACTGTGGTTCCAGAAATGTTATTTAGGGTTACGGTTCCAAAGTTTAAATGAACAAAAATAATAAAAATTAACCACAATAACCGAAAAATGGTTACAGTTTGACCAAATTTCTAGGTATTTCTTAAATGCCCATAATTTCCTAACTGCATGGGATAGATTTTTTTTCTTATTTTTCTCATGATGGTTACAATCAGTTCTGTCACCCCGTTTCGGCTTGACGTTGAGTTCTGGGACACCCTGTATATTAAACATTAATGAAGGTTGACCAAGTTCTGTCTGAATTTACAACTAGACTTAGAGCAGTTTGCTAGACCTTACTTTAAGTTCGTAACTTAAATGTGACTTAAGTTGTTGAAGTTCGTTACAGTAAAGTAGATTGAAAATAAATAAGTGCACTGTCAATTGGTCTAATTATGTTAAAGTGACCAAAAGATCGTAGCAGATGTTAGTTTTTTATTTTTAACCTTTTGAACGTCAAGCTACGAACGCACTGTCGTGTCCTGTACGCCAGAGCTGGGTTATTCTTTATTGTGGAATGTAAGGCAAATACAAGTTATAGTTTTAAACATATTTATTTCATATTTTTATACGCACGGTTTTTTTGTCAAGTATAGACTTCATTGACGCACAGGGCCCGCAGGTGCTTGTCAAGTATAGGATTTTGGCGTCCAAAAGGTTAACTTTTTTCAATGGAGAATGCGTATCGAGATCTGCGGTCGTGTGTTGGAATTGAGACTACAGCTGTTTGTCCCACTACCCACTAAATTCCCCGGGTTTCCCTTTCACACCTGGAAGAGAAGAGCCGCATGGCTTTGGTGATTGGCCGGCCCGTGTTTATATAAATACGGACCCGCCAGTAACCAGACAGTGAAAGAAAATTCCTTTAGGTTAAATTTAATCTTTTGTTGTAAAAACACACAAACAGACAACATTTTTGTATTCTGATAATTCCACATTATTACTAGTAGAACTCAATATTAGCTGAAAAATTGTGAAAATTGCCTATATGAATGGAAGTGGGATTTTAAGCTAGTTAGTGTGCCTCTGTAAATGTCTATCACTACTTTCTACGATGTGTTAAGCTGCATTAATAAAGATAATCTTTAGTTCGCATATTCAGTTTAAGACCTTTATACATTCTACAACTTGTATAGATCGGTCGAGACAGCTATTTTTGCGTTTCTGTGGACTCATTATTCTCCCACGACCGTGAGTCTTCCATAAAGCGGTTTCGCTGTTATTACTCTACTTTTATTGGAAAAGTTCGTTTGACTCGAAGCCACGAATTTTCCCGTTCAGATAAAAATTCTCACCCGTCACCCGATGATCGCGAACTTTGGGGTGTCTCGGCCATTTGCATTTTAAAGAGTTGGGTGATGCATGGATCGCATGCTAAAATTTGAAAGTGCTTTGGATCCGTCGGGTAGGGATAACCACGCGTTAAGTTTGACTGACCCGATGGCCATTTGGTAGTTTTGTAGTCGTGGCTTCGAATTCCACCCAGGACAAACACTTATGTGATGAACATTTGTGTTTGTTCTGTGTCTGGAGGTTTATTTGTATTTAAGTACCTATATATTTTGTTGTACCTTCGTTGTTTCTGACACCCATAACAAAAGTTCTTACGCTACTTACTTTGGGGTCAGATCAATGTATGTGATGTCCAATATTTATTATTATTTATTTATTACGATCTCAACGTTGCAAAAGCTCTCATTTATTCTTACTGATATTATTAATTGATAAATGTAAAAAAGTGACTTTTAGAAGAGTAACTAGCGAGTTACTTGTCAGTTCTTCAAGATAGATAACATTCAGAATCCGGTGGTAAAGTCACTCTACAACATTGATGTTGATGATCAAGTGCATCTTTATTATAATTTTTTTTTATGTAGCCTATACGTGATCCCACTGCTGAGCAAAGGCCTCCCCCAAATCTCTCCAAACATCACGATCATTAGCTTTTTCTGACCAATTTTGGATATATTCGTCAAGATCGTCACGCCATCTCTTTTTAGGCCATTTCTTTTTTTCTTTGAATAAAGAATGTTTTGCTTTTCATTGATTAAGGATGAAGTGTGAGAGCATGGATGAATAGTGACTGGTTGTCCTCGTATAGATGGACTAGCGGCCGCCCGCGGTTTCACCCGCGTGGTTCCCGTTCCCGTGGGCATTGATCAAAATGCTTTCTTAGCGGATGCCTACGTCATAACATCTACCTGCATGCTAAATTTCAGTCCGATCCGTCCAGTGGCTTGGGCTGTGGGTTGATAGATATCTTTGTCAGTCAGTCAGTCAGTCAGTCACCTTTAAGTTTTTTATATAATATAATATAGATGGTAGATTGTGAATAAGTAGATAGTTGATGCTTTGATAGATAGATTTTCTTCTTCATTTAACCGAGTTTGGTGTTAAGCAACTCAGCACTATATGGTCTACGGTTCGAATCCCTCCAATGGCTGTTTCTATGTGTAGTTGCATCTAGACATAGTTGAATTGCTGTGTAGCCATGACCCAATTAGTCTAGTTCCTCAACTGTCAAGGTCTGTACATTTAGTCTAACAAACATCAATTCCATTGACATTCACTACCTAACTGTAACTGAAATTCAGTAAGGAAACAAACGCTATTATTACGAGTACTGTCACCCTTAATATAAAAAGCATTTCCTCTATCATTGTCCAAATCGATGCTTATCTAATATACCGATAAAAATCCCTTATACACGTCCAACCAACGGTTCCTAGAGAATATCTACTTAAAAATACTTATTCCTAGCTTTTTCCCCCAACACATAAAAGGCCCAACTGTACTGATTGTTCAATCAATATTCAGCCTTCGATACTGATTATAAGGTTGCAATTCATTGCACAATGTACACACTTAGGACACATTACGGTAAGAATGGCGGGATGTATTGGATTTTCAACTTTATTCGTTAAGGATAAGGTTGGAAATTACTGGTTAGGAATAGTGGTGTGTCGTGCCAAGGCGGCCTTGTCCCGTTTTGTTGAGGTGTCCCAGTTAAACATGAAAAGATTTTTCTATAAGTTAATAGTAAAGTGTTGGTTAGTTTCATTGGAGTTCGGTGAACTTCAGTGTACTAGTTTGAACGATATTAATTTCAAATGATATTTGCGGTTCGACTTAAAAAGTTGACATGCAATCCTGTTTTCATTAGACGTATTATCGTGTATAATGTAAATTCTGCTTGTTAATAATCATTTAGTGGTGCTTAATCATAATCATGTTTTATAAGGTTTCAGGTTTAAGAATTTTATTATCTCATAAAGAATATTACAATTCACTTACTGAGATAAAACATTTAAAACAGATATAAATAAGCAAGACAGTGAGCGTATTTAAATAACACTAAGAACAAAAAAAATTAATAATAAAAAAGTCGGGTAGATACAATACAAGTCGCATAGATGTGCGTCGATAGCTTGACTGCTGTTGTTTACTATCGCACCGAGCAACCACGGATATAAAGCGCGCAGAGCGTACTTGCATTCTGGATGTGGCATAATGATAACAGTTGGGTTTTAAGTTTATGTTGAAAAATATATTTTATGCAAATTAATAGGGGTATGAAAATATTGTTTATTTATGATTACAATTAAATTTTATATTTTAACAAGACAGTGATTTTAATTTTATGTTATTATTATATATAATATACATATACATACAAATGTTTTTTATATATATGACTTTTATAATATTATATTATTGTTTCTTCAAGTATATATAATTTTAGTTGTTTTTTAAAGCTTACTAGCGATTTCGCGTTTTTAATTTCGTCGGGTAAATTGTTATACATTTTAACGCCTTCGAACTCAATATTTTTTATGCCATAATTGGTTCTCGGATGCCGTGCTATTAAACTATTTGCATTTCTGAGTTTCATTTTTTGAATATTTCCTTTTTTTTGGAATGACAACAATGTATGAATTTGTTTATTTAAAATTTTATGAATTAATATGCATGTATAGTAGGTGTACGTTTGTTTAATGGTCATTATTTTAGTCTCCTCATAAATTTTTTTAGTTGGTGTACGATATTTGTAGTGAAATAGAGATTTTATTAATTTATTTTGCGCAATTTGTATCGATTCTAAATTGGATTTAGCTGCGGTACCCCAAATTTCTATTAAATAATCTATATGTGGTTTAATTAATGAATTGTATATAATATATTTAACTTTGCGGGGAAGACATTTGGCAATGTTACGTATTATACCTGTTAAAGATGTTAATTTGGTTTTAATTTTGTCTATGTGCTGTTTCCAGCTTAATTGATGATCGAGAACAAGGCCAAGATACTTTTCATGAGTTTTTTCTTTGAGTGTTTCGTTATTTATTTTAATCTCTCCAAAATTGCTAATTCTTTTGTTTTTTGCGGCGAATATGATAAAATTTGTTTTTGTAATGTTGATTGTTAACAGATTTGATAGAAACCAGCCATTGAGCAGATTTAAGTCACTTTGTGCTTTTGACATTAAAGTTCTAATTGAGTGGCCAAAGTAAAATAAGCTTGTATCATCTGCATATAAGGTGATATCCGCTGTTAGACCTATGTGTTGTATGTTATTTATATAAATTAAGAACAAAAGTGGGCCCAAAATTGAACCTTGTGGGACGCCGAAAGTTATAAGATTAGCAGAGCTTTGATGCTGACCTATTTTAACAACTTGCCTACGGTTTTGTAAATATGACTTTAAGATTTCATGAGCCTTGCCAGTGATACCGATTTCAAGAAGTTTTTCGAGAAGAATTTTGTGGGAAATTGTATCAAAGGCTTTTTTAAGGTCAATGAAAATACCAAGTCCTATTTGTTTTTCGTCAATTTTGTTTCTTATTTTGGTCACGAGGTCAATTGATGCGGAGAGCGTATTGGACTTAGGTCTAAAACCATACTGTTTTTTATATAAAATTTGTTTAGCATCTAAATATTTCTCAATTCGAGAGTAAATTACTTTTTCAAAAATCTTTGAAAGCACTGGTAGGACCGAAATTGGACGGTAATTACACGGATTAGACTTGTCTCCAGATTTGTGAATTGGGTTTACCTTCGCAATTTTTAGGCTGTCCGGGAAAACTCCACGAACCAAACATTCATTTATACAGTTTGTTAATGGAGTGACTATTAGTTTTTGTACGCATTTAATGGCTTTTGTACTGATACCATCAATACCACAACTTGCATTTGTATCAAGGCGATCAATAATCTTATTAATTTCATCCGTGGTTGCTGGCTCGAAGTTTGTTAAGTTTGTAGGTTCTGATGCATTAGTTACTTGTGCTGAGTGATTTTGACTTGTCACTTGTGTATCTGGGATTTTACTTGCTAATATTGAGCCAATAGTTGAGAAATATCTGTTGAAGCACTCGCAAATCAGTTTTTCATCGGTCACAATTGTGCTTGAGTCCACAACTAGTTTGTTTGGACCAACTGTGTCTTTTATTTTGTTCCGTGACAGATTATTAATAGCCTTCCACATCTTCTTAGGTTTCGTCATATGATTCTTGAAATAGTTTTCTTTGTTTTTTGTATAGTTTCATTAACTCTGGTTCTGAATTCTTTAAATTTTACTTCTAAGCTTAAATCAGATTTATTTTCCTTATATTTGTGCCATAATATGTTCCGTTCATTAATATCTTGTATAACGTCTTTATTTATCCAGTCTTTGCGTGGTGGGTTCAATAGTTTATATTTGTTTATTTTACTTTTCGCTGTGCAGTTTCGTATTATTTGTTCTAATGTATTATAGTCATGCGCATTTGTTTCATCGTTGTTGTTAAGAGAGTTCTCCACCATCTCATACAGTTTACTATAGTTTATCGTTGTGTACATAATTTTTTTAATAGGTGCAGGTTGGTAATTCTCTATTTCTACGTATATTTGTTTATGGTCTGACATAGAAGTATCGATAATATTGAAGTTGATGTTATTATCTTTTATGTTGGAGCAGACATGATCCAAAATAGATTTCGTGGTCTCTGTTTCGCGGGTACAATATTTGTTACAAATCTTGTTCAAAATTCTGTAATCATTTTCTTTCAATGTATCCTTGTATTTACGAGTATCTTTGTCGGGTGCTAGCAAATCAAAATTGAAATCTCCAAACACTATGGCTCTCTTTTTACTTTGCAGCTGCAAAGAGTACGTTTCAAGAAAATTGTCTACTCTATTTCTATTGGGATTGTATACAAGATTTATAATTTATAGTTTTATAAATGACTATTATTCCAAAATTATAATAATGATGCTGATTGAATGTGTGGCCAGATAAAGCATTTAATTTAAAATTGATAACAAAAGTATAATTATAATTGGCAGATAAATTGTATTTAGTAGTCCGCTGTCACGTAATGTTGATCGCGATTAATTGGCGTAGTGTGAAACAAAATGGATAAAGATTTATCTAAATCAGTGCAGTCGTTTAAAAGTTTTGTGCAAGCATACATTTTGACTATATATAATAATATAGCGAGCAATAAAGTCAAACAATAATTGAATAACGTTTTTGACAGCAAACAATAATTGAATAACGTGTTTGAGCAGGAAAAGATAAAATGCTCGAATGATTCGAGCATTTTATCTTTTGCTGCTTACACGTGAAGAAAAATGCTCGAAAACAGAATAGCCTGTTTACGCTATAAGAAATAAAAAATAACTGTCGTACGGTCAACAGCACATTACGGTATACACTTGCAGTTCGATAATAGCGCTTAGATATATGCCCCCGACATAAGAGCGGTACAAAGTCCAAAGTGTAACGTCTGACGTGCTTTTGACTGTACAAAACGGGGAATAAAGGGCAAGTATAAAAAAAAGATTTTTATAATTCCGGGACACGATGGTCCCATCCTGCACTACCCAGCATCCCTATGTAGAGTAGTCTTGAGATGAAGAGCCTATTGATTTTCACTCGCTTTCCCAATTTTATTAGAATCGAGGGTTTTTTGATACAATGGCTCTATATTGGCGATCCGTTAGAGGGAGCCTCTACAATAGCCGCTTCAAACTCTAGCTTTTATTTTACACAATTCTGATAAAATTTCACAGTTGAGAGCTCTCTAGGTAAACTTTGCTTGGATTTTCCTGTTATTTCCATCGGGAATTAGATTGTTAGTCTTTAATTAAACAGTGTAAGCTTCCATTTCGGAAATTATGTCACTGTGTTGAATGTTGTCAGGTGTATTGCCGCGTTTTGTATTTATGGCACTTACAACAAAACAAATATGAAAACAGGAAGTCAACTAACTTCCAAATATAATGATAACATAACATAAATTCAGACAACCCATTTGGTGTTATGGTTGAGAAATTGACTATCACAATTCACACTGCAATCAAATGCTATTAGGATAATGCCTTTTGGAATTGAGCGAAAAATGATGTTAACTGCGCTTGTCCGTAACCTTAGCGACCAATAGCAACCCATTATTTATCTGTGTGTATTTAAGTACTGTCGCGTCACGCGTTTCCAAAAGGTCGTATCCTAATAGCATTCGAACCAGATAGTATCTGGTTCGAATATATCACACTGTTGTGTATATAAATGTCTTTACAAAAAAAAAGGATTGGTTATCCGTTGTCTGGCACCTACTTAGTTTGGAGCTTGATGACGCTGTGTGATAAATCTATATAAATTGTAATTGGCGCCTGCCGTTTTATGCGAATTCAAATAAATAAATAAATAAATAAATAAATAAAAATGAATTGCTGTTCGATAGTCTCGCTAAAACTCGAAAACGGCTGAACCGATTTGACTAATTTGAGTTTTGAAAATATTCGTGGGAAGGTTTAAACGATGAGAAAATATGGAAAACTTGCGAGGAAAATATTAAAGTACCTAAGTGATACGAAGTCCACCGGGTCGGCTAGTAAATATATAAATATCTCTGGACATTCTTCACACAGCACCATCTAGCCCCAAACTAAGCTAGCGGATAAAATTTTTATATATACTTTTTTTTTGTAAATACATACATACTATACATAGAAACACCCGACCAATACAAACAGACATGTTAATGCACACAAATGTTTGTACCGTGTGGGGATCGAACCCGCGACCTCTGGTGTAATAGCCGACTTCTCAACCATTACACCAAATGGCTCGTCAGTATTGTTTTAGGACATTTGAATGAATGAATGAATGAATGAATGAATGAATGAATGCAATTTATTTCAATCAACAGGGGATCATAACATAATACAAATTAAAATTTAAAAATTCAATAAATTATACAAATAAATTCAATAAATTATAAAATCAAATAAATTACACAATTACACAATAACACATAACATAAAATTAATACACGCAATAAGTAAATTAAATTAAAATAATATTTTCTCACCAGCCTGTACATGAACCATATTGCAATGGTTCAGGTACAGGCAGTCAAAACGCTCGGCGAATGCGGCCAGGATAATATTCCGACTGCCCCGCACCCGGCGCACCAGGGATGTGCACCTCCTGCGCATGGTTGCGTAGAAGCAATCCACACGCGCATCGGCGAACATCCCAGATGCGCTACAGAAGCGGGGCAGCCTCACAAGCACCCTGAACGCATTATTGTATTGGATGCGTAAGGCATTATACTGTTTCTGCGTGTATTCAACCCACAGACTGCCCGTGTAAAAGGACGTACAAAAAGCCCTAAAAAGGGTGATTTTGACGTCCCCAGAACACCGAGCAAATCTGCGTGCTAACATATTGGCCCGCACAGACAATGCCCTACGCTCCCTTTCAATGTCTGCATCATCTTTCAGGTCCGACGTTACCCAATGCCCAAGGTATTTAAATTTGTCTACTCTGTTCAGAGGACACCCATTGAGTTTAACCTCTGGTATATTCCCTAGGCATTTTCCTCGGGCCTGAAAGACCATGTATTCACTTTTCTTCGTATTGTACGACAGTCCGTGATCAGCAGCGTACTTTTCACACAAGCCAAGCAGCTTCCTCAAGCCACCAACGGAGGCGCTCAGCAGCACCATGTCGTCAGCATAGCTAATATTGTTAATGCTCACCCCTCCAATATGACAGCCGACATGTGTGCTACTGAGCTCCTCAATTAGCGCATTTACGTAAAGGTTGAAAAGTCTAGGTGAGGTTAAACCCCCCTGTCATTTATTATTTACATAATATTTAATAATGGAAGATCAATTTGGAGCAAGGTTTTAAGTTCGGATACTAAGTACTCACATTTCAAGTAGTTACCGAGATTCAGCTACATACTAATTATTATAATAGGGAAGATGCATATATAATAATTATGAAAATTTTATGACTAAAATGTTAAAATAATATAAAAGAAAGGTCACTGCAACATTTTTATTTTACATAGTGTTGTTTTTTAACTGTAATTACGAATTAAAAATAACTGAAACGAAACGTATTTTAAAACAGCAATCAACTTATTTGACGTTAGACCGACAAACTTATTTGTTCTGATGGCGGCGTCGCTATTGTCAGTATAGAACTGTCAATAAATATCGCTTTTGCATTGCATTTCACGTAGTTCCAATTTTGGCCACCGGAACACATAAGTTTGTCGGCCTACATGGTTGAAAAAGTAAATATTATTTTATCGGAATATTGATTGCGTTTTTGTAATAAATATGGAAGTTGGGTTCATCAAAGCAGACTCCAGGAATTTACCAAGAGTTAGTGTTGACATGGTTCTAACTTTATTTGTCGAAAGTGCAGAGTTTTCAAGGGTAGAAATGAAAGGGACTAAATTACTACGGTATGTATAAATCATAGTTGTTAAACTTTGTATTTTCGCAGCTTGAAACCACTTTTTTCTCAGTTTTGGGTCAGAAGGTCCTGTCAAAAACAATTAATTTGGAAACTTTGTTGAAATAGATGTGTGTTGACCGTGTTGACTCGTGTTTTATGCCAATGTCCACATTGGCATAAAACACGGTTTTTTTCGGAATATTAGTGGTATTGTTATGATCACCTGATGTTGATAGATAGTCCATTTTAAATTTTTTACAAAAAAATATTTCAAAACTCGAAAAAATATGCAAAAGTATGAAAGCCAGCGACGAACAAGTACAGTGAAATACGACCACTCGACTAGTGAGGCAGTGACAAGACTTGAGTGACGTCATTCATGTCATCGGAACCATAGGTCCGTTTTCGCGCGAAAATTAAAACGGTCAATTTAAAACCGCATTTTTTCCGATAAATTACAATGTATTAATTTTTTAATTAAACTGTGGTTTATTCTACATGGAATTCTTTAAAATGAAGACAAAAATAAAAATAGTGCATGTTCCCTATTATTCTCAAAATTCCAAAGTAATATCCTGAAAGCTCAACCCGACCCACTTGTCTAAACGTTGTCTTGCAAAATTTACCCGACCCCATTACTGTCGTATTAATTATTAATTCCCCTCATACAATTGATATGATGTTTCCAAATGAGATAGTAATTCCAGCGGAACAATATTTGCCGGAACAAGTTGGTTAATATCGTTGACATGAGCGCAAACAGGGAGCGAACCCACTCTAATTTATCCAAAGTCAACTACTAAGCAATACGCCTCTGGCGTCAAACATTGCACGCTGTATGCCGGCTCAGCAATTAAATAGGGGACACACTGCTCGGAAAAATTACAAGTAATATACACTTGAAATCAGAAAAATGTAAGTAATTAAATCGTGCTCAAAGATTTGTCTATCGATTAATTAAGAAGTCGGTTATCAGTGCAACTTTTAGTGGTGGTAAGACTTTTTCAGAGTCAGACTGGATAGCTTCTACCCCTACAGGTGAAATCTGCCGCCATAACATCTCTGGCTGTGTTACGGCAATATTAATGTGGGAGTCAGTAACTTGAAATCAATGGCTCGCAGATCAGAGGAGCCCACAGAGGGGTGCTGCCAGGTGAAGCGTCCCTCTCGTTCCCTCAATAGAATAGACCGCAGTGACCACTTACCATCTGGTGGGATGCGTGTCTGTCCGTCAACTGACTTAGTTAAAAAAACGTGAATTTGTTCTCCAAACGTATGTTCAGTAGGTTCCCGAGTTTGCCCAAAGTTTTTCCATCCCAGTACATGTTTACAAGTCTCCTGCGGAACATAGTACTCGTTCATTCTATATTTCACGGCCGAGTCGGTTTTATGGCCGCTAAGCGTTGGTTAAGGCTTCGGACTAACGCGCTAACTTCTGACAACTCTGCTTGAAGTGCTTCGGATGAAAATTAAAAAGATTAAGATTATGGAAGACTTTTATATTCAGGGACGTCGTCGTTAAATTTTGTCAGGAGTTCATTTAGACTTAGAATCAGTTTTTATTTTTAATTCGGAGGAGGCGTTTATGCACCGTAACCGCACGCTAGCTACACCTGTGGCCGTGTGGGACTTGAAACTAAAGCGTCCACTACCCACTTATCTCTCCCGGTTTCTCCTTCACACTCGATTCACAGTAAGTGCCAGCCTTGTGGCTATTGACCAGTCCATCCCCGGGTACCCTGACTTGAGAGGCCTCCAGCCAGGGTGGCGCCTAGGGAGGGCCACCCGAGAAACTAGGTGACCCTCAGACTTAGCTCGGGCGACCTGTGCAATGCGGACGTTGGGGAGGTACCCCCGTCCGCAGGTCAACCCTGGGATCAGTTCTTCTGCTATCAGATATATTTTATTAATTTGTTTGTCAGACAATTTTTTAATTTAAAAAAAAAAGAGAGAAGCAATTGAAAAACGATTAGAAAAAGAAAAATTGACTTACCTAACAGTGGTGATTAGTACCAGTTACACTATTAACAGATAATTTCTTGATTATTTAATGTTACATAACTTACACTTAATGTTATATAACTTACACGCTTTCTCTTTTATCAATTTCAAAACTAAAACATCTGTATTATTATTTGATAGATAAATAAATTATTATGAATTTATATATCAATCATAAAATTGGCACTTAGATCATACCTAAATTATTGGATAAAATGTCACAACCAAAACTAAAGTGTCAGCCCATTAAATCCCACTACAGGCCATAATAATCTTAATTTAAATCAAGTCATCGTCTCAATTATGATAAGACTAATCACCACGCTTTACATCTTGTTATTTGAACCTGTTTTTAAAGACTATGGACACACAAACACAGCTCTTTTTGTAAATCCTACTAATATTATAAATGCGAAAGTCTGGATGTTTGGATGTTTGTTCCTCAATCACGCCTAAACGGCTGAACGGATTTAGATGAAAGGCACACGCTATAAAATTATTACAGGAAACGTCTCATTCCCGCGGGAATATCAATTTTGAAACTACTGAACCGTTTTGAATAATTCTGTGCGTCCTGTGAAAACTGATACATCTCGAAAATGTCAACTTTTCAGTAGAGCAGTTTTTGTGTTTAAAAAATCATAAAACTTTTTAGGAGATTTATTAAAAAAAATTAGTGACACTATTTGTTTTGATATAGTATTGTTTCCAACCTATTAAGTTCCTGCTTGAAGGCGTTAAATACAGGAAGAGATATTTAATAAAAACCATTTGTTGTATCAAACGCCACCAAATGAGTGATCGTGTATAATAATACTAAATGAGTTATATCACTTTACACTTGATGTGAAGCTTTGGTGAAAGATGATATTGTTGCATTGTTATGGAGTTTTTTTGTCAATAATAAATTAAATTCTCTCCAAAGCTGTAAAACGAATAGGTAGTATTTTTAGTCGGCAAAAACACTGTTTTCACAAAACCCGTAAAAGTTGTAGTTTTTGGTACTTATATCATTTTACACGAGAAAAACGGTCATGATATTCTGTTTATTATGATATAAGTTGACTTATATCTCAATTACAATTGGTGTAAAATGATATAAAAAACAGTTTAAAGACAAAGGACATAGAAAAAAAGGTAATAAAAAGTTTTTTTTTTTCAAAAACCTTTTTTTAACTAAATATAACATATCACTACCTTTAATAAAATATTATTTTCTTTCTCCGAGTGTTTTGTCCCAAACTAGTCATCTAGTCAGTGTAAACTTGCACCATGATCCCGAACATGGCAAGTCCAGTTATTACGTCGAAGCGACTGCCAACGGACCTCCTTAACCCTTAACAGGGGAACCACACTAATTTGGTCCTGCTGTGGCTGCCTCACGATGTTTTCCGTCACCACCGAGCTCGTGGTGATTACGCACTTAAAAAAATCCATATGCCAAGGCAGATTCAGACCATCGACCTCACACATTTGATTGACGTTTCATACCATCCGGTTACCAAAATTCAAAATAAAATTTGACTTCCATATTAAAATAAGCATTTTTTTAATGTTAAATTGAGGTAAACGAACTCGTAGATCACCTGATGGTAGGTAAGTGATCACTACGCCCATGGACCTGTATCAAAGTTCCGTTGTCTCCCTATTAGAAACTATTTATTGAAGGATCTCACGTCGTTTTGGTTTGAAAATACGGCTACTAGCAGGAAGTTTCCACAGTATGGTCGTACGAAACGGGACCTGTCTTGAGAAATGCACGGTGCAATACCACCACTCATCCAGATGATGTGGATGAAATTTTAATTTGTGTCGAGTTGTACGATGCAGTACATTAGAATAGGATGCGAAGCTTGGACACTAACACTTAAGGAAGAACAAAAACTCTTGGTAGCGGAAAGAAAGATACTGCGCAAGATGTTCGGTCCCATGAGATCCTCTGATGGAAGCTGGAGAGTAAGGAAAAACGCCGAATTACAACAACTTCTGGCTGACCCAGATATTATTGGAGAGACGAAAGGGCACAGGCTCCGATGGCTGGGCCACCTAGAGAGAATGGGTGAAGATCGTGGTGTGTACAGAGCATACCTTGCCAAACCACAAGGCCGACGTCCGGTTGGCCGCCCCAGATACCGTTGGATAGACGGAGTCGAGTCAGATCTCCGTGAACTTCGGGCTGGGGATTGGCGCCAAACTGCTAAAGATCGGGAAAGGTGGCGTGCTCTCATTCTGGAGGCCAAGACACACTTCGGTTCGCTGAGCCATAGGAGTAAGTAAGTAAGTAAGTAAGTGTACGATGCAGTAACTCAGCAGTAGGTAACAGTCTAAACAATTCTTCGGAATACTCTTCATGCTAAAGCCTTTAAAGATAGTACAAATGATTCATACGTATAACTAGGGAATCTTAGCAACAGGTAAGACCCTCAATGCTGATAATCCGAGACGTTCGCCGCTGAATGCGGTCAAAAAGACGGAGCTGATAGTATGTATGATACTCCGACCCAATAATGGCAGTCATGAGAGGCCGTACTTGGGCTTTATATAGTTGGAGGCGATGAGTCAGAGAGAAGTATCTCATTGCTCTGCCAAGAACACCAAGGTTTTTTTAAACTAACCTAGCCTGATTGTACAGGCGGCCGCAAGATTGAACGTCAGACGAAACGTCGACACAGAGAATGCCAAATTGCCAATGCTCTATTTGATACCAAGGGTAGTGATCTAATGAAGGGTAACGACCAATTTCGTTTTCTTTTTGAGGAGGACGCGCATGCTTACATCTTGCTGGGGATAAGCTAGACCAAATAAGAAGACCCAACCTAGAGACCTGGTTCAATGTATAGAGCTAGGCTTCGACACCCAAAAACTAAGGACTGCGAAACATTTGCACGGCTAGTAATTTATAAAGATCACCGTACTGTCGTACTGTCACGCGCAAAACAATGAATGTCACTAGTAAGTAACAGTGACACCCAGATATAGAACAAAAAAAAATATTCGTCACACGAATGTTTGTCCCAGGTAGGAATCGAATCCTGAGATCAGACTGTTGGCGCATTGGACAGTGTAACTATCTAATGTACTATGGAGACAAAAAATTAAAATTTTTACATTATTTAAACAAAAATCAAATAATATAGATATTCAAAACAAATATTTCCAACGTAATTATTAAAACAACTTAAATGGATAAAATTGCGGTTCATTTACTATATTTTTATTAAAATCGACGTTTCAGTTTCTTTTACAGAATTGCAATCGTGCTCATGGGCTGTCTAATCTAAGGTCGTTTTATTTAATAAGTATTAATCACGTAAATACACGAAATTTCTAATTAAATATTAAATATAGTGGATTCAGCACGTACTTTGACATTTCGTGTATTTTGATGTAACTGTAGCAATTATTAAGTATAAATTGATATAAGTCCTTGTTATTATAAATACAAAGAAAAAAAAATAAGTTTGTGTAAAATGATACATCTAATATTATGTACGTTGGGCGCCATGTTGGATTGTTGTGGCAGCGCGCGCAGGCACCTCGCCCTGTAGCATGTGCGGCACTGTTTCCGCGCGGGTGCCCGGCGCGGGAATTAATGTCCCTAGCACCCTGCGCAGCCCCCGCGCTTAGAAGAAGTATCAATTTGCACATATTGTGTATTAAAATCCTTCTAAATTTCTCGTGATTATTGGTATTATTCGACTTGAAGCACTTTACACAGAAAATATTACTATTCTATGTTAGTGACTAATGATATAACATTAGTTGTACTCATGTAGTGTGCTAATGTACTTTGTGTCAACTGATATAACTAAACATGTATCAGATGACACCCTCTTAAAAAGTAATAAATTTAAGTGTATAATGATATGACTTGAGATACATCATTACACACGATTATTTATTTCATAAATTGAATATTGAAAACGATACAAGTCTAAATGTATTTATTTACACAAAAATAAATACCAAAACTTGGCCATTTGGCCTTAGATGTACCATACTATCTCGGAAACTAATAAACGTATCAATATGTTAATTAGATAGAAAAATAGAGGATTTTTTTCTGATAAAGATGCAACAATAACATCAAAAGTGATATAAGTCGAGTTATACCCCTTTTCACAGGACACACAGAATTCTTTCACTGTTGGAAAGCTACACTTTCCCCGGTGAACATAGGGTACTTTTGATCCTGGAAATGTGGGGGGAAGGGGGGATATTTGAAAAAAGAGATTACGCGCGGGTGAAACCGCGGGCGGAAGGCTAGTACATAATATACATGAACTCCCGAACCAATACAAAAAAGAAATATTCATGCACACAATTGTTTGTACTGTGTGGGAATTGAACCCGCGGCTTTCCTGGTGTAGTAGGCAACTTATTATTATAACAATTTAGACCATCATAATATAAATGCATAGTAGAGGTAGGTAGTATAGTACCTACACAAAGTAGAAGTATAAAAACAGTACTGAAGTTTACGAGTAAAGTTTTTGTAATCAAAATAACAAAATAGCTCAAACGAGCAACTTACCTACATGAGTATGTAATAAATACGCTATAAACACAGAATGGAATGTCATACATAATGTATAACTATTGCTTATATGTATAAAATCGATATGTGTGTTATTCGCCCTTCTTTTAGGTGATCGTAAAATTGTGAAATAGGCATAGAACTATTTTGGTTAGTGGTAGGACTTTTACAGACTCCGACTGGCTAGCTACCACCCCATAGGTAAAATTTTCTGCCATAACAGCTCTGTTTGTGCAATATTAATGTGAACCAGTATACTAGAAATTAAAAGTTCGAAAAACAGAATGCCTAGTGTAAGTTTTTACGTAAAAAAAAAGTCACCATTGCGTTTGCGTTCGAACTAAAATTTGTATGAACAAAATTTAGTTTGTGCGCCACCAGAGGCGCTGTATTTTGTTTATACAAATTGTAGTTCAAACCCAAACTCAATGGTGACGTTGTTTTTACGTAAAAATTTACACTAGGCATTCAGATGAGCCTACAGTGTGGCATCACTTTAGAATAGGACGTATAGATAGACCGACAAACTTATCTGTTCCGGTGGCCAAAATTGGAACTACGTGAAATGCAATGCAAAAACGATATTTAATGACAGTTTTAAATAGACAGTAGCGACGCCGCCACCGGAACAGATAAGTTTGTCGGTCTATAGTGGCCATTTACCATCAAGAAGGCTGCATGTCTGTCAGCCAACTGATCATCTAACATAAAAAATCTCTCATTGGTCGTGTCAGATTACTCATTTTATGTTAGAG
Organism: Mecyna flavalis; assembly: GCA_949319885.1. Taxonomy (NCBI): domain Eukaryota; kingdom Metazoa; phylum Arthropoda; class Insecta; order Lepidoptera; family Crambidae; genus Mecyna; species Mecyna flavalis. The sequence goes on along the minus strand of OX439417.1, from coordinate 1,417,798 downwards.
GCGGCAAACGAGCCAGCGGGTCGCCTGATAGTAAGCAATCACCGCCGCCCATGGACATCTGCAACACCAGAAGGATCGCTGATGCGTTGCCGGCCTATGGGGATATTGAGATAAGGGGGTACTCTCCTTGTTATATGATTTCGCGGGGGTATGGAGTGCATATTCTGTGCTTGCGCACTTACTTAAGTATGTAGCTCTCTCTTTATTCTGCTAGCTAACATTATAAGCAAACCCGCGTTCAGAAGCAAGTTGTCAACAAATTCGTTGTCAACACAGCTAGGTATACATAATGTATAATTATGTTAATTAAAGCCCCAAATATTCAACAACTGCTAAATAAAACAAGTCTTGTCAGTCGCCTGTGTGGAGGCAATTTAGTGTCATTAAAATTCATCCGTCCACCATTATGGTTTTTGTTACCTTAAATCAAACTATGATTAGAAAATACCATCCATATTTTAATGGTATAATCGGTTCCGTATGTATTTATGATGCATTAATAAATATCCGTTTAAACGCTTGAAATATCGTGATTTAATTATAGTGAAACCGAACCGAAATTTATGAAACGGTATCCGAGAGCTATTTCTATTTTACAAATAGATTTTGAGTTATAGCTAAAATGTGGATTAATTTGTGTATTTTAGTAAACCAACATATTTTCGACATTAATATCTTTACTTGCGGATCTAATATTTTTTTTATACATACAAAATATACGTGGATAAACGGACATATCCATCCATACCCACAAATATTATATTATACCTTTAGCGTAATTCCACAAAAATGGTCCTGTTGAGCAGATAGGTACTTGATATTTTGCTGCAGCAGATAGTGATTTTAAAGACAAGGGTTACAAAAAAGATACTTAAAGCTTTTGGTCAATGGCCCAGTCAAATACATTTTTTTATTCAACTCAATAACATATTTTATTAAGATGTTATACTTAATGAACAATTTTAAGGAGTGCTCCATTAAAAGCATTCGATTCCAAAATGTTAATAAAACCGAATAAAATACTACTAAAACTGATAAAACAACGAAATCCATAAATCACAAACACTGTTATCTCAAAAACGTCTCATAAAACCAGATTTAGCTCATAATAGTCCACAATACCGACATTACCGACGCGTCGCATCAAAAAGTCGATTCATCACAACCAAATTGAATTATGAATAATCGACTCATAATCGAGACGGAGCGAGATAATCGGCAATCCGTCAATCGAATCGAATTAATAAAGTATTTAAATCGATCGATTACCATAAACTGTCGAGAGCTATTTAAATTTAAGCAGTTGCCTGCCAGCGGGGGACATACGATGATTTTGTAGGCAAATATCTTAGTGGTTTGTTTGCGTTACTGAATTTGGAATTTTATAGGTGTAGGTGTAAAATTACGAATTTATGTTTATATTATAATGATAATGATTTCTTAGCCGAATTCCGGCAATAGTTGCTAAAGGCCAATTGGCCAATAGCGTAGTGTAGCACGCCCTCAGGCCTGGTGGATGGCGATTTGCGCAAGATGGCTGGCTGGAGCAGAATGCGAGTAGCCGAGTATCAAACAAAGTCAAAGCGGAGGTCTATCCTCTTCTTCTTCTTTAGCCCGTTTTCACCCATTGTTGGGTATAGGCCTCTTCATGGTCTTTCCACTTTCTACCACTTCATGTCATTACCCTTGGATGTCGTCGGCCCAGCGCATTGGTTGTCCGCGATTCTACGCGCCCAGCGGCCACCCTCTATCCTGCTCATATGGCCTGCCCATCTCCAGAGGTCTATGTTTCGACATAATGATGATAAATGAAAACATCGGTGAATCGCCACAAGGCGGGCCCGCTGGCGCACTGCGGTCACCGCTTGCCGCGGGCCGTCAAGAGCGGTACGATGATGCCGCCCTGCTGTGTTTAGAGTTGCCCATCGATAGTCCGCTATCGCTAAACTATCGATAGTCTATCGATAGTTGACGTCATATCAATAGTATCGATAGTCTATCGATACTATCGATAGCCCAAATCCAGGCAATACTATCGATAGTATCGATACTATCGAGCAACAATACTATCGATAGTTTTTTAACTATCGATACTATCGATAGTATCGATACTATCGATAGTTTTTTAACTATCGATCAACAATACTACCGATAGTATCGATAGTATTGCTTACCCGCGATAGTATTGCCTGGATTGGGCTATCGATAGTATCGATACTATCGATATTATCGATACTATCGATAGCACTATCGATATTGTTACTATTTTTCAAGGTCAACTAATCGATAGCGAAACTATCGATAGTTGGGCAACTCTAGCTGTGTTCGAGGACGGGTCTATGGGATTCCCCATACATAACATCTCGCCGCTGTCGCCCCGCTGCCCGCCTGATGATGACTTGATGCCAATGATGGACGCAAAAATAGGCTGATGTTTCACCATAAGGGGCTGATAAAACTTTTCATTAATTTAGATATTCTGATGGTAGGTAATAAATGGTAAGTATACATGGAACAAAATGGAATGTACTTGACTAAGTAAATGATAACTTTATTGATAATGTAATTGTAATTACATAGGCATCGATATAACGTGATTTAAATCAATGGGGTTGAGCTATAAATGGATTGGAATAGGGATGTGCAAAGATTTTATTATTTTAATTTTATAAGCAAAATAGTCTTTGTTTTCTTTATTCTTATGTGTTTTAAAACGTCTAACGCTAGCTGTTACATCCGCCGTAATAATAAGATCCGGAAATATAAATATGGCAGCCAGTATTAATATAAGTATGGTAGCTCTTGATATTAAAGGCTCGAAGATCAGAGGAGACTTCGGACAGCACAAACGATGCTAACTGATAAAGTATCCCTTAATTAAATAGGCCGTGGCCGTTTACTATAAGAACAGAATAATATGCCAATAGCAGATTTTTGGTGCAAATCTTACAGTATGAAGCACATTGACCAACGCTTCTTTAGGTACCCCCAATGGTTAGGTTAGGTATGGTTAGTCTGCAGTATCTACTTACTATCAGGGGGCTACGAGCCTGCCTACGAGCGATAACTAAAAATAACACAAAAAAAAACGGTTTTAATTGCAACGTTTACCTTTTGTTTGATTCGATATCTACCCATCCCTAGTAAAATAATTATTTATTGAAGACGAAACTTTGGGTGGACTTGGAATCTATTATGAGAACCTATTGTCCTACTAATTGTACGAGTGCTATTGAATTATTTGGAATATTGTTCTGTAGGCATTATTTACTTTAATAATGACTTTTTGTTTGATTTTTCTAAATCGATTTCTTTCAAATCTATAATGTGACTTGAACGTCTCTCTATATTCATTATTCGAATCAGTGTGTTATAAGAGTTTATTTTAACTAGCCCTCACAGACCATAATTATGCCATTATTTCACAAGTAGGATATTTTCCCAGGATGCTGCCTACATAATTATCACTCTTTAGCTCCTAAAATATCCGTACCTACATTAAAAATATGTCGATGTCGATCTGTTGCGATGTGAAAGAAGGACAAAAGTTACTAGCGGGCCCCAAACTTTAACTGACGGGAAAAGGTGTAACACAGACCCATAAGACGACTCTTATTAGTTGAAGTAACTATAGTATATTTATTATTTATTATTTTTAACTGTTATTTTCAAACACAATTAATGATTGTTATTGAATAAATAAATTGAATGAATTGAATTGAATTGAAGAAAGAGTGTCTTTCATATGTAAAAGAGCCAAAAAAGTCACGTTTTCATAATAATAATAATAATAATAATAATTCTTTTATTGCACAAAAAAGAAGGAACATACATTACAGAAATAAAATAAATAAAAACTACCTAAAAACACTGAAAAGCAAAAAATAATTTTAATAAGACATTCATTAAATGCGCTTATTGTCTAAGCCTATTAATAACATTAAATTGTATTTACGTGCTAGGTAGGTACCTACTAATCTGTTTGAAGTCGGTGCCAAGCCAAATAGTAGGTACCCAGACTACGTACCTACGTCCGCGGATTATTTGTAACCCTGTATAATACATAAATTATTAGGTATGTATCATTTTTCATTACCTTTGGCTTGGCACCGACTTCAAACAGATTAGTAGGTACCTACCTAGCACGTAAATACAATTTAATGTTATTAATAGGCTTAGACAATAAGCGCATTTAATGAATGTCTTATTAAAATTATTTTTTGCTTTTCAGTGTTTTTAGGTAGTTTTTTTTTGTTTTTTTTTTGAAGTCGGTTTAATTTTTTTTTAAAAAAGTTTGTTTATTTTTCTATTTTTAGTGTGATAATACGTAGGAGTGAGTAAAACTCTCATAATATTGATAACGAAAATACGAGTAAAATAGTAGAATTGTATTATTTGACAATAATATTAGGTATTCATTAAGTGTTCAGCACCATTCAGTAGACCAACTAAAGATGCAGCCCGCAAGAGGGACATAAGAATTAAGAAGTCGTACCCTTTAGCTTCCATCATCATAGTTGTACCTTCCATCATCAGCTTAGCTGCAAAAGTACATGAAATACAACTAACGGTCCACATATTCCTACAACACTGAAATAATTATCCCCTAACTCCTAACCGTTAAGGAGTTGTACCTTCCATCATCAGCTTAGCTGCAAAAGTACATGAAATACAAATAACGGTCCACATATTCTTACAATACTGAAAGAATTATCTCCTAACTCCTAACCGTTAAGGAGTTGTACCTTCCATCATCAGCTCATCAACATAAAGTGATGTCTATAGGACGCAAAAACTTAAATGGCTTCAGAAAAAACAAGTAACGCGTAGTGTGCGCCTATAAAATTTGAGGTTTGCCCTTGATTTTCCCGGGATCCCATCATCAGATCCTGACATGGTGACAATGGGACCACCTCGGAACTATGCACTTTCAAATAAAAAAAGAATTATTTAAATCGGTCCACAATTGACGGAGAAATCGACGGACATACATTAAAAAAAAAAAAAAAAAAAAATACATACAGTCGAACATAGAACCTCCTCCTTTTTTGAAGTCGGTTAAAAATTACAATTATAGTGCACAGACAGTATACAGTTAAACTTATGAGACAGAGGTCCCCAAACTAGGCTTAGCCTGTATCTTGGGGAACCATAAATGAGATGAATAACTTAATTTATTACACAATAATAATGCTACAAACATGACTTATATTTATAGTACTTTCTAAAATCAATATAAATTTTACAAACACCATTTATGTAATAAGATCCTCTGTATTTGAGTAGTCCATCGTAAACAGCCACTTACTAATAACTAATTTAGCTTCCTGAACCGAACTAGTCTTAATGTCGCAGCGTTTTACTACGGCATTGTAGACCCTGGCTCTGATTGAGTCGCCGAATCTGCTTGCAAAGTGAGAGTTGATAGTTGGTATGGGTAATTTAAATACTCGCTTACATAGGAGTGATTTGTACATTTCTGACCCTAACAGGCGTTTATGACTAATTAAACAAGATTTCAAAACAAATAACTGACGAACCGTGAGGACTTCGGCTTCTTTGTAAAGGATGGTTGTGGGATACCGGAATGGCTTTTTCAACATAATTTTGAGAAGAGACCTGTGGGCTCGTTCAACATCCAAGAGTGTAATCTTAGCAGCACCTCCCCAGACCGAAAGACAATATCCAGTTAGTGGTTCACACAAAGCCTTATATATTAAGATGAGAAGTTCCTTACTAGCTGAGTCTCTAAGTCTCCTAAAAATGCCAATAGTTTTCCTTAGCCTTTTAACTAAATGGTGGATATGAATTTTAAAATTTAAATGCTCATCTATCATTATTCCTAGGTACCTAGTTACTGAGCTACGTTGGACAGAGTTACAGTTACAGGGAGAAGAAAAATTACAATTATGGATTTTAATATTTTGTACACAAGGATTGGTCATTGAGGTTTTATGAAAGCAAATAAAAGTTGTTTTAGTACAGTTTAGAGTAAGCAGATTATTTTTTAACCACTGAGAGATTGTTGACATACCACTTTCCGCTGTGGCTAGAGTGTGATCCCAATTTCTACCATTAAAAAGTACTACAGTGTCGTCGGCGTAACAAATCACCTCAGCGTTTGGTATGGAAAGATCGTGGATGTCATTAATATATATCGTGAATAGTGTGGGGCCAAGTATACTTCCCTGGGGGACACCGTAACACACGGGTAGTAAGTCACTCCTGTTTTGCCCAACCTTCGTAAACTGTTGTCTATCGGACAGGTAACTTTTGAACCACTCAAGCGCAAGGCCTCTGACACCAATTGGACCAAATTGGAGGGCAATTTCCGAAATAGAATTTTTGAGGACACTGTGTCAAAAGCCTTGGCCAAATCCAGGAAGACACCTATACATTTTTGCCCGCAGTCCAGGCTATCTGAGATATGCTCCGTCAACATTGTCACAGCGTCTTCGGTAGATTTGTGTCTTCTAAAGCCAAATTGCCTTGGAGACAGCAAACCATTCACTTCAATGTAATTGGTCATGACAATAACTACCTTCCCAAAATGGTCAAAATTAACATTCTGGCAACTCTGGTCGGTAGCAAAGACTTACTTTGGGTCACTGCGCCTTCCTAGTTAGTTTTCTTATCCTAATTTAATCTACTTTAGGGAGGACCAAATATTTTTTTTATTGCAATGTGTAACAAGACGAGCAGATCGTACACCTGATGGTAAACGCGAAGTCTGCCCTTAGACAGTTCAGTGCCAAACAGTAACTAACCAGTTACTGTCTGACACCGCCCTGCGCCCGCTACACCGAGACGACAGTTATTAGGTTTCATACACCCAGTAATTTCACTAGCTTCAGTGCCCCTTTCCGGAAACACAGAAGTGCTTGACACACTTCTATTTCACGGGAAAATATCTGGCACTTAGACGGCTCAGTACAGGAACCTACCACCTGGTAAAAATATGAAGGCTGACAAGTACTTTACAAAGCAAATACTTGAAAGATCTTGCAATCATCATCAAGAAACTCAATCAATGTGTAGCTATAACCATAATATTTGCATTTCCCAGCCGTTAAAATCCACCGTTCCGTTGAAAACCATAACATCGCCATCACCTTTGCCCTTAATCTTATTAATATTAACTTTCTACGTGGAATTAATTTTGTAAATTGCATTAAAAACGTAAGCTTTACATCTAAACCAGGTTAACTTGAGCCCTCGAAAGCCCTTCGCGTCATACAAAGAGTCGAAAAAAAGAAACGATGTAAGTTTGAATTTAGGTTGGTCGATTAGTTATTGCTCACATAAAATATTTGTTTACTGTTCAGTTAGGTTATTTGAGGTAAATAATGCAATGTTTTAATGTATTTGCATATTATATAGACCGTGGAAATGGTGACGTTAAACGTTGTCTGGCACCCATAGCACAAGCTAATGCTTAGTTTGGGGCTGGATCCAATGATATTTTGGCTGGATCGCGTTGTGTGAATAATGTCCAAAGATCCAGAGATATTATTTACTTTACTACAAATTGGTCATTGAGACATTACATAGGTTTCTTTACCAAGACTTTTCGATTGCTGTCGATTGACCACGTACCCCTTCTGAGGCAACAACCAAATCCATACAAATTGAACTTAGCGAAATTCGTCAGCGCTGTCAAAATGTTATCTTGTCTAAGCCTGGAACGCATCTAATTAGCAAAAAACAAAAATACACCTCTATATATAAACAAGCGTGTGTCAGAATGTTCGTTCTCTTTGCAGCCAAATGGAGGCTCCATTAGGTAATTGAGCGCGGTCAGGCATACGTCAAAAGTGCCCAGTTTTGCAAAGAGTCAAGCGTGACATAGGGTTTACGGACAGGGTTCAGTACATAAGTCTACTAAGTAAGTACGGTCGAATCCAATAATATCTATGAGCCGAAAGTAGTCGAAATATGTTGGCATCAAAATTTGTTGGCGGTAGGACTTTTTCAAGCTAAGTGAGCTCGCCTTCTCCTGCCTGGCCGTCTGCACTGGAGAGGAGCAGCGAGGGGTTTCTCCTCGCGCTCCCGTTCTTCTGCCTCCTTCTGCGAAATTACTTGTTCGTTGTTGGTGACCATAGCGCGAACCATGGTCGCCAACGAGAGGCGTTCTCCGCCTAGCGTCGCGATTAGTTCACGGCGCTCGTCCACACGTAACCCTAACAGCGGACCGTGAAAGGCTAGTAATTCAGGAACGTAACTACAAAATGTAAAAGAAGTACAAAAAAGATAGGATTCGGATCCATTTTAATATTTTACACAAGCTTTCCCACGAAAATATGGCTGCTAAAATTTGAGCTACGGCGCGTGAAAGTAATCTAGATATCATAGCACGATTTTATGTGTTACACTCGAAGATTTTGTGGATTGTTCTTTATGAAAATAATGATACAATTACAGGAAAAATCTAAACGTCTGATTGCAAAAGTCTGAACTTTCGAAATCAGACGCTATGTGGCATTATTATGCGTGTAAAACTTATAAATTTTACATTATCCCTTATTATGGTTGAGTGAAATGATGGCTGACACATACGCCATACTGCAATCAGACGCTATGTGGCATTATTATGCGTATAGGGCTTATTTAATAACTAGCCTTCCGCCCGCGGTTTCACCCGCGCGTAATCTCTTTTTTTAAATATCCCCCCTTCCCCCCACATTTCCAGGATCAAAAGTACCCTATGTTCACCGGGGATAGTGTAGCTTTCCAACAGTGAAAGAATTATTCAAATCGGTTCAGTAGTTTCAAAATTGATATTCCCGCGAGAATGAGTCGTTTCCCGTAGGAATTTTATAGCCTATGTCCTATTCCGGGTTATAAACTATACGTGTGCCAAATTTCATCTAAATCCGTTCAGCCGTTTAGGCGTGATTGAGGAACAAACATCCAAACATCCAAACATCTAAACATCCAAACATCCAGACTTTCGCATTTATAATATTAGTAGGATTTACATTATCCCTTTATTAAGCCTACATGAATATAGAAAACTCTTGTTTTGACATTTACTACAATTACCCATATAATACTTACTAGCTTTCCGCCCGCGGTTTCACCCGCGCGAAATTTCTTTCTCCAAATATCCCCCCTTCCCCCCACAATTCCGGGATCGGATTCCGGGATAGTCTAGCTATCCAACAGGGAAAGAATTATTCAAATCGGTTCAGTAGTAACGGAGCCTATTCAATTCAAACAAACAAACAATCAAATCTTTCCTCTTTATAATATTAGTACAGAAAACAAAAGAAAGTCCCAGTTACAATTTCAGGTAGTGCTACTTATTATATGTAGTACACTTGCCAAATGCGGTTTTGCAATCACTAACCAGTAGAGTGTTGAAAAATACATAACAAACGATGCTTGATTCGGGAATAGAGCCTAGATCCCAGATCACAGGCAAGTACTGAAAGCACTAAAACCTTGAGTCGTTAGAAAATAAGCATTTAAATTCCAAAGTAGCATATTTATCCCAAATGTGTCAGTTTACACAATCTCAGATACGCAAGCATACTTTATATTCTTAGTAATCAATAAGACAGCTTAATACTTGAAGTTAAAATTAATACGTCCACGAACTCATGCATTATTCATCTACGTGATGTATGGGCCAGTCCACCACGGTGATGAAAAATCTGTGGAAAAATAAACCTTATTCCATTAAAATAAGGGTGTAGTGATCTTGGTAGGACAGTCAGTATCGCGTATTACACCCGGATTACATTTCCTAATGACGGATTTTGTTTTGATATATTTGGTAATAAATCGCTTATTTTGTCGAGGTTTACTTTTTGAGGTATCGCTTTGGTGATAAAACGATTAGTAATCTCCCTTTTTATTAGCTTAGTACTTTTTATAATAACACCTTCCGCTCGCTCACGTGAACTATACGAGACGTTATCCCGCGAAAGTGATATTTTTGCAGGATAAAAGTAAGAATGTAAGCTTCCAAATCACTCCTATACCAAAAATAACGTTGTCTGCAGCAGACAGAGACAGACGTCTCCGTTGCGACGAGAAAGAAGGAGAAGCAGACACACTTAGAATTGGAATGCATCATTTAGCATCATCTCAGGAAAGATACACTACGTTCACGATCAGTAGTCCCATAGCCGCTATATTGGTACTATTGTTTTTTAATACTTTGACAGATTTACAAAGCGTAGGCAATGCTGCCAATATAGCGGCTAAAGGACAACTTATGGTGAACAGAGTGTAGCAGCCATGTCAAAAGACTTTGTTGTCTATGCCTGTACTAAACATCAAAATCGATAGAAAAGCCGTGAAAGTAAAACGATGGAGTATGTATTTTAAGATAGAGCATTTTTAAATGTTCATCATAATTATTATTATAGTAGAGCTGGTAAAAAACAGAAGAGCTATAAAACGTTGGCAATGTGCCTTTGCACATTTGCAGTTTGGCCAGCGAAAATAGAGTCACAAAAAGCTGAATCATTCAGTATGTATTTACAAAAAAAAAAGGTTTTAAGTTATGTTATCCGTTGTCTAGGACCAATAGTATAGCCTGACCAAGAAAATAAAAAACTTGCTCTGGAGGCGCTTGGTTAGATTTGTGTTAAAATAGTTCTGTGTCTAAATGTTTCTTTAAATTTCAATTGTATATTTGCAGTACCTTCGATGTTTCTGACTCATTCATCTACACAGAAAACCAGCACTCCTCGTAAAAACCACAACTCAACCATAAAATCTAGCCACTATTTAAGACGAACTCACAGTCCACAGCGTACGAAAACCTCCTTTTACTGAAGATTAAACTAAAAACCGAGCTGAAATCCCATTACATGGGCCATAACTTTGTACCGCGAGCTTATCTGCCGCTGGCTCCGATAATTGTGAAGTGATCCTTGAAGGCCTGAGACAGGCTAAGGATTGACGTAATGAGGAGACACCTTGGAATCACGACAAAGTTAGTTTCTGTTCAGTGGTTAGACGTCAGTTTAGATGAAGTAACTGCCTTTTTTGGTGCAGCGGTTAGTATCTTTAGCAAGTTCAGAATTTAAATTCAATGTCAGAAAATTCAACAAGAAAATTCGTGATTGCAGAAAATGGTACCACTTCTGGCCTGACAACATTTTCTACCTAAAATGTATTCAATTATGTCTTATTTTGTTAGTGACCCTGTCCACACATTTGTTAGCGGCACTGCACTATACGCCAGGGGTCAAGGGCTGCTTCAAATCCCACCCAGAACATTTTATTTTTATACTACATCAGTCGGTAGACAGGCACCCAGCCCACCTGATGGTAAATAGTCTGCCGCGTATTCCAAAGAGGGGCACTTCACCAGAAAGCGTCGGTCAATGCGCTACCAGGCTGCAGTTTCATCTCATCTTTGAGTTTTTGATTTAAAATGTACTGGCTCCCACATCATCATTTCCGGGACACAGTCAGAGCTGTAATGGCGGCAGATTTTACTTGTGGGTTTTTTTTTCTTGTGTCTAGATTTTTGTTTTGAATTTGAATAATATTTGTCGCGCCTTTGATATTTCTGACACACATGACATAAGTGCTTATCTACTTTAGGGTCAGATCAATGTTTGTGATGTTGTCCAATATTTATTTATTTAACATGTGCGGAACCATACACAGTCGAGGCATCATCCAACACAGATCGCGTCTCCCGCCGCGATAACAAATTATCTTTTTTATGACCCCTCTGACAAATTGAGTATTTTACGAGCGAATCACCAATATCGCACCATTGACCGTTCGACTCCTAAACCGAATGGTTTTAATTTATTACGTTTACTCCTTAAATGACCCAACTTGGTATAAAAATACAAATAATATTATATCTGATGATATTACATAATTAATCAGTATTCTAACATTCGTATCTATAATAGAGTCAGAGTATTACTTGAGTATATGTAATAACCGTTTTTAATACAATGGAAAAGCTTTGAAAGTTCTTACTTCGTTAAAAAACATTCTGTATTGTATCAGAGAACCTAACAGAGACTGTTCAAAGAGTCCTTTATATTTCACAACCTTCATTACTTCAATCCCCATTATTATCGGGGTAATTTATATTTTACAGACCACACAGACAAAGTTACGAAAGATGAAAAGTGAAGAGATAAACCATGTGTTTCAAAATACGGCTCCACTTTGCCCCAACGAAACTCCATTGACCTCTTCACTAAGCCCAGCACGCGTCATCCGGACCCTAAAAGGTCTCGACTTGTCACCCGCCTCCCGCTGAGCTCCTAACTGATGAAAACCTCTCGATTTCATTTTAATCGATTCTTTATACCGTAATAAATTAGACGTCCGATTAAATTATAGCCAAGCCGACCCAGTTTCCATTTTAATTCTACAAATGAAGCAATCTTATATAAGGGCATCGTTTTGGTATAAAGATGTAAATTTTGTATTTAAAACGCAAATGGCGAAGTTAATGATTTGCCTGAGGTTTTCTGCTGGTTGATAATAAATAAATAATCTAATATGTTGGGTAACGTTTCGTATCGGTTCTTTTATTTTAACTTTAATTTTAGCCCACTTGATATTATGCTACAGGCCCCGCCAAACTTCTTGAATATCGGGTAGGGATTGCGAAAAACACAAATTTTGACACGCCTATTGGTCAAAAGCATACCTCTGACCAATAGCGCGCGCGGACGTTCGGGAGATTCGCGCTCGCTATTGGTCACGCGCAAGTGCACATGCGCGAACTTCCCCCTCTCCGTCGACCGATGTTCAACAAGTTTGCTGGTAACTGTACTATGATTTGACTGCTTCTGTGTTGCAGTTGCTAGTTGGTGGTTCTGAATTATTACTTAGATAAAAGTTTTATCAATATTTTATGTAGCTAAATGGAGGACAAATGTCTCCAAAAAATATCGGCATGGTTATTGAACTCTAAATAATAAAATTACTAGACGAACAAAGCGGAAATCAATAAACTGATATTATAAAACGCTTTGATCTTCCAGCCTTTGATTTTAAGTTTATTAGCGATATAATAAAAAATACCTTTGATTTCAATCTTTTATTTATAAAAAAATTTATTGCAAGGAAGAAGGCAATTTGTATGTACTCTTTTTAATTTAAGATAAAGAAAATATCGATAATTGGTTTTTAAAATTCATTTTACTTTTTCTTTCTTTTCAGGTAAATAAATTTTTATTATAGGACGTGGGTGGCGCAGGCCTCGGCCTCGAATTTTGCGGACAGCGGGGCCGGAGCGGCAGCGGTAGCGGTGAGATGTTTTGTATGGAATCCCATAGACCCGTTCTCGAACACAGCGGGGCGGGAGCGGGAGCGGGAACGCACGCAGGTGCATTGCAGATCACCGCTTGACAGCATCAGCTTTCAAAGTCGCCTATTTAGAACTATGACATGACTAAACTTGTCGAGTTTCGCTTTCAACTACCCAAGAGAATATACATTTATATTATATTGCACAAGTCATGTCCTTACTCCAATAGCAGGGTAAGATAGGGTAAGAGAGATCAGGAGCAACCAATACAAACTTGGTTAGAAAGTTGGCAGTGTAAAACGTCCAGGGCTGGTCAATAGTCACAAGGCTGGCACCGGCTCGTTCCAAATCGGATGTGAAGGGGAAACCGGGGGAGTTTAGTGGGCAGTGGACGCTTTAGTCCCAGACACGGCCGCAGGTCTAGCTAGCCTGCGGTTATGGTGCATAAACGGATTCTCCTCCGAAAAAAAAAAGTGTAAAACGTCCAAACCGAGTATTTGACATAAAGTCACCATGACAAAACAAAATCACTACATAGTTAATTTGCTATTGAGTTACAAATCTAGTAATTGTAGTTCAATGCAATTTTCCGACTCGACCAAAATATTAAATCAGGAATCTATTGCCCAGTCGTCGATATATTATATAAAAACCGACCTTTTAGCCATCGCGCCACATGAAGCTTGAACTCTCAAAGCACAAATTAGTTTCATCTCAGTTAGCCGTCAAGCCTTCCGTAAAAGCTGTGGAACGATGTTATTTCTGTCAAGATAATTATCACTCATTTTAATACAAATAGCTTCAAATTAATTAATGACCACTTTGACTGGCACGGACTAATCAGAAACTTACAAGCCCTGTCAGACGCATCTGCTAACTACATTCTTAACTGAAGGAAATAAGGTTCAAATTAGCAGTTAATTTTTATCGTGTCGGTATATTATGATGTGTCAGTCATTAGTTTAATTAGCCGCTATGAATATTATTAGCAGTTTTAATTAAAAGGGCGATTTTTATTAAAATTCCCACGGTTTTTTACACCTTTGCGCAGTTTAGGAACATCGGTTTTTACCACTTTGGAAGTGTCTCTCGCGCAAACAATTCAGTTTAGAAAAAAATGATATAAGAAACCTTATTATCATTTTTAAAGACCTATCCATAGATACCCCACAGGTAAGGGTTGGATGAAAAAAAAATTTTTGAGTTTCAGTTCTAAGTATGGAGAGCCCCCAAAATTTATTATTATTTTTCTATTTTTGTATGAAAATCTTAATGCGGTTCACAGAATACATCTACTTACTAATTTTCAACAGTATAGCTCTTATAGTTTCGGTAAAAAGTGGCTGTGACATACGGACGGACAGACAGACAGACAGACAGACATGACGAATCCATAAGGGTTCCGTTTTTTGCCATTTGGCTACGGAACCCTAAAAAGAGGTTCATATAAAATTATCTATTTTTAAAACTGTGCAAAAATGTTGTTTACTTCGATTACTGATTTAATGTAGTGGTTAAGTGCTTATTTCTACAAAGGACTCGGATTTAATTTACAAAAAATAATAATAAATATATACCTATCTCTGGACATTATTTACACAGCGATCTAGCTCCAAACTAATCATTTAGCTTGTACCTGGGTGCCAGACAAAAGATAAACATTCCTTTTTTTTGTAAATACATACATATTATACATAGATACACCCAGACCGATACAAACAGACATGTTCAAGCACACAAATATTTGTACCGTGCGGGGATCGAACCCGCGGCCTCTGGTGTGATAGCCGACTTCTCGACCTTCTCGCCGATTACACCAAATGGCTCGTCAAAATATTCCACAGTGTGGCGCCAAATAAATATTTACTCTGAGGTATTTTTCTCCCTCTGTATTGGTCAACCGAAAGAATATCAACAGACTATTGTTCCCAAGAAAAATATAATATAATACTCGTATAAGGATTTATAACTACTCATAAAGTACCGTGGGATTTACACGTGCCAACATCACACATCGATTAACACCCTAGTTTCCTTAGTTCAGCCAGTTTCACCGTTGTTAGTTACAATTCGTAGTACAATTCCTGTAAAATATATCTGTTAGATACAAATTACAAATACGTTGTCTTCTTCTTTTTCAAATTAATAAAAGAGACAGCAATATAAATAACTTAGCTGATAGACAGACAAATTATATCCTACTAAAAGTCCCGGGCCGTGAATTTCCCACCCAGAACAAATATTTTATGTGATGAAGACTCGTGTTTTTCCTGTGTCTAGATTTTAGATTCTGTATTGAAGCATATTTTTTTATGCCAGTGGCGGCAAACGAGTCAGCGAGTCGCCTGATGGATAGCAATCACCGCCGCCCATGGACATCTGCAACACCATTCTAGATTCTGTATTGAAGCATATTTTTTTATGCCAGTGGCGGCAAACGAGTCAGCGAGTCGCCTGATGGATAGCAATCACCGCCGCCCATGGACATCTGCAACACCAGAGGGATCGCTGACGTGTATGTGGGCTAGCACTCTCACAAACCAGTCACTATTAATTCACGCTAATGTTATGAGTGAGAGGGTGGTACTTACCCAGACGAGCCGGCCCATTCGTACTGTAAAACAGCCTGGCTCTACCACTACTAGCTATTATTATTATGATGTTGCTAAATATATTAATATTTAGTAAAGTATGCTACATGGTCGTTATATCAAAAAAAAAGAATGGCTTTTACACGTTGAGAGGACAAACGGCTAAGTAGAATGACTCAATAGGAGGATTTTCCTTTGAGCTTTGAAAGCCATACTAAGCCTCGGATAATATGCGAGACAGAAGAGTAGGCTTAGAAAACTAAGACACTGCTTATAGCGAATTTAGAGATAGGCCGGATTTTTTACCGCCTACGTAAAATCTGCCGATAGATATTAGGTATCAGACAATAGGCATTTTGACTAACAATGCTTTCTTTTTATAGAACTAATAACTGTCGTCTCGGTGTAGCGGGCGCAGAGCGGTGCCAGACAAACTGCTTAGTTACTGTTTGGCACTGAACTGTCTAAGGGCAGACGTGGCGCTAACCATCAGGTGTACGCTCTGCCCGTCTTGCAATAAAAAAAATACAGGATTTTACCGCTGGATTTTAGAACCGATGACCGGTGTGACCAGCCGACGGCAGTCTATGACAAACCATCTCAAAATGACGCAATCTAAAAATACCAAAAGATTCCCAGTGAAATATTAATCACTTCCAATCCGGCTCGAATCAAGTTGTTACTGCTAATCCGGCGGGCTACGGGTCGCGGGTTTGAGTTCCGCGCATCGTAATGCCGCTCGCCTGCTGTGACGGAACTAGAGATGAGTCGTTGGAAAAATATCGATATCGATGTTTTAATTATTAGTGTTTTTATTGTTAGTGATAAATTAGTATAATTTTTTAATTGTTTGGGTGTGATTTAACTGATAGCCATCATTTTGACGATGACGTGTTTTAAATATTGGGGCCTTCATAATTTGTATCGGAATTGTATTGTATTTGTATTTGTATTTGTTTTCGGAAACGTGGCCACTTACAATGTGCCGCATTAAAAGCTCAAAATCGCACAAAGGGCAATGGAGAGGGCTATGCATGGAGTCTCCCTGCGTGATCGCATCAGAAATGATGAGATCCGCAGAAGGACTAAGGTCACCGATATTGCCCGAAGAATTGCGAGCCTTAAGTGGCAGTGGGCAGGACACATTGCAAGGAGGACTGACGGCCGTTAGGGCGGAAAGGTCCTCGAGTGGTGGCCACGTACCGGTAAACGCAGCCGTGGTAGGCCTCCCACAAGGTGGACCGATGATCTCATAAAGATCGCCGGAATCCACTGGATGCGTGTGGCGCAGGACCGATCGGTTTGGAGATCATTGGGGGAGGCCTATGTCCAGCAGTGGACGTCGTTTGGCTGAAATGATGATGATGATGATGATAATTTGTATCAAGTCAGTCTGAGTCTTTACCTGTACTGTAATAAGTTTTATCTTCAACTAGCTTTCCGCCCGCGGATTCACCCGCGCGTTATTTCTTTTTTCAAATGTCCGGCTGGAATGAGACGCTTCCCGTAGGAATTTTATAGGCTATGTCCTAATCCGGATTATAAACTATACGTGTGCCAAATTTCATCTAAATCCGTTCAGCCTTTTAGGCGTGATTGAGTAAAAAACAAACATCCAAACATCCAGACTTTCGCATTTATAATATTAGTAGGATTAGTAGTATTAATATTCTCGGTAGAAAACTATATTTTTCCAGGCACATTTAATTAAGAAGCTAATTAATAACCACGCCTGCCACACGCTATATATTGTTAAATACAAACTTGCGCCTAGTTTGGAGAAGCTGTGCGTTAGTAAGTTCTCTTGTGTCGGAACCTCTATTTCAAAGCCAGTTTTTAAATTCATTAAATCAATGAAGCAAATCCGAGTCACGAAATACACTTGAACTAAAAGGCACGACATCAAAGCGGTTTCAGAATAGCATCGCTCGCTTAATGCTATTGAGCATGCTTCTAGATGAAGTGTCTCTCGACAGAATAGGCCACAGTTACTGCTTAACATAAGATATTATATCTCTGCCGTCTATAAGAAAAAAGGCCGCTAAATGACATTTGACCATTTTTCACTTTTTAATACCACTATATTTAAAAAAAAATTCTCTATCGACCTATCTAGGAACGGTTATTCTATCTTTCACCGTTTCCAAGATATTTTTTTTAAAAAAGCAGCTAAATACAGAAATAATATATTTTACATCGCTTAAAGGTGGCAAAACAGCTTTACTAGATTAGAAGGTAGCTAAATTACTTTAACGTTTGGATCGTCTGAACAATTTTACTATCAATGCTTAGCTAAAAAACAGTTCTAATTTTGCAAGAAGCTAAAAGGCAGCAAAGTATTTTTAGCGGCTTTCTAGCTTGGTAAGGTTCAAGTATAAAGAACCTTGCTTAAATGAATAAAAAGCGGCAAAGCTCTCTTAAATAACTAAAAGGCAGTTAGAATCATTTAGCGGCCTTTAAGCTTTGCATTGTTTCTACTTTTACAATAAATAAACTAGTATAAAAATCCATGTTAGTCAGTACGCAAAGTAAAATACAAAATTTTTACAAAGCTTTGCTTAACAAAAAAGCCGTTAAATAGCAGTACATCGCTAAAAAGCGGCAAACTCACAAGCCCCCGCACCCCTTATAACGGGCACGCTAGGCTGGCGGGGTGCGGCTGTTTAGGGAAAAATAAACTATACACGGATGAGGAAGTTCGCTGGTGTCGCGTTTCCCGCTAAAATCGTCACTCGACATGGCGGGAAGGTTTCCAAGGTACGTATTTTATTTAATTAACGAAGTTAAGTTAAGTTAAGCAGGCGGCTTATGTTCTTGAGTCAAGCTAGCCGTAAAATTTTTCTATGAGCTAGCCACTATGAATTGAAAACTGAATGCAGTCGAACAATATATTATTTATCTACATCCATACCCTAATATGTCTATTTTATAGTCAGGATCGATGAGCAAACGCCCTATATTTAGATATGAGTATCTGTTGCTGTATCTTAATTTTACATTTTAGTATCGGTAACCGATACCTTAAATACGTTCAAATTTCGAACGTCTTCTTAAAAAGTAAAAATTAATAGGTTTTTTCGATTATCGAATTACTTAGTCGATTAGTAATTTTATGTTCCATTCCTATACATTTAATTCGATGCTGAAATTATAACAATCGATTTGAGAATCGAAATCAACTCGAGTCTAGATTGTTTATGGATTTTAAAAACTACAAACGTCAGTCATTATGATAGTACTAACTTTTACATACAGATTATGTTGGTAACTAGGGCGTTTGCTCATCGATCCTGACTATAAAATAGACATATTATCATTATGAATGAAGATAAAGTTATGTATGTGACTGTACATAATTAGGCATCAAAATACTCATGTGATCCTTTTATGAAACTCACTTCGTTCGTTTCATAAAATCACATTCGTATTTTAATGACCCTCATTATGCAACAGCCACATAAATAACTATTCGTTCCTCAGTCAGATAAGACGTATTTTTAAATATAAATTAGGTACCTTAACAAAGTTAATTTACTTATTTATGTTAGATGTAGATATTTTTGAGGTCCATTATTTACGTTGAAGTACGGTATGTTTGCTCGAATTAATACATTATTTCACAGCTTATTAACGACAGACCTAATTGAACGGCCTTATTGGGGCAGTAGCTAAGGAATGTGCTTTTGAATGGTGTGATTTGGTGTATTTCTTTTAAATTATTTACTTACTTATCTTACCGTAACTGATATAATAATAAATTAATAACTTATAAGTGGTTTATGTAACACGAAACAAAACCAAGTTAATTCTGAAATTTCTGATAGTCAACATTCAAGTATTAATTCGAAAGACCACAAATTTTAAGGTGTTAATAAAGAGTATACTGATTCTCTTATGTTGTGTAATGATTTTCTTTAATATTAAGGAAGAAGAATAACTTTTTGAAATATTGGACAACATCACATACATTGATCTGACCCCAAAGTACCTAAGTAGCGTAAGCACTTGTGTTATGGGTATGAGAAATATATACTTAAATACAAATAAACATCCAGACACAGAACAAACACAAATGTTCATCACATAAGTCTTTGTCCTGGGTGGGATTCAAACCCACGACCCCTGGCGCATAAGGCAGGGTCACTACCAAATGCGCCATCGGGCCACTCAAGCCTATTTACTTCGTCTTTTCAGAGTTTATTTTCAGCCCTACGCGTAGTAAAGCTTGGCTTAGGTCGCTAAGCATATTCTTAACCTGCTCAGATGACTGTGCGAGGATCACGATGTCATCCGCAAAACGGAGGTGACTCAAACTCGGTCCACATTTATACCTTTATATTTCCAGTTCAAAGTTTGAAGACGTCTTCGAGTGCATTAGCAAAGCTTTGGTGATATTACATTGGCGTACGCCACTTTTAATAGGGATAGTTGTAGTACTACCTTGGACTTGGACAGACATAGTCGCTGACTGGTATAGGTTTTTCAGCAGGTAGATGTATCTATAGGGGTGTTGGCCCA
The DNA here is from genome assembly GCA_949319885.1 of Mecyna flavalis. Lineage (NCBI taxonomy): Eukaryota > Metazoa > Arthropoda > Insecta > Lepidoptera > Crambidae > Mecyna > Mecyna flavalis. The sequence goes on along the minus strand of OX439417.1, from coordinate 1,397,443 downwards.
AAAGGAGAGCGGGAACGAGGATGAGTCGTGTGCGCCTGGTGTAGCGCAATCGTCAACACCGAGTGGACCAGATGTGGTTACCGCACGCGAGTACGGTCTTAGGCCCAGGATTTGTTGTAAAAACCTTAGTCAACACCGCAACGCTGTAGTGAATCAAAGACAACTGTGTTCTACCCAGTCGAACGCTTTTTTGTAGTCTTAGAATGCAAGGTAAAGAGGTCGGTTAAACTCGCTGTTTTTCTGTATCACCAGCTGCCTTAGCGTGAATATGTGGTCTAACGTGCTGAAACCACTTCTAAATCCCGCTTGCTCTTTAGATTGGTGTTCATAGGAAGAATACTCGTACTTTATAAATTTGACTTAGTAGTGGTAGCGTCTACTTTGAAGGTTTTGTAAAAAAATAATGATGATTTTGCTAGCCTAAATAGCAGTTATATGAAAGGGTTTGATAATTTACCGCTTTTTAGCTATGCACAACTGTAATAAAAGTTATTAATAAATAAAAGTAAAGCAGTTAAGCCACATAAACTTGGCTAAAAGGTGGCTATGTGTAGTTAGCCGCTTTATTGTTATGGATAAGATCAATATAACTGCTTTATAGTTATGTAAATGTGGCTGTTTTCGAAAAATTCACAACTATAAAGCAGTTAAAACCTTTTAGCCGCCATTTAATTTTGTACACCTTAAGTTATTTTTAAAAGTTTACAAAATTGAGGGGAAAATATGTGTTTAGTTTAAAGAATATTACCAATTGTCTAAATCAACAAATTTCATGTGAAAGTTGACAAAAAGACCTTTCTTTTGGTGTATGACACACATTTGTACATACTTTTATTAAGGAGTAGCATCGATTTGAAAATTTTGCCGCTTATTTGCTCAATAACTCAAAAGTAGTTTTTGTCATTTAGCGGCCTTTTAGTTTATAGACGGCAGATCTATTACCTATACTTATATACATGCTTACTATGTACTTATATACTCGTTATTATAAAGAGGAAAGATTGTTTGTTTGTTTGTTTGATTGAATAGGCTCCGAAACTACTAAACCTATTTGAATAATTCTTTCACTGTTGGAAAGCTACACTATTCCCGGTGAACATAGGGTACTTTTGATCCCGGAAATGTGGAGGGAAGGGGGATTTTTGAAAAAAGAAATTACGCGCGGGTGAAACCGCGGGCGGAAGGTAGTTTTATTCACAAAAAGGTTGATATCGATAAAAATGGAACGTCCCTAAACAAGTCACAGTCTTGTTATCCGATAGTGCGGACAGACAGACGGTGAGATCGTGATTCTTATAGTTATGAGGCGTAGGTCGGCAACGGACCTTTGCCCTTAAAAATTGTTTCCGTTCCGTTATAAGGGTTTGACTTATTAGCATTAACATGTTTATTAGACATTTATTTATTCGAGTCATTTTGTATGAACTAAGTAACTTAGTATACAACATAACTTAAGTTGACTCAGTAAACGTTGTCTTTGGTGCAATCTCCTACATAATCTCCTCCGCAAAAAAAGGGTGTACATGGGCCACACCCACAAAACACGACCCCAAGTCTACCATTGTAAATGGGTAGTATTTAAACGAGTGACTGGAAATTAGAGTTTTAAGTGACAAAAATAATAAATTTAACTTACAGAATTACGAAGTGAGCTGACTGCGAGCGACGAGAATAAACAGGCGGGAGCTCCGCTACGCTACGTTCCCGCCTTAGTCTTCTAACCTACGAGTATATCCATCCGAGAGTCGATTTTCATCTGCGATCGTTCTTGTTTTCTTATTTTTGTGATGACAAAATCAAACAAAAACGTTGCTCACTCAGTAATTTAGTCGCTGACTTACCTATTAATTTTAATACCTAAAATGGATTAATCATAACCCACTTTGTATAAACTCATTCTGGATTTTATTATTAATCAATATTCGTCATAAAAGTTAATTTTTACTCACTCAAATTCATACCGCTCAAGTTATCAAAACAGTATCTCATCAGCAGTCGCTAAGTTATTTCTTTCGTTTTATAAATCCCCATTGTAGTTGTATATCACGTAACTTGATGGCTAATGTTCAAATTAACAAATACTGATACAACTCAAAGCTCCTTGACGTACCTAATCCTACTACCCACACCTCCCTCGGGGCTCGCTCGTCGGGTATCAGCTTAGATTCAGTTCCGCTGTACCCGCGCTAGAGATGCGCCATCTCTTGGGGATAGCCTGTGGCTGGCAATATGACCAAGGTATTAGACAGGTTTTGATTACGTAATGCTCTCTTTTAACTAGTTTACTATGTTGTCTCGTAAATGTATTTTAACCTAAATTATCATTTCATGTCAAGATGCTAAGCAAAATATATTAAAAAGAAATAACAATAATTTATAAGCACCAAGTCATCAGTAATGGTTTGAATTATAACTGTTGTCAAAGTCAGATAGCCTTAACGACCAGCAAAATACAATTTGCAAACGTCCCGATCTAACAGAAATAATTGAAGAAATATGCCAAATGCATAATTATTATATCCTTATTAGAAAGAAAGAAAAAAATATTGGTCAAAGACAAACAATAAAATAAAACATGAAAATAATGGAATGAAATATGGTGCTATAGAAGAAGTTAAACAAACTGTAAGAGATTACACGACAAAGAACAAATTCGAAAAACACAGGCCAACAGGGTTCTTGCCTCAGCTGCTGTGACATTTAGATGTTTTTTTATTGCAATGTGTTACAAGACGAACAGATCGTACACCTGATGGTAAGCGCCACGTCTGCCCTTAGACAGTTCAGTGCCAAACAGTAACTAAGCAGTTACTGTCTGGCACCGCCCTGCGCCCGCTACACCGAGACGACAGTTATTAGGTCTCATATCCCCAGTACCTAATTTCACTAGCTACAGTGCCCTTTCCCTGAAACACAGAAGTGCTTGACACACTTCTATTTCACGGGAAAATATCTAACGGGATAACGGCACAGTAGTGATGGTATTCCAGAAGAACCCATAGGAGTGTATTAATTAAAATAAACAATAATAAAAAGGTAAGGCACTATGCCTTGTGCGTGTGTGGTTATTAAGATTTCAAGATAAAACGGTTCTTCATTAAGACTGATGCAGAAATGCAGTGTCACTTCATGTTACAATTACGCTGGCCTCAAGAGACTTCAAAATCCCAGTTTCTCTGAGCAAATTTATCTCCGTACTATCTAAATCTATGCTAATACCTAACGCTAATCCACGCAGACGTGTGTGGAAACCTGATATTTTAATCAACGGAGCAACTTTCTCCTTCATTTTGTCACTGTTTAATCCAATTAGGAGTATGGGAGGGTTTTGGGGATCCGTGTGAATTGGATCTATTCTTTTTGTTTTGGGATTTATTTTGTTTCAGAACAAGATGATACGATAAGGCAATGGTTGTGTAGTTTAAAACACCAAAGCAAGATTGCAAGTATAGAATAACTTTCACTGGGACCTTTTATTGTAAAAATTAAAACTATAGTTTTTTAATGCTTAAAATATGGAAGCCAAAATTATGAGGATTGGAATGTGCTACATAGTTCAATGATTATGTTTGGGTGGCAGTGATCACTTACTATCAGGTGATCCGTTGCCAAGTTTTCTTCATTTTGTAAAAAAAAAGATTAATATGTATATTATTATTCTTGAATAAGAAAAAAGTTAGCAAGAACTAACAAGGTAGCTTCTTGATCCCAAATAAATTTAAGTAATATTATAAGAACTGGTTTATCATCACGTTTGTCAAGTTGTGATAACTTGAGCTTTTTTAGTAGAAAGTAAATAGTTTGTTTGACTTGGTATTGAACCCAGGATCACGGCGGTATGAAGTATTAGATCAACAAAGAGTATTTTAGTTTTTCAATTCACCAAACTAAATAATCAAAACTGTGTCGGACTGTTTGCTAATTTTGTGTCATAAATATTATACCAAACTATGTCAGGACATCGCTCGATTCGGTCTTCACGTATTTTTCCACCTCTTAAACATTTCATGGGTATTTAAGACGCTATTGGGTATAAGTAGGTCAGCGCTTAGATTTCGGGTTATCTTTTGTGGTTTCTTTTAAGGAAGAGACAGGAAATCGGAAGGAGGGGACATTTAATCGATAGTGATTGGTCTACGTGATTTAGCGAATTGCTAGGTATGATTGTCGTTATTTTTATTTTGATAAATATCGCTAGACACTACACAGCGCCGTCCAGCCCCTAATAATAAATAAACAAATATAATATTCTCTGGACATTATTTACACAGCGCCATCTAGCCCCAAACTAAGCATTAGCTTGTGCTATGGGTGCCAGACAACGGATAAACATTACCTATAAATATTTTTTTGTGAAAACATACATAGTAAAATATACAAACACCTAGACCGATACAAACATAAATGTTCATGCACACAAATGTTTGAACCATGCGGGGATCGAACCCCCGACCTCTGGTGTAATCGCCGACTTTTCAACCATGACACCAAATGGCTCTATGGGTGCCAGGCCACGGATTAACATTTCTTATTTATTTTTTTTGTAAATAATAGAAACAACAAGACCGATAAAAACAGGCATGTTTGTGCCGTGCGGGGATCGAACCCGCGCTCTTACACCTATGGCACGTCATGATATTATTTATATTTTGATAGTTTCTTGTTGAATTCTGTGACAGTAACTAATGGGTGTGATTAACCTACGATTGACAAATGACTGCGCAATCACAGTCTGATAAAGTAGTAGAAATATGTTGCCATATTATTGGTTCTTCTGATAATTTTGAACACTGTCAGCTAAATGCCTTTCTATAGTTTCTATACTAATATTATAGAGAGGAAAGATTTGATTGTTTGTTTGTTTGTATTTAATAGGCTCCGAAACTACTGAACCGATTTGAAAAATTATTTCACTGTTGGAAAGCTACACTATGCCCGGATGACATAGGGTAGTTTTTATCCCGGAAATGTGGGGGGAAGGGAATATTTGAAAAAATTAAATTACGCGCGGGTGAAACCGCGGGCGAAAGGCTAGTCTGTCCGACAAATTGAATAGGCTACATTGCCAATTTAAAAAAATGAAGTCTGTCTTTTAACTGACCAATAAATTGTCAAGATCTTATCTAACTGCAATAAAAGTAGCTAACTGTTCCCTGTAAACATTTCTCAAACAACACTTTCCAATCAATCAACGCCATATCCACCTGCATTTACTTATAGACCGACAAACTTATCTGTTGTGGCCAAAATTGGAACTACGTGAAATGCAAGGGATCCCTTTTTTTCGCATAACTTTTTTTGTCATAATATAATTTGGCATAACGAGTTTGGCATAATTTTTTTTGTCATAATAATATTTTGTCATGATTGTCCTTTCGCATACTGTTTCATTAAGCATAAATATCGTTTAGACTAAATTTTTTTGCTATAATTTTGATTCGCATAAAATTTTTAGACGTATTGTTTTTTTGTCTACAAGTTATTATTGTGTAACAGTAGGTTAAGGTGCGGCGGGGGTGGCCCTTGGGCCACCCCTAAGCCGCGAACATGTTTATTTATAAAGGAAAAGTATTTCGAAAAGTTATGACTTTAGAATATTATGCTTAACAATTATTATGCTTAAAAAAGGTATGCCTAAAAAAACTATGCCTATAAAGTTATGCCAAAAGAATATTATGCGTAACTAATATTAGGATAAATAAAAGTATGCCATGTTAAATTATGACAAAAAAACTTATGCGTAAAAATAGGGAACCGAAATGCAATGCAAAAACGATATTTAATGACAGTTCTAAATAGATAGTAGCGACGCCGCCACCGGAACAGATAAGTTTGTCGGTCTATACAATCGAATTGCCCCTGCAGTTCCAATATACGGAGACATTCGTCTCGAGTGTTTGTTGGAAAAACACTTAACACGTACAGTTGGTAATAAATCTTTGGTACCGGGAGGGTGATTTGTAGCGGGCCCAATACTTGGTGATGAAATGGTCGCGCGCTGCCAGACTTAGAATTAGGTTCGCTTTAGGAATACGGAACTGGGGCGATGACGGAAAATGAAATACGTATTGTTGTTTATTTGAATTTGGTAAAAATATCTTATACCATGCTGTTTTACAGTACGAATAAGCCGGCTCGTTCGTACTGCCCTCTCACATAACACCATTGAACTACAATTACTTACGTAGTACTTGTTACTCAATGCATAACACCAGTGAGAAATAATAGTAACTACTATTGTGTTTCGTCTGGTTTGTGAGAGTACCGGAGCCCCACACCCCCCTTAAATGGCCGGCAACGCATCAGCGATCCCTCTGGTGTTGCAGATGTATTGTGTATGGGGGGCGGCGATTGCTTACCACCAGGCGACCCGCTGGCTCCCGCCGGTTTCCCGCCTCTGGCATAAAAAAAAAACAAGAATATATAGTGGTAATGTTTATCTATTGCACGTACACTAAGTGTAGTCACACAGAATGTGGTAAGCATATATTATAAAGGACTATATTTGATGATAGAAAAAAAACAATGAGTGTTTTCGAAACACCTGGGCCTCTAATACTATTTGATTACTAAAATAACTTTGAAATCACCATAATTTATGCAATTTCTTCTAAACAACAGATGAACAAAGACCCTCAACAGAGCCCGAAGAAAACTAAAAGTTATTATATAAATAATCCCCAAACTTGTATCTAAATATTTATATAAACAGAGATTAAAACTATAAAATGCTTAGTTCCGAATATCGGGTTGCGTGAAAATACATTTCAATTAATTATACAGTCTATTAATCCGTATTTATAGTGCAATTAAATCTTTATGGAGTTAATACGATTAATACGATGTTAGGCGCTTGACAGAATGGATCGAGTTCAGATGTGGGTGACATTTGAACTGTGAGTGAGATAGCCGCTTAATGTTGAACTCGGAATTGGCTATAAAACGAGGATTAAGCGTGCTTACAAAACAAATTACATCAGCAGTTGATTCAGACAAGAAAAAAATTTCTTTTTTTTATTCAAAATCAAAATCAATCAAAATCAAAATATGCTTTATTCAAATAGGCTTCAAAAAGGCACTTACGAATCGTCAGAAATAAAATAAAAAATATAGTGACTCTACCACCGGATTCGGAATGCAGTCATCTGTTGAGAAGAACCAACAAGAAACTCAACAGTTACTCCTTTCAATCGCCAATAAGGTTACAATAATACAATATACAATCTCCACTTTTATACTATAACTAAGTCATACAGTTTCGAGTAATTTTAGTAATTATAAATATTAATATTTTTTATACTACATCAGTTGGCAGCCCACCTGATGGTAAGCGGCCACTGCGGCCTATTCCATTGAGGGCACTTCACCAGGAAGCGTCACTCAATGTGCTGCCAGACTGTAGGCTCATCTGATCTTCGAACCTTTGATTTCAAGTGTACTGGCTCGCACATTAATTTTGCCGGAACACAGCCAGAGCTGTTATGGCGGCAGATTTCAACTGTAGTGGTAGCTAGCCAGTAAAAAGTCGGATTCTAAAAAACGGTGAAAATAAAATCAAAGGCTCGAAATAGAGATGAGCCTACAGTATGGCACCACATTGAATTTGAGCGACGCTTCCAGGTTAAGAAGCGGCCATTGCGGTCTATTACACTGTAATAGACCGCAATGGCCGCTTACCAACAGGTGGGCTGCGTGCCTTGCCAACTGAAATAGTATAAAAAACGACTACACTTACCAATCTTTTTTTTTTATTGCAATGTGTTTCGTACACCTGATGGTAAGCGTCACGTCTGCCCTTAGACAGTTCAGTGCCAAACAGTAACTAAGCAGTTACTGTCTGGCACCGCCCTGCGCCCGCTACACCGAGACGACAGTTATTAGGTCTCATATACCCAGTAATTTCACTAGCTTCAGTGCCTTTTCCCCGAAACACAGAAGTGCTTGACATACTTCTAATTTTTGGGGAAAAATCTGGCACTGCGGTGGTATCAACCTAGACGGCCCAGTACAGGAACCTACCACCTGGTACCAACAGGTGGGCTGCGTGCCCTGCCAACTGAAATAGTATAAAAAACGACTACACTTACCGATCGCTTAATAACTTTAATTATTGCGTCAACTTTCCTTATCTCAAGCGATGTGGCGACGCGTCAAAACAAACGATATTTGAGTTTTATGCAAATGCAGTGTTATTAATTGAGCTCCAGTTTCAAACCGACTGCGTATCTTGTTACAAATTAATTATTCCTTCGTTAAATGGAATAATATTAATTGATCTTGGAGTTTCTGCTTTTTTATGCATGTTTGTTATTTATTACGCAACGGTTAGAAATTTATTTAATGGTAGCTTAGAAGAGTAAATCACTTGTAAAGTAGACGGCCGAAATCTTGCTGTTTAGATAACCGGTAAATGTATAACATCATCTTATATTACAGATAAAGTAATTTAAGAGGTTAGTTCTTAAGAAATGCTTTCAGATTTCTGTATAATAATCATTATCATGTGAATATCATGACCATCAATTTCAGGGTCGTGATCAACCAATTTACAAGGAGAGCCGTCAATGTGATATTAATTAAATACCCTTTATTAAAAAACAAACTATCCAGTAAAGTCCGATAGTTACTCACAGAAGTTTAAAACAAAAACAAGCCTTAAAAACAATAAATTCGAACAAAATGAAAACTATCAACGGCACCAAAAGGTCGCCATTAACCGGTAGTAAGGCGGTAAAAACCGATAACTGCCGGTTACGACCGGTTCGCCGGACGCAAATTACTCCAGCCCACTTCACCCTATCATTTGCAGCCGCGCGTAATGTGACCGTACTCTGCGTGAAATTCAAACGATACCGCAGAATTTTGACCGGTACCTTCGAATAGTGGCTAAACCACTCAGGTTACAAAACCTAGGTCGTGAGTTCGATTCTCATTTCTGGTTAATGGTAGGATTCTACAGACTCCAACGGGCTAGCTACCGTTATGTCGGGCTCAATAGGCGACAGTCATTTGGTGGGATACCATAAAGACACAAAAAACATTTACAAAAATTGTCAACTGGACCAAATAGTTGCAAGTTTTACCGGTAAAAACCGATAAATGCCGGTAACGACCGGTTCGTTTGACGCAAATTACTTCAGCCCACTGCGCCCTATCATTTGCAGCCTCTTTGAAATTCACACGACCCTACAGAATGCGGACTAAGACGAAATTTAAATTCGGTCTATCTTTACTTAGACCATAATGTGTTAGCCGTTGGAGTTTCTGGTCGTAAGCTTGAAGTCCTAGGATTAATAGACAGATATCATCATCGGGCTTGTTAGTGCATTTAAGTTGAAGTACAGTAGATGGTAAATTAGCTGTTTTAATATTATGTATTTTGGGTCGATGGTTACCACCATAGAGAAAGAAAGTTAATTTATTATTTTTTACACAATTTTCAATAGCCGATTATCAACCGACTTTAAAAAAAAAGGAGAATCTAAACTGTGGTATGTATAAGAGGTTCGATGCGGCATAGCTACGATTTGCGTGACACAAAAAAAAATTAAAACAGCCTTTTAAGAACTAAAGATATATTTTTTTCTTCTTTGATAATTTCACATAAAATAAATCAGGTGACAGATTTCTGACTCAAGCGAATGAGACCCAAAACTTCTATAAAACTATTCACGCGTCATCACTTAAACTACACGGCATAATAATATGAACCCGTCAGTGCGGGCGAGCCGTGATCCCGACCGCCGCGTGTTGCGCACAGTTGGCGCGGGACGAATCTGACAGATAAGGGATCTCGGCGAAACTTGTCACTGATGGTTGGCTTGTTTTAAATTACGAGAGTGACAGACAGTCAAAACTAAGAGTGGAAATCGCCTTTTTAGATTCTATATTAAATTTAGTTATTTTATAACAGTTGGCACAGCACAGCCCACTTGATCGTACGGACGGTAAACGTCCACTGCGGCCTATTGCATAGGCTCCTCTAATCTTCGATCTATTAATATTAAATGCATTGTATAAAACATAACTATCGCTGAAACACAGCTAAAGATTTTACCTGTTGAGGTGGACTTTGAAAAGGTCCACACAAGGTGGGAATTAAAACAACACTCCACATTTTATGCTTCAAACGTCGTAACACTGTTCCGCAAAGGTGGTCAGTTGGTGGCAGAAATTATTCTGAATTCGCCTAGGGCGCTGCGCAAGCCGACACGGCACTAAAAAGTGTCTTGCTTGCGTCGTATCTAAGAAAGTGGTCACAAAAAGTGTCTTCGCCTGCGCAGGGAGGCATAATGGCATGTTTTTTTCCTTTTTTGTGTTGGCTTGGGGGGAGCAACGGTTTTCTTATCTTATGTTTAAATCTAGCCGTTTTGGCTAACAATAATTAATCCCTTTCGTGGGCCTAGGGCTTCATGCCTCTCTACTTCTATCAGTTCTAACTTACATTTTACGAGCACTTATTTGTGCCCTACCTTACTCTATATTTACTTACAATTTCGATCTCTACTCTACTTTTCCTTACTCTACATTTTTGTTACATCTATTTGATGCCCTTTCCTTATTTTCCATTCTACATTTTATTTTTATACTTAATACTTCTACTTTTATTGCACGTGTTTTGTGCTCTAATTTTCTTAACCATTTGATTTTGAAGAAAGCGTAATATTATGGTATTTGTGACCAGTATTCGACACAAGCCGTATGAGTTTCAAAACGTCTTTCCTCTAACTTGGGCCACACAAAGCCTGTATACACAAGAGAGGCGCGTGATCCGCTTCCTGTTAATTGCCGGAGTGGGACGCTGCAGCTGTCAACACTATCCATTGGGACATGTCCCGTGTCCCAGTCGGATAAAGTATTTTGTTTCTTTGTTAAATGGCAATGCTTTTAAGCTGGCGAAAAAAAAAGAAAAAAAAAGACAGATTTTGTCCCCGTTTGAGTTTTTGCTAGTGAGTGTTTCTTTGACTTTGACTTTATGTACGAATTTTACAAAAAAGTAAATAAATAATGTTTTTTCGTTCTTTCTTTTCGTTTTCTGGTACATACTATGCTTAGTTTGGGGTTAATTAGCGCAGCATGAATTATATTCAAATTCAAAGGTTTATTTAAGTCTAAATGAAATCCTATATGCCATTGATATTTAATTATATGAATAGATCTATATGCCTAGAAAATTTAGTGGTTTCAGTGCCAAGCCGTAATGTCGGGGTACAGGGTTCGATTCTCGAAAGGCGCAATAGCAAATAATGCTACTTATACGTCGTCTTTTAGTGAGAGTTCTGTAGTGCCCGGTCAAGCCTCCCCATTTTAACTAACAGAAAGGAACTGTCTGTAGCGTGTTTTTTTATTGCAATGTGTAACAAGACGAGCCCATCGTACACCTGATGGTAAGCGCCACGTCTGCCCTGTTCGTCCCACTGAACTTGCTGGTGGGACGAACGGGAATGAACCAGACAGACAGTTCAGTGCCAAACAGTAACTAAGCAGTTACTGTCTGGCACCGCCCTGCGCCTGCTACACCGAGACGACAGTTATTAGGTCTTATATACCCAGTATAATTTCACTAAGAAACATATAAATACATTTCCCTTTTCATTTCTTAATTTAATTAATCTTTGCCAATTTACCAAGAATAATGTAGGCGGTTTAATAAAATTATGAAAATTCTATCAACCAAGCTCTGATTAAACTCAAATGCTAATAGGTTGCCAAAATTTTTCTTATAATTACAACATTCTTCTTCATATAAAGAAAATAATAGTCTAAACCTGATATTCTTACGAGTATAATCTCAATACATCTAAAGCTTACATAATGCTTAATTAGCATCCTTTGTATGAAAAGTCTGAGAAAATGTTGACGTGAAACAAAACATATCGTATTACTTATAGTACAGGATCCCACTGCTCGATTCTGCAGGTATCTGTTTTTTTGATACAACTAATTTTAATTAATGAACGTTAAGGAAGTATGCAATGGATTAGGGATAGGTTGCCTATAAAAAAATAGCCGCAATTACCTGTAATTAATTTTGGTATATTATAAAATCATGGCAACCTCTGTTTGTGGCCATTTCCAACTGGCAACCATTGATTTTTGTTATTAGTATATATGAAACTTTAACTTTGTATTAAAAATTAAAAAAAAAACAGGAGTGGGTGAAGAATTATTTCTCTCTGGACATATCTCTGGACATTATTCACACAGCGCCATCTAGACCTAAACTAAGCATTAGCTTGTGCTATGGGTGCCAGACAACGGATAAACACTGATATATTTACCTGTTTACAGCTGGGCAACCCTAACGCTGCGGCTGACTGAGAGCTGCTGGCAACCATTTTTTTTTCAATTTGTGACATTATTATCCTTCAAATGTCTTAAAATTCATTGAAAAACACATAGTTGCAAGTTATATTAGCGAATTATACCAAAATTAATTACAGATAATTGCGGCTATTTTTTTACAGGCGACCTATTCCTAATCCATTGTACTTCCTTTACATTCATTTAAAATTAGTTGTTATCAAAAAAACAGATAACTGCAGAATCGAGCAGTGGGATCTTAGACTAATATAAACCTACGCTCAAAACATAACGTTGGTACAAAAGGCCTAATTACTGTAATATTGATTTTCGATCACACTCAAGAGGCTACAAACAAACGTATTGAGCATCATTAATTTCTGAAGGCTTTTTACGTACACATTGCTATAATGTTACTTTCTTTTCACATTTCTATGTAAAAAGAAACCTAATGATCTGAAGCTGCTTATGACTGAAAAAATATTGTGTACATTCACTGAAAACATCTACACATTTTTTTCATCTTTAGACTTTTTTTATATTGGAAAACATTACATACATTGATCTGACTCCAGAGTAAGAAGCGAAAGTATCAAATCAAAAAAATGAAATGACATGAAATGAAATAATTTATTAGTTTTTTTAAATACTTTTGCACGTCAATCTTTTTTTCCCTACCAGCACTTCGACGTCAATTGCCTGTTGAGAAAACAAGTTCCTCAAGAAACGAAACAGTTTGTCTTTTTCAAAGGTACCAGCTACATACCACAAATATATATACACAACCCGTCTGATGATAAGCGGCTACTGCGGCTTTTTTTTATTGCATTGTGTAACAAGACGGGCAGATGGTACACCTGGTGGTAAGCGCCTCGTCTGCCCTTAGACAGTTCAGTGCCAAACAGTAACTGTCTGGCACCGCCCTGCGCCCGCTACACCGAGAAGACAGTTATTAGGTCTCATATACCCAGTAATTTCACTAGCTTTATCCATTAAAGCTTATTCCATTTAAGTGGCATAGCCAGGAAGAGTCGCTTAATGTGCTGCCACTCTGTAGGCTCATCTAATCCCACATTAATATTGCCGGAACACAGCTAGAACTGTTAAATCTATCTATCTATCTATCTTCAGAGAAATAGAAGAGGGAGAATCTAAAACGAAATTCTAAACCAAGGAACCTTTAAAAGAAATCGAATACATTCTTCATAGAGTCATTTTCCTCACTGTCAAATAAACCTCTTATCAATTATCAGAAATCTGCCGCCATAACAGCTCTGGCTGAGTTCCGGCAATATTAATGTGGGAGCCAGTGCACTTGAAATCAGAGGCTCGAAGATCAGATGAGTCTACAGTCTGGCACATTGAACTACAATTACTAGCGTATAGAACCGACACCGCAAACAAAATTTTTGCGCGATGCTTTGTTGCCGTTACCATGGTTACGGCAACAACTCATTCAAGATCTATGAGATATGCATTTCGAACAAAACGCGTAAGCGCCTTGCTTTGCATGGCGTTTACGACGTTTTGGTCGCCAGAAAAATATACTCTGTAAGCAATCTATAGCGCTGCAAGTTTTATAGTTTGGTTAGACGACATCCGCTGTAGCAATACATCAGTCAGTCCAGTCATCATTTTGCGTCACATTTTTTGTTCTGTATAGCCTCTCTATACGTAGTACTTGTAACTCAATGGTCTGGCAGCACATTGAGGGATGTTTCCAGGTGAAGCGTCTCTCAGTGGAATAGGTCGCAGTGACCGCTTACCATCAGGTGTGCTGCGTGCCTGTCTGCCAACTGACCTAGTATAAAAAAAACTAACCAGTCCCAAAAGCTTGCACTTGATCTCAAGTATTAACAAAATTAACCAACCTAAAGATACCAGCAGCCTCCGAATCGAAGATACAGAAATGGACACCGTATCTTCATTTTACTAGAAAGATGTCTGCTTGTATAAAATCAAAAATGCACTTGCTCAACGCAGGTAAATCCTGCATTTGAAACCCGCAGAGATAGCATGTCCCGATATGAAATTGAAATACTCGGCGTTCTCGACAAATGCAATACAATATTCGTTCGCTGAAAGTCCAAGAGAGTTGGAACAATATGGAGAGACTGCAATGATATTGGGCTAGTTTCGATTGTTCTATTTGGTTTTAGGGACGGAGGTCAAGTTACCTGTTTTGTACAAGTGCATCGTCTATTGTAAATCTGCGTCTTATGCACTTCTGTAACAAATAAAGTGAAGTGAGAATAATCCAAGGTAACAGCTTATTAATGTCCCACTGCCGGGCAAAGACATTCAATATTGAAATCTAGTCAACGTCACAATGATGGATAGTTGGGTACTGCTGGATAGCATCACACGATTTAATCACCAAGCTGTGTCTGAAAAATTCGGTACAATATTTTTCACTTAGGAATTGACCCGAACCATAATTAGATGAATATTCGCCCAGGATTTGATGGGAATCGAACTCACGACCCTGGCGCATAGGGCAGGATCACTATCAAAGTAGCCATTGGACCAATCAGAACGTTTTATTTACTTTTAAGTGGTAGGAAAACCATGTTTATGTTTTAGATAATGTTGCAAAACCCAAAGAAGCAATACGTGTATGTTTACTTTATCTTTCACTGTAGCATTACGCAACGGCACATCCAACATGATTAATCCAGCAGCAATTATTTCCCAGTCAAAATAACCACATAACTGCTCTTTGATACAAACACGTCAGTGAATATCCAACACGGGCCGGCTCAATCGTGTCCGGTTAATTTGCACGCCAGTGTATGCTGCCGTCATACGCCTGTGGTCTCTGATTTAATAACTGTGCAGTACACTGTCGTTGGTCGAGACCTCATTACATGAAACAATTTTTAAAGGTCATCTCTCAATGGAACTGACTTTTTATGGCACTTTAATTTGGAGACCTTCACGCTGCCCTTAGGCCTCGGTCTCGAATTTCGCGGCAGCGGCAGCAGCGAGATGTTTTGTATGGAATCCAATAGACCCGTTCTCAAACCCAGTGGGGCGGGAGTGGGAGCGGCAACGCACGCAGGCGCACTGCAGTTCACTGCTTGACAGCATCGTACCGCTCTTGACGGCCCGCGTCAAGCGGTGACCGCAGTGCGCCTGCGTGCGCCGCCGCTCCCGCTACCGCCTCGCTACCACGAAAATCGAGGCCGAAGCCTTATGGTAAGCGGCCATTGCGGCGTATTCTATTGAAGAACACTTAGCCAGGAAGTGTCGCTCAATATGCCGCCATACTATAGGCTCTTATGATTTACAAACCTAATGATTCAATTCTACTTGCTCTCATATTAACATTGCTGGAACAAAGGCAGAGCTGTTATTAAGGCAGATTTCACCTGTGGTAGCTAACCAGTCACGCCATCAACCAAAGTTTCTTAAGAGTTATACCTCGATGATAACCCTGAATTTTATGTATTTTTTCATCAGCGTCTGGTCCATAAAGGTTACGTGTTCGTCTCAAGCATTTTTTATAATTTTATTTTATTTTGTAATGTTTTCATTATTCTCAACCATTTCACGAAATCAGTGAAGGGGCTCAAACGTGTCCGGTTAATTTGCACGACAGTGTATGCCGCGTCCGTCATGCGTCTGTCGCCTCTGATTTAATAACTACGCTACTCTGTCTATGACTACACTGTCGTTGGTTGAGACTTCATTAACATGAAATAATACTCTAAGATTGTTGACATAACAATTTCTTTTTGTGAATAGATGTGTTAACGGAATGTTTTTGTATAGTCATGATTCAATTGATCATGTTGTCCTGTTATGGATCGTTATAATTTTACTACTAGCACTTTTTAAAGTACATACGAGGTAAGTAAAAAAATGTTTTTCCCAGTAAACAATAATAAAATAACTTGCGTCTTCAAACAATCATTCAAATTTAATCGTCTCTGTGATTCTACAGGCACACGTACCAGAAAGTCTCTCAAAAACAAACAACTCCAATAAATATCAAACTGTTCCCAGTTAGCTCGGCCGCCAGTGTAGCGGCGACATCAATCAACACACGTCACAGAGCGCCCGGGGCTCCTAAACGTTTTTAGTTTAAAATTAATTGCTCAAGTAATTTCTTAGCAGAACAGGCATGTTTTAGTCGAGTTTGCTTAATGTTTTAGAATTTGTGATAATATATTTGTATGGTAGGTATTTTGGTAACTTTAGAACAGTTGGATTGTAGCTATGGAGTTTTCAGTGTGAACTTTTACCTTATGCCCCAGGGGTCGTGTGTTCGAATCCTACCTAGGACAAACACTTATGTGATGAACATTTGTGTTTGTTCTGTGTCTGGATGTTTATTTGTATATATTTGTGGTACCTTTGTTGTTTCTGATACCCATAACACAAGACGTGCTTACGCTACTTACTTTGGGGTCAGATGAATGTATGTGATGTTGTCCAATATTTATTTATTTATTTAAACCCACTGTAGGGCAAACTTCCGATTATTGAAATCAAGTTATCGTTACAATGATGGGTACCTATTGACTTAATCACCACGCTTGCCAAAGGCAGGCTAATAATCACAAACCCGAGCTGTTTCCGGAAAAACCGAGACAAAGTTAGCTCGACTCGGGAATTGAACCCGAACCCCTCGGCCTGGTACTTAAACTATTAGACCATCGAGACGTTGCTCTGTTTTGACTTGTACTTGGTTAAACAAACAAACACACTTTTGCATTTATAATGTGTGTATGCATGTATGTACCAAATCACTATACCGCTGACTCAGGCAAACAAAATGTAGATAGAACTCTTGACCTCTACTTTTGCAAACATTGCGCATCAATTGCATTGTAATTGCAAAACATTATTGTCAAATAAAATCATATAAAAATAACATAAATCATGTAATTTCTGTTGGCAGATCAACATGTTACCCACCTTTTTTCTATCTTATACGGTATTTACATGGAGTCGTCCATCTAGTTATAGATACTTTTAGTTATACAATAGTATAATAGAATGGACAAAAAAAATCTTGTTTGTTATACTGCGCAATATAAAATATTGGATTCGAAAAAAATAATAATAAAGGTTTGTTGCAGTTTCACCTACATACGAGTATAAAGCTTTATTCTCACTAGTTCGATTTCTAAATTAGATCCGTTAACTATTCTTAGCTATTGTGACTATGGATTTAAAAAGCTCTCCGACCAGACAGACCCAAGGTGGAAATCGAGATCCCAACCTACAGATAAATCTCTTATTGTCTTAACCACTGTTCCAAACAGTCAAAACAAAAAAACAAACTTGTAAAAAAGGACATTAAACGCAAACGTGGTTTTCAATAAACAGTCTAATTGATACCGTGATTTCCCAAACCAACCTGCCAACCCTAAAATGAGTAATGTCACATTTAATCCCTCCCCCGGCCATCTGTGGCAAACAACTCTCCGGGATAAATGAGTAATCTACGAAAAAGCCCGGCCACTTTGACATATTGTGTTGGCAACAATAGGATTTTTCATACAAATAGCTTTTGTCCAATAACAGGGAAAAACGACGTTTTGTAAACAGCGGTGGGGGGTTAGGGCTGATGAATTGGCGGTATTTTCGTAAAACAATACGTCAATTTTTGAATGTGTTAAGCTCGTGTGATTGAATAAGTCAAAGTCAAAATTTGACTACATAAGGGCACTTATTAGTCAATTAATATGCGATTCTACCGTTCGGAATGCTTTTCTATGTAGAAGAATTGCAGAGTACCAATAATATTTTAGCTCTCAAGCAATCTTTTAGGATTCTGCTTTAATTTACACTAAGGTACTAGATGAAATGACAAAACCGAGAGCATTGAGTAACAGGGTTTTATTAAGGTTGCAAAACTTGCAAATGAAATGTATTACCCTTCTTCATTTGTTTTTTTTAAGGTGAATTTAGTCTTTTTCATTATTAAGATGTTCTACCAGGGTTTTGATTTTGAACTGTTCCTATTCTCAAGACCTGTAATGATTAACTTTAGTTCAATAATGTGTTTGTATTTAAGCTGTATTTCTAGTAAAAATCTCTACGTAGTGGGCCATGATTCGGTTACACTGAAATAAAAATAAATATACTTCGAATATTGTCAACCCTATCGAGAGAGGTGGAAAAAAATCGGCGGGCCTCCTCACAAATCGTAAATTTCTCGAATAGGAAAATATTGCGCGGGTTATTTGGACGCAAACACGGAAAACGTTTTGAAGAATTCGTCTTTGAGTTACGTTTTGCTTTGATTTTTTTTCCGCCTGTATTCTGAGGAGGCGCCTTGAGATTGCCTTATGCTTAGTGGAGGTGACGTTTTTCTGTAGTTTGAACCTGCCATTAAGATAACAAAACTCATTACGAGTTTAGTTTATTGTTCTCTACAAACTTCAAATAGAACGGCAGACAGACTACAAAGTTCCAATATTGGTTTGATAGTTTCAGTTGAACAAATAAACAAAGAAATGTTTATCTTTTAACGATTTATTTTATTTTATATTTTATAAACATACATATCGTATTAAAAAGATAATTACTACAATAAACCAAGTCATATAAGCCGGTTCTTCTTTCAAAACAAAAAAAAGTAAGAACACAGCATATTTTATAACACAAATGAGCAGAGGCAGTTTTAAAATTTAAACACGAGAGTGCCGTTACTTATAACGTAAAAAACAATAAAAATGAAAGATTTATGTTTAGCTAACACTTTGACCTTAACTTATTATTAAAGCAAAATGAAGAGCACTTAGGAAAACGCCAACGGATTAGTTAATACCTAACCCACTTGAGTTTAGTTTAAACACCTGATGTATACATTAACACCGGTATGAGACATCTCAATCCTCAAGTGGCCAAACTCGACTCCACTCAACAATGGTTACCACTTTAAATTCGAACTTAGTTGAGGACCAATTAAGAATATCGATTTGGTAGTTCAAGAACTCTCGAGCACACCTAACCTCTATTGAGTATCGCGTTATTGACGGTAGATGACATTGCATGCCAATGTAAGACGATGCTTTGAACGTCGTATTTAGTCGATATTTGATTAATGTGTTAATGTACATTTGATTTAGTGGAGTAGAACACAATGACATTTTTAGATAACTTCTCATAATCATTGCTTTATTTACTATTACGTGTTGAGTGGCATTTGAGAAAGAGTTTAAGGCTTTATAAAATTACTGTAATGGGTTAGAATTCTAGCTGTTTTATTTTCTTCTAGGTCTATATAAATACACTTATTTGGAAAACATAGCAGGATATAGAGAGGCGGGCTAATTGTAACGACGATTATGATGGCATAAACAAATATTTTACTCTAACTTCGACGGTAAAGAAACTTATTAGATATTGGAGGATACTCTAATTTCGAGGAAGATACTCAAGGCTCAAGCAAACAACTGAGTTAGAATACATTTGTCAGTCGTTTCGAGTGTTTATAATTTCGCTCGTCACTTCAGTGTGAATGGTTTTTCCATCAGCTAAAAGGCTGAAACGGAGTAACAAAAGAGCTTCCTTATCGGATAAATTGCGAAGTCCTTAGCTTAATAATGATTATTTGGATCACAGTGGTGTATTTTAATTTGCAAAGCAGCGGTTTTGAGGGATACGACAAAATTATTATAATGGACATGAAATGGTTTTTTTTACCAGACTTTAAAATGGTTTCTTCTCAATAGGCTTTTTTCGCTATTATTTTCTCAATTACTTTCATTGTATCGTTATCACGATAAGTAAAAATTATAAAAACTTTTAACAAAATATAGAAAAGAAAAGAAGGCTTCACATTTTGCATTGAAAGGAGGGCACACGCCTGAGATTTAGTTGCATGATAAGTAAAAACAATGAAAACTTTTTGATAAACTAGGTACTATAACTTTGAAGTTAATGAGGATTTTTTTTTTAATAACATAGATACTTACGATATTTTTGTCAGTCAAGAAGTGTGGCACAAGTACGACTTACTTAGGTACCTTTAGAGGAAGACCCCAAAATTTAATTTCAGAAAGATAACTTAATATCAATATTATGAATATTGATAAAAAAATCTAAAACTCTGACAGTCATATTACATTCAAAGTAATTGACATTTCAAAACCACAAAGAAAAATAAATGATTCAACTAAGTTAGCATCAAAATAAATATGGAGATTCGAAAAAAACATTCAAACAAAAATGTAAACGGGAAGTGTAAAATAAAAATATTTTACTTTCGATAGGGACATTTTGTCCCGAAAACGTCGCTTCCTGTATTGTTATCGATACTTTTTGTGTTGGGACAAAAAATCCCAAGCGTAGAAATACCTGTGTAGTAACATCGGTAGCCGATGGACGGTTAGATAAGAATCTATTGGTAGGGCTGTGAATAATATTTTTTATTTACCCAGAGGTCGCGGGTTCGATCCCCGTACGGTACAAACATTTGTGTGCATGAACATGTCTGTTTATATCGGTCTGGGTGTTTCTATATCCGTTGTCTAGCACTCATAGCACAATCTCATGCTTAGTTCTGGCTAGATGGCGCTGTGTGAATATTGTCCAGAGATATTATTTATTTATTAATTATTTTGACCACCGAGTTTATGACTTGGTGCATAACATAACACTGAACTGTGGCTTGGTAAAAATGGACATAACTTTTGATCAATTAGAAACAAAGCTCTCTGACCGTCATAAAATAATAATATATTGTAAAAAATAACATAAATAAACAAAAATTAAGAAAAGTTTTGATTGAGAAAATACTAAAAATTTATTTATTTGGGTTAGCGTTGAAATATTATTATTATGAACTACCAATAAGGTTAAGTTATTCGAAACTGTACCAAACGTTTCAGTTTGAATTGCATACCAAAAAGTAACTGCTGGCGAAAACAGATGAAAATACTTTTGAAATGAAGTATGAAAGTTTTATTTTTTTTAATTGTGTGGCAACTGTTTTACATTATTTTTTATTATTGTCAATTATTGTACATTTATAGTGATTTAGTCTTTTTAAACTATAGTTTTTTTAATACTTCAGCAAGGTAAACAATTCTAAACATTCTTTATGACAACCCGAAACGGAGTTTATTTTTATACTACAAACAATCAGTATCCAACAACAGCTAAAACCTCAATCATGTATGGTTATCAATCAAAATCTGTTAACAGCCAGCCCTACAAAATCGGTCCACCGATACTATTTTAATTAGAGACAGCGTAGGTGTGACAGCGGCACTGCCGCGTTACTTCTGTTTGTTTTAAATTTAAATTAAATTCTTCGCCGGCGATAGTTCGTGCGACTGGCACTTAAATTACGCGCCCACTTCCACCGATGGTCGTTCGTGGACACGTAGGCAGTTTAGGGTTAAATTTAATAATAGGAATAGTTCTGGGCTTAGTACAAAACTGTCCCTTCGCATTTAAATTAATAGACAGTATTCACTTGTTGGTTATTATCAGCCTATTTATTTTAACTGGACACACACATTTTACCGTGATAAAGTACAAATATAATTTTTGATGTAATAATAATTTTTTTGCTATTAAGTACTTTATATTTTTGTTGGTACTCACCAGTAATAGTAAAATTGCACTGTTAATTAAACTTTCAGAACATTCTGAATGTGTATAATATAATTGTTTTTTAAACCGATATTTTTATTTTGTTTTCAGGTAAGCATTTCACCGAATATACTCAAGTGACATCTACAGTTTAAAGTAGTAAGTACTTATAGTCAACGCCAAAGGTTTTTAATCAATACACGCTAGAGAAAAATAGGCACTTAACTAGTAAAAATAAGATTCAATCACTGTGTTCTACTGTTTCCATCAAAATCAAAATCCGCCAAGTCCGCCTTTTGTACTCAAATGTGGTCAATAAAGTTTTAATATAAAAATAAATATTTTACAATGATACATTTCACAAACCGCGCCAAAAAATCTACGCTCTTATTTTTTCCCTTCCAAATATCCTCATATAATCCTGGGTCCTTTAAGGAGGGCGTGAAAAGGCATTCATACAAGCCTTCAAGATGAGGGTGACAAGTGCAATTACAGTTATACTTGTATTTGGACCTTAATATTGTAGAGTAAGAAAAGCTTCACATAAAGGAACGTGCTTCATACTCTAAAAGTACTCGTACATACGAGTATTCATATAAATCTTTTTGAAGCGCTTTGTTACTATCTACTTAGTGTGGGTACGATTTTTGCGGAGAAAAATGCACCAGCGGATAATGCCTTTCGGGTGTGAATGGAAAACCCGGCGAGTTTAGTGGGTAGTGGGACGTCTTAAGTATTGAGTGTTTTTTTATAACGGAAGCAGTCAGGATGACCTTCACCTGATGGTAAGCGAATGTAAGGTCCAAATTAATATAAAGTTGACTCGCTCAATAGAATATAGTACCCATTATTGTACCCTGAAGGCCTGCTGAGATGCCGCTTTACGCGAGGAAGGAAACACGTGAGCCGGAAGGGCATTCCATGACTTAATGGCACGGGGTAAAAAAGAGGAACCATACCTCTTGGTACGGAGTTCTTGCTAGCCTGTTGAGTGCGCACGGTACCCTAAAGCATACTATTAAAAAAAAAGGCTAGCAAACCCACTAGACTCTCTTGGTTTTACCTTAACATCCAAAAGGGTCGATTCGCTACCCGCTTTGTGGCAATTGACTGGCCCATAAGGATGGCGATCTGAGATTGATTAATCGCAGAATCGATTTTTCGAGCCAAAAAGATCGATTTATTAAATCGATAGTATTACTAAATCGATTCAGTGAATCGATATAAATCACCCTTGAAAATGGACCTAGACTTTTTTTGTGAATCGATTTATCATTTATCAGGTTACGATTCGAATCGATCTGAAAATAGATCTTTTTCGGAAAGAATCGCCATCCCTACCGGTCCATCTTTCCAGAATTTAGCAAGATGTGTTATTACATTGCAACTGCGATAGGTTGGTGGTAAATAAAATAAAATATATTTCAAGACTTATATTTTCCTCATATCTTCCTAACTCAACGTCCAACCTATCAATGCTTCAATTATTTTCTAGCATTCGCCTAATCCGTCAAATTTTAAATAATGTTTTATTTTTCTTTCTGTATCGCTCCATGGAGTACGCCGTTGGTTGCCAGTGTCACATCTCCCCTCCGCTCCGTTGAGGGTCGAGGCACTGCCCAGGAGAGATGCCTATGGTTCAACTTCAGCCATCAAAGTTCATTGATGACCGTCCCCTGGCTACCGCAGTGGCTCTGCTTCCAACGACATTCTCCATTTGAAGCACCTGAATCAGAAAACAATTTTTTTTTAAAGACAGTGCTAGGATACCTTATATGCCATGCCTTTTACTAAAAAGCCACCCATGATAGAGGCAAGTCAATAATAAAGCGCAAAAAAAAAACATAACCCTACAGCCAAAGTCCATGATTAATATAAAATTCAAAAACTTAAATTTCAAATAATGATCAACACGAAGTCTCACCTCTGCGATGGGTTCGTTAGGCAAAAACCTAACAAAAAGCCTACCGATGGCATATACGCTACCTAACTAAACCTATCTGATATCCCTAATCTCAGCTTTACACAACCATTAATTCTATAAATCAAAGGGCACATCGCAACACGGGATACGTCATGAGCATGGGCCAATTGATCAACATCTCCCATTACAACCCTTGCATAAGCTAAAAAAAAAATTAAATTAACCATCAGAGTTGATATCCTATCCAACCATCCTTTACCTAACCCATCAACACAGTTGATGATCTATTCTTCTATCCCCTTCTCCCCTATGGGAGAGACAGGGTCACTGTGTCAATCCTCCTCTGCAATCACAAACACCGCCAGTAATAACTTCATCTAACAGCTGGAGACCAACCAAATCCCCTCCTCCTCCTTATAGGAAATGAAGGATTGCCGTCAGAGAAATCATCACAACAATGCTTAAACAATCGAACACCCTAGCGATACACCTTTATAAAAACGGCCCTTCTTCATCAAAGACGTGCTGCGATGTTGCACTCCATTTTGAACTTGTATCTCGGAGGGTAGCACAGCTCCTCCGGTAACAAACTTCTATTTTCCACAACTTCATAGCAGTAGCGCTCCACATGAAACACATTTATTATATTAATATTTACAAAACACTACATATATACAAATATACAAACAAAGATAAAATTCATATTCACAATTGACTCCTACTAAAGAACTTTTTCATCCTGTTCACATGAACTAATTGCAATCTACTCCGATTATTATTATATTTCCTGACTAAATAATTCAAATTATTCAATCTTCTTACCACTAAGTATGGACCTTTAAATAAACGCAATAATTTAAATGTTCTGCCTACACGCCTAATAGGAGTATATAACATTATTAACTCACCCTCATTGAAACAAACTTGCTTAGCTTTCTTATCATAATTACGTTTTTGAGTCCTCTGAGCATCTCTTATATTTTCAACAGCCAAACGGGTAATTTGTCTCTTAAACTCACATTTCTGTTCCACAGTCATTATGTTGTTCACATTCCGTCTCAATAAAATGTCTGATTGAATCTTCGGTTCTTGTCCAAAAACTAGTACGTACGGTGCCATACCAGTTGATGCATGCTTACTAGTATTATAAACGTATAATAAATCCTGTAAATGATTACACCAATTAGACTGATCCTCACTCACATATTTCGACAACATGTCCAACAATGTGCGAATCTGACGTTCGACAAGCGCATTTCCCTGCGGATGTAAAACACTTGAATGCCTTAACAAACTCCCATACCTCCTCACTACCTCAGCCACTACTCTGGACGTAAACACAGAGCCCCTATCCGTGATTATTTCCTTTACAGCTCCGAATCTGCAATAGATTTCTTCCCTCAAAAACCTAGCTATAACTTCACCAGTTACCTTGGGTACTGCTTTGGCAACAACGTACTTCGACACATAATCAATTGCCACAATTATATATTTATTTCCACTGCTAGACCGTTTAATCGGACCCAACACATCGACGCCGATTTTTTCAAAAATTTCGTCAACAATGACAGACGTCAACGGGGCAACTTTCAAACATTTTTTTCGTTCTTGACATAATAGACAAGACTTTACATATCTTTCAACCTCTTTCTCAGCTCCTTTCATGAAATACCTATCTTTGAACCTCGCATACGTTTTATACACTCCCAAATGGCCACCCGTCCATACATCATCATGCAACTCCTGCATGCATCTTTCAAAAAGCGACCTTGGCAAAACTAATAACTCCCCATCCGAACCATCCTGTCTTCTTACCCGTTTATACAAAATTCCATTAATCACACAAAAATTATTAGAATTATCACGACTCTGTATTCTAGCCAACATGTAAGAACAAAACTCGTCTCTTGTTTGGTGCTGTTGTATATCAGGAATATTCAACGCATACACCTGCAAACCATCTTCTTGCTCTACCTTTTGTAACCCAGCCGGTTCACCTTCACACAACGGATTCCTACTCAAAAAATCCGCTACCACATTTTCCTTACCCTTACAATAGACAATGTCAAAATCCCACGCTTGGATTGCTAACGCCCACCTAGCAAGCCTTCCCGCATGTTCCCTATTACTGCGTAACCATATCAACGCTTTATGATCCGTCACCACCTGGAATTTTTGACCCCACAAATAGTGTTTAAAATAATTAATAGCCCAAATGAGCGCTAAACATTCCTTCTCCGTAATCGCATACCTCTCTTCTGCTGCCGACAATTTCCTAGAGGCATATGCTATCGGTCTCATACTCTCCCTTCCTTGCATTAAACATGCACCGACAGCCTTATCACTCGCATCTACAAACAACCTCGTAACAACTCCTTCATCCGATGAAAAATATGCTAACACTGAACCATTACACATATGACTTTTCAATGCCTCAAACGCCAACTGCTGCTCTTCACCCCAATGAAATTTCACTCCTTTCTTTAATAGATTTGTCATCGGTAACGCCAACTGCGAAAAGTTATCTATAAACTTTCTATAATAAGAAAATAAACCTAACACCGACCTTAACCCCTTTAAATCATTTGGCGGCCTAACCATCCTCATTGCAGTGACTTTCGCTGGGTCTGGTCCAATTCCTTTCGCTGAAACCTTGTGTCCTAAAACAATTACCTCTTTATAACCAAATTTACACTTCGACGGCTTCAGTGTGAGATTCGCCTCCTGCAACCTCTTAAGGACTGACTCCAAAGCCATCACAAATTCCTCATATGTCTTTGCAAATACTAAAATATTGTCAACATAGACAATCGCACACCTATACTTAAGTCCTGCAAGAACTTTATCCATGACTCTCTGAAATACAGCCTGACTTGTCTTCAACCCGAACGGTAGAACATTGAACTCAAACAACCCACAATGCGTGATAAAAGCCGTTTTTTCTTTTCCTTCACCTAAGCTTAATTGCCAATACCCGGAATTCATATCGATATCTGCGAAATAACATGCCCCTTCTAAATAACCTAACAAATCGTCTACACGAGGTATCGGATAAGAGTCCACCTTCACCTTCTTATTCAACGCACGATAGTCGACACAAAACCTAACTGATCCATCGGGCTTGTTCACTAACACCACAGGTGACGCGTACGGACTTCGTGACTCCTGGATGACCCCATTCTCCAACATCTCCTTCACTTGTTCTTCAATAAGATACCTCTGTTTCAATGAAACCCTATATGGCGGTTTATGAACTGGTTCTTCATCCAAAGTTTGAACTGGGACATACGACTCAGAATACCTGCCAAGTTCTTTCGTTGAAAACGAAAAAGATGTCCTATACCTCATCAATAAATTATTTATTATATTATATTTATAAACTGTGGTTTTAAACTTCGTTTCACATGCGTGAAGGCGATACTTTGAATCTTGGCATGCAACTCTTTGTCTACAGCTCTTGCTAGAGAACAGTAATCAAGTTACAACAAGTTTTCAAGAGCATACAAAGATCAAAGCGTCGAAAGAGGAGTGAATTCCAGAACTTAAGTAGGTAAGGCACACCCCCTCCTTTCCACAAGATATGCCAAAGCATTTATCGGGAGCCACAATTTATTTAGCGCTCCCCGTTTAAGGGGAAGCCTCTTAAAATATGACCATAATAATTTTTGCCAACGAAAATTCTGGCCGAACAATTTGTTCTTAATAAGGGTTATCGTTTTAATAAAGGCGTTGGGTTTGACGGCTTCCGTTCTGGAATGAACACGGTTAATTAAAATATCAGGGTTTTTTTTTAGAAATTTGCGACTTTGTTTAGATTCGTAATACCCGTCATTATTTTGGCATGTAAACGTGGAAAACGTTTTATTAAAGATTAAGAAACATGTCAGTGTATTTTAAAATAAAATATTGTTTTTAGATAATAATTATTACGTACATTGTTTAGAAAACGTGTGATGGTTATCTATACTATGTAATATTATAAAGAGGAAAGATTTGATTATTTGTTTGTAGGCTCCGAAACTAATGAACGGATTTGGAAAATTTTTTCACTGTTAGAAAGCTACACTATTCCCGGGTGATCTGATACTCTTGATCCCAGAAATGTCAAAAAAAGGATTTTGCAAGCCTTCCAGCCAGCAGCTTCGCATGCGTGGTCTACAAGTGACCTTTTCTAGGATAAGAAGCTTATTTTACTCTCTAGTTCCTATTAATATACCAGCGGCCCAAGTAAGGTAAGGTTGCCAGTGCGTCCACTTTTCTGTTCAAAAGAAAGCAAAAAGAAGTTAGAAGAAGCAAAAAAAGCCTTGCCAACCAAAAAAATATCTTCTGATATATTTTCTTTTTTCAAAGTCTTACCCTTAACATTGTCAGTTTAATCGATACCTGTCACCTGCAGGGAGCTGATGTAATTATGTTCTTAGCGGCTTTGAAAATATGCGTTGTTTATAATATAATTTGTTATAATACGACCGGATAAAGATTGAATACACTGGTGGTAACATTGGTGTTGTGGTAGAAAAGTTTGCTGGTAAAATTACGGTTTGCGCTTTGTTCAGTGTTCAGATCTAGTCAGAGAACACTTGCACCATAGTCCAGGCAAATCCAATTATTTTTAAGCGACTGCCATCTGTTATATTATATAATATAAAACTCAAAAGTGACTGACTGACTGACTGATATAGATATCTATCAACACACAGCCCAAACTACTGGACGGATCGGGCTGAAATTTGACATGCAGGTAGATGTTATGACGTAGGCATTCGATTTTGATCAATTCCTACGGGAACGGGAACCACGCGGGTGAAACCGCGGGCGCCCGCTGGTATTATATAAAGGTCACTTGCCTTGTAACATAACTAGTAACTTTTATTTTTTATTAAAACATCCTGAAATAAAAAACAGAAATCATAGCTTACTTCAACGAAAATTTTCCAGTAAAATACACTTCTTTGCAATGTCCTTTTATAATTCACTAGCCTTCCGCCCGCGGTTTTACCCACGCGTAATTTCTTTTTTCAAATATCCCGCGGGAATGAGACGTTTCCCGTAGGAATTTTATAGCCTATGTCCTATGTCCTATTCCGGGTAATAAACTATACGTGTACCAAATTTCCTCTAAATCCGTTCAGCCGTTTAGGCGTGATTGAGTAACAAACACCCAAACATCCAAACATCTAAACTAAACATCCAGACTTTCGCATTTATAATATTAGTAGGATATAGCACGGGCAGTAAATATCAGAGTTTGTTCACCGATTAACCTTAAGATTTGTGGACCAACTTGCCGGATGCCTTTTTAGGGATACGTAATAAAGATTTAAAATGTCTCCTTAAATGTCATATTAATTTCCATTACTACTACCTTAGGAAAAGGGACTCAATTTTATTTAGCTGTTCTGGTAGAAAATTGTGCGATTGTATTGTATTTTTGTAGTGGTAGAGCCATGCTGTTTTACAGTACGAATGGGCCGGCTCGTCCGGGGAAGTACAACGATCTCACATAACACCAGCGTGAAATAATAGTGACTACTACTGTGTTTTGTCTGGTCTGTGAGAGTGCCGGAGGCTCACACCTTTAAAAAGGCCGGCAACGCATCAGCGATCCCTCTGGTGGGGGGATTCTTCGTTTGACACCGGTCCCGAATACACCGCGGTGTCATAGTCCTTATTTCAACCGCATAAAGACTATGACAGCGCGGTGTATTCGGGACCGGGGTCAAACGACGAATCCCCCTCTGGTGTTGCAGGTGTCCATGGGCGGCGGTGATTGCTTACCATCAGGCGACCCGCTGGCTCGTTTGCCGCTTCTAACATAAAAAAATGATACTGTCAAGTAAAGCTTGCTACGCATTTGAATTTTAAATTACACGTTTCTTCTGTAAAAGTGATTGAAACGAAATTAAATGACACGTGAATCAAGATTAAATAAAAAATGGGACCTTCAAAAATCCTGTCGTGCCACTCTTAGCCCGTTTTTTAATTTGTCACAAAAACCGGAGCAGATTTTTGTTTGATAAATGTTACTTTCCACTCTTTCCAGTTATGAAGCTTTAAGGGCTATTACGAAGGGAATAAATTAAGAGGAAAGCGCTTAGAATTACCAGCATTGCGACTTTTACTTCGGTTGCCTTACCTGTAACAACAGTTTTAGGTATTGGGTTTGTCAAGTATTCATCTGTTTACTAAAGTAATATCGTTTTTTATTTTTGTTGATAAACTATTAGATAAAGGTCTCATTGGTCCAGTGATTTAGGGCTTGGCCATGATCACAGGGTTTAACTCCCGTGTCTAACACAGCTCAAGTTTACCAGGTGGTAGGTTCCAGTACTGGACCGTCTAGGTGGGTACCACTGCAGTGCCAGATATTTTCCCGTGAAATAGAAGTGTGTCAAGCACTTTAGTGTTTCGGGGAAAGGGCACTGAAGCTAGTGAAATTACTGGGTATAATATGAGACCTAAAAACTGTCATCTCGGTGTAGCGGGCGCAGGGTGGTGCCAGACAGTAACTTAAGGGAGACGTAGCGCTTACCATAAGGTGAACGATCTGCTCGTCTTGTTACACATTGCAATTAATAAAAGTTGTGATCATCCATCCGCATTTGCTAAGCGTTTCGATTAAGCCTGTTCCCATTATTGTATTTATGACTATATTTCAATGATGGAAGTCCTTGCCTTGCAGTGAGACATTAAAAGGCTGATACTTTTTAGGTTTAATAAAACAAACTTAACGTTAATGCTATAGAGGCTGAAAATAGTTATATTCGGTTAATATTCATGCAACACATAATGACATTAAAAAGTTACATTATAAGGATAAACCTTCACATCCACCAGATTAATATACATCTTTTTCTCGATAATAAATCTATTACGAAAAGAATTTAGAAATAGATACGTCCTATATCCAGACGGATTGAATCGGGAGTAAGCCAGTCGCAAACGTGTGCTCGTGTGGGCATAATTAGGGGCTTGACAGACGACGCTCGTCCAAGGAAGAAATACCTAACGAACCGTAAATTAAAATATTCTGTAATCATGTACGCTTTAGAAATGTTCTTCTGAATCGTAAATTAACAATTTTACAAAATCCATCCTACCACTGACTTTGGAAAGTTGATCTATTCTGAAAAACCGGCCAACAACTAGATAGTTACTTTTTTATTCACCATAAATTTTACAGTATTTATCAATTGAATTTCCATTTTGAAGTACATAAATTTCGACCGCTTCGGTGAAACACTGGCTAAGCCGCTCGGGTTATAAAACTCGGAGGTCGTTGGTTCGATTCCCACTTTGGGTCTGGTTGGTGGTAGGGCTTTTTCAGAGTCCAACTGGGTAGCTACCCACAGGTGAAATCTGCCGCCATTACAGCCAGTGCATTAAAAAAAATCAAAGGCTCGAAGATCTGATGAGCAAAATACAGTCTGGCAGCACATTGAGCGACGCTGGTGAAGTGTCCCTCAATGGAATAGGCCGCAGTGACCGCTTACCATCAGGAGGGCTACGTGCCTGTCTGCCAACTGACCTAGTATAAAAAAATATAGATTGGCTCCCAATCAACCAATCCCCAAACCCAAGTGACACACACTATGTGTGAGTCGTCATTATCAGAGGTAAGTGATGTCACAATGTCACTGGAAGCTGTATAATATTGTAATATCCTACTGGGTTTTATTAGGATAATATCTGGATCCCAATTAGCTGATAATAATTAACTTAAAACTGGTACTCCTACTTTTATTCCCCTCCTATCTCTACTTGGAAGCATTAACATATTAACATCTTATATCTTTATACTATCTTTATACTACTTTTACCATTAGAAGTGCGTACAAAATTACAAGAACAAACTTACTTATCCAAACGCAGATTATCTTGCCACCATTATGTTTTGAAATTCCATTAAACTACGCAAACTTAGACCACAACCTGCAAAGTCTGATATGTAATATTTCTCGACGCAAAAGGAGTATGAATACTCTGGTTATTAGGTAGGTACTTGAATAAATGATCTGTTGCGTTATTTAATACCATTATTTTTTTCGGAGGAGAATGCGTTTACGAACCATAAGCGCAGGCTAGCTAGACCCGCGGCCGTGTGTGGGACTCGTGACTTAAGTGTCCACTACCCACTAAACTCCCACGGTTTCCCCTTCACACCCTATTGGGACGAGCCGGTGCCAGCCTTGTGACTATTGACCAGCCCATCCCCGGTTACCTTTACTTGAGAGGCCTCAAGTCAGGTTGGGGCCTAGGGTCGTTATTAAATACGCACTACGTTTCAAGCCAATATAAGATAAACTACGATGAAGCAGTGAATTTTGGCCAATCTTTACAATGAACCAACTGCGCAGGATTAGCCAAACAGTAAAATTTCGAGTACATTTATAAATTTATTAGTATATCTTATAAACCATTATTATATAGAGTATGACGACTTATAAGTGTTTTTTAACTGTGTTTTTGTTGGTATCGATTTTTGAAATCGCATAACACATGCTCGTTTGCTTTTTCTTTGATAAAAAAGTAAACCAAAACAAAAACATATCAGAATTTCTTTTTTCAAGTTCGAATATAAAAGTGGCACAGTTACCAGAAGCCGTGATGTATGGGTCCCAAGAGATCGCGCTTGCCAACTGGCATTTAGCCTCCAAGGTCTTTATTTATTGCAACTGTTTCTTTTACTGAAGCCTTCATAAATGATTCGTTTTCATGTATTTTATAAACTTGTATCAGTTTTTTTTTTGTAAATTTTCTATACTCGATAATTTGTTGCTAAACTATCGATAAAGTATCGATTATTATAGATATCCTGTTGTTTAGTAACACTATTGACCAGGCTGTAATAACGTTCTACGCAAAAAAGTATCTGGCCAGTTTTGGCTTCACATTAGTAATTATTTGGGATTAAATTAATGGGTATTTAACTATTTACCAAGATGGGTCATGACTTGGTGGAGTTTCTGTGAGAATCAGTACTGGACCGTTAGACCGACCGCAAACATTGTTCAGATTTGTCACACTTTGTGCAACACTAAATCTTCAAGTATTGAAATATTCATTAAAAAGTACATAGTTTTAAATAATATTTTACGAATTTTCCCAGCGTTTTGTATCTAGCAATATTGTATCTAGTGGAATGAACATTCATCCATTGTCTCGAGTTTTCGTGTCTAGTACCTATCTATAATATGAGAAGGATGAACGACCAAACGTTACTTTATCCGTTTGAATAATAAAGATTTAAAACAAATACGTAACAGGAAATCTTCAAACACGGCAAACTAAGCTATTTACCTATTTAGTCGCTCGCTCCACGTTAGTTCACACCCAAAATGCATACAAGTGCATACAAAAATGCGCTTCGTGTTATGACTCGGCACATTCTTTGGACGATAAGAATAAGTCAGTTTGTTTATCGATTTTGAAATCTCACATATGGAGGAAGTTTACACAGATGTTATCATCGGTATTAATTCATACCTATCATTATAAATGCGAAAGTACGTCTGTCTTTTTGTTACGCTTTCAATCTAAACCACTGAACTGATTTTAATGAAATTTGGTAAATACATAGACTAAAGTAAGATGACTTTTCTCCTGAGGTATTGCTTAGTCAAAATTAAAGCGTTTTTATTTCTCTCCTTACGTCAAAACGGAGCAACCATCAACGTTGGTTTTGTGTTTGTTTTTGTTGTAAGTATGATAAACTATTTACGTGGGAACGTATACAGGCTGATGATGATGATGATGATAATAAACTATAAAGTTCTGGATAACGTCGAGTACTCAACGTAGGCATAGCCACGGGCAGGAGGCTAGTAGGTACTATTATAATTAGCGCTCATAAAATATTATCCTATGTAATTATTACTGCCGAAATGAAAAACAAAAATGTGAGGGGCTCGGAACTTAGGCGTTCATTCCAGTATCCATAGCTTGTCAAATCGTATGGGGTGAGTGACGCCATGGTCCCCAATGATCTCGTGGTGACGGTGAGAAGGTACTGGGAGTTCAGTGGGTAGTTCCCCTGCCGGTGCCTCGTCCAACCTAAGGGCTGGGTGGTGCAGCGGGTGAGATGGAGAGTCTCACATGTCCTCACTCCAACCACCAACGGGGTGGGTAGCAATGCGTAAATACATTCTCGCAGTATAAAAAAGCTTGTCAAATCGTAATGACGAACCCAAGCTGTGTAAAAGCCAACAAGGCGTTTATTGCGGACCATTCATTAATGGGATATTAAATATTTTCGCACGTAATCATAAAGCGATATAGGAAAACGTTCAAGAGCTTTTAGCAAATAAATTTTGTTTGCATTGCTTTTACGTTCACAGATAAGGTATCATAAGTGCTTCTAATGACATAGTTATGTTTTTATTCGTAGATAAAACGGTTAAAGAGATTATTTATACTAGTATTTTCCTTTGTCTGAATGTTAGTATGCGATTTGTAGTTCCAGAGGTCCGAATACGAAACAAAAGGAGTTTAGTGTATAGAATGCGTTGTGTTTTGTTTTTCTGCTATTCTGATTTGTTCGGTTCAAAGTTTTTAAATGTACGTTTTAGTAGAATGAATACAATTGTTTTATAAACGTGCTAGAGTTAAAGTTTATAAATTGCAATTTTGTTTCGTTTGATAAGTTATGATGTTCTTTAATTGCAAGCATTGCAATACTAAGCTAAGCTTAGATTAGAGCAATACTAAGCTAAGCTAAGAGCTTATCTGGGACGACCAACAGGACGAAGTCGCCAAGGACCTCAAGACACTAATCGTGCATGATTGGGCGGAATTGGCACAGGACCGAAGAAAATGGCGAGCTTTGACGTTGGAGGCCAAGACCCATTTCGGATCGCTGAGCCAGCGTAGTACGTAAGTATTGCAATACTAAAGACAATTAATTCATGAAAATAGTAACTATCGAGTTTCTTGCCGTTTGTTTTCGATGCAGGTTAGCGAGACCTGTGGCCGTGTGGTAGGACTGAATACTATTTCCTCCCACTACCCACTAAACTCCCCCAGGTTCCTTTCACACTCGAAGAGGGACGATTGACCAGTCCATCATTTATGCGAAGCTTCTGGTATTGCAAATGCCCATGGGCGACGATAATTACATTGCATCAGGGTATCTGGGGGCCTAGACAAAGTAACATTTTGACAGCGACAGCGAAATTCGCTAACTTCAAATTGTATGGATTTGATGGGGGTTTCGTCGGTTGACCCCGATCCCGAATACACTGCGGTATCAACCGCACAAGGACTCTTTTTGAATTGGCCAATAGACACCGTTAATAATATCGCGGTGTCAAGCGGGAATAACGTTTTTCGACTTTGCTATGGAAAAGTCACGTGGTCAATCGATATTGAAAGTACGGGTTTTGACATTCGCTATCGCAAATTAAGCTATAACGAACGTCATAAATGCCGCTTGTCTATGGCCTTATTATGCTCGTTTGCCTCCTTTAAAGAAATTAAAATAAGATATTTTACTAATCTCTCTCTAAGATATCTGGGACAGCCCTACAGAGAGCAGGTTAGCCCAGGGGTGTTGAGCGCAAATACAAATATTGTCATAACTCCGGCGGGATTTGTTTAATTTGACACGGTGCTGTCTCCGGTCCAAAGAATAGGTAATGCAGAGAGTATATTTAACTCTTTTTTGTTTAATTGCACATTTAATGGGGAACTTGTTTATCTATATATATAAAACGCAAAGGTGACTGACTGACATAGATAGATATCAACGCACAACCAAGCCACTGGACGGATCGGGCTGAAATTTGGCATGCAGGTAGATGTTATGACGTAGGCATCCGCTAAGAAAGGATTTTGATCAATTCCCACGGGAACGGGAACCACGCGGGTGAAACCACGGGCGGCCGCTAGTTCTATGATATAAAAGGGAAATTGTAGACACGGGACAAACTCAAAGGTTTCAAAACTTTCGCTTTCTTTGTCACATTTCAAATTGTATAAAAATAACCGACTCTATTGCTTTTCCTGTGCGATCCATATTTCCCCGTAAAAAGTATATGAGAATTCAATTACTAGCAACGGCTTGTTGCGTACAGTAAAATGTTTATGTTTCTCGCAATAATTCCAACTGGCGCCGTCACCTGAAGCCCGTTTCTTGTGCTTGGTTGGTAGTAAACTTGTTTTATTTACATTTAGTTTTGTTTAAACATACTTTTTTAGTGCAGGCTTTTTATTTAAGTATATGTTTATGAAAACTTAGTGTTAGTGGAGGTGGTACATTTACGAGACGACTGTATCTGGGCTGGAAAAATATATTTTAGAGGTGAATTCCTTTAAGCTTAGCTGTGGGATAGCGATACCTGCGCTACAGTGTGCAATTTTACGACGATAGCCTGTTAGGTGACATTTTTCTGGGAAAAGAAGTAGGCTAATATCATTTTTCAGCTTCCAACCCATCTCTATACAAAAATCACGCCTGTCAGTTGCGTTGTTGTGACTTAAAACGGAAAAAACGGCGAGTTGCACTCCGAGAGTGCCGGCAGAAGTGAAAACCTGAATATTGTGCATTTTTGATATGTATTTTGGAATGGTTAGGGAATAATCAGTAAAAAAGTACTATCATTTATGTGGTAAAATACAATGTTTATTTATTGCGCTATCGTACACAAACATGACAATTTATTCTCTCAGAATTATTAATGTAATCAGAAACTTTTTCAGACTTATCAGAAACTCCTTGCTGTGACACTAAAACGCCATGTAATAAACGATGATGAAATGATTGACAACCGTCAATGTCATACTTTTTTGATTGATAACATAGAAATATTATGTATGTACTGATTGTTAGCTATTTATTTTCTGAACAACGAAAACAAAGTTTGGAATTCACAACTAATTGCATACTGGAATCTGCGGATTTTTGAATTTGGAGCAACCAAGAAATGATTCCCTTTACAGATACGCAGACTCCCGAATCGTGAGTAACACGAGTGGTGTTACAGTAATCAACATGTCGCTTTCGAGGATGTTAACTGGGAATTTGGAGTAACAAGCCAAACTGTGTGTGAGAACGAGCCTCTTGTCGCAGGAAATCGGACAGCATTTCCAACTTCATACGAGACGCATGCTCCGCAGCATAGCGGTTCAAAGGCTGCGGAGAAGTGGTGTTAAATTCAACAAAATACTGTTATATAATTCCGGCGAATAAAGATATTCCAAACTTTTTAAATGTTTTATTACGGCAATTAAATTTTGAATTTTGCAGTCTTTGTGGTCAC
Source organism: Mecyna flavalis (assembly GCA_949319885.1). NCBI lineage: Eukaryota > Metazoa > Arthropoda > Insecta > Lepidoptera > Crambidae > Mecyna > Mecyna flavalis. The sequence goes on along the minus strand of OX439417.1, from coordinate 1,360,402 downwards.
TTTGTAGCATAGGAAGCATTATAGGAAGCGACCGCACTGCGGCTATAATAGTAGAAGAGGTCACATTAATTGACAGTTCATTTAAGCAAAGAAAAATATACCTTACGCTTAAGGAATAAAACTCAAGAAAACAACATCAGTTCTTATTAATACAAATATTTACTCTACTCCGTGCTCTACTCCTGATGTACATATGAAGCACTTTTCTTTGCATAAATGAGCTGTCAAATTGAACAAAAAACCATTATTGTCTATGCAAAAAACACGTGTCCGGACTTCTATTGTATATGAGTTTTCGATCAGGTCACGTGACACATAAATCCTGACGCGAGTTTAACATTTTTTCCCCATACAAAAAAAGTGCACAACGCCGCTAAAGAAGTTTTCACTTCAAAAACTCTTCTAATTTCGTTGAATCTATTCAAACTTCATAAAATCATTTTTGTGGTTTTAGCTAGATAGCGTAATTACAGAGTTACTTTCCCATTTATAATATTAGTGAAAAGGATGACGTGTACGAGAAATAATGGCTTCAGCGTACCAATGTAGTAGATGTATATTATATTCGCATTAGCAAAATTGTAAAATAATACGAAATGTTATTCGAGATACAAATGTAGAGAAAATCCATTATAGTCCTGTCTGCGCTCATAATCTATGACCCATTTCCCTGCGACGCAGAGATAAGCTAGCCAAATAGAGAGGTAATCTCAGCGCTAGTTTTATGAGTTTATTACAGGGCGGGTAACGACCTATTTTATTTGGTTGCGTTGGATTTACATTGTGCATTTTGTAGGTGAATCCACTGGGTTTGTGTTTCACTGGGGTACAATGATAATAAATATACAGTGTTGCCTAGTTTCAGTGGTAATTTGTGTTGTGACAATTGTATTTCGCTGCAGAGGTATAAAGATGCAACATCGTGTCGTATTTAAATTATGAATAGCAATGTTTGTCTCTTAAAAATATATAGCACGGTGTAGCAAGCGTTAAATGCAGGTTTTAAATCTAGGCTTATTGGGGTACATATTATATGTAAGGTTTTTTTTAAAGCTGTGGAAATATCGCCTCGATGGTCTAGTGGCGTGTGGCGATAATTTCGGGGTTCTGAATTCCATTCCTAGGTCAGGCAAATGTTGTGTCTAATTTAACGGTTTGCTATCATCAATTCGCATTCGGCAAGGGTGATGATGTGCCTCGGGATTACGCACTAAAGTCGTTTTCACACCCGAGAGGGACGCATTTGAAGAGGCCAGTGCAATGGGTACTTGGAAAAATACTAAGGAATTTGCATCAGCAAAATTATGACTATAGTCAACAAAGTGATTAAAAAACCAAGTTAGCTTAACTCTTTGGTGCCTTATTGAGCTATGATAGCAGCGGATTACGAAGCGCACCTGTGCTTACGGCAAAGATATGAACTATTAATGACATAAGGGTTAATAGTTAAACTTAGATATTGCTTCAAGCTGTGGCTACCAATAGCATTTGGCAAGCATGATCATCAAGCTAGTATGTGACGTCGACGTGACGTATCCGTCAGTGTGTCGATGACGGTTCAACGATGAAAGCCTTTCTCCTGCAGTGGGACGTTAAACATGCTGGTATCTACAGATTTTTGACTAAAGAACGTACTTACTTACTCACTTACTTACTCCTATGGCTCAGCGACCCGAAGTGTGTCTTGGCCTCCAGAATGAGAGCACGCCACCTTTCCCGATCTTTAGCAGTGTGGCGCCAGTCCCCAGCCCGAAGTTCACGGAGATCTGACTCGACTCCGTCTATCCAACGGTATCTAGGGCGGCCAACCGGGCGTCGGCCTTGTGGTTTGGCAAGGTATGCTCTGTACACACCACGATCTTCACCCATTCTCTCATTCTCTCTAGGTGAAGAACGTAATTTGTGTAAATTGTATTTTTAACATAACGCTATTTTAGCCTTTAAGGATGTATATTTCTTTATAAATGTAGGCTTCAAAGACGCACTTACGTGTCGTAAGATATTAATATGACAAAATGAATTTACCACCTGCTTATCTGCTTGCCACTCGATATATACTTGTATCTACAACATTTATCCTATTTTAATAACCTAAATCTAAGCGAAGATCACAAAGATTACGCTTCTATTAATAGCGCCCTGGTAAAATATATCCTTCACACAAAATTCATACGTTGGAAGTACCCGAGCGGCAAATTTAATATTACCAGGTAAAATATTATGCGGACTAAAATTGTGACTCAGGAGATAGGACTCGGTCAGCTCCCGTGCTAAATGGGTTCATTTAACTTTTGTTTATTTTGCTAGAGGTTTAACGGGTCGTGGGATGAGCGGAATTAAATTGCGGCTGCTTTATGTATTGTTATTATATTATTAATAGGCGAATGGTGATTTTGTTCGCACAGTTAGGGACAATTTCGCCACTGCAAGTTGGTGATAATTCATTTGTAAGATATCAATGATGATGTGATGATATGTCTTTGCAATTTTTTTTATTTATACTACATGAGTTGGCAGACAGACACGCAGCCCACCTGATGGTAAGCGGCCACTGCGGCCTATTCCATTGAGGGACGCTTCACTTGAAAGAGTCCGTGCTGCCAGACCGTAGACTCATCTGATCTTCGAGCCTTTAATTTCAAGTGTACTGGCTCCCACATTAATATTGCCGGAACACAGCCAGAGCTGTTATGGCGGCAGATTTCACCTGTGTGGGTGGTAGCTACGGTAGTCGGACTCTGAAAAAGTCCTACCACCAACGACCTCCGGGTTTCATACCCTTTAATTTTTAAAGAATGAGACTGTATCGTAGGTTTTTTTTGCAGATAATTATAATAAGTTTATTTGACAGTGTTAAAACTGACTCTAGGAAAATTTCAATGTATTAGATTTATTTTGAAGGTTCCTTGGTGTGGAATTTAGTTTTAGATTCTCCCTCTTCTATTTCTCTTAAGATTTAGGAGCTTACAAAAGTAGCCAATTGAACGATTTTTTCTTATGAAACTTCCTTCAGTAGAAATATACTAAATAACATTATGATTTGCAGTGGCCTCATGGCCACTATGTACTCGTATGTTCTGGAAGATTAATTTTTTTATATTATACTTCAATCCCTGAAAAATATGGTGTAAATGGATCTAGAGTTTAGTGGGTGCTTTAGTCCCTAGACATAACTCTACACATGTCTTCCTAGCCTGCGTTTGATGCTCACTAAAAAGACTATTTCACTTGAAATTTCATGTTAATTGCTAGAATTTCCACGGGATTGGCAGCTAATAATAAATTAATATCTACGGACATTTAATCAACTTCCTAAATTAACAGACTCAATATTTTAAACGAACCGTTAATTCCTAGTAAATTGGCTAGTAATTAATAATTAAATCTGAAATAATGTAAGCATATTTAATTAAAATGTGCGGAAATTAAAATATTATTTATAAAGCGAAGAGATGTGGTGGATAAGTGTATGAGAGAATGAAGTCGATATATTTAGCCGTCACACATAATAAGTTCAGATTTTTATTTCACTGTGGGCCACAATCCTGAAAAAAAAAATGTGAAATTCATCACTCCTTTGTTACGAGAACAGTTAACTGCTAAAAATGTCATAATTATGTACTATAAACAGTGGAGTAGCTATGGGAGCCTCAGCCAACATTACACATGGCTGCTTCATGTCAATGTAAATTGTCGAACAAACATCATGTTTGAAAAGAAAAGACAACTCGCACTGGCTTTCAAATCAAGTGATACCATTTAGTGTGAATTATAACAAGGGAAGTGCGATTTCTTGTTTGTTTATATTTGCATTTATTTATGATACGTAAATGTTATATGATTACAAAACAATACATCTTATCATTTACTAGCGGCCGCGTTCGCGGTTTCACACGCGCGTAATTTTTTCAAATAATATTCCCCCCTTCCCCCCACATTTCCGGGATAAAAAGTACCCTATGTCACCTGGGGATAGTGTAGCTTTCCAACAGTGAAAGAATTATTCAAATCGGTTTAATAGTTTCGAAACCTATTTAATACAAACAAACAATCAAATCTTTCCTCTTTATAATATTAGTATATTTATAGATATTATAGATTGAAGAATTTTGTGTATCTAAGAAGACCGGGTGTCTCCTAAAATAAGTACATAACTTAAAAGTAGGCTCCTTTAAAGAACTATTTTTTAAAACTTGTTAGCATTATAGAACTTTTAACTTTGACTATATAACATTACATGAGTTCTCGAGCAAAAAGAATTCTCATTTTCAAAAGTATTTTCCAAAAATCTAATTGCAGAATAATTGAATTAAATTTAATTTCAATTACTCCCTTTAAAATCCAATCAATTTTCCACAACTTAAATTATCACCTACAATTAATAATGGATCTCAAGCTACCATTAACTAATTGGAAAACCGTGTGAATTGGCAACCGGAAAGAAAAAACATAGAAGCACTCTTATTCGAGAGCGAATACAAAAGCTTGGAGCTTTATAAGCGTAATTCACTAAGTAAAAGGTTGGACAGTGGGAAGTGATAAAGTAAAACGGAATTCACATTAATGTCCGAAACGTCGGGCTAACGACCGAGGGTGGGTATACGGGCGGTTTTTAAACGCTCCTTCTTTTAATTCTATAGACACTGATTTGTTGTAAAAAAAAAAAATTTGGCTTTAACAATGCTTAAGCACTAAAATACATAGTTTCAGTGTCTCCTTTTAGGCTTGAATTGCCCGTGCCAGGGGACACTGCTCTTCCATTGAATAACTTTTCATTTGCTTAATACTAGACAAATAGATATATGATTGAGTAGTTGGCTAAGAGGTCGCGGGTAAGATTCTTGCTAGATTAGGTCATTTGTATCACAAGAACTTGGTCTATATCGGTCTAGGAATAAGTTAAATAATATTCAAATGCATTTTAAGAAACGCAATATTATATTATAACTAAGTAACACACATTACTGTAATTTATAATATAAGCAATTCCTAGTTTAGAGACTTTATCAATTACAGAATATTAACATGAAGCATCGTTTTGTTTTCGAAATACATCGGATTGTAGCCTTGGAGACGCTTTTTACAGTAAGAAGAGTTTGTAGCCTAAAATATATTTTTTTTTCTTTGACTTTACAAGCCTTTCCAAGCGTTCTAGCCGCCAGTCTACTCCGGCCACGTAACGAGTCGGTGTTTGTAAACGAACTGTGCCGAGCCGTCGTCAAATGTTTGCCGTCGATGTAAAGAACGGCGTGTTTGCGCGCTCGGCCGATACTGCGGCGCCTGCCTTTATTGTACCACTGGCTTTAGGATTAGGCTTTTCTACGAGGAAAAAAACGAGCAAGTATAACACCTGATAGTAATCACTATCTCTCATGGACACCCGCAAATAGGTATAGATGTGTTGCCTGCCTTTTTATGTCAGAGGCGGCAAACGAGCCAGCTGGTCGCTTGTTGGTAAGCAATCACCGCGACCTATGGACATCTGCAACACCAGAGGGATCGCTGATGCGTTGCCGGCCTTTTAAGCTTGTGGGCGGGCCTCTTACAAACCAGACGAAACATAATAGTAGTCACTATTATTTCACGCTGATGTTATGTGAGAGGGTGGTACTTCCCCTGACGAGCCGGCCCATTCGTACTGTAAACCAGCATGGCTCTACCACTGCATCTACTGCCTCTAAGCAAAGTATATGGAGGGAGGGAAAACGTAAATGAAATGATGGGGAGGAGGTTAGACAAGGCGGGTGAGGGCTAAGGTTCTTCGGCACAGCTCATACTTTGACCTGCTGTAAGAGGGTGGTGCTTCCCCGGCTTATTTCGACCAACGAATAGAAACTGTTTGTAGCATGGATCTAACTACACTTAAAATACTCTTTATTATATAAAAAAAATGATAATATACTTAATAACATCGGTCTTCAGAAAGTGTATTTCTTGTTTTTGCTATAACTATACCTCAATTTTTCTGTTTGTTTATCTATCTCTCTCTTTTCTTCCAATCCTATCTAACATCAGTAAAAACACACGTCATTTAAAAACCAACCTAAAAACGCGTCTGATACAACACAACACTCGTATAACTCCTGACTACCGCATTCGCTCATAAACAGTTTGCGCGGCGCAAAACGGATTTCAGCCTTTACATGTATATTATTCGCGTTACACGTATATTATTCACGTTCTGCGTTAGTTTTGGGGTGAATATACATGCGCGATGTTATTAGAAGGCGAGGCCGGGATATATTATGTTATGGGAGCGTTTACACACCACGAGTTCTGAAGACAAACTGCAGCTTAAAGTTGTTAAGACTTATTCAAGTTTGTTCCACCACGAGTTTTTTGGTTGGTGGCGAAAATTTTCAGTTTGACTTGATATAATATCAAATGTAATATAAGCAGCAAATATGATTATATTTATTAGAATATTGTCTTTGTTTTGCCATTATTAATGTATGTCTCATTGCTGAACAAAGGCTCAAATCCATCCATTTTTCATTGAAATCAAAACATCGGCAACAAAAAGACCGTGTTGGTAAAAAAAAAATGGTCGAAACTTTCTTCAATCACTAATTTTGTCACTGAAGATCATTGAAATCGTTGCGATTTATTTATTTTTCATGTTCGTCATGAAGAAGCCTTATTCATTTTGACAAAACTTGTAAAAATACAGAAATAACTTAAAAGTAAAATGTCAGCCTATTACGAGATGCCCCACTGCAAGGCAAAGACCTCCATCCTTGAAATCAAATTATCGTTACAATGATGGGTACTGGCTTAATCACGACGCTTGCCAAAGCGGATCGGTGATCACCAACCCGAGCAGTTCCCGAAAAAAATCGACACAACGTTAAGCTGACCCGGGAATTGAACCTAGGACCCCGAGATCTCGGCCCGGTACTTAAACCACTAGAAATAGAGTGCGAGAAACACCGGTTTGTTCAGAGCGGTCTCTCTGATGCCGCGCAAGACCGAGAACTTTGTGTTTTTAGTCAGTCACTGATGCTTTTTAATCTGGTATAGCTCCAAGCTACACTACGCTGATTGTCTAGTGAAATGATGTAACTTAAATTTACTGTTACAAGTGAATTGTACAGAAATTCTATGTAAGTTTTAAAGGTTCTTAACCCTTACTATCGTGAGATGTAAATATCCCGGTGTAAGGCATTCATCTAGGTAATGGGGCAGCTCGGGGGAAGTGGTCGAGTTATTTTCACCCGGCACATTGCTGCACTATTTTCTACGTACGTATTATATAGAACATCTCCATATGAAGCCAAGTTTGGATCCCTTTGAAAGATACCTAAGTTAGAAATGTAGAATTAATTTATGTAAGTTAGAAGTTTGTGGAGTGTAGGTAAGTTCTGGAACGATTGAAAAGCAATGCAGTTTTATCTTACTTAAGCACCCTGAAGTGGTAGTGTTTATGCTTGCGTACCATCAGGTGGGCTACGTGACTGTTTCCTTCTTTCTCCGAATGTTTTTGTCTTCGTCTAGTCAGGTTTTGTCCTGATTTAGTAAAGGTGGGTGCGCTTTTACTATGATCTTTTGTTTGCAAGACAAGGTTTGGCCAGTCTAAACAGGCTTCTCTTTACAGGGGAAACAGACTATTTGGATCTTGGTTACACAGCCATTAGGCCACGCGCCGTAGCCACAAAACGCCGCCACCAGCATAATTTCTGTAGTTTTCAAGCAAAAAGCTTGTAGCGTGTGGCGGCCACTGGCGTCAACCGTGTGCGGCGAGTCCATACAAAATGTATGAAACCTGCAGGAGATATGCCGGTGGTGGCGCTTTTGTGGCTGTGGCGTGTGGCCTGTGTGCGGCGACACTTAGACTTTGCAGGTTACCTCATGATGTTTTCCATCACCGCTGAGCTTGTGGTAAATACGCACATAGAAAAATCCATAGGCTTGCGCCGAGTTTCGAACCGCCGACCTCATTCATAAGAAGCTACTTCTGAAACCACTACACACCAACACACCAACTGAAATGGCAAACAAAATACTCGTATAAAAGCAAACGGAAGCAGTATGACTAACAGGAACTCGAGCAAAACTAATTAGTGATCTAATTACGTTGATTCGCGTCCATAACTAGACGGGAAGTGTGAGCAAAGGTTAGCGTTTGTTGAAAGGTTTGTAGGTGTGAAATCTTACTAATCGGTTATCTATAGAACATTTGAGTGCGTTACTTATGATGTGTCTTCTCTCTCCAAGCATTTTGTTATGATGTAGCCAGGGTGCGCTTGCACCATGATCCAAGATTTTTTTATACAACATTAGTTGGCAGACAGGCTCGCAGCCCACCTAATGGTAAGCGATCACTGCGGTCTATTCCATTGCGGGACACTTCATTAGGAAGCGTCGCTCAATGTGCTGCTAGACTGTAGAGTCCTCTGATCTTCGAGCCTTCAATTTCAAGTGTACTGGCTCCCACATTAATATTGCCGGAACACAGCCAGAGCTGTTATGGCGGCGGATTTCACCTGTCGGGGTGGTAGCTAGCCAGTCGGTCTCAGAAAAAGCCCTACTACCAACCAGACCCAAGGCGGGAATCGAATCCACGACCTTCGTGTTTTTATACCCGAGCGGCTTTAGCCACTGTTCCATGGAGGCGGTCAAAATACACAGGTACTTCAAAGGAATAGGCATAGTAACCATTTATTAGCTGAGCAAGTTTTCCAAACCTTCGGGCTAAACATGACTGTGTGAAAAATGTCCAAAGATTTAAAAAAACATCTGCTAAAAATACGAAACTTTTAAAATAAAGCGTTCTTAAACATGACATTATTATTAAGACAAACTCCCCGGAAATGGTGTTACAATATTTTATTTGCTACCCAAATGGAAGTTAATTAAGACAGCATTTATCTTCTGTATATAATTTATATGCGCATTAGATCTGGGCACGGCTCGCCCACAGCCCACAGCTGAGTCGACACGCGCCTACGTTGTTTGAACAACTGTATCGTGTATCGTAATGCTTGTATCGTTGTGATGTGGTTCCGTATAATGTTAACAATAGTGCCTGTTTTTCGTGATTGATGTTTTGAGTCTGGAAGACGCATTTGGAACTGGCCATCGAATAGGATAAAACACGAAGCAATCCTAAAATGTTTTTTTTTATTGCAATGTGTAACAAGACGAACAGATCATACACCTGATGGTTTGCGCCACGTCTGCCCTTAGACAGTTCAGTGCCAAACAGTAACTAAGTAGTTACTGTCTGGCACCGCCCTGCGCCCGCTACACAGAGACGACAGTTATAAGGTCTCATAATTATACCCAGTAATTTCACTAAATGTTTTGAATGATGCGTGATAAAAAATTACAAAATTCCCCTACCGCCGTCGGCCATGGCAATAGCAACATCGATCGCTGCTATTTCCATTGCGCTCTTATCACTATGTATCAAAAATTCTTATTATCGTTTTGTTTTTATGTCAGAGGCGGTAAACAAGCTATTGGGTCGCCTGATGGTAAGCAATCACCGCCCATGGACATCTGCAACACCAGAGGGATCGCTGATGCGTTGACGGCCTATGGGGTTGTGGGCCTCCGGCACTCTTACAAACCAGACGAAACAACTGTAGTCACTATTATTTTACAAGTAGTCATTTTAATTCGGTTGTGATAAGTTCGCAGCCAAATAATAAAAGCAACATCGATCGGGCTGTAAACATGATTATCAAATGATTATTCATAATTATAAGGATTTTTCCACGCAAGATACATACACTTATGTTATCGAAATAGTTTAATAAATAGGTATGTGCTATTGGCACTTTCTTATGCGCCAGGGGTCGTGGGTTCCAATACCATCCATTTGTGTGACAAACATTTGTGTTGGTTCTGTGTCTAGATGTTTTTTTTTATGTATTTTTGATACCTTTGTTGTTTCTGAAACCTAGAGTGTAGTCTATGTTTGTACCAAATGACATCAAAATCGGTTTAAGATTTAAGCATGGAAGCGTAACAGCAACGAATTTTAATATCGTTGCGTAACAGACGTAAGTTTTCAACCGCGCGTAATTTATTTTTTCAAAAATCCCCCCCTTTACCGCATGTTTCCGGGGTCAAAAGTACCCTATGTCACCCGGGGATAGTAGCTTTCCAAAAGTGCAAGAATTATTAAAATCGGTTGATTAGTTTCGGAGCCTATTCAATACAAACATACATACTAATCTTTCCTTTTTATAATATTAGTATAGAAGTATGAATTTTGTATAACACAAGAGAATGTGTACAATGTACACGTTCTCGCAATGACACGGACCTGACGGAACTCTAAAGCAATTATAATTTCCAAAATACCATAATAAACTAACGCCATTCCCAATCTAAGTTCTTGCAACTTAGAGTCCATTTTCTTCCGAACTTTAAGTTAACAATTCCAAATATGCATTCTATGACAGCTTCTGCACAAAGTAAAAACAACTCTAAAGCTTAGAAATAGGGTGTATTTTTAACTGGCATGTTTTTATATAACCCCATGTTTGCATAAGGCGTAATATGGATGGTGTGAAAATTTCATTTGTTGACATCGCACGACTGTTTTAGATGATAGAATATCTGATACTCTAAGCGGTTCCTTTTTTGGGTTTGTATTTGTCTAATTTCTAAAGCTTTTAACCTAGTTTAAGTTTGTATTAAATCATTAAAAAATATCTTTTCACATTCTTATAGCCCCAAACCGAACATAGCTTTGGTTTATATCAAAGCATAGCATAGCAAATTCAAAATTTATTCTGCTTCATAATATAAATAAAATGTTCGTTAGTCTTGCTAAAACTCGAGAATTGCTGATCCGATTTGACTAATTTTAGTATTGAAATATTCGTGGAAGTCCGGGAAGGTTTAAACGATGAGAAAATATGAAAAAAATTGCGAGGAAAATACTAAAAAACGACTATTTTCCCATACAAACTGTTCTTACATGTTGAACGAAGTAATACTTACGTTAGTAACTATTTAATAAATCTGTGTTAATACGTAGTTCACAGCTCGTATTAATATATTTTTTTTATACATGTTATGTAAATAAATTAATTTGTTTATGAATTCCGTGTAACTGAAAATTTACTGGTTTTGTTTGTTTCAGGTATGTTACACGAGAATTATATATTACAAGTTCAATCCCAAAGTAAGTACCTTCTATCTAAAGTAGTTTGACCAAACCGAGGGGTCGTATCTCATCAGAACAAACAGATCCAAAACCGGATTATCCTTATAATAAATATCATTATGATAAATGGAAACTCGGACCCATACAAACAGACATGTTTATGCATACACGTTTCTCTTATCCTTACTAAGAAATCTTGTGTTACATATTACTGGTTACGGTGAAGTGAAATACGTCGGGGAAGAAAATATTATTTTCTCTATTCTTCTGTGAATGGTTTTCACGAATAATTCTAATAAGTATTGTTCTAGAAATGGCTTATTCGACTTAGTGCATTTGAGTACCTACACAAAGAGTAAAAGTAAGTGACTGTGTTCACTCTGGAATCAAATTCCATGCTGTTTTACGGGCGGTAAACGAGCCAGCGGGTCACCTGATGGTAAGCAATCACCGCCACCTATGGACATCTGCAACACCAGAGAGATCGCTGATGCGTTGCCGGCCTAAGGGGGTATGGAGAGTGTGGGCCTCTGGCACTCTCACAAACCAGACGAAACACAATAGTAGTCACTATTATTTCACGCTGGTGTTATGTGAGAGGGTGGTACTTCCCCGGACGAGCCGGTCCATTCGTGCTGTTAAACCACATGGTTCTACCACTACAAGCATGGCTCTACCACTACTACATTATAACAAAATTCCGTACCTGTCGGTAGAGTCACTCTTCGTGGATAAGATAGTTAACTTATGAAGTGCATCGCTGAAGCCTACGTGAATGAAGAAATATTTTTATCGATTTTGATACTCGTCGTCTTGTGCTCAAAAGGTTATAGAATACTCTATAGGGTCGCATTTTTATGGTAAATAGGTACTATAATGTAACCCATCATTGTTATTACATCGTACCGCGTATTCCAATTTCAGTAAGGACCTAAAAGACCGAGACAGTAAAACATTAAATAAATCACCAGAAAGCCGCCTTTGTGACCCAATAGTTATTTATAAATATTTATTGCAAATGACCTATTTTTCTTCCTAAATATGCCTGTGACATTTCCATAACGACAGTCTATTGTGAACCTTAGTGGCTAAGTTTTTAAGTATATTGTTGGCTGTGTTTGGGGTTTCTTCGTATGATTGATCACATATGCTTTAATAACTTGTACTTTGGCTTTTTGGGTGAAATGGGGATGGTATACGTAACTTGTATTGATTTGATGGCTAACCCGTTCGTTTGGTAGAAAACTTTTATATACACACATATGTGGTAGTGTGTAAGCGTGCGTGTGACTTTCGAGTTCCAAACAAGTGTTTCTTAGTTAGGAATAACCTATAATTGTGCTTTTTCTGTCTTTAGATTTTTATTTTTATTTCAGTGTGTGTTTGTGGTATGTACCTTCGTTTTTATGATACCTATGATGCAGGTGCACAAGCAACTTACATACAATATTACTTGTTACACAATTTACACATCTAAATAATAATACCGAGGTAATATGTTTTTTTATACTAGGTCAGTTGGCAGACAGGCACGCAGCCCACCTGATGGTAAGCAGCCACTGCGGCCTATTCCATTGAGGGACGCTTCACCTGGAAACGTCCCTCAATGTGCTGCCTGACTGTAGACTCATCTGATCTTCGAGCCTCTGATTTCCAGTGTACTGGCTCCCACATTAATATTGCCGGAACACAGCCAGAGCTGTTATGGCGGCAGATTTCACCTGTGGGGGTGGTAGCTAGCTAGTCGGACTCTGAAAAAGCCCTACCACCAACCAGACCCAAGGCGCGAATCGAACCCACGACCTCCGTATTTTTATACCCGAGCGGCTTAGCCACTGTTTCACGGAGGCAGTCTAATAATGTAATTACTCATAAATGATATTTTACGACGGATGTGGTCCGTAACTTTGGTAGATAAACACGAAGTTTTAGTTCTTTTCTACATGACTTTAAACTATGTCCAATGCGCCAGAGGTCGTGAGTTCAATCACCAATCACTGCAGCCAATAATTTATTGAGGCATACCTACTTCATAATTGAGTACTAGCGGCCGCTCGCGGTTTCACCCGCGTGGTTCCCGTTCCCCTGGGAATTGATCAAAATCCTTTCATAGCGGTTTGGGCTGTGCGTTGATAGATATCTACGTCAGTCATTCAGTCAGTCAGTCAGTCTCCTTTGAGCTTTATGTATATAATATAGCTTACACTGAAATATATTTCTGCCATCCCAGTCTTAAATATTAAGTATACCAGTGCGGTGTGGTAATAATCGGATCCAGAAAAGTCTGAAGTGTCAATTCGGACACTGAGTCCGAATAAACTGTGTCCGAATCGACAGGTCTAACCTCTGTTTCAAACTAAATATTACAGAATAGTTTCAAATGTACAAGGTAATCTTGTAAGCAGTTGTGTGTGCGTAATTAATTAAAACGAATGTTTAAGCCTCAACCCATGCTGTGATGTGGTCAGTCAGACCCTTTCGTTCACCCGACGTTCGTGCCGCAATCTGCGGGCGACCACAAGCTTCGTGTAGCCGCTTTAACTGTTACGGACGGACAAACGGACTTACAAACTGTTACACATTGTTAAACAATAGAAACATCGTCTTGCTGTTGTAGTAACAGCCTAATTTTTTCACTTGGAGAAAGAAGAGAAGTTGTTGAATCACACTATTTAATGTTGTTTAACTGCCTCCGTGGTACAGTGGTTAGAGCGTTGGGCTCTAATACCCGGAAGTCGTGGGTTCGAATCCCGCGGGGAGCATCACTTTGTGTGAATGTTTCCAGCTTGGTTAGGACATTGCAGGCTTGAATCACCTAAATGTATAAATAATGATGATTCCGTGCTTTGGAAGGCACGTTAAGCCGTTGGTCCTGCGCCTGATCTCTCTTCGGTCGTGTCAGACTGCTGTCCCACCGTGTTATGAGAGTGAAGGAATAGGGAGTGCACCTGTGCTTGCGCACTCACTTGTGCACTATAATTATATCCTGCGTAGTTGGCTGATCTTAAAGATTGGCCGCCGTAGCCGAAAACTCGGCTAGGAGGACATTATTTTTTGTTCATTAAAATTAAAAAGTGGTTTAGTTTCATGAATTTTCACACTATTTTAAAAAGGTGCTTGCGAACATCATATTATATTCCATGGGTTTTTTACGACATAACGCTCACTTGCGTCACAAGCCAATTCTTCGCGACGTCTCCTCATAAAATCGTCCTGAGCACACGCCTCCCGTCCTAAAAGCCCTATATACATTTTTCCTACAATCTTATATCATTTTTCACCATTCGCAAAAGTGGGGGAAACGGCGCATACATTTATAAATGTATACTCGTGTTTAACCGACTTTTATAGGTTAAATACTTTTCATACGGCTTGTACGAGTATACCCTGGTATGTATATCTTTTAAATACCAGGGACGCTTTTGACGGCGATGCAGGAGCGCGGGTGCTTAGTGGGTATTCTCCATTTATCAGTCTTTATAAAGACTGAAACATGGAGCTGCCCAAAGTTCTTAACCCAAATCGTCTAACCCAGGTGATTTAAAGTGCATGAATGCTATTATCTTCACAAAAAGAAGTATAGTTGTCTCCTCCGTCGGGTGGGGATAGCTAGGTAGCCCCCAGCTTGATGGCTTTCTGAGAAAGGGGCGCGCTGTGGCCGTGTTAGATGGGCAGTTGCTAGTGATGTCGTGGCTGCCCAAGGTTTCGGAGTCTCACAACACTACCACTTAAGGCAGGTAGTTTGGTATACACCGCCCCGCTTTCTTGGGATGTAGCAATGCCTTTATCAGGAAGTTGAGCAGAACTCTGATAAGAATCAATATTCTTATTTAAAATCAATCTGAATATTTAATAATCATGTATGTTTTCGAAACTTATGAAAGTCAATTGGTCAATGTTATTATATACCCTATCACCGGATTTGGTGCGTGCGTTATCTATCGAGAAAATCCAGCAAGAAACTGAAAAGAAAAAGAAAAGAGTACCTATTGAGGTACTCGTTTCAATCGCCAAAATTTTGCAACAATTTATAAATACAATTTACATTGTCTATAATACTCGTAATATAAATAACACGACAGCCTCTCCAGTAAATTCATTATGCTGAACTCATGAACTGTTGAAATCGTCATAAACACGCCTTATATGGTTCAACACCTGAAAAAAATTCCATCTGCATGTATTAACGTCTAACGTTCGTATAACGTAGAGTAAAATTACATAAGATTGGAGGAAAAATGTAAATATGCCTTTTAGGGAAGCGTGTGAGTAAACACAGAAGATTTTACGAGAACAACGTTCGAGTATGAGGCTTTAAAAGGTAATAAGTTTTCCCTTTATCAGCCGAGAGATTTTTACATTTATTTCCTTTACTTGTGCTCGCGACTTTTTCTGTTTTATTTCTGAATAAAAAGATTCTACGTTTCAAGCCTATATAATTTTGTTATTCGTAAAGTAACTATAGAAAATAAAAAAAAGTTTTGTCGTCTGACTGTTATGTCCGGGGAAGTGCCACCCTCTCACATTATCACCAGCGTGAAATAATAGTGACTACTATTGTGTTTCGTCTGGTTTGTGAGAGTGCCGGAGGCCCACACCCCCCATACCCCTAAGGCCGGCAACGCATCAGCGATCCCTTTGGTGTTGCAGTTGTCCATGGGCGACCCGCTGGCTCGTTTGCTGGCTCTGACACACACGAAGCCAACCTGATAGTAGGGAGCCACTGCGGCATATTCTGTAGAGACACTTTACCAGGAAGCATCGCTCAATGAACTGCCACACTGTATCTATATATATAAAACTCAAAGGTGACTGACTGACTTACTGACTGACTGACTGACTGACATAGATAGCTATCAACGCACAGCCCAAACTACTGGACGGATCGGGCTGAAATTCGGCATGAAGGTAGATGTTATGACGTAGGCATCCGCTAAGAAAGGATATGTCGATATTCCCACGGGAACGGGAACCACGCGGGTGAAACCGCGGGCGCCCGCTAGTATATAATTAAAGAAAGAAAGAAACATTTATTACGAGAACACGTCAGCGCTGTTCTGATGTTCAAACCTATAATATCCAGTTCTGTCATTTCAGCAGTTTTTAAATCGACAGTCATATTCACTCCTACGTATCCATTTTCGTAATAAAAATTTTACCCGGTAAAAGAAATGTCATTCCGAATCGGAATTAAGGCAGCACCCTTTGGTCATAACCCCATCTCCATTACCGAGTTATACCTATGATTACTGCGCGAAATAACCTGGTCAGAGGGGTCAGTGGGTGGTCCAAGTTAGGAACTAAGAGCGATTTTATAACATTTCGTTTTGGTTTTTTGTTGTGTGATGGTAGATGTTATGACGTAGGCATCCGCTAAGAAAGGATATGTCGATATTCCCACGGGAACGGGAACCACGCGGGTGAAACCGCGGGCGCCCGCTAGTATATAATTAAAGAAAGAAAGAAACATTTATTACGAGAACACGTCAGCGCTGTTCTGATGCTCAAACCTTTAATATCCAGTTCTGTCATTTCAGCAGTTTTTAAATCGACAGTCATATTCACTCCTACGTATCCATTTTCGTAATAAAAATTTTACCCGGTAAAAGAAATGTCATTCCGAATCGGAATTAAGGCAGCACCCTTTGGTCATAACCCCATCTCCATTACCGAGTTATACCTATGATTACTGCGCGAAATAACCTGGTCAGAGGGGTCAGTGGGTGGTCCAAGTAAGGAACTAAGAGCGATTTTATAACATTTCGTTTTAGTTTTTTGTTGTCTGTATTTTTTTGTCATCAGAGGTATTTCCAAACCAATACCTACGGTTTGCAAATATTCAAGAAAAGAGTGCATTCCTTAATAAATATTATGAGTCGATGATTTTTAAATACAAGTTTCTTAGTCTTTTTAGTCATGCAAATTATTATAGCTGAAGATTCCAATCGCGACGACTAAACCTACTTGAAAAATTCTTACACTGTTGGAAAGCTACACTATTCCCGGCTGACATAGGGTACTTTTGATCCCGGAAATGTGGAGGGAAGGGGAGGATATTTAAAAACAGAAATTACGCGCGGGTGAAACCGCGGAGGCGGCCGCAAGTAAAATTAAGTACTAGCGGGCGCCCGCGGTTTCACCCGCGTGGTTCCCGTTCCCGAGGAAATTGATCAAAATCCTTAGCGGATGCCTACGTCATAACATCTACCTGCATTCCAAATTTCAGCCCGATCCGTCCAGTGGTTTGGGCTGTGCGTTGATAGATATCTATGTCAGTCAGTCAGTCTGTCAGTCATTCAGTCAGTCACCTTTGAGTTTTATATATATAGATGGAATCTATAAAAACCCGCTATCTTCTCTAAACCTACCCCACCCTATGATTTGATGGCTTTTACTAGATTGAATGTTATTACAGCGATTTTGCCACACCTCTGCCTCGAAACGTTCGTACTTCTAATGCAATATTAATACGAACGGATTTCAGGTGAAAACCCTCGCAGTGGTTAGCACCTACTCAGATAGCGGTAACATGGCCGGCTCCAACGATTCTTTAAATAGTAATGGCGGCGGATTTTCGGATATTCTAGGCTTAAAATTTTCTTTTTTTACGGCGACTGGATTGGTTTAAAAGTACGGTAGACAGCAGCTGTTGGCTCTCATTTGTATGTGCGGAGGTAGAGTTTTAAAATTGTCCACCGGTATGGTCTAATGATTTAGGAGCTTCTAATACCAATACCTACAAGAAATCGCTGGTTAGATTTTGAACGACGAGAAAGTTTTCTCTACAAATTGTTGTCCAATTTACAAGATGTGTGATTTTTAGGGTTCCGTAGCCAAATGGCAAAAAACGGAACCCTTATGGATTCGTCATGTCTGTCTGTCTGTCTGTCTGTCCGTCCGTATGTCACAGCCACTTTTTACCGAAACTATAAGAGCTATAATGTTGAAAATTAGTAAGTAGATGGATTCTGTGAACCGCATTAAGATTTTCATACAAATATAGAAAAATAATAATAAATTTTGGGGGCTCTCCATACTTAGAACTGAAACTCAAAATATTTTTTTTCATCCAACCCTTACGTGTGGGGTATCTATGGATAGGTCTTTAAAAATGATAATAAGGTTTCTTATATCATTTTTTTCTAAACTGAATAGTTTGCGCGAGAGACACTTCCAAAGTGGTAAAATGTTGGTCACCCCCCTCTAACTTCTAAAATAAGAGAACGATAAAACTAAAAAAAATATAAATGATGTACATTACCATGCAAACTTCCATTGAAAATTGGTTTGAACGAGATCAAGTAATTAGTTTTTTTTTAAAACGTCATAAATCGTAAACCGCAATTTTCCTCTCATTCAATCAACTCAAATATAAAAACGTCGATCAAACTTACAAAGAACTACAAGAACTTTTATATTATGATGATACTTGCTGCTACGGATCCCTTCATGGGCGAGTCCGACTCGCACTTGGCCGGTTTTTTTATCTTGATTTTGTTCAGAATAAGGAAGACGTATAAAAATGTGGGATGTACTTCGTAATTACAAATATTCATCACTAATTTTAACGGAGAAGAAAGTCCCTTGCAATCAAAATACTTTACTTTTATGAAAAAAAAATAGCTTAGGTTTGTATTTTATTATCATTAAACGTTCCTAATCCAGTGATGCATACTGATATTAATAATCAGACCCCACGCATGTGTGACGTGATCCTATCAGCTAGACCTGTTTTATCTACAATTATCAAAATCTCTATCGGTTTCTGGAGGGTCTTTGCAATCCCTATGACATGGTTGATTAATATTATGACTGGCACATACATTATACTTTTAATGATATTCCCCCTCCTTTATTCAGATGGTCGTTGACAGGTTTGTAGAAAATATGGGTTAGTCAATCGGAACCAGCTAGTTCTTCACCTATTTCAGTGTCATTGGCTGATTTTTATCTCGAAAAAAAAAAAGAAAAGACATTTTACTTCGTAACAACGACGCCGTATAGTCCACATGGGTGAAGGCTTAAGGCTAGTAATATATTGTTATGATTATACCTAAATAAATAATCAATACGTCTCTAAAATAATTCCTCCAACTCTACCAGTCCCGTGGGAAGACATACTAACATACTACACTATTTTACTCATGCACTAATCCACTAGCCATGTCGAACTTCCGATGGCCGCATTATACGATTCCCATGGGGAGATACCTACCCGAAATATCAAGGCCATTAGCTGCTAGTAATACCTCGGTCAAACTACGCAACTCGAAGATATTATGTTCTTACTTATATGTTGAGAAAGTACAGACTAACTATTTTTTTTATGTTGCTCAACGCGCGTATTCATACTAACCAAACCCAAGAGGAAAAAATATAACCCATGACCTTCAGATTTTCACACTAGAGGATCTTAAACACTGTTCCAAGCAAGCAAAACTTTAAGTTGTTGTTTTGTGACTAGTGAATAGATTTTCAAATTGAAATTGTCACATTTATTAATGCGCCTGACGATTGAAAATTTTAACTACAGAGTTTTTTGCCGATTCTTCATGCTTCGCTCCCATGGGATCCAAAAATAATTTTTTCCGCCTCTTGAATCCCATAGGATCCTCAGATAATATAAATTCCTTTTGGATCCCATGCTTGGATCCCATGGGATCCAAAAATAATTTTTTTCGCCTCTTGGATCCTATCATTATGACATTCAATGAAAATACTATATTTCGCTCCCATGGGATCTAAAAGGAGTTTTTTTCGCCTTTTGGCTCCTATAATAAAACATTAAACGAGAATATTATATTTCGCTCCCATGGGATCCACAACTAAATTTTTTCGTCTTTTGGCTCCTGGGTATACTTACTCATGGGATCCAAGAGGACGGAGGGTAATAAGCGTTATCGAGTCCACTTATTTAGAAAATGTATGAATGACAGAAAAACAAATGAATGTCGGGAAAACAAATGAATGTCGGAAAAACAAATGAATGTCGGAAAAACAAATGAATGTTGGGAAAACAAATGAATGTCGGAAAAACAAATGAATGTCGTTAAAACATTTTTTATTGATTTCATGTAAAAAAAACAGGTGCAAGCGATTTTCAACCTTATTGACATTCAAAAATTTGTTGCTTTTTCGCAAACGCTTGTTGACTTTCTTTGCTGGTTTATTAAAATGCGTTATTTTGGTAACTGTCGATAATGTCGAAAATCGCTTGCACCTGTTTTTTAAACTTCAGATCAATAAACAATGTTTTAACGACATTCACTTGTTTTCCCTACATTCATTTGTTTTTCCGACATTAGATAGATATATAGATAAATATTAGTTTGATTTCACAAGTGGTCCCCTCTACAATAAAATAAATAAAATTCTTAAAATCTACCCTCTAACCATTTACACAAGGTGATGTTCCCCGAGGGATTCGAACCGACGACCTCCGGGTATTAGAGCCAACGCTCTTACTACTGTACCACGGAGGCAGTAAGAATTATTAAAATCTAATTAAACAACCATGGGGGTTGTGGACTCTTGCAATATTTCTTTGAATCCCATGGGAGCCAAGAGGCGACAAAAATTATCTGTGGATCCCATGGGATCCAAGCATGGGATCCAAAGGATATTTATATTATCTGAGGCTCCTATGGGATTCAAGAGGCGAAAAAAATTATCTGTGGATCCCATGGGATCCAAGCATGGGATCCAAAAGGAATTTATATTATCTGAGGATCCTATGGGATTCAAGAGGCGGAAAAAATTATTTTTGGATCCCATGGGAGCGAAATATAGTATTTTCATTGAATGTCATAATGATAGGATCCAAGAGGCGAAAAAAATTATTTTTGGACCCCATGGGATCCAAGCATGGGAGCCAAGTGGACGGAGGCAAAGATACAGTCTAAATCCGGTAGTAGAGTCACAATGTAATTTAATATATGACGATTCATTGAAGTCTACATGTATAATGAATATTTTTATTTGGACAATGGAATTAACTTCCCTTCAAGTGTCTCTCTATTTCGTATTCTATATGCCGCATACCATGCTTACGTCGCTTCTACGCTGCGTTACGGGCTAATGTTTTGGGGTAACAGTGTTAACGTACATAGAGCGTTTGTAACACAAAAAAAATGTGTACGAGCAATCTACGGTATACCACCGTTTCTAAGTTGTAAGCCAATTTTTAGGGATTTGAGGTTATTAACATTACCAGGCCTTTATATTTTTGAAACTTGTAAGTTTGTTAGGAGTAACCTTAGACTTTTTAATAGGGCTGGTGATATATATCCTCGAAATCGAAGGAACCCAAACAGACTTGTATTAAAATTTGCTCCCAGAACTACACTCTATATAAAAAGTTGTTTAAATATGTGTTTGAAAATATACAATAACATACCTGATAATTTAAAAATGTTAAGCCTTCCACTATGTCATAAAAAATTGTATAAATAGCTTCTGGAACAAAACTTCTATAGTATAAGTGAATTAGTTAAGTGATTTCTGTTTTCTGTTTTCATTTTATTTTTTGTTATGATGAATAGTTATTATGATGACAATTATGAATATTTACACGCCATAGATTGGCGAAACATGTGAAACGACAATTGTTACTTTACAACATCCTATGTACCGTGTTTCAAGTGAATAAAAATTTATTATTATTATATTGTATCTCTCCTACGGGATATCACGGCACATAGGCCGGTCCTTTTGGAAGGCGTACGTGGGGATACAGATCCAACACGCAGAGGCCCCTTTGAGACACAATTATCTAAAGTGGGATACGTACACCTAGCGGGTACTGTCTCTGACTTGTACCATGGAAAAGATACAGCCAAAGACAGCACCGGCTAAGTGCAGGGACTATTGCAGAGAGAAGGAAAACTAATGCGGGTCTATGGTGAGGTAATTGCTGGACTGGTTGCCGGGATATTGATGAGACAGCGGGACGCCTGCCATATCAAATTGTCTCATCTTGATAATCATGGCAGACGGTGACTCGCCTCCCACTAGATGGGCCCCCGAAAACAGCCACCACTCTAAGCGGCCACTAGGGTCGCGGGTAGCACGGGCGCAACACCGGCGTGGTTGGCTAAGGGTGCGGAGAGGTGTGCACCGGTTTCTGGATCGCGGTAATCCGGTCAGCCGTTCCCCGTTATTACGCATATTGAGCACTTCCACCCTTTCGAGCATATAGCTCTTGCGCTCCACTCTGGACAGCCAACTAAGGCAAGCCAGAGGTGGGGGATAAGATGGTAAGTTCCCCCGGGAGGTCTCGGGTCCGTGGTGTCGCCACACACCAACAGCTCGCCACAAGCTGCCCTGCGGAGACTAACTGCACTGGTAAACCAGTGGGCGATGGGGTCGTCACATCCCTACGCACTTATTATTATTATTATTATTATTATACAAAAAAGTTGACATAAGTACTCGTACCTACGTAAGAAAAGTCCTTCTTTTTTTAAAATACGAATATTCCAGTTACGTAACGAATTACGCAACCGAAGTCAAATCGTAGCTGAACGGTTTATCTGTGTCTCTAATTGACGACGTCGATAGGCGCGTGCGTTCAAATAATTTGACTTGTTCCAACGCCTACTATTTGCTTTGCTTCCCATGCCGGTAGTTAGGAAGGCTTGGGCACAGTTATAAGCTATACTTAAACTATACTTTTTTAATATGCATTCACAAAGATAGTCAAAAAACTTTTTAATAATCATTTGCATTTATTAGCAAATGTCTGTATGTCTCTTTTATTTGCATACTAGCGGTTTCACCCGCGCGTAATTTCCTTTTTAAACTATCCCCACCTTCCCCCATGTTTCCGGAATAAAAAGTATCCTTTGTCCGTCTCCTGGTTCTAAGCTACCTATCCACCAATTTTCAGCCTAGTTGGTTCATCCGTTCTTGAGTTATAAATAGTGTAACTAACACTACTTTCTTTTAAACTCGTATAATTATACAGATTATGTAAAAATACATAATATCCGATGATCAGTTCAACTGCCACGTCTTCATAACCGGCAACGACGGGCTGGTTTTACCACTCTCAGTTTAGTAAGTGATGTGATAGTTTTTCATGCAGACTTTTTTTTTATGTCAGAAGCGGCAAACGAGCCAGCGTGTCGCCTAATGATAAGCAATCACCGCCACCCATGGACATCTGCAACACTGCAATCTTTAAAGTACATGACGTGTTCCTAAACTCACATTTCACCATTTTGATCATTGAGACTATGTAAACTTCCGACAAAAGTACTGCCACTGTTGCATGTCTCAGTATAGTACATCTTGCACTGTACCCAGCTCTAACCACGTGTAAGATAACATCGGTTCAACGCCCACGGAGCAGATAAGCGATTTATTTCACCCATTCCTAATCAATTCACGCCGATAAACATTTTAGGGCCGAATTATTGCTCCTATTTTCAAACGGAGATCTTTAAGTGATAGAACTAAAGAAGAAATGCGGAGGTCAATGATTGGTCGAACATTTTGGTGAAAATAACTATGACAAGTATGACAACGGGGTCATATGCATTTTTATTAACCACTGTTTTTGATGGCATGGCATGTTAACCATGTGGCACTTTTT
The DNA here is from genome assembly GCA_949319885.1 of Mecyna flavalis. Taxonomy (NCBI): domain Eukaryota; kingdom Metazoa; phylum Arthropoda; class Insecta; order Lepidoptera; family Crambidae; genus Mecyna; species Mecyna flavalis. The sequence goes on along the minus strand of OX439417.1, from coordinate 1,336,685 downwards.
CTGGTACATATAATAATACTAGCCTTCCGACCGCGGTTTCACCCGCGTGTCAAATATCCCCCCTTCTCCCCACTTCTTCCGGGATCAAAAGTACCCTGTCACCCGGGAATAGTGTAGCTTTCTAACGGTAAAATAATTATTCCAATCGGTTCAGTAGTTTCGAAGCCTATTCAATACAAACAAACAAGCAATCAAATATTTCCTCTTTATAATATTGGGGGTAGGGGGGGATATTTGAAAAAAGAAATTACGCGCGGGTAAAACCGCGGGCGGAAGGCTAGTTAATAATAATTTGAAAACTTGTTCCTTCGGAAACTATCAAATGCATTTCTACATCAAATTAATTCGGAATATAATCATTCAAAATGGCTGCCTACAAGTGGATCCCACAAGGAAATATCCGATAGTATATTACATTTTATTACTTCATTTGACATACGGACGATTTTATTTCTCAATTCAAAGATCATAATGGTATGAACGGTGCTCTTTTGACAAAAGGACCGAGATTCGATTCCTATTCTGGAGCATAATGGAATTCTATTACAAGTGAACTCTGGTCCGGTTTCCATTATTTGGTTTACACTTCTTTATGGTACATATTTATATTTATTAAATTTATTACGTTTTGAGAATGGGTATTGTAGTATTGAGTGTAATATTTTAGTAAGGCTGGAGTTTGTAAAAGATGTTGGTTTCGACGTCGGGCAGATCAATTGGAAAACCAAGTTCTTATTAATACCGTAATCATTATGGTCAAAATTGGTCAATAGTTTGAATTGGCAAGATATTCAACAAGTTGGCTCAAATTTATTTAAATGAATAAATAAGAATTTTATTAAAAACGACTGCAACAAATTATAATAATTCATTTCTTGTTTTTTTTTTCTCGTAAGGACAAGGTTTATTAAAGATCATTTAGATATTATATTAGCTTGCCAAATTATGATTTGCAAGTTTTTTAAATAGTCCTGATTATTCTAAGCCTGTTACTTTCATTGACTTATCAAGTCTTGCTTTCTAGGTACTGTCAATAAATCTTTGGACTTTTTTTATTTATTTACCACTTATAGCACTTTTAAACATAAGCTTGTACTATGGGTGCCCAAAAGTAGATAAACATACTTGTTTGAATTTTGCCACTACTGCAATTTTTATGCGTAACTCGATGCTGACGGAAAACTAGCTGTATGCTAACCGAAAAAGTATAAAAAAGGTGAAATGTTCAAAACAAAAACACATTTTTCACAGAATATCCTCTGTCAGAATGAACTTGTAAATCGAATGACCGAATCCCATTGTGTTGAAAATAACTAATATTTGTTTGTTTGAACGATGAAAGCACTAGATATAAAATACTAAATTGTTTTTTGACCATTTTTCCGGAATGGAAGTGCGGATAAAATATTTTACTTTAAAAATCAGGGATTAGATTTCAAACTTATTCCGAGAATTAAAAATATGCCGCTATCTATTGTTGAATGAGATGAAAAAAATTACAGTACTTTTTATCTGAACAATATTTATATTTTAAGTTCTGAACGATTAAAAAAATGTCACTTCCTAGTTCCCACACCAGAAATCAGGTCGATCCATAGCTCTGTTGTGACGTGAAAAAAGTACTTATTTCTCTTTTATTCCATTAAAACTGAGAATTATTTGCGGATAAAAGTAACCTATGGTATTGTATTACATTGATAGTAGGTACATTGTTCCTACCTTTTTAGTCGGAGAAGAAAGCATTTACGCGCCATAACCGCAGGCTAGCGACGCCTGCGGCCGTGTGTGGGGCTCGAGACTGAATCCCACTACCTACTAAACTCCCCCGGTATCCCCTTCACACCCAATTGGGACGAGCCGGTGGCAGCCTTGGGTCTATTGTCCCGCCCATCCTCGGGTACCCCGATCAAGCGATGGTACCTACCTCTCCCAAGGTATAAATTACATCTTTACTTACAGGCGTAAAAGCGTAATAATGAGACAGACTCACGAAATTACTTCCTCATTTACAATATTAGTATGTATTAGTAGTTAATTACTTCCTATAGATTTGTGAGCTGTTTTATACAAGATTCTTATAGATTTTACCACTTCTATCAAGGCTAAAGAAATATTTAAACCATTGGAATGCTTAATCCGTTCACATACGAATATAGGCACGAAGTATAACTTTCCCAAAACACAGTCATTACACAAAAATACATATAAACACTTAGTAATCACGACTGTATAAGCTCCGGTACAACTCTGAAATTTTATTATTTATTATTCAAGCGCATTATATTAATGGACGCAAGTTAAAAGCAGAGAGCGAGATATTCGAAATCTATATTTGCTTTGAGATTGGTACTTGCTACATTAACTCAAAATAAACTAAAACTTACAGGGTGTCGTATGAATGATTTTTTAATACAAGAAAACTTATCATGATTTATTTATTTATTTAAGCTTCATTGCACAAATCAAGAATGCCTCATGGCATTCTTTCCCAGACAACCTTTAGGCCAAGCAGAAAGAAACAGCGGGTAGACCAATAAAAATAAAACTTAAAAAACAACAGAAATAAACAAAATAAAATACGATAAATAAATAACGTTGTGTCAGTAACGTGTGCGTGACGAGTCTTGAAGCCGATGTTAACACGTGCACTTTTAGCTGACTTGCAATATTGCTTTGGTTTCGTCAGGTAGGATTCAATTCCGTGGTTCAATCGTGTCAAAATAATGACTTTCATTTTATTGACTCACTGTTTTTTATGTATTACACATTTGAATATTTTAAAAGTCTCCGTGCCTTTGACTTGTACCTTGTACCACACGTAAAAATTAAAATAATTTATGGAGTTTAGAGTCGGCATTGAAAATAAAGAGCCGCAGTATTTCACATTAGAGCTGCATTACGACAGCGATAATCACCCTGTATATCATCATTTACTGGACGGTCAACGCAGCCTTACATCCGTTTACTACTAAGCTCACTGGCCATGAGACACATGGGATATTATGAACTCATAAGTCATCCCATGGCATTGTAAATAGATAAATCATTTATTTGCAACCAAACAAACACCTTTGATGGAGGCGCTCGTGGCGCAGCTGTGACAGTGGTTCGTTAGCGATAACGAAAGTCAAGCTACCTACGCCGCGGTCGGTTAATGGATGGGTGACCATTCTGACCATATTTAGTGACATTAATTTCGAGCGTATCCGTGCTTCGGAAGGCACGTTAGGCTGTTGGTCCCGGCTGATATTTACTATAATGTAAATATTAGTCGTCAAGCCTAGTCAGAGGCCATTTGGAGGCTTGATAACATCTGACATTAAGGTTGGTCACTTGTCTTACGCACCCCTCGACCAACCCGCACTAGGCCAGCGTGGTGGAGTATGACCCACACTATCTCACAATTGAGATAAGGCCTGTGTCCCAGCAGTGGGAACGTATATAGGCTGATAATGATGAAACACCTTTATTAACAATTGCGGTCGCCTCCGCGGTTTCACCCGCGAGTATTTTCTTTTGTCAATTTCGTAAAGCGTCCACTACCCACTAAACTCCACCGGTTTTCCCTTCACACCCGATTGGGACGAGCCGGTGCCAGCTTTGTAGTTATTGACCAGCCCAAGAAATTTTAATTGATATATATACAGCGTGTTAGGTAACCCAAGGGACATATTTAAGGAGAGTGTTCAGAATCCGATTTAGAGTCCAATTCACTTAAAAAATGTATCCTTAATTTTTTGCACAATACCTAATTATCCTAATAATTTTCCGTGTGCCAGCCAGCCGGTTACGCCCCAAACTCAAATTGTACGCGAGTATAATAATTTGAGTCGTACTTGAACGAGTGCACGAAATACTGTGAAGGGAAGAGTTCCCGCAAGTTACACGGATTTTCAGGATAATTTCGACTAAGGTTATTGACAGATTATGTCCTTCGCATTTCCTGTCATACTGTATAATAATAAATTAAACTGATGTAAAAGTTAAATAATTTTAACTGAAATTGCTATAAAACTCAGTTGACATTCAAAATGCATACCAGTGCTCTCATTATTGAAGAAATTACGTCTTATTATTCTAAGAATCTCTCAATTATATCACATCTTTGTGCATCATTATATTATACCTACAAATTTATTGAACTAGTAATAGCATCAGAGGCCATTGAAAATTCCAAATTGCCCGGAACTCTTAGAAGTTAGGTTTCCTACAAGTGAGTACTTGATTTAAGCTCCAATTAGGTGCACAATGGGCAACGATCTATTCATAGACACTTCTAGAACTGCTTTTAGGTCACGAAGAATTCCGGAGAACAACTTAATAGCATTTCTATTTAATTAGTAATGTATATCAAGATGGAAAGAGCTTGTTTGAGCGTAATTGAGCTGTTTCTAATAATATAATATTATGTAGAATACTGCCTTGTGAGAAGATCGATTGAATGAAATACCATAATAAAATTCTTTTTTCCGAGTGTTTTGTTTGGGTAAAGTCAGTCGTTTAGTAGTGGTAGAGCTATGCTGTTTTACAGCACGAATGGGCCGGCTCGTCCGGGGAAGTACCACCCTCTCACATAGCACCAGCGTGAATAGTGACTATGTGTTTCGTCTGGCTTGTGAGAGTGCCGGAACACCCCCAAATCACCACAGGCCAGCAACGCATCAACGATCCCTCTGGTGTTGCAGATGTCCATGGGCGGCGGTGATTGCTTAGCAGCATGCAACCAGCCGGCATGTTTGCTGCCTCTGACATTTAAAAAATATAATCATCACCGCCGATCTATAAATACTTACGCACATAGGAAATTTAATATTAGATGCGCCGAGATTCAGTCCATATACCTCACCAAATTATTGAAAAAATAAGTTTTTGCTCATTTTTACAGACCGTATTTTTCCGCCTAGTCTAGGCGGAAAGCCATTTTATATAACACTTGTTCAATTTATTTATTTTTGGTTTAAAATACATAATTTTTTTTTCCTGATTGCATAAATTTCTAAAAGACTGTACTAGTTTAAAAGGGTTAAAAGGATTTTTTCTTTATTTTCGCGCCTTATTTTAACCCTTCAGTACCGCGCAATCATCTCAAACGTTCTTCGATCTATTAAGTCTAACCCTGCACCGCCTAAATCCAAAATAAAACCGATACCAATAACCAAGCTATCAACGCTAACAAGCTTTTAACACCAACATTCGAGGTACCGCCGGAAAAAAAAATCATATTAAAAAAATAACCAAAGTACAAATCTCTTGCAATCTCGCTACAGGACATTTTACGAGGCACCAGCTATCCCTTTATATCCCAGTCCTGATTGCCTCTCCCTTCGGGTACCGTCAGCAAATGAAATGGGGATGGGAATTTATGGGAATATTTTTTTCGGCGCTGCAGGGTCCGTTATAAATGGAAATGAATTACCGATTTGTGTACACTTTACTGGTGCCGATACTACGGGCGGATAATGTTGTTTCGGATTTGGTGGTGATATTTTACGTTTTTCGATAGATGTGGCGAGCTTTAGAGTTCTGTTACCGCGGTTGGTAAAGGAAAATCTCTATTTACTTACTTGAGGCATTAATGCAGGTATAATTTTTACACAAGCGGCCTGTGGGTAAGCTATACGCAAAAAGCTTACAGGGCTCTGCGCGTCCTTTACAATAAATGTTCCGGGTGCTGGTGGGACTGCCGAGGTTTTGCAGCGCGTCTGGCATGTTTGCCGACGCTCACGTAGACTGTTTCCATGCTTTAATGCGAAAAAAGATTATGTTATGTTATTAATTAATTTTATTTATTTGAATTGGTATATTTAATGTTTATATTTAATTTAATTATATGTAATCAAATCGCAATTTTACTAATATTAGATATAAGAACAATGTTACTAACACTATGGATCTAGTTATCTGAAATAAATAAAATTATTATTATTAATAATAAATATTACAACTGGCAGCACAATGAATCATTGACGCTTCCTGGTTTATTTTCCCTCAATAGAATAGGCCGCAGTGGCCGCTTGCCATCAGGTGGGCCACGAGCCTGCCAGCCAGCCAGTCTGCCAAATGAATTTGAAATGAAACATTGAAACATGGAAAATTTAATCTTTGATTACTTATGGAACTATTATACGATACTTCAATTCTGTTGTTGTAGTAATGCACTGTTTTAAAGCAGTGGCTTAGCTCGAGTTTCGATGCTATTCTCACAAGTCTTATCGAAATCTTTTGACCTACACTTTCACGTTTATTTATACTTTACAATGTGAGCTGCAACTATTGTATAAAATTGACCTGTTATGCCGACAGTACACATATAATCTCGGCGAAGTGTGCCCCGTGCTCCGAACATTTGTACCAATAATGTGTTTGCGCAGACAACACCGCGCGCTTGTTTCACGAGAGCTGCAAGCGGCAGAGCTCATGTCTTAGGTTCAATACTGGGGTCGGGGAAAAAGGTTTTTAGTTTATAGTAAAAGTAGAAAAAGAAGGAATATTTCTTGACTGTTACGACTTAAAGATCTTCAAGAAACGAGCGTCCTCTCAACGCATCAGCGATCCCTCTGGTGTTGCAGATGTCCATGGGCGGCGGTGATTGCTTACCGTCAGGCGACCCGCTGGCTCGTTTGCCGATTCTGACATATAAAAAAGGTGAAAAGGGTTAACTGAGGGAGTTAACTGGGTACTGAGAAAAACGACTTTAGTCCACACACGGCAGAGTCTAGCCTGTAGTTATGGTGATTAAAAACATTATCTTCCGCTAGAATTTATTGATAACTTGATACCAATGGAAGCCTTTGACCTACAGTAGGATATTAATAGGTAAGCCGTGTTAGTACAGTATTTCCCTTGCTCAAGGAATTTGTATCCATAATGTTTTCGCCGAGTGTACTCGGAAACGGACAAACAGCAGATTTATCTTACTAAATCTTGCAACAGTGTAGTAGAGCGCGAAGTGTTTTAAAAGATTTTACGGATTTGAAACAAGGGGTTTTTAAGTTTTATTTTTAACTAGCTTTCCGCCGCGCGTAATTTCTTTTTTCAAATATCCCGCGAAAATAAGACGTTTCCCGTAGGAATTTTATAGCCTATGTCCTAATGCGGTTTTGCCGTTTAGGCGTGATTGTGGAACAAATATCCAAACATCCAGACATTCGCATTTATAAGTAGGATGACAAGACAATTTTGGAACTGTCGGAGTTTAGTAGTCTTCACTGCATAAATCGTCAAGTGATGTACTATCGCGGTCACCCGCGCATAATCACCCTAAAGGCTAAAATCCTGTGCAGTATTTTCACGTTTACAAGCGCCGCTCATAACAAGTCACGATGCGCGTGCACGGTATATTTTTCCAAAAGTGATCACGCGCGGGTGTCCTCGATGGTACAGTCGACAGCAATTATCAGACCTCCCCTAATCTGTCATATTCTACAACCAATTTTCAGCTTTATTCACTTTACATAGAGTCCTCTTTCAATTGAGAATTTTTGACAGATTAGGATAGATGGATCTGCTGCCGTCCGTACAATTGACTGCAGCTGTTGCAATTATATAAAGGCTACTTTGGTTTCTTTTGACACTGCCACTAAGATCCACTGTGGTGTTTTACTGGGTATAATTGCCCTTCTAGATAGGTGATAATAATTTTCGACAGGTATGTATTAATACATTCCCCAAAGTAAAAAAATAATTTAATCGTGCTATGTAGTGGATTAGTTTTTTCGTTCTTCTTCTTTCAGTCTTTAAAGATGTCATTGCATTTGCAGTGTTAAGGACAGCGGAGACAAATACTCAATTTATGCTTAGATTAGGTTAAAATGTATATTGTTACGTAGGATTTATTGTAAATAAGTGAAATAAATATAAATCCAATTAGTTACGTAAGAATTGTAATAGGTATTTAGCATAGAATGTGTAAGACTCGTAGTTATGTAAGAACTTTTTACATAGATCTAGGATTCTAATAAGAAAAATTGTTGTAATCAATATGAAAGTAATGTTTTCTAATTAGAATTAACGCGAACTTTAGAACGATGATGATACATGTTTATTTCAATTGGAAAAAATACAGAAATAAGCAAATAATGTCAACTTGCATAGTGAAAATGTAAACGAAATTGTGTAAGTTTAACGGGGCTCTCTTTAAGGTATTGCTCCGAGGTACTTAAGCGATATGGGTTGGTCGAAAAATCATTCCTTAGTGTACGACCAGCAAGATAGGATTAAGAAGAAGAATAAAGGAACCTTCTTGGAAAAAACCTGTGTTTCCTTCAGTCCCCAACAGGCAGTAAACTGAAAAAGCCATACGAAACGACGTCCAAAGCCAAAATACGCGAGCCATCAAAGAAATAATGACCTCCAGAATAGTCCAATCCAATCAAAATTCAGCATGAGCCCAGCTAGCTGATTCAGGCAGCATCTCATACTTTAGTGGGTGATACAAGTTTATTGTTACTTTTATTGGAATACGCGGGATTCGGGACGGGGTGTTTATCGCCCCACTAATTGATGGGGTCGGTTCGGGTATTACCCGGGTAATGAAGTGTTGGGCTCTTAGTGGTTATTGTGTTTTGCGAAAGCCTTTCAGAGTGCTGTTCTCTGTCGCGTTGCAGAAAATTGGTTAATATAAAATGTTGTCAACTCATCATTTTCTGAGTGGTTTGTCAGGACTTGTTTGAACAAGATTCCGGAATTTTGGTTCACTTTCACGGTTCTGATAACAGAACTTGTCTTTGTGTACATATGTACAATCATACATTGGAGGACTGGTCAGCCTTCTGTATTCTTTAACAGTTAAAACATACCAGTTGGATCATGGTTACTCAGCCATTATATTTGGTCTCTTCGAGCCTCTGATTTCAAATGTACTGGCTCCCACATTAATTGAGCCGGAACACAGCCAGAGCTGTTATGGCGGCAGATTGCACCAGTGGGGGTAGCTAGCCAGTCGGACTCTGAAAAAGCCCTACCACCAACCAGACCAAAGGTGGAAATCGAACCCACAACTTGTTTTTATACCCTAGCGGCTTAGTCACTGTTCCACGGAGGCGGTCAAAAATGTTAAATGGTGGGATGTTATTGTAAGATAACTCGTTAAAACAAGCAATGTTTTAGGCCTAAATAGGCGTCTTGGAGAACAGAAGACTATCTGTAAGTCTGATAAAATTTATCGCCGCTCGTAGGCGCATAAACCTGTTTTCCTTAACAATACCAGCCCAAGCCTATCGCCATTTGCACAAAAGAACCGGTCCATTGTAATAATTCCAAACATTTCCTTACAATTAGACGCGTTAATTAAGAGACCGGATTTCATTAAACGGATTCGTAAACAATTATTTTTGTTTAGCACCTTTATGCGAGTGAGGAAAGAAAATTAATTCCGACTAAAAGGGAGCGGAGAAATAAAATGTTTAGCTACCCTTTCTAATTCCGTTCGCAGTTGTTTCGGTTTAAATGAAAATAAGCCTTAAGCTGTCAGCGATAAAGCCGATATTCATCTGTAAGATCTTTGAGACCTGTTACATTTTCGTTCCATTTTCAATTTATACAGTCTCAACTACAAGGGCAAACGTAATCTGAAATTGTACGTTATGTCATTGGACTAAAGCTGGTTTTGGATTGGTGATTTAGTTTACTCTATAGTGGATAAAAGTCAGATGTGATCAACCCGTGGATAGAATACTAATTGTAACGTAGATTTTGTAAGATTAATAAGATGGAATGCTTCTTTTGTTTGAAACGTTTTCATTAAGTAAAGATACTTTTGTGTTGAGTCTGTTTTACGCAAGGATTTCTTATTAAATTGAGTATAAATGTTGGAAGGTTTATTTTTAGTAAATAAATAATGAGTTTCATGACTTACATAGCTAACGACTTTGAAACTTAATTTGAAAAGAATATTTAAGCATTCTAAATTACATATTCGGTTGGATGGATATTATCGTATTAAAAAAAAAATGGCTAAAAATAAAAAAAAATGGTTTTAGATTTTTTGGAGACGCAATCAATAGTCGATTTATTTATACATACTTGTTTCTTCGACATCACTCACACAACCCACGCGGCCATGGCTGCCTATTCTTTTAAGCAACACTTTACCAGAAAGAATTGCACAAGTGACGCTAAAAAGGCAAACATTGGCTCTCTCTTCGGGTGTGAAGGGAAAAACGGGGAAGTTTTGTGGGTAGTGGACGCTTTCGGGTTCTAAACCCTACCTACCCTGTGCTAAGGTGCATATTAGGCGATTATCTCACTGCACCGCGCTCCGCCGCAGTACGCGGGACGACAGATTTAATTATTATTATGCAAGTACCTCAGTTTGTATAGAAAACTCGCGCGGCACAACACACTGACAACGCGTTTGCGTACGGGAACATTGCATGGTGCCCCGTGATCCGCGGCGGAGCGCGGTGCAGTGTGATAATCGCCTTAAACATATTTATTTTTCTCCTTAAATAAAAAGAAAGCAATACATAATGAGTTGCCTTTAGTGCACACAGCCAAAGCTATAATGGTTTTATGGCAGATTTCGAAACCCAACCAGATTTAAGACGAGAACTGATATGGTGCATTATAATTTAATTGTGATCCTCTGTGCGACGTGCGTGTGCAATAGAAGTCGTGGGATTGAATCACACCCAAAAAACATTTACGTGACACCTTCCCTGAATGGTGCATTAGGCTTCATGTAGACGACGCCGGAACCGGACCGGCGCCGGAGCGCATATTGTTATGAAAACCGTGCCTGCGCCGGACTGAAACCGCGTGTTCTATTTTGATGCTGATTTTAGTTCAGAAAAGTATGGCGGCCGGAAGCGCACGCGGTTTCGGTCCGGCGCTGGGCCGGCTCCGGTCTGGTCGGTCCAGCTCAGGCGCGGTTTTCATCCGTATACACAAATATCCGGTCCGGCGCCGGTCCGGTTCCGGCGTCGTCTACATGAAGCCTTATGGTAGTGACCCTGCCCTGTGCGTGTGCAACAGAAGTCGTGGGATTGAATCACACCAAAGAAAAACATTTACGTGAAACATTTGTATTGGTTCTGTCTAGATGTTTATTTGTATTAAGTTGTGATATCTTCGTAGTTTCTGATACCCATAACACACGTGTTTCAACTTGGGTACTTAGAGGACAGATCAATGTTTGTAATGTTTGCAATTTACTGAATAACAATCAACTTTCTGGTGAAGTGTCCTTCAATAGAATAGTCCGCAGTGGCCGCTTACCATCAGGTGGGCTGCGTGTCTGTCTGTCAACTGATGTAGTATAAAACTAACGTTTTAGGCTCGAGAAACGTAATCACTGTTCCGTTCAATTCAAATAATAGAATACACAATTATAAAGTAACCACAATACACAGTACAATAAATAAGCATCAATCGCTTTTATAGGATGTACGAACGGCAGCAGATCTACCCACCCTATTCTGTCCAAAATTCTCAATTGGAAGAGAACTCTATTTGAAACTGAATAGAGCTGAAAATTGGTTGTTGAAAGACAAACTAGGGTAGTCTGATGTGCTGTCGACTGTACTACGCGTTTGGGAAACAAGAATTTCCTCACAAATTAATTCGGTGAGAACGGCGATAGATCAAGGAGCGAGTCTTGTAGCGAATAGCAATTAACGAGAAATATTAAGATCAATCCACGGGACAGGCAATCTTGTTAAGGGAGGAACTGAGAGGTGCGGAAGTACGGTGTAGTTATTGGTACGTAAACGAATTTTTTAGATTTGGAAGTTGGAAATGACGGAAGGTTTCATTTCATTGGAATATTATCGAAAGACTTTTTTTTTATTGGACTAAGCTAGCATTTGACCGCAAAGTTGCCTGATGTTAAAGAACTATGCTGTCTAAGATAGAGCGAGCTTGCTTAGGAAAAGCCCGTTAATTCTGGCATTGAAGAGCCTCAAGTTGCATTGTATATACTTGATTCCGATGAGGCCTTTGCTCTGCATTAGTATTTAGTAGTAGAGCCATGCTGTTTTACAGTACGAATGGGCTGGCTCGTCCGGGGGAGTACCACCCTCTCACATAACACAGCATGAAATAATTGTGACTACTATTGTGTTTCGTCTGGTTTGTGAGAGAGCCGGAGGCCCACACCCCGACATACCCACATAGGCCGGCAACGCATCAGCGATCCCTCTGGTGTTGTAGATGTCCATGGGCGGCGGTGATTGCTTACCATCAGGCGGCCCGCTGGTTCGTTTGCCGCCTCTGACATAAAACAAAAACTTGAGAATTTGGTATTGACCCTGCCCTGTGCACCAGGGGTCGTCGGTTCGAATTCCACCCAGAACAAACACTTATGTGATGAACATTTGTGTTTCTTCTGTGTCTGGATGTTTGTATATTTGTGGTACCTTCGTTGTTTTTGACACCTTTAACACAAGTAAGCACTTGTGTTGCTACTTATTTTAGGGTCAGATCAATGTATGAGATGTTGTAAATTTTTTTTTTATTTAATTATAACGATGACTTGGATGACATGCTAATAGTTCTTATGGTGCCTGATTTAAGGCTCAAATTAACTTTTCGACTAAACGAAGCTTTGGAATCCAAACCAAATCATTGGATGTAAGGAAAACTGTTGTGAGAAATTTTCTGCAAATTATCCAGAAAAGTTGCTATTCAAATGCATCCTTGAGAGTGAATAAATTATATTCTTAGTCTAACTTCGTTTTTCGCCTGAACTCAGTAACTAGAGGCTCCTTACTTAAGAGAAACAAATGGTGACAAAGAAACAATGCGAAATAAACAACAAATGAACTCTGTTAATTATGGTCGGTAATTTATCACTGCGTATCGCGAAAGGAAACTGGGCTTAACAAGTTTGTGGTTCGTTTTAAATGTCGGTTTCTTTATGACGGTGAGTTGATGGGGAGAAGGTAAATGTGAGAATTTTTGTAAAGTGTCTTTAGGGTGGCAGCGTTGTCGCGTCATTATAATCCCTCTGATATGGTTGAGTGAAATTATGGCTGACACATACGTCATACTTGTAATCAGGTGCTGCTGGGAAATATTCAGATGAGGGATTCTTAATGTATTGTTCCTTAATTTTATTATTGAGACGAAATACTATGTGACTTAGTATTAATAGACAAATGGAGATTGTATTGACATAATTGTTGTAAGAAGATTCAACAGAGTAACTATCGAGTTCTTTACCAATTTTTTTCCCACGAGCCCACCTCTATAGGCTGGTGATTTAAGAACCGGGCAATGTCCACGGGGTCCTGGGTTCGGTTCCTGAGTCGGGATAAATTAGTGTCGTTCTTTTCGAACATGCACAGGTCTGTGATCACCAATGATCACGCATATGACAAGCGTAGTGATTCCGTCAGTACCTATCATTGTGACCATATCTAGATATCAGAAGCCTTCTCCTTACAGTGGGACATAAAAAAGGCTAATGCAACATTGAGCAACCTTTACTAAGCATAGACTTATTTATATCAATTGATATTCTAGTGTAAATATAATTAATTAACAAAAAGACAGAAAAAAATTGTGGGACATTTCCATCATACCATGCATCAATCAGGTGGCTAAAAAGTTATAAAAAACCTTCATTTGATATTCTAAGAGCAATCCCATTACAAAAACTGAAGTGCAACGTCTTTGTTCGCTTCACTTGTAAAATATATTTATCTCGCTTTAAAACGTCCTAGAAACTTTCACTCACGGAGTGAACGGAACAAGTTCTAAAACTTCAGAGACGGAATACCGTTTGCTCATAAAGAATATAAGTGCAATAGTCCAGGAGCTCAAGGCCTGTCCACAATGATAATGCCAGTTCCACTGACAAATTGTTTAGAATCTGACTCTTTTGTACATTTTCGAAAAATCATTTTTTTTATTAGTTCAGCTAGCAGACAGGCACGCAGCCCACCTGATGTTAAGCGGTCACTGCGGCCTATTCCATTGAGGGACAATTCACCAGGAAGCGTCCCTCAATGTGCTGCCAGACTGTAGGCTCATCTGATCTTCGAGCCTTTTATTTCAAGTGTACTGGCGCCCTGTCTTGTTTCATAGTAAATGAAAGAAATGTTCAAATCACATGATTTTGCATTGATAAACAAATTTCAAAGAGAATTGGGCACTTACTACGAAGTTTATTTGTATATTAGTTACAGAAAAATATGTTCTTAAATCTTCTAGACAATATCCAATCAACTATTTATGGAAAAGGAACGATTTTTTTCCATCAGATCCCGTCCTATAAGCTTAGAACTTAGCAAAGAAGTAACATGCATAATTCAATGTTTTACATATCTGCAAGCGGATACTTTTCTCTATAAATATTTTACATTTTCCACCAGACTCTTGAAATAACATCTGAATTGAATCGTAAGCAAGTATCTGAGAAGACTTTCCTTAAACATTTGCATCGCAAATATTTATTTTGGATGCTGCAACCGCGAAGTGTCTCAACTTGTTTTTGAAGGAAAATGGAAGTTGAGATTAGAGTTGCCCAAACCATGAAAACTAGTAATGTCGATAATGTTTTCGATAGTATCGATGCTATCGAGAGTATTGATAGAACAAAAATAATTAATACTATTGATTGAATGCAATTATATCGATAGTAACGATACTATTGATACTATCAATTGTTGGTAAAACTATCGATAGTATTTCCTCACAATAGTACACTGGTCTTCGAAAGTATCGATAGTATCGAACTATCAATGGGCTATAGATACTATTGAAATGACGTTAGTTATTTTTAATATTTAAACTAACGGCCGGTTCACACATGTCTCCGTTTTACTGTTCCGTTTTATCGTGTACGTTTTTTTTTCGTCGATGGCGTATGTAGTTGTATGAGCGACTTCACACATGGCACAGTATTCTGTATACAATAATACATACGCCATCGACAAAAAAAACGAACACGATAAAACGGTACAGTAAAACGGAGACATGTGTGAACCAGCCGTAAGCCAGCACTTTCCCAACGTTCACACTAGTGTGACAAGAGTGTAAAAGTGAAGAATAGGAATAAAGATTCTTATCCTTCACACTGATGTGACAGAATAATGTGAAGGTTAGTCCGGCGTCAAAGTTTTATGCGGTCTATGATTTAGCTTGCTTGCTTAGGAAAAGCCCGTTAATGCTGGCCTTGAAAAGTCCCAAGTCTAGCTATTGATAGACTATCGATACTTTAGAGGTAGTTAACTATCGGTGAGCATCTCTAGTTCAGATATGTATTTTTAGTTCTTGCTTTAGTGCTTCCTGCAACCATTTTTATCTTTGACGTTGGAAGATGACATCTTATGTCTTGTGATATAAAATGCGAATGGTGGAGTGCACTTTTCTGATATAAAGGTGGTTAGTACTCGTTAAAATAATTCCAACGATGCGTGCTTAATGCCACAGTATACTAAACAAAGGATTTTAAGAGATGGTATAGCCATGCTGCTGGCATCTCCAGACTTTTAAAATGGTTCTGCTCCACCGGAGAAGTACAAAATTATAACCAGCTCCAGTTATCCGTTGTCAGAAACCCATAGCCCAAAACCGGTGGAAAGGTAAAAACCGGGGGATTTTAGGGGATAGTGGGACGCTTTAGTCTCGAGCCCCACACACGGCCACTGGTTTAGCCACCCTGCGGTTATAGTGCCTTAATCTCCACAGAGAAGGAAAGGCTCTGGCCGGCAGAGTGAAGGTGACTGATGCTACGTCCCGTACATTGCACCAGTTGTCCTCGCGTCTGAACTTCACTTCCACTTACCATCAGGTGGAGTGGGGTCATTTGCCGGGCTAAGTATAAAAAAAAGGCTTATGATAGTATGACAGGAAATGCGAGGGACATATTTAAACCCCAAATAGTTCATGCCTTCATATAACAAAATAAGTATAAATCAATAAAAACTCGGGTAAATATCTGTCAATAACTTTAGTCGAAACCTGAAAATCCGCGTAACGTGCGGGCACTCTTTCCTTCACAGTACCTATTTCGTGCACTCGTTCAAGTAAGACTCAAATTGTAATCGCGTACAATTTGAGTTTCGGGCGTAAACGGCCGCTCAGCACACGGGATTTTTAGGTAGTTCATGTATACATAAATTATTAGGATAATTATGAAAAAAATTAAGGATATATTTTTTATAGCGAATTGGACTCTAAATCGGATTCTGAACACTCTCCTTAAATATGTCCCTCGGGTTACCTAACACCCTGTATATGTATTTAAAAACTAGTTCTCCGCTTCCGCTCCTCACCAAAGCCGATTCTCCGCTACTGTTTTCTATAACGATATGAATCACGCGTCAAACGCAGCTGCCTCTCGTTCCGCGGAAAATTAATTTTTCCCTTGCATTGTAATCGATGTCCGTCGGTCTGTTTGTCACTTCCAACAAATGAGCGGAAAGTTTGCAGGGAAATAGGTTGACTTTTGACTTTGACTTTTTTGCAATTTCGTTTCAGTTTGTTTGCAAGGAATATTGGAAGTCTTGAAGATTGGATGCAAGTAAATGCTTGTTCAAGGCTTTCGTATTGTCTTAATGGTGTCAGCGTTTTAATTTTTACGACGGCAAGAAATATTAGAAATCTTGAAGGCTTAGTGCAAGCAAATGCTTGTTCAAGGCTTTTTTTATTGGTATAATGGTGTCAGTTTTTTAAATTGTAACTGCAGGGAGAAATTTTCAAGCGTATTGATTTGATATGATCACCGTTGCAAAAATACTGTTGCTGACTTCTACAAATAAAATTTGAAAAACGTGTCAAATATACCAAATTCGCATCGACGACGTATTCGAGACGCGTGCCACCTAATTACAAAATTAATTCATTTGTCCGTCTCGATAATTAGTATTCGGGTAGGACGATGGGACGGTAATAAAGGCCGGCTGTCCCGTCCCAGGGACGGTAATAAATGTCCGGGGTGACGCGGATCGACGTTCTCTTTGGGGATCATTTTATTATTGACAACAAGGTCCGCCTCTGTGGAACAGTGGCTAAGCCTCTTGGGTATAAAAACCCCGGAGTTCGTGGGTTCGAATCCCGCCTTGGGTCTGGTTGGTGGTAGGGCTTTTTCACAGTCCGACTGGCTAGCTACCACCCCCACAGGTGAAATTTGCCGCCATAATAGCTCTGGCTGTGTTCCGGCAGTATTAATGTGGGAGCCAGTACACTTGAAATCAAAGCTCGAAGATCAGATGAGCCTACTTATAGTCTGGCAGCACATTGAGCGACGCTTGAAGTGTCCCTCAATGGAATAGGTCGCAGTGGCCGTTTACTATCAGGTGGGCTGTGTGTCTGTCTGCCAACTGATTTGGTATAAAAAAAGGTAAGGATGCTACAAAAGATACAGGTTCCATGGCTGTATTTTGAGTGGGTCAATCGCGTTTTTGTATTGATCTGCCTGATGAAAGTCGCATTTTTTGTTTTATTTCTTGATTTTTTGTGATTTCTATATATTCTGTGGTGTTGCGACATTTATAAATTTACCTAACGTGCTGCTCATGTTAAAATCTTCTTCATTAGTCTTCGAATTCATACTGAAAACTTCTCAATCGATTGGCTAAATTAGATTCATACACATGCTGTAAGATCTTCTAATGTGGACCGAAGAAACCGAATACTATTCATCCTCCTAGTATGAAAACTCCGGAACGGCCTATAATTTGTCCCGGAATTACCCGGCCGGGCGAAGCTAACAAGCCGACCACATCACGAACTACTAATAGCGACCACACGTGTCCTCCGACCTTTGGGACGCATGCTAATTTAATACGGTTAGGAGCTACTGTATTTGACGGGAACTTTCATGTTTGGTTTTTTTTTTATAGGCGGTCTACTACTTTTACTTTCATACTGACTTATCAAGACACTAACGTTTACCAGCGCGGTTTCACACGCGCGTAATTCTTTTTGTCAATTATCCCCCCTTCCTTCCACATTTCCGGGATTAAAAGTACCCGATGTCACCCGGGGATAGTGTAGCTTCCTAACAGTGAAAGAATTTTTCAAATCGGTTCAGAAGTTTCGGAAGTTTCAATACAAACAATGAAATATTTCCTCCTAATAATATTAGTATAGATCAACAGACACAAACAGCTACCTATTATGTTGAAATATTATGTTCAACATAATGTACGACTGCACATCACAAGATACATTATGAAAGTTGAAAGCAATCTGACAACTGATTGGTCTGAAGAATACTAGTGTATCGTGCACATTGATCGGTTTCAGATTAGCGTATTATACGCGCGTATAAGCTCGTTTTTGGAAGCGACAACATGAAACTAATAATAATGTCCTTCTAGCCGAGTTTTCGGCTACGGTGGCCAATTACGCAGGATATAATTTATTATAGTGCACAAGTGAGTGCGCAAGCACAGGGGTACTACCTATTCCCTCACTCTTATAACACGGTGGGACAGCCGTCTGACACGACGCACGGAATCATCATTCTTTTCAGACATTCAGGTGATTGAAGCCTGCAATATCCTAAAAAACTGGAAACATTCACACAAAGTGATGGTCCCTGCGGGAGACATGACAATACTACTGGTTTGAGTGAACACGCCTAAAATGCCTGTAAACCATTTTCTCTATGCTGTAAACGCAAGTACAGTTTGTTGAAGAGCGTGAGTCGAAACGACCGTATATGCGTAGAAAAATACGTTAATCTGAAACAGCCCTTAGCGCTCAGCGTGATTGAATTACTGCTATAGTTTCAGAGAGCATTGAAGGTACGAGCCAAATGAAATGAAATGTTTCAAGGTCAGACGTGCCTACCGTTTGGCAGTGCAAAGCGATGCTATTATGGGAAGCCTCCGAAGAAAATCTGAAAATATCTCTCTATGGATATCTCTGGACATTATTCACAAAGCGCCATCTAGCCTCAAAGTAAGCATTAGCTTGTGCTATGAGTGCCAGACAACGGATAAACATTACTTATATACTTTTTTTTTGTAAATACAGACATTTATACATAGATACTACCAGACCGATACAAGCAGACATGTTCATGCACACAAATGTTTGTACCGTGCGGGGATCGAACCCGCGACCTCTGGTGTAATAGCCGACTTCTCGACCATTACACCAAATGGCTCGTCAAAATACACTACTATTCTACTATCGACCAGTCGCGTCCTGTCTCCATCGTAAATGAGTTATGACCGTAATGGCCTGTCCGGGATATTGATCGAATTTGATTGTTCCTTACATTTGCAAACAGACCTCGGGCCATTCCCCGCAAATGTTGCTCCGTCCTTCAGAAGAGCGGCAATTATCTGTTATTATTTTGCGTTTTCGGTCAAGTTTCGGATTCGGCGACTTCTTTAATATGCTAGTTGCCAGTGATAATGAGAGCTATGTTTTTTTATGTCAGAGGCGGCTAACGAGCCAGGCGCGTCGCCTGATGGTAAGCAATCACCGCCGCCCATGTACATCTGGAACACCAGTGGGATCGCTGATGCGCTGCCGGCCTTTTAAGTGGGCTTTCGGCACTCTCACATTGTATACTATACGAAACACAATAGTAGTCACTATTATTTTACGCTGGTGTTATGTGAGAGGGTGGTACTTCCCCAGACGAGCCGGCCGCGCGGCCCATTCGCATAGCTCTACCTCTACAAAATCTGCATGCAACACAGGAATTCATGTTATTTGTACTAAATAATTTCTTTACGTACAGGTGATAAATTATTGTTTAGACCCAATCAGCTTTTGTTGGCACACAATACGAGCCAGCTAATTGTCCTGTCACGTTCACGTACTGGTGAATTATGACTTAATAGCTTGACGTATATATATTTTTCAGTGTAAAAATTATGAAGGCCTAATTCATACAAGCAGTCCCTTATATTAAATTAAACCATTTAAGGAGGCATTTGCAGGTTTTTGTTCATGTTTATAAGAAAATTATAATGTCTTAACCATTTGGCCGTCAAAGTCGTCTATACTTGACAAAAACTCTGCCTGTAAAAATATGAAAAGTTTAAAACTATGACTGGTATTTTTTCCTTACATTCGACAATGAAGAACAAACCAGCTGTAGCGGTTCGTAGCTTGGCGTTCAAAAGGTTAACTATAAGAAAAATGTTATCATCAAAAATGTTATCATCAGACGAGCCATTTGGTGTAATGGTCGAGAAGTCGGCTATTACACCAGAGGTTGCGGGTTCGATCCCCGCACGGTACAAACATTTGTGTGCATGAACATGTCTGTTTGTATCGGTCTGGGTGTTTCTATGTATAATATGTATGTATTTACAAAAAAAAAAAGTATATAAGTAATGTTTATCCGTTGTCTAGCACTCATAGCACAAGCTAATGCTTAGTTTGGGGCTAGATGGCGCTGTGTGAATAATGTCCAGAGATATTTATTTATTTATTTATTTATTTATTTATCATTTTATGTACAATAAAAATACCCAATGGAATCTAAGTGTTGTTCGTTTAGTACCATTGTAACAAATAATAAAACCGTTAACACAAGCATTACCGTTATCACACTGGCATAATACAGGTCATTGCAGGTCATGCACATAGATTAAAGAAATAAAATATAGATAGAACGTTCGGTTGTCAAATCAAACGCCAAGGTGTGTCCAGAAACGCTGCGTGCCCCCCGCACCTCCCTCACTTCGGCCCCGCGTTTTATTGCCAGGTCAAAACTCGGGCAAGCCGTTTCCCAATTTTTTGGGGTAAACTTTTTGGGGTAAATGGATACTGTGGCATTTTACGATAATAAGTAGTTGTTAATAAATAAAAAATAGTCCAGTAAATTAAATATAAATATTTTTAATATTATAAAAATAACATTTTAATAAAATAACTTATTAAGCAAGTTTTACTCGTCAATCTTTTTTACCCTTTCAGCACTTCGACGTCAATTACCTGTGAAGAAGAAGTGCCGCAAGAAACTCACACTTTGCTTTTTATAAAAGAATAATAATAAATATGTAATTAAAAATCAAAAACATTTTAACAACACAATAATAATTTTATGTCGATATAATTAATAATGTCATACATAATGATATCAATACAAGGAATCAAAAGAATAATGTCAATGAAATAGTTTAATGAAATGAAATAACTTATTCAGCAAATAGAATTTAAAAAAAATACTTTTGCACGTCGATCTTTTTTTCCTACCAGCAAGAAACTCAACACTTTGCCTTTTTTACAAATAATAAAGTACATATCACAAACATTTTAACAACACAATAGTAATGTCGAAATAATAAATTATGATATCAATACAATACGAGGGGTAATGTCAATACAATATTTATAATCAGCCAGCGCCAACTATTCGCATCTACAGACTTTTATCGTTTAAATAGTTTTCCATTTTATTTTAACAACACAGTTCATAACATTCCTTTTTTTTTGAGCAATATCAGTTACTACAATATATTAATGGTAAAAAATTTGGGGTACTATTTTTTCATTTACTGGCAACACTGTAAGAATGAGTGAAGTTTTTTCCTTGATAAATTAGAAGAGGTTAAATATTAAATAATAAAATGAAGGTGCTGTATTATCGGTTACTTACGTGTGAAACGTGATCCCGTGTTCTTTTTTTGTCAGATTAGGACTGTTTCGGCAGGTGGGAACAACGCAGGACGGCATGTTTATTTTTTTTTCGCACACGTGCAATACGTCACGATCGAAATGTCACAAACCGCGACTGACGGCGACTGAGCGAAACTCTACGAAAATGTAGAGTTTTCACTGCCCCAGGTTTAGCGCGTGTCACTCCTTCTGTATTATTCCTACTTCTATGGTCATGCAACAGACTGCACTAAACGAGCTCATATTGTCGCCGGGAATCGAACTGTCAACTGCGGATAAAGGTATTGGACCGGGCGACCGTTCATTCAACGCGCTTAGTCCAATTTATGCAATGCTCGATTTCGTGCAGTTTAATCTGAATACGAGTGTGAAATCGATTTTAATTGCGTGGATCGGAACGCGTTGTGGCCAACGATTGTGTATTTAAAAACTTACATAAATGTGATAAATACGATCTTTACCTACTTTTTTTTTCTTAATCAGTCAGCAGATAGTGCTTATGTTATAGTCAAAGTTAGATAGACAATCTTTTTTTCCTTATTTAATATTTCATCAGTTGGCAGACAGGCACGCAGCCCACCTGATGGTAAGCGGTCACTGTGGCCTATTCCATTGAGGGACACTTTACCAAGATGCGTCGCTCAATGTGCTGCCAGACTGTAAGCTCATCTGATCTTCGAGCCTTAGATTTCAAGTTTACTTGGCCGGTATACATAACTGACTATAATTATCCGGTGATAGTATTTTTTTTTTGTCATACGTAAGCCCACTGGTGTACTTAAAAGGACGTAAAAGATATCTATTTTAGTTCACGGATAAGTAGTTTACAGTGTTATAATTTGTCCTCCCGAACTAATATAGGTACCCAATATTTATAATAAAAAATTATGAAGATTTGTTTGCCATTTTGTCATAAAAGTATTTATAATACTAGCCTTCCGCCCGCGATTTCACCTTTCTCACCATATTTCCTGGATCAAAAGTACCACCCGGGAATAGTGTCCCAACAATGAAAGAATTATTTAAATCGGTTCAGTAGTTTCGGAGCCTATTATTGAATAGACTCTGGCTAGGTTTGTATTGACAAACAAAAATATCTTTCCTCTTTATGATATTAGTTTAGAGTTTATATTCCCGGATCATGGTGCAAGCATAACCTGAACTAGTTCAGGACAAAACTTAGAGGAAGAAGAATGAGTAATCAAAATCATATTATGCAATATTGTGTTTCAAAAAAAAACTTTCACGCAGAACACATACTATAGGTATGACTATACCTGGAGATTACCACAATTCCTTGTAAAATAAATAACTTCCCAAAATAAACGTACCCGAGTGGGGTCCCAAAGTTTTTCCCCGTCAGTCTCAAAGGCATTATGACGTCCAACCACAACTTAGAGATAATTATCTTTGTGTGACAAATGTCACGAGCTAAGATTGGTGTTGTCTCCTCTTAATGTTTTTTCTCTTTGTCTACAAATGGGGTGTTGGTGTAGGGCGAGTTTATTCGTAGTTTTTGTGCACCGACTGACCATTACGTAGGATAGTCAAAATTACTAGTTAAGGTCGATGACCCATTTGGTACCCATTCAGGATAAATATTGTGACGAAAATTTGCATTAGTTTGTTCTGTGTCTGGATGTTTAATATTTATGCTACAGTACCTTCGTTGTTTTTGCTTAGGTACGATTGTTAATTTTGGGTCAGATCAATGTATAACCATTTATATTCTTTATTACATATAAAAAATAAACATTATGATAAAAAAGAACATGAATGCACAATATAGGCGGTCTTATCGCTAGAAACGATCTCTACCAGACAATCCTCAAGTAAAGGACAACTGAAATAATGATAATGATAATTTATTTCACAAAAAACAGAGTACATTTATAGGTGGCATGGTAACAATATTTCCGTCTATTTAACCACTTAGTGGTATGTGAAATATTATGTCAGTAAATGGCATAAAAAGGCATGCATTCTATTTTTACATTGGTTATTAGTTAGTTTAAATTATACATGTTTAAGAAACCCATCAAATTAAATTAGATCATAATGTTAAAATTTATCATTCAAGAAGTCATTAATTGTGTAGTAGGACTTTTTAAGAAGCCACTCTTTAAGGTGCTTTTTAAATTTATACAAAGTCAGACCCTTAATAAGCGTTGGCAAATGGTTATAAATCTTTATACACATTGCATTGCATAATGGGTATAACAATGCAGTGCTTGTTATTTTACATATTTATTTATTTAATTACTTTACATAAATGTAGGATTCAGTTTCATGATCGCTTAATAAAAAGCCTTGTAAAATGAGAAACATAAAGACAAATTATAAGCTTAAAAAGGCTTGTTACTCTTCGTCTACTTTAACTTGGAACCTAACTAGTAACTTTTTTGTGAACTTCATATTTGCATCTGTAAAATCGGTTAAATAATCGACCATTTAATGGTCAATATACTAAATTATTTGCAAGCATCCATATCAGCCATAGAAATATCCTACCCGCTTACGATATTTACTTTACTATACAACTCTTTGATTAGCAACCCATTATTAATAGGCCACTTAACTTCACTATGCCTTTAACGGCATGCCCGAACTACCGTACCCTAATATAACTAAGTATAGGGTCATAGGAATTGTCCCCAAAAATTAGGATCGTAAAACCGAACCGGGAACAGCGACTGACGGCTTTAATGTGGGTCCAAATGAAGACCGCCTGGACCTCAAACGAACAACGAATTACAAATTAACAGGGAATCAGTCACACCGAACGGCGAATGATGGAGGATAGAAAGAAAATAGTCTTGAGCAAGCTAGCGAACACTTATTATTTATTTATTTAAACTTTAATGCACAATCAAGAGTACATAAGGCGGACCTAATGCCTAATGGCATTCTCTGCCAGTCAACCTTTGGGCCAAGCAGAAAAAAAAATGGTGGGTAGTGCTAACGGGCTAAAGAGAGAGTAAAAAAAATGAAATAAAATAATATAGTCTCAAACAAATTAAAATAACATAAATAAAATATAATAATATATATTTATATATAATATATATATCATCATCATCCCAGCGTGTTCCCGATTGCATCCAGTATGGAGCTCAGGGTCCGCCTCGACTATGATCCTAGATTTGACAAGCCTGGTTATTACAATGGAGCGATTGCCATCTGACCTCCGTAACCCTACAAGGGAAACCAGACCTACTTGGAACATAGTCGGGACCAACGGCTTAACGTGCCTTCCGAAGCACGGAATCATCACTCTTTTCAGACATTCAGGTGATTCAAGCCTGCAATGTCCTAACCAACTGGAAACAATCACACAAAGTGATGTTCCCCGCGGGATTCGAACCCACGACCTCCGGGTTTTAGAGCCCAACGCTCTAACCACTGTACCACGGAGGCAGTTCTATATATATATATATAATATATATATGTATATATAATAATAATAATAAAGAGTAAAACAAAAGAGAGAGAAATGACGCTGGTTAATGATTGGGACAGGTGAATGACGATGCTAGGGAAGTCTGGAGATAATGTTTTCGGAGAAGGAACTTAAAAGACATCCGACTCGACACTTGACATAGATACAGAATTGGGCATCTGAAACAATCTTAAAATATTATAAATACAATTTAATTTGTATTTAAAAACACTTTTAATTTCAATTTAATCGTAAACAAATAACATTTTTTTTTCATGTAAGTCACACAGTTAGATATTTCGTTTTAATTACCTTAAAGTATGATGTCTGGACATTGAAAAAGACGCCCTCAGCGGTTTTGAAACAGATTAGTTGAACAAATAAAAAGAAAGAGACGTCTGCGTTAGCTACTGTTCTTTGTACCAATTATTTTCTGATATATTCCTGTTTGTAATCCTTATTACAGGTGTTTGGTGTACACTCCCCTTTTAAGCAGCTGTTTAAGCCTTTCAGGGATTCAGAAGTATCGGATTGGTATCAGTTCTGTAGCTCGGAGAAAGTACTTCAAATTAAAAGGAAAATACATTAAGATGCACTCTTCAATTGATATCTGGAGACTTTACATACTTATCCTTTAACTTTGACTGTCTTTTGATCGCCTGAAAAAAATCTATCTCACAATTTTCTGTAAATAATTCGAAGAGATCGCTATTAGCGATAAGTCCGCCTACATTGTATCATTAAATTATGTAACATATTTTTCTTTAATAAAATTGTGCAATAAAGAGTATATCTATCTATCTATCTAATTCAGGTCCTATTACTACACGGTGTAAATGGTGCCGCGACAAGGGTCCACTCTATTAATTTGGGGGTGATTTAAAATTAATTTCGCGGAAATTCAATTTTTTCTCGAGCAGAAATATCAAATCAGTTGACACCTTCAATTGAATTATTATAATTTGGAACGAGGGCCAATTAGGAGCAGTGAGTGGGCATCTTAATGGCCCCCAAATTAAGACCCTTCTGACCTTTGTCTGGGGGTTTTTGGGAAATAAATGAAAGGTTGTAATTGGCTTTTGAGGTTTGGGCCTAACTTTGAAATGTTTTATTAGCAAATGTCGTGCGTTGGAATGTAAAATTATCGATTAGATGTGGGTGGACAGAATATAAGAGTAACCTTTGACTTTTTTGAAGTGCCTTAGACGTTATGGTTTGTATTTTGTGAGACAAAACACATAAATAATAAACACAATAAAATTCATCGAATTATTTATATTTCAAATGACTATTTTTGGAATGCCTTATGTCGTAGTGTCAGTGTAGGTTGTACTTTTAAGTGCATATTACGCCCAAGGTAGAGATTTCAATCCCTGTTCAGACCGAAAATTTTACCATTTAAACTTTTGTGATAAAGGTACTAATCATGGTTTTATTTTTCTTTTCAGGTTTGATCATCCAGTTGTAGAACGTAAGTCACTTACGAGTAGGATACTTTCAAGTAAAATATCGTACCCTACAATTCTATGAGGTAACCAGACGAAGTGGATATTAAGCCATCGTGAAACCTGAATTGATTGACGCAGGAACCACATTTGTTTGATAAAAGTTATTTGTGCCTTATCTATCCAACATTTTTATTATTTTGTTCTGTTTTAAAGTTTTGTTTCGGTACTATTATTGTTATTTGTAGTGCCCTTACAGGGTTCTTGTTTTGGTCATTATACTATTATTAAGATCTTAATGTACATCAAGAATAGCAAATAAAGATTATGATTATGATTATCACCGCTGAGCTTTTAAATCCATAGGTGCTAGATTCGTACCATCGGCTTCGCTCATGTAAAAATCGACTATTATAGCACAGTCAAAAAAGTACTCAGGCTACCACCATCCAAATTCGAGGAATTGAGCCCACGACCACGTTCAAAATTGAACGCCTAGTTGTAAAACATTAATTAGTAGTCTAAATCGGGCGTCGACGAGAATACAGGGAGGGTCTGAGCGTAGTGAATATTTCAGCGGCTCCGGGCTAATTACGGACGGTTCCATTTTTAATCGCGATGACACTGAGTCCGGCCCTGCGGCTTTGTGGATGGATTGGCTTATAACAATTGCTATGTATTTTTAATTGTATATTATATATTTTGACAAGTCTGCGTGAAATAGTGTTATACCTCGGTATAAAATATGAAGGTCGTGGGTTCGATTTCCTGCTTAGGTTGATGGTAAAATGTTAACAACAAACAAAAAAATTCTTCTCACTGCCCTCCCCGATTGAGCTCTGGGAGACGAAAAAAATGTTTGTTCCCAAACGTTGACTGTTAGAGAATGCTTTTAGCATGAAATTCGCCTTTTGTACCGTAGCTTTGTCGTCAATAAAGTTTTTATTATAAATAAATAAAATAAACATCAGTTACGAAGTGCTACGTCATTGTGATCTTCTGCAAGGTGGAGGTACGGTCAACAGCACATCACGGTATACACTTGCAGTTCGAAAATAGCGCTTATGTCCCCGACATAAGAGCGGTACAAAGTCCAAAGTGTTACGTCTGACGTGCTTTTGACTGTACATCACCAGACAGGGTTCATTTGAAGTGGAAGATCCACTATTTTTTACTCTCTTTATCCATTATGCTCTACTCTCTCTAAATATAGAAATGAATTATACAGTCCAAATCAAGATCTCTTCAATGGCAC
Organism: Mecyna flavalis; assembly: GCA_949319885.1. Taxonomy (NCBI): domain Eukaryota; kingdom Metazoa; phylum Arthropoda; class Insecta; order Lepidoptera; family Crambidae; genus Mecyna; species Mecyna flavalis. Next base: position 1,309,009 of record OX439417.1, on the reverse strand, counting down.
CGTTTATTTGGTATCGTCTATTTAATTCTAGAGTTACCAAGCGAATGAAGTTAGGCAGGTTCTAAGTTGTCAGATTACAAGTTAAGTTGTTAGTTCGATACCGCAGCGAGCGCAAATTGTAAGCTTGTTTGACGCTTCGAATGGCGCAGCGAAGATTGTTGTATATTTAGGTCGTTTGTTAAACTTACGTAAAATAACTTAGCATGAGACCTGTGGCATATACAAGCTATGTTGCCATATGGCAATTACATTGCTTGTCCGTAACGTTAGCAACGCAAAATAAATCTGTGAATGTGTAAGTTCGCGTCTGTGGAACAGTGGCTAAGCCTACTTACTTACTATACTGGCGCAACGACCCGAAGTGAGTCTTGGCCTCCGATAATAAGTGCCTAAGCCGCTCGTGTATAAAACCCGGAGGTCGTGGGTTCGATTCCCGCCATGGGTCTGTTTGGTGGTAGGACTTTTTCAGAGTCCGACTTGCTAGCTACCACCCTTACAGGTGAAATCTGCCGCCATAACAGCTTTGGCTGTGTTTCGACAATATTAATGTGGGAGCCAGTCTTGATCATCAGCCTGTGACAGTCCACTGCTGGACATAGGCCTCTCCAAATGCTCGCCACGCTGATCGATCCTCGGCCACTCGCATCCAGCTTCTGCCAGCCATCTTGCGCAGATCATTGCTCCACCTGGCCTGAGGGCGTCCTACACTACGTTTACCGAGACGCGGTCTCCACTCTAGAACCCGTTTACCCCAACGGTTATCGGTTCTACGGCTGATATGGCCAGCCCACTGCCACTTCAGCTGGCTAATCCGGCGAGCTATGTCGGTGACTTTGGTTCTCTGACGAATCACATCATTTCGGATGCGATCCCGCAGAGAGACGCCGAGCATAGCTCTTTCCATAGCCCGCTGAGCGACTTTAAACTTGTGGACTAGCCGTGCCGTAAGTGTCCACGTTTCGGCTCCGTATGTCATGACGGGTAGGACGCACTGATTGAAGACTTTCGTCTTTAGGCATTGTGGAATCGGCGATGAGAAGACTCGACGTAGTTTTCCAAACGCTGCCCAACCCAACTGAATTCTTCTATTCACCTCGTCCTCAAAGTTGTTTCGACCCAACTGCAATGACTGCCCAAGGTACACATATTTTTGAACAACTTCGAGGACGGCGCCGTGAATCGCAATCGGTTCCGGTAGAACATGTTCATTGAACATGACCTTGGTTTTGTCCAAGTTCATCCGTAGGCCGATGCGTAAAGAAGAATCAGCCAGGTCATTCAGCATCTGTTGTAGGTCCTGCAGCGTCTCCGCCATTATGACGATGTCATCTGCAAATCGCAAATGAGAGATGTATTCGCCATTTATGTTGATGCCACGTCCTTTCCAGTTCAGCGTCTTAAACAAATCCTCCATTGCATTTGTGAACAATTTCGGGGAGATGACGTCCCCTTGTCTCACTCCTCGATGCAATGGTATAGGATTTGTCTGCTGATTTTGTACTTGGACGGACATGGTGGCTGCTTCGTACAGACATCTCATCACTTGGATATACCGCCAATCTACTTGGCAACGCTGCAGGGACTCCAGAACAGACCAGATTTCAACCGAGTCGAAGGCCTTCTCATAGTCCACGAATGCTAGACACAGGGGTTGATTATACTCTTCGGTCTTCTGTATAATCTGCCGCACAGTGTGAATGTGGTCTATGGTGCCGTATCCGCTCCGAAACCCAGCCTGTTCATTGAAACTCGTCGAGTCTTTGCGCAAGACGGTTCGTGATCACTCTTGAGAATAGCTTATAGACGTGGCTTAGAAGGGAAATGGGTCGATAGTTCTTCAACAGGCTTTTGTCACCCTTTTTGAAGAACAGGACGACCACACTCCTACTCCACGCCTTTGGAGTTCTCCCTTCGAACAGGACAGCGTTAAAAAGCTTTTGGAGCTCCCTTAGTACGGGTTTACCTCCAGCCTTTAGCAGCTCTGTAGTAACGCCGTCCTCTCCAGGGGCTTTTCCATTTTTAAGCTGCCCAAGAGCAATCTCGATTTCGCCAACGCTGACTTCTGGCAGGTCTTCAGTGTAATGGCGAGTTAACGTGGCTCTAGAGTCCTCATTTCCGGGATCAGGTCGAGATGCATGCGAAGCGTATAACCGGCCATAGAAGTCTTCTACCTCCGAAAGAACTGCCGGCTTTGAGGCGACAACTTCTCCACTTGCTGTGGTCAGAGAGGAGAGCAGGGAGCCAGTATCACTTGAAATTAAAGGCTCGAAGATCAGATGATTACTTTATCATTCCACTCCGTCCATAATGTCATCTTATGAATATTTTATACCCATGATTGTTATGGTGAGCCATTATAGTCGACGTCTTAACTAAATCCGATGTGTTCCCATCGAACCACATAGATAAATGGGATCTCCGAGAGAGCTGACCGTTTTGTTTTTATTATAATGCGCCTATCTATGACCATACATTTCAAATATTTGTTCGATGAATCATACACATGTCAACGCATGTGGTATTCAATTTAAACTTTCTCCTGCGTAACTATGGGTTTATAAAAATAAGTTATATTTTCACTTTTGATAGCAGTCACAGACCATTTCTGTTTTAGGTTAGCAACGCCGTGTGCCAAATTGGCAAGTCAAGTTATGAGATATGACGTTGGATTGATAATAAATAAATAAATAAATAAATAAATATCTTTGGACATTATTCACACAGCGCCATCTAGCCCCAAACTAAGCATTAGCTTGTACTATGGGTGCTAGACGACGGATAAATTACTTATATACTTTTTTTTTTGTAAATACATACATATTATACATAGAAACACCCAGACCGATACAAACAGACATGTTCATGCACACAAATGTTTGTACCGTGCGGGGATCGAACCCGCGACCTCTGGTGTAATAGCCGACTTCTCGACCATTACATCAAATGGCTCGTCAAAATATGATAATATATTGAATTAATTAATATCCTTGGACATTAGTTACAAAGCGTGGTTGGTAGTAGGGCTTTTTCAGAGTCCGACTGGCTAGCTACCTGTCAAGCTGGAAAAATCTGCCGCCATAACAGCTCTGGCTGTGTTCCGGCAATATTAATGTGGGAACCAGTACACTTGAAATCAAAGGCTTGAAGATCAGATGTTTGTTTGTATTGAATAGGCTCCGAAATACTGAACCGCTTTGAATAATTTTTTCACTGTTGGAGAGCTACACTATCATCGAGTGTCATAGGGTACTTTTGATCCCGGAAATATTGGGGGAAAGGGGGGATATTTGAAAAAAGAAATTACGCATGCGACTGACTGACTGACTGACTGACTGACATAGATAGATATCAACGCACAGCTCAAACCACTGGACGAATCGGGCTGAAATTTGGCATGCAGGTAGATGTTATGACGTAGGCATCCGCTAAGAAAGGATTTTGATCAATTCCCACGGGAACGGGAACCACGCGGGGGAAACCGCGGGCGGCCGCTAGTGGTAAATAAGCACATAGAAATTTTCACAGGTGCGTGTTAAGACTGTGCGTTGTGACACTTGGAACCACTACCAAATTCCACTCGTTAAAACACAGTTAACAATAGAGTTTGTTAACTACGGAGATCGATATCAAAGTACAAGTTCTCAATAGGAAAGGTCGCAGGAGCCGGTGACAGCAATTAAAAATGCACGCCGCCCTAATGAGCCTGGCAGTGATGTATTATTCACACCCGCCCCCGCACCCGCCGCGGAACTTCTACTCGTATACTTTGAATCTATGTGACAGTTTATGTACTTCTAGCCTTCCGCCCGCGGTTTCACCCGCGCTTAATCTCTTTTTACAAATATCCCCCCTTCCCCCCACATTTCCGGGATTAAAATACCCTATGTTCACCGGGGATAGTGTAGCTTTCCAACAGTGAAAGAATTATTCAAATCGGTTCAGTAGTTTCAAAATTGTTATTCCCGCGGGAATGAGACGTTTCCCGTAGGAATTTTATAGCCTATGTCCTAATCTGGGTTATAAACTATACGTGTGCCAAATTTCATCTAAATCCGTTCAGCCGTGTAAGCGTGATTGAGGAACAAACATCCAAACATCTAAACATCCAAAATTCCAAACATCCAAACATCCAGACTTTCGCATTTATAATAAATTAGTAGGATAGGATTAGGTAGGCCGAATTATGGTTATGGTTTTTGACCGCCTCCGTGGAACAGTGGCTAAGCCGCTCGGGTATAAAAACCCGGAGGTCGTGGGTTAGATTCCCACTTCGAGTCTGGTTGGTAGTAGGGCTTTTTCGGAGTCCGACTAGCCAGTCGAACTCCGAAAAAGCTCTACCACCAACCAGGCTCGAAGTGGGAATAATAATATGTAGATTTCACCTGTGGGGGTGGTAGCTAGCCAGCTAGCACCCCCACAGGTGAAATCTACTGCCATAACAGCTCTGGCTGTGTTCCGGCAGTATTAATGTGGGAGCCAGTACACTTGAAATCAAAGACTCGAAGATCAGAATAAATGAGTCTACAGTCTGGCAGCACATTGAGCAACGTTGTGTTACCGCCGCTTACCATCAGGTGGGCTGCATGTCCGTCAGACAACTGACTTAGTATAAAAAAAATGGTTAGTACGGTTTTATGAGTAGATTCATGATGCATTCAGATCCTGTCTGTCAGTCAAAATAGGCTTACTCGTCCGAAGAAGCAGTCTTTCACAGAAGACGGACGTAGGTATAAGTTGTAAGAGTGCCAAAGGACCGAAATCCCATTCCCCGTCCCATTCTCTAAAATATTCCGTTGCACTAAGCAGGTCTCCATTATTATTAATTAGTTATAAATCCCAGCGTCTTCAGTCATCAGTCATGAGATTTTTTTTGTGTCAAACGGGTGCTTGATGGTTGCCGATCATGTTAGATCGCTACTCAGCGACGCATTTCCCGCTCGGTGGCTAGGCGAAGGCCTAGGTGAGCGACAATAGCGACGCGATGCGACGCGACGTAAAGCGAAACTAAGGCTACGTCCGCAGTAGGCAAACTGTTAGCGGCAGACTGAGTTTGCGGCTTATCGATTTAGTACGCCTTTCCATATATAACAAATGAAGTGTCCACAGTTTGCTAGTTTTGCGCTCACTGTACGCAGTTTGCAGCGTTACGCGCGCAGACTATCTCAGTGAGCGGCCGAATCCCAGCAAAACCGGTTGCGACGTTCAAAAAATAAAGGACCATGAAAAGGAGCGTCCTCACCCACCAACAGATTTCAAACGTATCTTCTCTATTTATACCTCTTGCCATACTGATCTTTTTTTTTGTATGACGACATCCGCCGTAGGAATGGGGATTTCACGCAAATCGAATTTGAATGTTGTATTTTTCAAGTATTTTTTTGACACAGTTAATTGTGAAAATAATGTGCAGGCGATCAAGAGTAACCCCCCCTGGCCTAAATAAAAGTGGTTAATTAAAATTTTTACAGTCGAGTCTACTTGAAGCTAGACAATACAGCGCAATTCTGAATCTTAGGCGTACGGCGTAAGCACGGTTTTATTGTTTTTGAATACCCCGTCATTTTTTGGATTAAAAATGGTTATTTGTCTTTATATGGAATGTCATAATAATATTGAAACGAGCCCATACAACTTCTTGCGTTGTCTCAGTCTCACTCAGTCTGCCACTGACAGTCTGCCTACTGGGGACGCAGCCTAAGACAACGAGTAATGACGGCGGCAGCTCTCGCGGAGCCAGGTCAACATGCGCTCGTGAGGGAATTAGCGTCGGTTGCACAGAGACTGCTGTCGATGACGCTTGTTAGCGCCTTAGCAGGTTAAGTTGCATTGTTTTATGAGGTGTCTCACAAAAAAAACTGTTCTAGTCAGAAATAGCCACTATGTTATAAAGAGATATATTATAAAATAAAGACGGTGAAAATAAAGTAAAATATGGCAGTGCATGACGTGTGCTATATAGACTGTCAATCTACCCAAGAATATCGATTGATGACTACATTAGATTTACATACATATAAAGACGTGGGTTTTAAAAGAGGGAGTGATAATTAGATACATAAGTTTACCCTGAAGTGACAACAGGCATAGAGCTATAAGAGAGATTTGGCTTCATTGAAATGGTTGTATTTTTGGATGTAGAATAAGACGATTCCTATTAATAAAAGCCATTTTAAATAAACCAATTGAAAAGACAAATAAAAAGAAAAATACCGAGCAAATCTGAAATTTGCAAGTCATATAAGATTCTTGCTGAGTAACAGTCGACTGAATTTTATCATTGAACAAAGACCAGAATTTTGAAGACAAGTGTAACCTGAATAACACAACACATTACTAGAATCAACAGCTTAAGTGAATGTTTAGATTCGATTCTCTTTCTCCCAGGACACGTATGATAAATAAATCCACCTCTAATCTCACCAAGACACCTGATAAAGCTACTGTGCACGCTCTTATTATCGTCGTAAGAGCAACAAATGGATCTGACACATTACATGAGAAAGTTACGTTATGTTTTTGTTACATCTAACTGTGACTAATGATCCGAGGCATCATTATCTGTCTCTGTCTTGATGACGTTGTGGGTTTGTTGCATATGAGAAATAGAAAAAATAATCTTGTTCTGTGGTTTGTTGGTTGGGCGACAGGGACACAATTTAACAGGGCCAGAATTTATATTTTTTTACTTTGAAATAAAAAATACTGTTAGACTTAGCAACAATATTGAAAAGGAATCTCCATGTTGATAAATGTAGCAGCAGTTTGTATGGAATCCCATAGATACGTTCTCGAACAGGCCCACTGCGGATCACCGCTTGACGCGGGCCGTCAATAGCGGTACGGTGCTGTCAAGCGGTGATCCGCAGTGCGCCTGCGTGCGATCCCGCTCCCGCTCCGCTGTATTCGAGAACGTATCCGTATCTATGCGATTCCATACATAACCGCTGCCGCTCCAGTCCCGCTGCCGCGAAATTCGAGGCCGAGGCCTTACAGTACGATCTAGTAACAACTGTGCCATCAAGATAAATTAATAAACCTATTTACGTATTCAACTACGAGTATAATGAACACAACTAAATAAGCGAAACACACTGCTTAATTCGATAACTCACAATCTAATAATTATGCTTAGATCTACATAAATGTCTATATTACAATATTCATATTTCTTCGGTGTGTCTGTTGAATCTAGAACAGATGTTCGGCACGTGATCTGAAATCTAAGATGGTTTCTAGCTATTTTTCTAATACTATCCACCCGAGAAGATTATGAAAATTTCTTTTTGTCTAAAATAAGACTTGTGCCAACTTACTTGGGTACACTAGTACTAGTTTTTGTTTATATTTTTGACAGATTTTTGTACATAGGTACAGAGAAGACCGGCTTCGGAATGTTGTTATTTATCGAGAAGAAGCCAAAAAAAAATCGATAGTTGCTAATAGTAACTAGTAAGCTTTAGGTACCAGGTGGTAGGTTCCTGTACTGGGCCGTCTAGGTGGGTACCACCGCAGTGCCAGATATTTTCCCTTTTAAATAGAAGTGTGTCAAGCACTTCTGTGTTTCGGGGAAAGGGCACTGAAGCTAGGGAAATTACTGGGTATATGAGGCCTACTGTCGTCTCGGTGTAGCAGGCACAGGGCAGTGCCAGACAGTAAGACAGTGATGGCGCTTATCATCAGGTGTACGATCTGCTCGTCTTGTTACACATTGCAAAAAAAGAACCTAGTAATCTTTACAACAATTATTATCAATACAATCTTGCCCATTACTAAGTCATGCTGATTTTGTTTTTCCGTTTTATTTTTCTTATTTTTAAACTACAAAATGATTAACGTAACTTCTTTTACAAAAATAAATAAAACTAAAAATTCGAAATGGAAAAGATACAAAGTTTTTCCAAGTTATTAGCTCTAGCAAGGGCAAGATAGCCGCTGTAAACACACTTTGTCTTACAAGAAAACCAAACAAATACAGATTGAAGAGTCAATACGTTTATCCACATGACCCTTGTTCTTTAAACCATAAGACCCAAAATCCAATGAGTGTAAAGAACACTGGGTCACGTAAATAACTATAAAAAGGTCAAAATGTTAACGATATCGGGACCAGGAAAATATTTATACTGAGAAAGGGACAAGAAGGGATTTACTAGGGATTTGTGAAATATATTCAGTGTTAGTTGCTTTGGGGAAACAATGAAATCATTTATAGTAGGACAAGTCTGGCTAGCTGTTTAAGAATATAAAGAAATATTAGTAGGAAAGAATTACATTTATTGACCAACACACATTCTTCATATTTTACTGGCTAGCTAACCTACTATCTGCCATATTAAGAGGAAACACTAGGGCGGTTTTCCATACAAACGTATTCCCCTGTTTCCTTCCTGGATAATGCCAGTAGAAAAAAATATTTTTTTCATAAATTAATAATTAAAAGAGTTATGAACCTTCTAAAACCTAAAAAATTACCAGATTTTCCGCTGTGTTCAAACATGCAGAAAACTTTAACCAGATTAAATAAAAAAAGGAAAATATAGGAACACGGCCAAAGCCTTTTTTTAATTTTTGATGAAAAAAGTAGTTAAATCGGTCAAGTTTTGGAGAAGAAATTAGGGGACTACGAAATGTTAATTTTATTTAGTATTTTTAATAGGAATTTCCGGTCCAAGCTGCAGTTGTCTCTATCGCGCTCATGTGCGACAGCAATAGATTTTACAAATATCTATTTTTCAATTCTCTCGCCCTCCTCTAGTATTTCCTCATAACTAAAAAAGTTACATACTATTGAAATAAAAAACATAATTGAATTCGCGGACTAATAATTATATGTATTGTTATTGTTGTTTTTTGTTATTGAACTAGAGTTAACATTGATGTAATTTAAGTAGGTAATGCTCATTAAATAAAAACTTCTATTCACTCAAATCATATTATTAAACACTTGAGTTTCTATTGTTCTTTAAAATGTTAACGCAGATGGTTTTCAAATACTGATGATATACATAATGTTAAAGATATATCATTATTATCTGAAGCAAGTTATTTAATATGAAACGTCAACTAAATATTACAAATTCAATTTACTTGGTGCACAGTAAAATGAAATGGCAGTGACGATATAATTTAAAATAACCTAATTTAGAGGGTTTCAGATTACCAATGACAAAGAACATGTCGGTTGATAACTCCTAATAATTAATGTGAAATAATAGAAACACAATAGTCTTAAATATTTTTGCCGTTAGCAGATCGTTTTTAGTTTAATTAATTTAATAAAGGTAAGGCGTTATAACAGTAATTCTAGCTGTGTTTCAGCAATATCAACGTGGGAGCCAGTACACTTGAAATCGAAAGCGAAAAGCTTGAAGATAAGAGGAGCCTACAATGTGGCAGCATATTAATGGCTCCCACATTAATACTGCCGAAACACAGGCAGAGCTGTTATGGCGGCAGATTTTACCTGTGGGTGGTAGCTAGCTAGTCGGACTTTGAAAAAAGCCCTACCACCAACCAGACCCTAGGTGGGAATTGAACCCACGACCTCCGGGTTTTATACCAGAGCGGCTCAGTCACTGTTCCACGGTGACGGTCAAAATAGCTGCGGTTCGATCGGGCTTTGGCTGAAATTATTTAGCGCGATCGCCTTCTGGTGAAGTGTTCCGCAATGGAAAGACCGTAGTGAAACGACACAAATGTTTATATCGTTACAATTTAATTACTTCTTAACCATTAGGTACATCAAATCGGTCGTATGATGGGTTGGCGATTTCATTGTGTCATGTAAATCTTGTGTGTATACGATCTTATTTTTCGGACACTCCTCACTGCCCTTCCATGCACTGTAGTATAAGAGTCTATTACAATACGTTCCACAGCACTCATTAGATCAGAGCAATATTCACAAAGCGTGTTTGTAAAGCTACGTCAGGGTTCTCAACAGTAAATTAAAGTGGCTTTCAAAGATTGTTTTGACCCCAGTCAAACCCTCTTGCTACCCATAGCAAGATGCATTTGGTGATCCTAGTCTATGCTGACAGACTGAAATTCCTGTTTTGTCAATAAAAACTTGTTCTGTGTCGAACTTTTTATTTGTCCAAGTATTGTGATGTTGTGATTGAGAACCTTCCCCGTTTTTGAAGTTGGTTAGAAATATAATTCCAAGAGGTTAACTAAGTATAATGTCATAACTCTTATTCGACAATATTAATGTGATAGACAGTACACTTGAAATCAAAGGCTCGAAGATCAGAGCAGCCTACAGTGTGGCGGGACATGAGACGCTTCCTGCGAAGTGTCCCTCAATGGAATAGGCCGCAGTGGCTGCTGATTATCTGTCTGTCAACTGACCTAGAATAAAATAGTTATTTATGTGACTGTTGCATAATGAGGGTCATTAAAATACGAATGTGGTTTTATGAAACGAACGAAGTAAGTTTCATAAAAGGATCACATGAGTATTTTAATGCCTAATTATGTACAGTCACATACATAACTTTATCTTCATTCATACGATAAATGTCTATTTTAAAGTCAGGATCGATGTGAAACCGCGTGGAATATAATCCGTAGTACCAGGAGAGCAGAGAAGAACAAGAAGCTAGGCTAGCTTGCGTCTTTCAAACTCTTTGATTTAATGAATAGTTACGCTGCGGTTATGCTCTCCTGGTACCTTTGAAAATACATCAAGATGTTTTGCTTACATATGTTAGCTTCAAATCCATTAATTTTTACTTTTTAAGAAGACGTTCGAAAGAACGTAATTAAAGTATCGGTTACCGATACTAAAATGTAAACATTACGATGCAGCCACAGATACTTATATCTAAATGTAGGGCGTTTGCTCATCGCTCCTGACTATAAAATAGACATATTATGGTATGGATGTAGATAAAAATAATTCAAGAATAAAGCACTTTATATTTTTACATTTAACTTAAACAGTTAAGGCAGCTAGCAACACCGGGTTTGTTTATTTAACCTGTGGTAAAATCTGTGATTCGTGCATGTTTCAAAGGACGTCAGATGTGGCTCAGTCATTAGTTATTATTATTTAGAACGTGTACTAATTGCGGTGTTTCAAAGCCCTTAGTAACTACTAACTGTTAGCCCGATACTGAAGTAATTGGGGGTTATTTTGTATTGATAAGTTCGTTATAAATGTATTGAGTTCGATCACTTGCGTACAATAACATTAACGAACTTACGATTAGATTAGTCTCGATGGCTAAAGTATCGGATGGCGATCTCGAGGTTATGGGTTCAATTCCATCCATTAGGCTGAGCGGAGCCATTCTGCGCAGCTTCTATAAAAAAAATAAGGTTTGACTAGTTTTTATGCTAGAGCTGTTGGCAGACAGACACGCAGCCCACCTGATGGTAAATAGCTACTGCGGCCTTTTCCATTGAGAGGCTTAGCCAGCTAGAGTCGCTCAATGTAGCAGTAGTGGTAGAGCCATGCTGTTTTACAGTACGAATAGGCCAGCTCGTCTGGGTAAGTACCACCCTCTCACATAACACCAGCGTGAAGTAATAGTTTAGAGTTTCCGATATTCCAACACGCACAAAGAAATTCGGTGACTCGTTTCTTTGTCGCACCTCCAAGAAATGGAATAGTCTACCAGCGCATGTATTCCCTCCTTCCTATGACATAGGGTCCTTCAAACGAGGCGTGAAGAGGCACTTTGTGGGCCGGCAGAGTGAGGGTGACTGATGCTACGTCCCTTACGTTGCACCAGTTGTCCTCGCGGCTGGACTTCACTTCCACTTAACTTCAGGTGGAGTGGGGTCATTTGCCGGGCTAAGTATTAAAAAAATAGTGACTACTATTGTCTTTCGTCTGGTTTGTGAGAGAGCCGGAGGCCCACAGGCCGGCAACGCATCAGCGATCCCTCTGGTGTTGCAGATGTCCATGGGCGGCGGTGATTGCTTACCATCAGGCTGCTAACGCTACCGCTGGCTCGTTTGCCGCCTCTGACATAAAAAAAACCTTACATTTCAAGTGTACTAGCTCCCACATCAATATTTCCGGAACACAGCCAGCGTGTGACTTTTGTGTCGGAATTTCATAGCTCGGGTTTGTGATCACCAATCCCTATTTGCGGTGTGTGGTGTTTAAACCATTATTCATCTACGAAGATAAAAAATACGTACAAAGAGAAGAGACGTGAGCTCATCATCAATTCTGTTCAAGTATCAAAATCGTTTTTCGCTCAGCTGTTACAAAACAGAACTGCTTACAATGGCTTAATTTTCTAACCGCGTAAATCATGTGTTTTGTTAGACCGAGAGCTAGGAGCTAAAATAAATGTTATATTATTTATAATGCTTTGCAATTATTCAATTAAGAATGTAACCTTAAGTTTTTTTAAAAGGTTAAAAGGTAATTTTAAAAGTTAGCTCGTTTTATTTCGAGTCTTTGTAAAATGCTTAGTTACAAAGCTTTGCTCAAATTCAGTGACTAATTATCCTTAACATATTATAAATAATATTATAATAAGAGCCGCCATTTGATAGAAAAAGTTAGAAGATAATTTTAATATTTACTTTATTAGTGCTTCACGTACCTTATTGTATACAAGAGAAAAATAAAAGCTAAATGAAATCTTTATTTCATCTAACAAAACTGTTTTTATGCAACCTTTGTAAATAGGGGTAAATAAAATGTTGTTAGTAATTAGCCGCTATTTACAATAAGGTATCAACTTGATTTACAGAAATAATCAAATAGTTTACTTGTGATTCCAATTTATCTCATCTAATTCCATTTAGTATTATTATATTTTTATTTTATTTTATAATAAGCTTTTTTTTGTCTGTCTGTTCTCTAGCTAATATTTGAAACTTCTAGTTTTGCTGAGTAAGAGTACCGAAGGATCAAACTTTCATCTAGCATAAAAAATGCTAGTCTATCTTCTATATATTATAAAGAGGAAAGATTTGATTGTTTGTTTGTATGTTTGTTTGTTTGTTTGAATTGAATAGGCTCCGAAACTACTGAACAGATTTAAATAATTCTTTCACTGTTGGATAGCTACACTATCCCCGGTGAACATAGGGTACTTTTGATCCCGGAAATGTGGGGAGAAGGGGGGGATTATTTGAAAAAAGAAATAACGCGCGGGTGAAACCGCGGGCGGAAGGCTAGTTCGTAATAAAATAGAATGCAGTGTTATAAAGTCAATTTATCTGTTTATAACACGCGTCACTAACTACTTAAACTCCCATTTAAAAAAGTTTTATATTGTTTTGTTCATAACATTAAATTAAAACGAACGAGTTAACATTTTATGCACCAACTCCCGCACTTGAAAACATGGAGGGTCGCAAACCGTTAATGAAATTCCTGACTTACGTAATTGAAGCTATTTTATCTTGTTAAAATCTATTGTGAGCCGGAACAATGAAATATGTTTGAACATTAATTTGTGGCCTTTGTGCTCAAGTTCATTTAATAATCGAAAACATCTAATTTATGGCGGCGTTTTAGAGTGAAGAAATCATTTTTTTTATCGTTGGGATTTTTGTTTGATGATGTATGTTTTTATAATAATAATAATAAAATTCATTTATTCAAGTAACCAAGACTCATTTTTGTTAGTACAATTTTAGCTTAATCTATGTTAGTACAATTATTTAGGAATTTATATATTATATTATAACATTAAAAATACACTTATGCGCAAATCATCTTTGTTGCATTCCATGGGCTGTCACACAACAATGATTTACGTAGACACAATTTTTAATATTTATTTAAGAAACTTATTTTTTTATTATGCTGAAAGTGCGTGACAAAATTTTAACACTTCCGACGTGTTACGATTGTGTAATGGTTGAAAAGTTTGCTAATAAGTCAGAGTTAGCGGGTTCGATTCCCCTGTGGTAATTTTTGTGTATAAACATGTATTTTTGTATCAGTCTGAATGTTAGTACTTATGTTTAAAAAAATACAAAATTCCTATTCGTTATAAGGCATAACGCTTTAAGACATTTACCCATTTTGGCAGTACATTAATGTTTATAAATTTTCTTTAAAGCGATCTTTGACGTTCAAAAACTGTTTTTCAGCTATGGAGTTGTTGGAAACTTTCTCATTTATAATAATGTTCCCATATTTCGCCGCTTCTCTCAAGTTCGATCGCTCTAATCAAGTTAAATATACAGAAAAACTAAGCAGGTGATTCTTAGTTTATCTGTACATTTAACTTAATTTCGCAAATTGGACTTTGTACACTCTTCTAGAGAAGCGGCGATTTGTCTTAATTAGCTCAATTACTCCCTCATAAACTTATAGTATACCTAATATGTGTAAAAAAAACCGTATGTGCACCTGTGCCAAGCCGAATAAGAGGGTAGTATTTGATCAAAATCAAATTTTAACAAGATAAATATAAATATCATGTCAAGGTTCTTGCATGCCGCGTTCAAAGAAATAATCGGAAAATTCCGTTTACATAACCGCAGCAGTATTTGCAGCTCAAACATTTTGGCAAGCCTCCATTTTGTTCAATTTTCAAGTCCGCAGTATGCTATTAAACTTATAATGGACGGAGAAGAGTTATGTAATCAAATAACAATGCAATTACGCCTAAAACTACCTGCAAGGGTGTAATTTGTAGGCAGCAAGTTCTGTGAAGTGGCTGTTAGTTTTCATGTAAAGTTGGTACCGCCTGATTTCTCAGCTTGTCAGATTGCTGTCCCGTTGGGATATGAGAGCAAGGAAATAGTGCACCTGTATTTGCGTGTCCTGATCCAGACATTGAAAAGAGTTATTATGTTACTATCGAGGTTATTGCCGGTTCTTCTCGATAGGTAACAAACATTCTGAATCTGGTAGTAGAGTCAATCTGTATAATTGAAGATTTATAAGTGCATTTTTGACATGAATAAAGAATATTTTGATTGAAACAGTTGGCCAGTTGATGAGATATTCTTGAAGATTTTCTTCATTATTCACACAGTGCCGACTAGCCCCAAACCAACTAGCTTTTACATTAAGTCCCAGACAGAGTATGAACACTGCTTGCATGAATACAGTATATACAGACTATATACATCGGAACACCCAGATCGATACAAACAGACATGTCATTTAGCCTCGGCAAGCTGAGTGGCAACCTTTTATTGGTCTTATCATTAAATTTTCATAAGTATAAATAAGTTTCAATTTTGTTCGTTGATTTACTATGTTACAATTTTCGGAATTTTTTCAACATTTCGGTATAAGTATTAAAATGCTCCGAACAGACGTAGGTATTTTCTTTTTTTCTTTATTAATAAAATTAATAATCAATTCATTTATTCCTAGATCTATGCAAGTTAACCCTTCATCACCGTGGGCTGGTCACTTGTGACATTCCAACAAAAAAAAACTCAAAAAATTCCTGAACCCACTAATTATTCCTTATCCCTCCCAGAACTGGAGTCTTGTAAATATAAACAGAGATACCGCACCACCTGCAGAGGAAACAGAATTATCATAAATCTTGGAACAAACAGTATGGTCTGTGAGCAAACACAAGACTTGTTAACACTGCTCCGAGTAGTCCGGTGTTTTTGAATAATTTAGAAGATGGATTGTTGTGTAGTGCAGTGAATAAAAACATTTTAAGGCATGGAGTTGTTTTTTTTAAATAAATCTTTCTTTCAACGAGCGTTTTAACCCAATATAGTCAAGGTACGGGTCGGCTCGTCCGGGAAGTACCCTCACTCATCTCACATAACACCAGCGTGAAATAATAGTAACTACTATTGTGTTTCGTCTGGTTTGTGAGAGTGCCTGAGCCCTCACGCATCAGCGATCCCTCTGGTGTTGCAGATGGCCATGGGCGGCGGTGATTGCTTACCATCAGGCGACCAGCTATTACGTTTGCCGCCTCTGACATAAAAAAAGGTACGCTGGGACCATATTTGCACGACGAGACTCGAATCCACGACCTCGCGCAAGTGAAGTTACGTCTAAAAACGGGTTCGTCGAATAACCCGACGTGGTTATTCGACGAACCCGTACCTTATTTAAAATTAAAATAGTTCTAAAACACTTACCTCAGTCATGTTGTAAGCTTCTCTGATCTTCAACTCAAATGTTTTTTTCATTGTTACAGGTAAGGAAATCATCATCACATTGCGGCAGTAAAACAAAAAATAAATGTATAATAATATGGTGCCGTGCTGAGCGGTGAAAGGTTCCAGGTTTGATTTCGGGTTCAGTAAATTTAGGAAACGGACCTATTTTTTTTGGCCCTTTGAAGCTTAGATGGCACGTGTAATAATATTTTTTTTTAAATCTATTTATTCAATTTCATATTTCTTTATCTTTGTTTTTAAGCTTCAAAAAGGTCAACTCGCCTACAATAGCATTCAACCCACTCAAACAGGAGTAGTCAAAAAAGTCTTAACCCTTTAATCTCGGACAGGTAGAAACGACCCATCTCAACTTTTATCAATGAACTTGTTCAAATATTCCGCTTAACCCTCCACGCTGAGGATTTTAATCCATTACTGTCAAAAAACAAATGTATGGTCGTACCCTT
Source organism: Mecyna flavalis (assembly GCA_949319885.1). Classification (NCBI taxonomy): domain Eukaryota; kingdom Metazoa; phylum Arthropoda; class Insecta; order Lepidoptera; family Crambidae; genus Mecyna; species Mecyna flavalis. The sequence goes on along the minus strand of OX439417.1, from coordinate 1,292,474 downwards.
AAAATGTTAGTTGTGGATTAGCGTTGTTAAAGGTTAGTTTTGTTTTTATGGGATTGTAAGTTAATGGTTAGGTAGATAGATATTCTATGTTGCATAAGACATTATACACATAATTAGGTACACATAATTATTATAACAGTATACAGGCGGACTTATCGCTAATAGCAATAATCTCTTTCAAAATACCTTATAAGATAGAGGAAATTTTTTTTAAATGAAACAAACAGTGAAAAACGTATAATTAATCATTGTAGTTGACTTGCTGTAGTGTCTTTTGATGTTTTTTTTCTACATTAGTTTAAGCATTAATTAGATTTAATGTAATGAATTAGAAACATAATTAACACATATATTATTTTTATTATACACAGTTTAAATCTCCACTATGGCCTATTATAGGATAACCCATCATCTCACCTATCGTCTTAATCAGGCAACAAGACAGAAGTGAAAACATTTTAATTACGATTTTGTATAACAGCTCACTGCAAAATGCCAAACCATTTACATACATAACACATAAAGCTTTTTATCAGGCTAAACTTGTACAAAACAAAATTGTATACATTCCAATTGACAAATACTTTGTAGAATTTCTTCCCAGCATTTGACTATCACATTTCCACAAAAACCCAAGCCCCAAAAGGACTTATTTCCGAACGAGGCAAAGACGCGACATATCTTTATTTGGAGGCGCCGATAAAAAAATAATGTCTCACATTAAGGGGAGGACTTAATTTAAATATTTCTGACGCAGACTTCCTTCTCTGTCTCACTCAGTTGAGCGTACATCTCCCCGTCCTTTTCTAAGGGGCCAAGATAACTTACAGAACCGTAGCGAACTAAATGCCTTTTTAAGTGAGCCCCTACAATGTTTGGGGTGTTTTTTTTTCTGTAACAAAATGTAACGACTTTTATAGGGTTCGCCCCATTAGAACAATGGATGTTTTATGGGAGGTGTTCAATGGGTTTTTGCTAAGTGTGTATTAATTTTTTTTTATGCTGTATTTTTCTATACCAGGTCACTTAAAAAGATGTGCGATTTTGAGTCTTTTTCTATTTAATTGGCTGGCTTTGGAGTCGATGAAAAACTATGAATATTTATTGCGAAAAAACAACATTCCGAATCTGAATGCATATTTCATACGTGCATTTAATAAAGCTCGTAAAATATTATGTTGATACTCCTTTTTTAAAATCCGAAACCTTAAAAAATACTATGTTAAAAATAATACATTCTTTAAAGATAGATTCTTCAGACATAAAAAATCATAACCAGCTTTAATGCGATAAATAAACATTTATTTTGTTGTCCTACATTTAGGTATAAGGAAGAAAATTTCAAACAAGCAGCACATTTAGCGTTTCCTGAAGAAGTGTCCCTCAATGGAATAGGCCGCAGTGACCGCATACCACCAGGCGGGCCGCGTGTCTGTCTGCTAACTGATGTGGTATATGTATAATAAAAACGTGAATTATAAAAGTGGTGTTCGAAGTATTTTTTCATACCGTACGGGTTGATCAAAAATGTTTGAAGACTTTTCAATCCAAATTTGGTGATTAAATCAGTTCCGACCAATGTAACAATGATGTAGCCCTTTGTTCTGCAGTGGTACGCTAATTAGCTGATACCAGTATAATACATAGTTATTTAAAATATTTTATCATACTTATAACCCGTTGGTTCACAATTATTTTGCAACTAAAAAACTAGTAGCAATGTTTCACAATGTTGATAATAAAAAGAGCTTGTTTAAAACACATCAGTCACACGCAGCCAATTAAAGCATCCCAAGAGATAACACCTAATTTAAAATTAATCACTAAAAAACGGTCCAATAAATCAGATAGGTGCCTTTTGCCCCACATGATGCGGCATGAGAAACACGGTTCGATTTTTTCAACAAAAAATGTTGAGATATTTTTTCGGTCAAATTTATGACGCGGGCTGTTTAGGGTTAAGATTAGTTTAGATTATGGCTTTCTGGGAATAGTTTTGGATTTAGACTAATTTAATGTTATTTTTGTGTTGCGTAAGTTTGTTTGGTTGTGTCGGGAAGGGCAACTAGTCTTTTTACACTGTCAGGAAATTAAACTAAGTTTAGGTAATTAAGTTAAGGGTAGCTTATGAACAATAGCTGGACATTTAAATATTTACAAAACTAATTCTAAGTGCGATAATAGTTCAATATGTTAATTAATTATTCATTGATTAAATGAAATTATGAATAAAAATATCTTTCTACCTAATTTTGTCGAATTGGAAGGGTAACTAGGTAACTACCTCACTTAATATTAAAAAAAGGATATTTTAATATTGTTATTTCTAAGTAGTTACTTTATTAAAATAAAAAGTTTATTTTTTCAAACAATATTTAATGATTTATTATCACAAAGTATAAAATATTTACATCTGTATTAAATACAATTATTCTAAGCTTAATTAAGTTCGTGTCATGGGTGAAGTTCGTTGATAATTTGTGGAGCCATGTTAATACCAATGGCGAATTAGTGAAAGCTTTGTTTAAAAATTTTGTTTTACCTCTGATTTTCAAAATGGAGAATATTCCAACTGTTCACTAAATACAGGATGCTAATAATTATAGGTAGCCTATAAAATTTGATATTAAAAACGATGCACAACTGGTATAAATAAATCTCAGTAAAAATCAGTCACTGTAAGTCTCAAAGTCAGAACAAAATTCTTAGCAAAACATTTTGTTTTTGCTAAACATTTTAAAACAATCAATGGGTTAAATCTTTGCTTGTATCTTTGTATTTTTCCAAATTTATGCGTTTTTACCACTAGCTTAGTGACGGGAAACATCGTAAGATTCGTGAGGGGACAACGGCTAAAATAGCTATTAGGTCCTATCGGTCTAGGTCGGGTAAGAGTCAGGAACTGGCAGTTGCTCCAATGTCGACTGGCATTACCAAATCCTGGAATATGATGTAAGCAAACCCTGATTAGATCGGGACTAAACATTTAATTTTCGGAGAACAAAAGTTGACATTTTGTTGTAAAGACTTGGTTTTGATAATTAGTTATTTGGTCATCTCCATTAGGTAGTGTTTAAGCAACTCAGGTCTAAAAATCTAAAGGCTTAAATTTTACCATCAGGCTGGTAAAACTTTTACATATCCGAACGCTGGCTATCCCGTACTTATCACCCCCACAAACAAATCTGCCGCCAAAATAGCTCTAGCTACATTGTGGCACTACAAAAATATGTGGGAATTTTTAATTCTATTCTATTCATTCTATTTTAATTTTTTTTTCTATCCAAAAAAATGTTTAAGACGCTTTAATAGACTAGTGGTTTAAATACCGAGCCACGATTGCGGGGTCCTAGGTTCCATTCCCGGATGGAGCATAATTATGTTTGTCGGTTTTTTCGGACAAAGCTCGGGTTTGTGATTACCAATCTATGTCCAGCTGTGGATGTCTTTTGTCCAATAATAAAACTGGTAGGACAAATAAGTTTTCACGTGCAAAAGAATTTCATTCATTATAAATCAAGTTGCAAAATAAATAAGTACTTTGATAATTAAGACCGATAAAACTTTACTGAGATATTTTTTACTAGTTTGCATCCGCCTATCTTACAGTAGAGGGCAGTTCAATTTATTTATTAGTATGCATCTGTCTATCCTTGAAAGTAGGTTCATTATTTAACATCCTCTTTACTACCACCTTTTTTGTTACCAAATATAACTCAACCCTTGACCGCTTGATTAGCCTTGTACAATTTAACGTGTCAGAGGATATAAGTGACTTTTATCGGTTGTCATTGTTTATCCTTTGAGGGCAGCATGCGGGGTAGGGCTCGGAGAGATTGCCCATTCTGAAGAATCCGGGATCGATGTCTGACAGGCACCTGGAATAAAAAGTGAAATAAATGACACACACGTTTAATCAACAGCGTTAGCCTTTTATTATTATTACCTAGTCAATCTACAATAGCCTTTCTAATGTCTCAAATATCTAGATCCTTGTTGAGTAAGGTATGCTTCAGCTGTCTTTTTTATAAACCTTGAACTCTTTAATTACGGACCGCTTTTTCGAAGACCAAATTATAATTACTCGATTAAAATCGGTAACTTTGCAGCTAAAAGTCTCATAAAATTATCTTTAACTATCGGTCGCCTCCGCGGTTTCACCCGCGCGTTATTTCTTTTGTCAATTTTGCCCCCATTCCCCCCACATTTTCGGGATAAAAAGTACCCTAGTCACCTGGGGATAGTGTAGTTTTCCAACAGTGAAAGAATTTTGCAAATCGGTTAGTTTCGGAGCCTATTCAATACAAAAAATTAAATCTTTCCTCTTTATAGTTTGACAAATAAAATCAAAACAAACAGCACCTCTTACGAAAAGTTTTTTGGAATGTTTATGTTTCTAATTAAGATTGTTTGGGATTCAAACTAAAAAACTAAAGATAAAGGGCTGTAACATGTGCTTTGTGAGAGGGTTGAAGTGTTTTTTACTATGTTACACTAATTTGTCAAGTTTTTGTTGTCCATTATCATTTCCTGCCCATTTTTACCTGACAACATGACATCTTTTAAGGAAAGAAGTAAACAAACTCCTTAGCCCTTCCCCTTACTCTTCCATAGGGTTAAAGTTGTTTTAATTTAATTGGACGATATGTTGTACTATGTACTTGTTTTAATGTACCAAAAATCCGTTATTTGGCACACACACTACATAGTGCAAAATATGCTTGCTTTGAGACTATGAGCTTGATAAAGCCGTTAGTAACTATTTAGTAATCTGTGGTAGAGCTATGTAAATTGTGTAAAGACATTTATTTATAATTCACTGATAGTACTATCGGCCACAAAAGCTGCACTTTGTAACCTACTGTACGACTTTATTATAATGTCTATAATTTTATTTTGATAACGTCAAATGCTTAGCTACTTTACTGTACAATTGTGTGACAGCTGTATATATAAAGTCCAAGTAGGTATTTCCAAAATCTTTAAAATACAATTTCAACGATAAGAACTTAAAAAACAAAACAGTATTTTCCAAATGGTGGACTTGCCAAGAAATAAATCTTCCTGTTGCCAAATAAATCTTTCTCGCGAAGACTTCTTGGTACAATACAATTTATACCTCGATTTATCGCATCTCCATTTTTACATATTGAACTATTGCTGCATTTCGTCTTCATTAGCTTTTGTCCACGATTTTGTCCGCAAAGAGCTAAGAGCAAGCTTGCTAATAATTTATCTGTTAGATATAAATAAATAAAAATAAAAAAATATCTCTGGACATTATTCACACAGCGCCATCTAGCGCCAAACTAAGCATTAGCTTGTGCTATGGGTGCTAGACAACGGATAAACATTACTTATATACTTTTTTTTTGTAAATACATACATATTATACATAGAAACACCCAGACCGATACAAACAGACATGTTCATGCACACAAATGTTTGTACCGTGCGGTCCGCCTTATGTACTCTTGATTGTGCATTAAAGTTTAAATAAATAAATAAATAAAATTAAAATTAAAAGAATATATCTGACAGTGATATATGTAACTGGCCTAAAATACAATATTATAACATTTAAATACTTCTAAAGAAAATTAGTTTACGCATTCTCGCCATGATTTTTATGATATTTGATACAGAAAAAGACTAGACATTGGCAAACGTCTGTTTCTGTACTTATTATGATCCCGGGATAAGGCCCAGAAAATAACTTGACGTCTTTTTTTGTTTACTGCCCTTAATGCAACATTTGCTTAGGTACCTTTATGATTAAATAGTACCTAGAGCATAATAATGTATCCTGGTATAAAATATAAATAAAGGCTTTTTATAGAAAATAACATCCAAATAAATATGCTTGAACAAGTTTCACATTTGTGATATAAAAATCGCGTTATATTCCATCGCTCACTTTTATTGGATTTCGAGATATAATAATTACACACATAATAATCTTCTTTGAATAAACATGGGCTTATTTATGATCTCTAGTCTACAATTCGAACCCATTTAGGCTTTGTTTATCTAGACAATATCTCTTTCATCTGTTTCAAATTAAATGAATATTTGATCTATAATATTATTAACTTTTTATTTGTATTGCTTATATTATTAAATAAATTTAGTAAATATAAGAACACTGCTTTATAAAAAACTGATTCTTAGGAAGTATTTCTATTAATAGTAGCATTGAATATAGCTAATAGCATTTTGTTTTAATGCGACGCAAAGGAATAAATCCTGAAATCAGGTGTTAAGAGTAAAGAATACAAAAATGTACTTACGTTGTCTTCTCAATATATGCTTCGTATTCTTCTTCAGCATCATCGTCCAGATTTACTTCTACAGAGTTATCAAGACTCCTTTTTTCTCTATGCAAATCGTCTAATTTGACAACTTTGCCAACTCTTTCTAACTTAACTTTCTTTCGTAGAGAGAACGGCTTCAACAGTTTACCTTTTTCTTCAAAATGCGCTCTTACATCATCCAATACGTCACTTGGTATTGGAGCAGTTTTCCAATCTGGTTTGTTTTTAGTCAAAGTCTTAGCTCCGGCTAGTAAAGTATCAATCAGGCTTCCAACTTCAGGTTTCTTATCAGAATCAGGTTTTTTATCAGCTTCAGGCTTCGTATCATGTTCCTTCTTTTCAACTGTTGCTGGGATTGCGTTACTAGGGATTTGAGAGAAGTGAGCTCTGTAGTAAGATTTTTGGTTATTATTATTATTATTGATATCTAACCCTGTCCATGGCATTCCATCGTACAATGTACTTAAAGGATAAGCGCTTGTATTGTAATGTTGTACATAGGAGAATGGATAAGGAAGAAGGCTAGCTGGCGGATCTTGCTTCTGTGTCTCGACTAAGAAAGGTTTCTTAAGAACTCCCCCATAGTTCTGTGGGGGATTGGGGTAGTATATTGGTGCAGGATAGTATGGTGGGATAACTGGTTGCGGAGCTGGTGGTACATAATTAGTTTGAGCACAGTGCGGTTTTACCGTAGGTGGCGGAGGTGGTTGAGGGTTGTATGTTGGATGAACATAAGAAGATTGCCTTTGAAAGTTTGACATAGGATAATAATACGGTAATTTACCGAAATCTGTCTTTGTCAAAGGTCCTCCGAAATATGAATTAGAGTTTGCAGCATCTCTAGGTGGAGTAGTGGAGCTAGTAACTACATTAGATCCCTGATGATCCATATCAGGCTTAACCAATCCTTTATGGTATGAAGGCTCGTACCAATATGTCCGCCTACCATCGGGCTTATTCAAGTTCTTCACATTTCTCATTGCCTCTTCCACTATATTTTCTGACGTCATCTTGTCCATTTCTTTATAAATATCTTGAGCTAAATTATAAATATCTACAATCGCTTCTAAATCACTCTTCTTAACATTGTGCAATAGTGTTGAAATAGTTTTTATTTCTTTATCAGTTAAAAGTCTATCACCACTTTCTGTGACAAGTGGGTGATGTTTGAGTCTTTCATGTACATCGTTTAGTTTAGATAGATCAGTTAAACCTAAAGGTAGCAGACTTTTTAGAATTGCTAATTCAGGATTATCAAAATTTAAAACACCATTTGGTTGGTTAGCTGCTGCTGTGTCTTTGGCATTGTCCTTAACTGCTTTAAAATCATCAGAAGTGCTTTTTCCTTGTATAGTACCGTTATAGGTAACATTGATTGTCCTTATCGGCGTCGTTTGTCCCAGATGCTTCTTCCTTAGCTTGCAAGAATAGTTGCCACAGAATGTAGTGGATTGCCAGGTACTGTTGGCAGGATGAAGGAAACCGGTATCAGGATCTCTGCAGTAATATCCTGAAAAGATAATTGTTTTTATAAATATTTATTTATTTAGATGCCAAATTTAAGTATGGGTAAGTATTTAAAAAACTAAACATAAAGTGTGTATTCTTCACTATCCATTGTTATTTTACTAATTGCTTAGGATTATTTTCTACAGACTTTTTACTAGAACATAAGTCCTGTTACTGAATTAGTGACGAGACGATATTTGAAGACCACCAAAGTAAGGTCGTTTCCACTATGACCATCTTATTAGTGGCAGCGGAGCAAAATATTTGTCAACGCCACACACTGACTAGCCAACATTATCTATCAATTTTGCAAAGAAGTCTGAATCGCTTCACCTACCTTCTCATTACAAAAGTTTGATACTTTCAATCAATCAATAATTTTTGTTTGATAATTGCCTTGATCGCCAGAACAAAACAACACGCATACATGAAGTACATTATAGAAGTTATTTGCTCATACTGTGCAAGCAATTAGTCGGCCTCATTGGTGTATTAACCACGCTTGAATTACGAGTACTGTTTTTTGTTCACTTGGAAACTGAGAACGTTAAAAATGTTTACATATTGTGTAATAAGTAGTTCTTATTACCTAATATTGCCACGATGATAATAATTCAATGATGGAGGATAGGTAGTACAACATATATTTTATTATATCAGTATCATTTTATGTCATTTACGTGTGGGTATATATAATAGCCATGTTACAGTCAGTTCCTGTCAGTTATATTGCAATGTGGAGGCTTCGGGAGACAATAAAAGATGTGTTTAAGGCGCAACGTCCGTATATTGACTAACTCTAATTCATGAATATTGGTTATTATATAGGGAGGTGTGACACACTTTACAATAGAGGCCGACTCGACTGAGGAAGTACGAGTACTACCCTGTCACTTCTTTTGGTGAGTGACGCTTCTGGAGGCCCAAACTCACTCTCCCTTTTCCCTATTCTCAAATAGCCCTTCCTTTTTTGTTGTTGTTGTCACAACTGTTTTTTCTTTCTGTCACTGTCACTTACAATCAGCTGTTACACTTGCTTGTTTAGCTTTCTCGTTTATAAAAAATGGCTGAATGTTCACACCTATTATTTACTAACACATCACCTACTGTCGATGATATTCAATATTGTTTGATGTTGTCATACTTTTTTCTATTGTGTCTTTTAAATAGATCAATACAAGCCACGTGTTTGTTGCTGACAATAGGTATTGTTTGATTCTTTAATTATATCGGTATATATACTGAGTGACGAAATCTTCTAGGCTTGCGAGAGAATAGATTTATTTTTATTCAACCGACTTCAAAAATGCTTTCAAATTAGCTGATGCTTTTTTTGCGTCGTGTACCGATTTTAATAGTGGTTTTTCTCATTTTAAATCTAGTCTATTTGATGTGGTTCCCCTTGAACGTGATCGAACTAGTATTTTTTTTTAGTTATTAATGCTATGACTATAAGATGTTCAATCAGTTATTTATTGACAAATAGGAAAGCAGTCCATCTAATTGTAAGCAGCCACTGCAGCCTCTATTTCATTGAGGGACACTTAATCAGAGAATTTTAACATTGCCTCAGATTACTAAAAATAGTTGCTTAATGTGCTACTCCTACCCCACAGCTCTGATACTCAAAACTTTCAATATTTCAAGTATACTGGCATAATTTTTGAATTTGTAATTTGTAATATTAAAAAAAAAGGCAAAACTCTTTAGTTTCTTTCGACACTTTGACGTCGAAGTGCTGGTAGGGAAAAAAAATGACGTGCAAAAGTTATTTTTTTTTAATCTATTTGCAGAATAAATTATTTTATTTCATTTCATTTTATTATCCAAGGTAGGTCTGTTTCACCTTTAACTACTTAACCTACAAGGTAGCCTTGTTACCATAACAATACGGTCGAAACCGTCCCCGTCGAACAGTGGCCAAGCAGCTTGTGTATAAACGGGTTTGATTCCCTCATAAGTCTGGTTAGTGCTAGGTCTTTTACCGAGTTTGACTGACTAGCCACAACGTTTTTCGGTTAAATCTGCCCTTGTCTGCTCTGGATGTGTTTTGGATGGAGTACTTAAAATCAAAGACTTTTGAAAGAAAGAAAGAGACTTGAAGATTAGATAAGCCTAGTGTGACAGCATATTATTATTATTTGAACTCTGGTGATTTATTCCCAGGGAAATTTGAAGATTGTTAATGCACTTTAAAAGATGCATTTGTTGTATATTGTTAGTTTAGTATTTAGCCGTTCGCTATTTGATACTAATCGACTTTTGAAGTTTGTATGAGATATTCAAATTATAGAGTACTTTAATTCAGGGGTCAACTGGTCCCAACACCAGAATCAAGATGGGACCAGTTGACCACTTTCATATTAGAAAGGGTGGAACTGGTCCCCGGGCCCAGTTTTGGACTGGGACGAGTTGCCCCCTAACCCACTATTATACCTATATTCTGTGATTATAGTTAGGCTATGGATTAAGTTTAGTTTGTCGGATTAATTATAAGATGAATTATTGATCAAAGCTTTCTGAATAGAATAGACTGCAGAAGCGAAGTAAAACCATCAGACTGTTTAAGGTTGAAGACCTGAAGACCTCCATCACTAAAATGAAGTCATCGACTCAATGAATGGTGATAAGGTGATAACACACTCAAGCCGTATTAGAAAATCGACGCATATTTTGCCTAAACCGGAAATACCTATGACCTTAAGGCCATGAACTTAAACCATCGAGGTAGATAGATAGATACTCTTTATTGCACAAAACACTTTAGGACAAACATGTAACATATAAAAGCTGTACAGTCAAAAGCACGTCAGACTATACACTTTGGACTTTGTACCACTCTTATGTCGGGGGCATAAGTGCTATTATCGAACTGCAAGTGTTTACCGTGATGTGCCGTTGACCGTACAATATAGACGGACTTTCGAGGTGTTATGTTACTTAAACACACAGCATAAAAAATGTACTGTGAAATGACTACTAACTTTTGTGATCAACTAAACACATTTTCCATTCAGTACCGAACACTGGCCTTACTCTGCTCACCTAGTACATAGAGACTAAGTCATTTAATAAAGTAACAAAGGGTACCAACCTTTACCAGTAAGCGCAGAAACGGCACTTATCCCACAGACAACAAAGACTAGAATCCGGCGTACGTCCATATCGATTTGGGCGCATATGTACGTAATATAAAATATGCACTTCTGTGTACTCGGACAGACCGACAGACACTGAGTTTGTCTGTGTTTGGAATTTATTGTTATGGTTTTAGCATCGTTCGCTATTCTTCGACGGTTCTCAAAGTTTGTATCTTACCATTTTAATCAAGATATTTAATCAAGAGACGTGCGATCACATATTTTATACTCATATTTTAGTAAATAACAATGAAAATAATCCCATAATATGTATTTCAAGTGTTCATGTAGTGTGAAAATAATAAATTGTAAAGGAAATTGATAAATGAGCTCATAGCTCCGAAAGTTCAACGAATAGAAAAACGCCGCCATAATAAATATTGTTATATTAAGAAATACCTATCCAATAATGTACATATTATTGCTTGTAGAAAATGAACCACGCCCCATACATTTTTGCCTATAGTCATTTGGCTTACACGAAAACTAACCTTAAAAAACAACAAATTAATTCAGGTAACCTTTTTGTTTAAAATAACTCTTGTCGGGTCTCAGAGAAATATCTTGGGACTACGGTTGAAGAAAAAATACAAATCTTTGTAGACATTTTATATTAAGCTCTATATTGTTGTCTAAACGCTAGGATATTGTGACAAACAAACCTTTTTAGCTTTTCTTTGAGACTAAACAGATTTATTAGGGCCGAAATATCCATTTAGTTCTTTCGAAGTATAACACCTAGTTATTCTGTTGAGGCTTTTTATGTAATTTATTGTCTTATTACATAATTCTGAATACAATATGTCATGTTTTATCATCTGAGGTACTTTTTGATCTACATAAACTGGAATTTAGGACTATAGGCAAAATGGTATAAGATTGTCGAATCATCTTAAATCTTAGGGTGAATTTTAAATAATAAACATAAACGAGGCATAGTGCTATGGGTGACAGACAAAGGATGTAGTGTTTATCGTTTGTCTATCACCCATATACCCCATATACTATTTTTTGTAAATTCATACATATTATACATAAAAACACCCAAACCAATGCAAACAGACATGTTTAATGCACACAAATGTTTATTGAACCCAAATCAATATATAACAATATACCATAGAATGAGTGCATAAAGCCAGACTTGTTTTTGGAAACTAACTTACATAATAATAATATGTCTCGGTTACACACCGGCAGCGTACTCTGAACTCTTTAGATTTTGCTAACATCTGTTTATTAGCTCCCATCAGGTCATAAAACCCCGTCGACATTAAAATTAAATTACCTACTCTAAAGAGACTTGCGTTAGATATCTTTTTCAAGTGACACCGTATATATTTAGCACCGCCCATGAATTATCCGACCCCTTTATACAAGCCATTCATCTCCTGGCAACATTGTTGCCCACAATAAGCACTGTATAACTCAATTTCTGGGGTCTCCAAGGAAGGTTGGTTTAGCTAGTGATGGGATGAGAAGAGAACGAATTTTCGATAAAACAATATTTTTTTAAAGCCGTATACCACTTTTGATTGTCTGGATGATGGTGCATTTGGTAGAGACCGTGCATTTCGAGAGAATCTAATTGTTATGAGAATAAACATTCGTATATTTTAAAATATTTTCTATTCATTACTCCCTGAAACTTGTGACACAAGCGGTATTTACCAACTATATTATTTTCTATGTATCTGAATAAAATATGAAACCATTAAAATTATGATGTATTCGTATAAGAGTGGGATAGGAATAGTATTTTTTAAGTAAGTTGCCAAGTTAAACTGTGTAATTCGTTATTGATTGCAATACTCTTCAGGTGTTTTAAAAAGCTTATTTAATTCACTCTTACACGTCTTATTCACTAATTAATTAATTTCAGGATTAAGGTCTAGGAATACTTTTTTTTGTTGTAAATCTATTTTTATTTTAGAGCATTATTTATTTTGACAATTTCTAGAACTTATATAACAGATAATAAATCAAACAAGCGTTTTTTATCGATATCGATAATCGCACCAACTAGCCCCATCCCTAGTAACGCCGGAAAACTTCCCAATAATAAGAATGGTGGACAAAAGAACACTGGTGGTAGTCACGAACTTATTCAATCCCTGCGTCGATAGTTCGAGCTGTAAGCTTGATTGAACTTCTGCAGTAAACAATTTTAAGGAATAAGCAACCTATATTGTTTTTCTCAATATCGCTTAGTACTGAATAAGCACTATAACAGCTCTGGCTTTATTCCAGCAATATTAATGTGGGAGCTGGAACCCTTTTAGACCGCGTTGTTTAAGATCGGACGACTTTGTGTCAAGTGCTGTTTTGTTTAGTCTTAGACTTAGACTTGAAGATTAGGAGAGTCTACAGTCTGGTTGCAGATTGAGCAATGTTATTTATTAAGTCGTCTCTCAATAGAATAGAATAGCGGCTTCTTGTTATAAGATGTGATGTGTTATTGTGTGCCAACTGATGTAATAACTGAAAATACTAAACATTACAACATAATATCATTGCTTGTGATTTTTGCTTTGCGCTTTGATCGATTGTGACGAAACAAAAAATACTTGACGTGAGTTTGTGCAACCAGGAGAGCATGATTTCAAGGCTTAATATGGGCATAAAACTTACCTATTTAAACGATATTTACATACCTTCCAATATAAATTTTGCTGAACCTCACAAAAAATATGTGTGTCGGCAATAACAATATGAAAGAGGGAGCCAGTACATTTACAAAAATCTTGAATTCAAAGGCTCAAAGATCAAAGAAACACATTGAGCAACGACTTCAGGCTAAGTACAATTAAATGAAATAGGCCGCAGTGGCTTAAGTACCATCACCAACCTGAAAACTGATCGAGCATACAAAAAATACTTGAGTTTAGCGTGTGAAATAGCGTCATATTAGAAAACACTTTGAGAACCTGTGTCTAGTGAAATTAGCGAACGTGTCAAAACACGACCGATGCTATCAAATGTTACGAGTGGCTATCGCAAATCGATCTTAGGAATTCAGCTTAGATTAGATTCTTTTAGAGACATGATAAGCCTATGACAGGAGTGGTGAAGGCGTGACATGTTTTGCTAGTATTTATTGTCCCATCATCATTATCATCAGCCAAACGTCATCAGCCACTGCTGAAAATGGATCAAGAAATCTATGTACTTCAAAATTTTATTAATAAATATTGATGTGTTTTAATTTTTTTTTGAAAAATGAATTTACTTTTTTTTTCTCTTGATTGGACGAGCTGCCGTATATACCTATCATCACCAAAACCCATCTACGAGTACTTTATTTGAAAAAACTCCGACTCTGGCAATACTTCAAAAGTTATTAAAATTCAAAAACAAAGCCGCCGAAATGGCCCGACCGTTTACAAGTAATTTAAGGCGCTCGCTTCTCAGCGATTTGTACGGTTCAACACTTAAGGGTGTGACTGCCTGCTGTGCGGAGTAAAGGATTACCTGTGTCGTGTACTGTCCGCCACAGACTTGCGACAAGTCCTTAGAGATTATAAAAAAGTTTTACACTAATTTTAACTCTCTCTCTTTTTGCTTTTTTTTTTATTTCTGCACATTTTTAGGCGTCTTTATCTGATAAGGAAAAAAACTGAACCCTTATAGGAATACCTTGTTGTCTGTCTGTCCTCGTCCGTCAATTCCTTTAATTTCTGGAATTCGTCAATATCGAGTTGGATCGACCGAGCGTGTAGATAATAAAAACTTTATAATGTGTTTCTAAAAGAGAACAATGATCGCAAAAACTTCGTGTCATCAGTGCTAAGATTGGTGAACATAATGGCGTATTTTTCCCTTTACCTTTTTGGTCTCAGATACAGAAGATGTTATTTGTGAAAAAAGAAATTAGAGACTTTATCAAAATCAAAAATTATTCTTTATTCATGAATTAAGGTAACATAATCATAAATTAAGGTAACATAATGACTCTACCAGCGTACTCGGAATGTTGAATATTAAAGGTACATTGAAAATATTTTGCACCATAATATTGTCGTTGGTGATAAGACAAAGACGCAATCGCATCTCTATGGCGTACCTCTCTCCAAACCATCCATCGTGGCAAGCGATGCCACCCCCCGCTGGTAGGAATTACGGAGTCATTCCTCACACAACCTTCCTCACTGTTTTGATCGACCCGGCGAGCCTTAAACGATCTTTGTTCTGGCGTTTAAGTCAAGGTGGTACTTGAGAATTTTAAATCTTATTACGTGGTTATTTTTAAATATCATAAGTCATACAGTATTTCAAGTTGGTTAATTTGAGCATCAGAAAAGTCAAAAATAGTTTAACTTAATATTAATACTATTAAAAATGGCAATAATTTAATATTTATTACGAAAGCTGAGTTTTTTTCTGGCCGGTAGTTGGGTTGGTGACAACATTCGATATAAATGTTTTCTGGGATTTGAAACTTTGTTATTTTTAAGCATTACACCTCTGCACCCTTACCTTTTCCTCTGCACACAGATTTTAATATCGTTTACAAACCTTGTGCTGATAATTAGAACAAATAAATACCTAATAAATAAAAATAAAAATAAAATAAAAATATAAATTGTTTATTTCAGATAACAGTATCCATAATGGTTAGTAACAATAATTCTTAATATCTAAGGTTAGTAGTCTAAACTAAAAGAGAAAAAATAAAATAAAATTGAAATTGAAACCAAATTAAATGAAATTTACATAATTTTATGTCCGAACCAAAATAAAATAAAAGTTAAAATTACAATTACCAAAAATAAAATTCAAATTAAAATAAAAACCTAAGCATCCAATTCGGTGACTGTCATTTTGATACTACTTTCATTATTTCATAAAATATGGTATAGGCATAGACGTAAAAAAAGACAGTCTTTGATTAGACCCCAAAGTAAGTAGCTGTTATGAGTAAGTAATGTAGTAAGTAACTAGCAACACTCTCGCAAGTTGCTATGCCCTTGCAGGGCGTCACATAGGCACTAATCATCGATGTACTTAACACCTATGTTAC
Source organism: Mecyna flavalis (assembly GCA_949319885.1). Classification (NCBI taxonomy): domain Eukaryota; kingdom Metazoa; phylum Arthropoda; class Insecta; order Lepidoptera; family Crambidae; genus Mecyna; species Mecyna flavalis. The sequence continues at coordinate 1,276,491 of OX439417.1, read as the reverse complement.
CTGTGACATGCAATAAAACATTTGAATTTGAATTTTGAATTTGAGTAAAAGACGCAACGAGGATAACACAAATTTTAACAGCTTATATACAAATAAACATCTAGACACAGAATAACACAAATGTTCAACATAAAAATGTTTCTTTAAGATAAAATTCGAACCCACGAAATAGGAAATAGGGCAGGGTCACTGGGTCAGTCGAAGATGTCGTTATCCTCAAAGCTAGGTTTTATTACAAATAATAAGATTATTTAAAATTTAACATTGCACAGTGCGCTTTTTGAAAAATGTTCAATGAAAGTTTACGGTATTTTAATCAAACCAAAATAAATGAACAAAATTCTGGATGGGGAAATATCATATTCGCTAATAAGCAGAGAATTCCAGTTACATGAAAAGAGACATTTTATCACACAGGTAGTTATTCGATGAATTCCCAGAAACATGCAACGATTTCACGGAACCACCTCTCCCAACCGCCTTTTATTACATTTAAAACATTCACAATACTACAAAAACTAGGTCAGTATATTTGTAAAACATTTCTGCTGACGCTACCGCACGTGTGATACAATCTGATTTATCTTTCGACTGATATTTCAGTACGGACAGCAGAACAGGCATTGTTGCTTTGTTAAGGGCTGGCCGACTGTTTGCGGAGTACTATTATGTAGTTTCCTTTTTTCAGTTATATCTATTGTTGGAGGCTTTATATCAGTTTTTAGAGATAGCATTTTTGAATACCTATGAATTTTTTTCAAACCGATCGGTCCTGCGCCACCCGCATCCAGTGCATTCCAGCCAGCGTTTGGCTAAAATGATGATGATGATGATAAAGTTTTTTATCATTATGTATTAGTGAAACTTTGCCATCATTGCAGGGTAAAAAAAACCTTCATCGTTGATTTCAAGTCATCGTCACAATGATGGGAACATCACTGCCGACCCTGATATCACAGTTCGGTATTTATATCACTATATTTTTTAAGCGAGTATATTGAATTCTTCTCTAATTTTGACCTCCTTCGTGAAACATTGCTAAACACCACTCGTATTTTAAACCCTAAGGTAGGTTTCATTTCCATCTTGGATCTGGTTGATGGTAAAACTTTGACAGATTTCAACTGACTAGTGTCCTTCAATAAAACAGTAGAAGTGGGACCAATATCTTTATTTATCGAGTTCTACACTGCAGGTCCACAGCAGTTTTAGTGTGTCCAAAAAAATTTAGGCAATATTAATGTGGTATCCCGTCGAATAAAGACAAGGCCATAGTATCTATGGAAGCTCATTAAACTGTGCTTCCTAGTGAAATATTCCTCAAAAGAACAGCACTGGCCACTTACCATCAGGTGAACCTTTCCACCATGTGAAATACATCCATCCCTTCACAACTAACCGTTATTTTAACCCATAGTGAAACTAAACGAGCCCATAAATCAGCCAAAAAGTATTTTTACTCCGCACCCTTATTTCTATAGCAATACAGTTCAAGATCGTTTACCACAAAAAGATATTTAACACTGTTAATGACCAGTCGGAAACGTGTGACGTACTCTAAATCCTCTTCACAAGCTGTGACGTTTATATTCCGGGGGTAATTAAGGGTTTACCCGGATGAAAAAGGTTAAGGACGTGTTTTGGACGGTAGGGAGTATAGCAGCATTGTTCAATGGAAATACTAGTATTTTTCCATATAAAAATGGCTTTATACTTCAGCCCGAATGACTAAAGGTTCAAGTGTGAACCTTTAGTCATTATATTCATAGCCTTTCGCCTACTTTCTATAACAAAAGAGGAACGATTTGATTGTTTGTTTGTTTGTATTGAATAGGCTCCGATACTACTAAACCGATTTGAATAATTGGACGTATTTCCATGATAAGGATCCAACCCACAAATTTACTCAAATTGACTTATGTATATACCAAAATGGCCTTAATGTCATATACTTTCACGTCATAAAAACAGCTGTAGCAAAATGTCAAAGCAAAGGGTCATTTTTTGCCTATGTTACCATCCCACACATATGGCGTCGTTTCTTTTTTATTTGTGATCAACAATCCAAGCTACATGGATCATTATAAATTAAATTATTATAATGACAACAATCATTATTTGATATCTAAAACAATCCAAGTCACTTGGATCCATAACGTGAAATGCAATTTAGATGCTTAATCGTATGTTATAGAATAAAGAAAACGATCCAGGTGACATGGATCGTTTTTTATATTTAACGTATTAAGCGTAACTGATATCAAAAACAATCCAAGTCACTTGGATCCTTATCGTGAAATACAATTTAGATGCTTAATCGTATGTTATTGAATAAAGAAAACGATCCAGGTGACATGGATCGTTTTTCATATTTAACGTATTAAGCGTTACTGATATCAAAAACGATCTGAATTCCTCCTGGGTTTTGAACTTAAAGCTGCTTTTAATTTAGTTTAAAGAAAATCTTGTCTGTTTACAGTTATAACATTGTTAGTTAGTATATGTTTTATATTTTACGAGATATTGAGAAAATAAAGGAATGGATCGTTTTCAATAAAATGTGCGTTCTATGCAAAAGGGTTCAAAACTATTATATCAATAAGGATCCAATTTTAAAAAAAAAGGTCCAATAAGGCACGAAAACATTTTTAATCATTTTATTTATTGTTATTTTTATTAATGTCTACAAATCTTTTAAATTAATAAAGAAAATCTGTTAAACGAATACAATAATTGTTACTTTTTTGCCTTTTTGCCTCGCGGATTCATTCTCGTCCAACATTAGAATTGCTTGCAGTCCTGAAACCCCGAAGTCCAGGTTTTTGCCACTGTTTATCAGTAACAGGGATTTGGTCTCCTTTGACATCAAAGACGAAGGCCTGCCCCATGGGTAAGAAGCATACCTATGGCTGGGGTCCACAGCAAATCTCATGCCCAAGCGAAAATCACCACAGACATAAGTATGATATCTACTCATGTTATTTGTGTAAGAACATACTATGTAACACACACTTTCTAATATTAAACTTTATGGGATTGGGATTATACTAATCAATTCTTAATTTCTTAAATAAATAAGAATATAATTATTAAAATCATGAGTCTTTTATTATTCAGAAAACATAAAAGCAAAAAAAAAAATTGAAGATTCTGTGATACAGATCAAGTTAAAAAATCAAAGTTTAAACTTTCTGAATGATTACAAATTAAGTTACAAAACCATTTTATCAAAACTTTACTTAAGAAACTAAGTAACTACTAAAAACAAAACTAAAGAATTGTTAAAAGTTTGTTTGGCATTGGCATTTTGGCATTGGCATTTGGCAAAGATTTATTAAATCAAAGTACACTTATCAGTATGGTAACAAAATAGGTGGAAACACACTATAATAAAACTTTACTTAAGCACTATCTAACTAATTAAAGCTAAACCATGGTATTACAAGAAAGTTTAATATAGATGTCAATGAAAAGTATTTAAATATTATTAGTAAAGTAGGTACAACAAAACTAGTTTTTCATTCAGGAATATATTATATAATATAAATATGGTAGATGATGTTGATGGTTATGGAGGTACGTGTGATTTTGAAATTGACGATGATATCAATGAATATATTCCTGAATGAAAAACTAGTTTTGTTGTACCTACTTTACTAATAATATTTAAATACTTTTCATTGACATCTTTATTAAACTTTCTTGTAATACCATGGTTTAGCTTTAATTAGTTAGATAGTGCTTAAGTAAAGTTTTATTATAGTGTGTTTCCACCTATTTTGTTACCATACTGATAAGTGTACTTTGATTTAATAAATCTTTGCCAAATGCCAATGCCAAAATGCCAATGCCAAACAAACTTTTAACAATTCTTTAGTTTTGTTTTTAGTAGTTACTTAGTTTCTTAAGTAAAGTTTTGATAAAATGGTTTTGTAACTTAATTTGTAATCATTCAGAAAGTTTAAACTTTGATTCTTTAACTTGATCTGTATTCACAGAATCTTCAAATTTTTTTTTTGCTTTTATGTTTTCTGAATAATAAAAGACTCATGATTTTAATAATTATATTCTTATTTATTTAAGAAATTAAGAATTGATTAGTATAATCCCAATCCCATAAAGTTTAATATTAGAAAGTGTGTGTTACATAGTATGTTCTTACACAAATAACATGAGTAGTTAGATATCATACTTATGTCTGTGGTGATTTTCGCTTGGGCATGAGATTTGCTGTGGACCCCAGCCATAGGTATGCTTCTTACCCATGGGGCAGGCCTTCGTCTTTGATGTCAAAGGAGACCAAATCCCTGTTACTGATAAACAGTGGCAAAAACCTGGACTTCGGGGTTTCAGGACTGCAAGCAATTCTAATGTTGGACGAGAATGAATCCGCGAGGCAAAAAGGCAAAAAAGTAACAATTATTGTATTCGTTTAACAGATTTTCTTTATTAATTTAAAAGATTTGTAGACATTAATAAAAATAACAATAAATAAAATGATTAAAAATGTTTTCGTGCCTTATTGGACCTTTTTTTTTAAAATTGGATCCTTATTGATATAATAGTTTTGAACCCTTTTGCATAGAACGCACATTTTATTGAAAACGATCCATTCCTTTATTTTCTCAATATCTCGTAAAATATAAAACATATACTAACTAACAATGTTATAACTGTAAACAGACAAGATTTTCTTTAAACTAAATTAAAAGATGGCAGCTTTAAGTTCAAAACTCAGGAGGAATCCAGATCCAAGTTTAAAACTTGAATATCTCAAAACTACATCTGAGTGGGTTGGATCCTTATCATGGAAATACGTCCAATTATTTTTATGAATTTTTTGGAAAATCCACATAAGTTTGCGTGTTTATAACACTAACACATTATGCACTAGTCTTTTTTGGAGCACTTTGGTAATGTTTTCACCGGATTTTATTCACTTTTACACACTAATTTCGATTAAAGGCGCGAGCGCGGTTTCACCCTGATAAGTCGATTTGACAGCCAGACAGAATATCTAATTCTTTCACTGTTGGAAAGCTACACTAACCCTCGGTAATATAAGACACTTTAGATCCCGAAAGTGTGGGGAGAAGGGGGGGATATTTGAAAAAAGAAATTACGCGCGGGTGAAACCGCGGGCGGAAAGTTAGTCATGAATAAAGTTGTTGTTAGTGTTTTCAAGGAAAAGATTAAAAGGCTGCTTTCAATAGCATAGTTTGTAAGTGCGTTATCAAACACAGGAGATCTTGTAACTATGTGCTAACACCGGCCGTAACAATAGGGTTTTCATTTAGCACCCCTGTCTCACCTGTACACCATACAATTAAAAGTTGGCCTGAAATACCGTAAGTCCTAAGTACTTATTTTCATCAAGTAACGAAGAACTACAAAACACAAAAAGGTACATAACCGTAAAATGCAGGAAAGGTCTGTGCTATGTAGTAAATAATTTTAAAATAAAAAATGTTCAAATTCTGTATTTTAAACCCAAACTAATACGAGTACGAACTAAAAAAAACTCTGTCTGTTTTTTTTTAAATTGGGACCGAAATAGCCTTGACTAAGGAAAGGAAATATGCTTCACTTTATCCCGGGATAATGATCAGATAGTTTGGGATAGCAAAAAAATTAAAAAAGAGTTTTTGTTTGACGTCGCAACGGAGCAACGGATGTATATTATCTGTGACTTTTCTTGCGATATTATTTTTATTATAATTTTGTGACATGTAAAATTTGACCTTGGGCCAAAATAAAATAAATGAATTTGATTCTTGTTTCTTCTTGATTCTATTTATAATATTTGGTATGCGGAAAATTTGTGATCTGAAAAATGACATAGGCAACATATTTTTATCTCGGAAAAATATCGCATTCCTACGAAATAATGCGGAAGTAGCCGCGGGCAAAAGGCTAAATATTATAATCTTAACATTTATCGAAGTCAGGGCAGGTTTCACATTCTGACAAATAAGTTTTTTATATTATGTATGGCTCGTTATTAAAGAAAGAGGGTAAGTTATTAAGACAATTTTCCTTTTGATACATTAAATTCTAAATACTAAACTAGTTATAACCCCTAAAAATATAATATACGAGTACAATAAAATATAAAAAGAAACTAAACATTATAAATAAAAAATTTGGCCAACGTTCCGCGCTGGATGGCCAGGCTTGATACGTTGCCATAGATATTTGCATTAAGTATTATGTATGGTAGATTACCTACTCTAACTAGCTGTGTTCCGGCAATACATCTAAAATCAAAGGCTCGAAGATTAGATGAGCCTACAGTCTGGCAGCACATAGAGCGACTCGTGGAGTCTCCTTTATTGGTGCGTACCAACAGGTGGGCTGCGTGTCTGTCTGCCAGCTGACTTAGTATCAAATAAACCTTACAACAGTGTTCGCAAGCTCCCCGGTGAGACAGAGTCCCAGGCTGACCACAAATGTGCCCAGGACACGCGAAACAAACATTCCGATGTGATTTGGAGCACCATTTGCAGTTTTTGTCCGGGCTTAAGTAAAATCTGTTTAATCAACATTCTCTGCGGTCTGTCTTGAGAACTAAGCTTGAAGAAACGTTATCAATTTTATTACAAGAAGAGACTGATATCGTTAAGTATCGTTCTGTAGTAAGTAAAGTTATTTAATTTAATCTTAATCTAATCATTACTTAATGTAAGCTTAAGGCTTTTGCTATTGGATATCTATAATAAATAAATAAAATAATATCTCTGAACATTAATCACACAACGCCATCTAGCCCCAAACTAAGTATTAGCTTGTGCTATGGATGCCAGAAAACTAATAAACATTACTTATATGTATACTTCTTTTGTAAATACATACATAATTTATACACAGAGACACATAGACCGATACAAACAGACATGTTCATGCCCACAAATGTTTTGTACCGTGCGGAGATCGAACTCGCGACCTCTGGTGTAATAATAGCCGACTTCTCGACTATTACACCGAATGGCTCGTCAAAAAAACATGGATACTGAATCTTTTTTGAATGTTCAAAACTAATAAGGCAGCGTCATTGCTATCAGAGATAAATAACATGAACTAATATGTCAGTAATTGTAGAACTTGCCATAACTAAAGTTGTTTTTTTTTATAATAGCTCAGTACATTAGCTCCTCTTAGCCTGATGGTAAGCAAAGGAGAACCTAATTACCATGACAACGGACGCAACACCGAGGCGTTCTATCCGTTGGCATCGCAGTACTGGCCCATCATCATCATCATCATCAGCCTATATACGTTCCCACTGCTGGGACAAAGGCCTTATCTCAATTGTGAGATAGTGTGGGCCATACTCCACCACGCTGGCCTAGTGCGGGTTGGTGGAGGGGTGCGTAAGGCAAGTGACCAATATCAAGCCGCCAAATGGCCTCTGACTAGGCTTGACGACTAATATTTACATTATACTAAATATCAGCCGGGACCAACAGCTTAACATGCCTTCCGAAGCACGGAGACGCTCGAAATTAATGTCACTAAATATGGTCAGAAGGTCACCCACCCATTAACCGACCGCGGCGTAGGTAGCTTGACTTTCGTTATCGCTAACGAACCACTGTCACAGCTGCGCCACGAGCGCCTCATACTGGCCCGCAAGGTGCTTATTCACGCTTCACTTAAAGAAACCCATGTTATAGAAAGGGGGGAATACATGAGCCGGCAAAGAGTTCCACTTCTTTATGATTGTTTTTAAAGAGTCACATTCATAATTGAGTAACTCCCCAGTAAAAATGCTTTAACCAAGTTGTTAAAAAGAGATAAACCTAATTCAATTTCGTAAACAAAGCTTTTACAGCTAACTGATGGTCATTTTAATAACTAAAGTTATTCCGACAAAGACATTACAAAATTACCTACGCTCGTAAATAACTCTGAGTTGGGAGTAATTTAACACCACATAAATTGACGTTGAAATGCACACAAACTTACAGTAAACGTAATGGCTTCCAGTTTCATATTAAATAACAAAACACAAAAGAATTGATCTGTATGCAATTTATATTTTCTTGTGTTATTAACCGACTTTAAAAAGAGGAGGTTCTCAATTCGACTGATTTTTATGTGTTTCTAGACACTGTTTATTTTTTGGTTTTTCTGGATTATTTCTTCAAAAAGTTGTTTAAAAGTAAAGTTGCATAATTATATGAGGTCGACAAGTTTTTTGCCACATTGCTTTTTTCTGAATCAGTGTCATTGATTGAATATACGTACGTATTGATGTAAACAACACCGATTGAATAACATAGATTTTTACTTTTGAAAGCATTTTTTGTTTGAAGTAGTTTACTCTCAAAATAGGAGTATTTGAAATACACTTTTTTACGAATACTTTATATCTCAAAAACGAATAAACCGATATCGTTCAAAGAATAGATCATGATCCAATTTTTAAACTACTCGAGACATCATACAATTTTATTTATCATTATTATTATTAGGAACCTGTACTGTCCCACTGCAGGGCAAAGGCCTCCTTACCCTCTTTCCATCTTTTGCGATCTTGAGCAATGGTGTACCAGTTGGCATCGAATGAGTCAAGCTCATCTCGCCATCGCCTTTTGGGTCTACCGCGAGGACGGACTTTGTTGGTAGGTATCCACTCGGTGGATATTTTGGCTCAGAGTTGATCGGGCATGCGGCAGACATGACCGGCCCAGTCCCACTTCAGTTGTGAAGCCTTTTTTTGGGACGTCTGTCACCAAAGTCCTTACCCTTACCCTCATGACAAAATACAATTATTTATCTTGAAAATTTTTAGACCATCACACAATTATATAAATTGGTCATGCAAAAAGAAAAAAATAGAAAACCTAAACTCTTACTGGAGTAAAAAGCTAAAAAACTATTCGCCATTAACTTAAATTATCACAAATATTGTACAGTCAGTCGGTACTCTCAAAGGCGCTTAATAGAATAAGTTTGTTACTCCGAATCATAAATTTTAAGATGTGGTTCAAATGAAACTTTATTAATATCTATGGCTTGGATAAATATTAGATGTGGGATGAAGAATCAAAGTGTGTGCGATATCGAAGGAGCATTAGTAATAAGATCTGTGATAAAGTGTTGGACTGGTCGTTACAAGAACCGCGTAGAAGGCTTCGTGCCGCTTACCGTGGTCTCTCCACACTATGGACGATGACTACGATGAGGGAGCATCGCAGGGGTTTTAGTGGGTATGTGCATAACAGCTCTGGCTGTGTTCCAGCAATATTAATGTGGGAAAGAGCTTTTAATTATAATTAAAATTTCGTTTATTTTAAATTTTGAAATAGTTGATAAATTCATATTTTATTTTAAATTCAAACAGCCATAAACACAACAATAACGCCCGCCCGGCATGATATTGCGTCGCGTAGTCAGTCCGTGCAATCAATCCGACGAGCGGCGAGGGAGAGTAGATATATGTATGTACAAACCCTTGGCCGAGGCATTCGGCAGACGGCCGGCTGCACACACCGCGCGCCGCGCGCACCCCCGCTCGCGTCTAGGACACGCACACATAGCCCCGAGCAATTTTACGAGCACACATGCTTGAGTGTCGCTTCTTTACTTTAGTATATATTCTGTGCTAAAAGGTACACTTGAAATCACAGGCTCGAAGATCAAATGAGTCTACAGTCTGGCGGCACATTGAGCGACGCGTCACCTTTAATGGAATAGACCGCAGTAGCCGTTTACCATCAGTTGTGCTGCGTGCCTGTCTGCCAACTGACCTAGTATAAAAAACAGTGGGTATGCCTGACGAAGAGCCTCACATAGGTAACCCGTTAACCCCCCCCCCCCCCCAGCGGCGAGTATGGAAAAGGGTGTGGGCTCACTGCACTTCGGGCTGGCGGCATTTCCTTATTTGGTCGCTGCAATGTGGGTACCAGCTTATCCACTTTGGATGTTAAGGGGAAACCAAGGGAGTTTATTGGGTAGTGTGACAAATGTCTTTAATTAGTAATAGTGCATTATGAACATTCTCCTCTGGAACAAAAACTGACCTCCCTATGGATGCCAGAAAAATATATATTTTTTTAAACATAAAAATATATTACGTAGAAACACCCAGACCGAAACCTGTGCTGAATCCAACCGACATGTTTAGTTCATGCCCTCTTATATTTGCACGAATCGGGGATCGAACCTGCGACCTCTGGTGTAAAAGTAGACTTCTTCTTCTTCTTAGCGTGTCGATGGCCAAATATTGGCCCAGAATCTAGCGACCCGAACAGCGTTTTGGTCAGCGCGCAACAACTCTTCTCTTGTGCAAGTATCAGGGCACGCGGGGCAACAAAAGTAGAGTTTTCAACCGTTATACCAAATCGACCTAAATATATTTATGTGGCATTATAATAATAATTGATAAATCAAATAAGATAATACATACAGTCATATAAACTCGTGTTTAGACCTTTGACATAAGATATTATGAAATATTGTTATAATTCAAAGCTTCATTTATCATGGTTTAGGTACTTATCAAATCATCTATTTAATCCTTACTCAAACGTCACTCATAATCAATTTATAACGACATCGATGTTAATTGGATTAAGCCAATTAAAACACTCCTCTCTTTGTTATTTGGATGTTACAACAAAGGGTTATTTTGTTTTTAATTAGGTGCCCTTATCTCCGTATAGGGTAAAATATATTATGTTTGATTGAAAGGTTTCATACGATCCTTGTTGTTTCCTTTTTGCGCATGTTATTTGAATAAATAAATATTTATTTATTTATTTTTAATTGTCCAACAAAACGGTACAAAAAAAAGGTAGAATCTTGGAACATTTTTCAGAAAACATTAAAGCATCCCGTTTCCCAATTGTTGTCTGGTAGAGAATGCTTTTAGCATTAAGTCCGCCTTTTGTACCCTAATTTTGTCTACTAATTTTATAAAGAGGAAAGATTTGATTGTTTTTTTTTTAATTTTATTCTTTCACTGTTGGATAGCTACACTATTCCCGGTGAACATAGAGTACTTTTGATCCCGGAAATGTGGGGGAAGGGGGGATATTTGAAAAAAGAAATAACGCGTGGGTGAAACCGCGGGCGGAAAATTGTACCTTAGTAGTCAATAAAGTTTTAAAGTTTTTACAAATAAATAAAGTGTCATCCACAAACATCGCTCATTGTGCTGTCACACTGTAGGCGCGATCGCGAGTAAAAATACCATTTATTTCAAGTGTATTGTACCACTGAGGCGGTCAACGAACTTATTCAGCCTTACGTATCAAAATGTAAATAACAGTTAATTTCAACCATTAAAAAATAGATCCTTTATAACGCGATGCTTGAATGTAAGGTAAAATGTCTACTTCTTTTTTGTCGTCACACAACAAAGACCCAATAAGTATGTAAATGGGTCATCTATTTTAATTAGTGCCTGCCATTGTTGCTTCGCTTGATGTATAGACGTAGATCTATGAATCGATAGATCTCCCTAATAAATAATTTTTTATTTTATTAACACAACATGATTTATAAAAATGAAGCGTTATCAAATTAGTTTTGCGATACGTTTAATATGTGATTTTAAACTTTTTGTTGCACAAGATACCTAACTATTTAGCTCTACATAACATTACTAAATAACGAGTAATGTATCTATCAAGGCACTTGTACTTAAAGGGCACTGAAGCTAGTGAAATTACTGGGTATAATATGAGACCTAATAACTGTCGTCTCTCAGACAGTAAATGCATAGTTACTGTTTGGCACTGAACTGTCTAAGGGCAGACGTGGCGCTTACCATCAGGTGTAGAATCTGCTCGTCTTGTTACCCTTTGCAATAAAAAAAAATAACAATCTTATTCCCGTTCAAATGTACATTTATTGCGATGCCCATAGAAAGCCACTTCTACCACATTGTAAAGTCTTTGTAGGCTCGTTTATTCGTCTCGATTTAATTGGTAGATTCTTCTGAAGATATTGATTCGTTTGCTCCAAAATCTACATATGGTACAGTCGCTTAAGTCAATCCTTTCAAGCAGAGATTTTTACTAAATGTATTATTAAAATACTGGTACAAATAAATACTTTTATCATTAATATCTTATCAGTTCAAGGCTTGTGTAGGGGATCTAATGTTGCTTATCAGCACTACTTATTTCTCCTTTTTGCTTAGCCCGAAGATTGAAGTATAGAGAATGCCATTAGCCAAATATTCTTGTATTATGCAATAAAGATAAAAAAATGTTTTTTCAAAAGTGCGGATGATCACAAACTTGAGCTGTATGTATTCTAAAATCCGCCAGCAAATTGTGTCTGCTCGATTCGGGAATGACCTCGAGACGACCCTGTTCTTATATGTATTATTAGTACATTGAAAACTAATTCGTCAAGGAATAAGTTGACATAAAAATGTCAGAAAATATAATTTTCACGTTTCAACTTATTATTGAGTCTGACTGTACAACCAACTGCCTGTCAGTACATTCAGCGCGGTATTATAATTATTTAAACAATTTTATTTCGACTCCAAAGCCGTTTGATGTTACGAAATCGAATTTTTGTTTGTATAAAATGTATTGGAGTTTTTCAATGTTGGTATTATTTTTGTATTGGAAATACTCAGTCATTACTGCCGACTTATCAGAAACTCTTTTTTTTAAATCGAGATTTTTAGGAAAATATAAAAGAGGTAATTTCCAAAGATTCTTTTCAAAATTCATTCAAAATAAAAAAGATTTTTGTTAACGTTAAGTATTCTGTAACTTAAGAAGCATAATACTCGTACAGTCTTATTATTATTACTTTTATTGAAATTGAGTTTTTTTAACCAACATTTAGGTATATTGCTGAAATGAAGTGTTTGCTTTACTTTGTTGGACTAATTTCCAGGACAAGCAAAATTTTCACAAGTGTCGGTTTTTTTCGGACACAGCTCGGGTTTGTGATCGCGCGCGGTTCAGGTGGTATGGCCATGTGATGCGGAGGAACGGTGATCACGTCGTCCACAAAGCCTTGGCCCTGCCAGAAGGAAAGAAGGGAAGAGGACGCCCTCTTATGACGTGGTGGACTAGTATGGCCAAACTAATGGAGAAAGCCCAATTACCCGATCCGACAACCCAGGATAGACTGTCCTGGCGCCACAAGATAAGGAGAGCCGACCCCACCTAATGTGGGATAAGGTGAAGACAAAGAAGAAGCTCGGGTTTGTGATCACCAATACGCATTTGGAAAGAGTGGCGATTGAGTCAATAACTATTATTGTAGCGATAACTTTACAAAAAGCGATAACTTTACAAATGCGGCAGTTATTATTGTAACAGACCGTATGGAGTGATAACTAAGCCATTTGAATTCTAAAAAGTCTTATTACCAACCTGACCCAAAACGGGAATCGAACCCATGCCCTCCGTGTTTTAATACCTTTAACAATAATCCAAGGCTTCATCACCTAATCGTCCAACATGTTGAACCCAATAGCTCATTGTTGCGGCAGGAAACGGAAGTCGCGTCGCCATCTTCCGGCGCCGGCGTCACTTAGCCGCCATTGTGTTTTGGCGGGAAAATGCGCGGGAATTTATCGTTCGTGGCCCTGACTTAGTAATTTATATACTTAACCTATATCACGAAAGAAATAACTTTTAATTTTTCTGAGATTTAACAATTTATCAAGAAATTCTGTTGTCCACAATTGATCATCATCATCCCAGCGTATTCCCGATTGCATCCAGTATGGAGCTCAGGGTCCGCTTCGACTATGATCCTAGATTTGACAAGCCTGGTTATTACAATAGAGCGATTGCCATCTGACCTCCGTAACCCTGCAAGGGAACCAGACCAACTTCGAATATAGTCGGGACCAAAAGTTGTCTTCCGAAGCACGGAATCATCATTCTTTTCAGACATTCAGGTGATTCAAGCCTACAATGTCCTAACCAAACTGAAAACAATCACACAAAGTGATGCTTCTCGTGGGATTCGAACCCACGACCTCCGGATTTTAGAGCCCAATGCTCTAACCACTGCGTAGTTAGTTTATTATTAAAGTTGGCCGCCGGTCCAAAATTCGATATTTCAAATAATAATAGTAGATAATTACCCGAACAAAACAACATAATATACATAAAACATATAAGTTAGCATTGCATTAAGCAACGGACTTGTCTTGCTGCCAATAAGCTTTACTTAAATCAGGTATTTAAACAAAATTATGACTTACCTAAAACAAATCCAAACGAGCGGTATTCAATAAAGATTTCTCTATAACATTTTCTACATCATAAGACTATAATAATATCGTTAACTCCAAAATTCACATGAAATCGATATCCCTTACCTTCACACCTACTTTCAAAATACGGCGAACAATAGGCAATAAACCACGGAGTATCAGGTTACAAGAGACCTGACCTTTCACGTGGTCTGTATATGGCTTAATTGGCTTACTTTATACTGAATTTATTTATTTTGGTACAAGTAAATGCAAATAATAGCGTAGTTGCCTAATCATAAAAGATTGGCCGCCGTAGCCGAAAACTCGGCTAGGAGGACATTATTATTATTACAGACATAATATATCAATATTCAATTAGTTGATTATCGTCACTTTATGTGGATAAATCGATAACAATAGATAGATCGATTTTGTTTAAATACGATATTATGATCACCTATTTTTATCCAAACTTGTTATCGATACTATTATTTCACGCTGGTGTTATGTGAGAGGGGAAATTCGTACTAAATGGCTACTATTGTGTTTCGTCTGGTTTGTGAGAGTGGCGGAGGCCCACCACCCCTCCTCAAAAGGCCGGCAACGCATCAGCGATTCCTCCTGGTGTTGCAGAGGTCTACGAGCGGCGGTGATTGCTTACCACCAGGCGACCTCTGGCTCGTTTGCCGCCTCTGACATAAAAAAAATAGTATTGAGTTTTGCAATTTATAACTATTATTAATTTTTTGTCAATTGTTTGTAGCTTCTTTTACACTATCTTAATCGATTAATAATCGGTGCACTATAATTATAAATCTAATGTTCAATACGATTGTTGCAAACGGCGTCCAATCTTTACATTCAACAAACTACTCAGTACAAATGAGTAAGTAAAGCGTTGAAGTAACTTTAAGTGAATCGATAAACTATCGATTATACGGCCGCACTATAAATTATTTTTGTCTAGGAATGACCTAGTCACAAATTAGTCTACGAGGAACAATAGGCAATAAACCACGGTGTATCAGGTTACAAGAGACCTGACCTCCGGTCGCGTGGTCTGTATATGGCTTAATTGGCTTACTTTATACCGAGTTCAAGCAATTTGGTATAAAGTAAGGTAAATATTAGCAGCTCGTGAGGATCATGTAACTAGAGTTCAAAAGACAGGTGATTTATTATAAAGGTGAATGCTTGCAAGCAAAGTGCGTTATTTTGTTTGTGTAAAAATCGATAAGACTATCCATGATTTCGATTATTCATAGAGAAAAAAATATCGATGGTTAGAAGACATATCAAGACAATAGTATAGACTTGATCGATTTAACACTAAATTGATTAGATCGATAGTAATGTATCTGAATTTGGTATCGATATTATCTTTTGTAGGGTGTAGATTTTGTAATTTATATAGATTAATAAACTATAATCTATTATATTGTGAAAATACTAAATCGATCATATAAATAGTACAGTTCAATCGATATAAATAGGTAAATTGATTGTTTGTAGCTCCGTTTACACTAAATCAATTAATGTTTTGCTTCTATGTAGCTCGTGAGTATCGCGTTACAAGAGTTCAAAAGACAGGTGATTTATACGAGAACGCAAGTAAAGTGCGTTAACTTGTGAAGATTTGCTAAAATGCGTTTAGATTAAACTAATACCACTTTAGAAGATAAATGGATGTTTGGGCAGAATACATTATAAAAATTTATATAAAATAGGTACGTATTGGGAGACGCAACTGTGGTAAATGTTCTAAGTTTGTATTGCATCAAAATATATAATAATCTAGTAATGCGAAAGTAATTTTGTCTATCTGTTTGTAACTCTTTTAGGTTAACCGGAGTAACTAATTGACGGTACTTTTTTCTGAAGAAGAATAAACGCGCTTTGACCGCAGCCTAGTGAGACCCGCGGCCATGTGTGGAACTCGATTAAAGCGTCCCACTACCCACTAAACTCCCCCAGTTCCCGATCACACCCGAAGTGAACAAGCTAGCGGCTGCCTGCCCCCCTAGACAAGCGGCATTTATGACGTTCGTTATAGCTCAATTTGCGATAGCGATAGTCAAATCCCATACTTTCAACACGTGACTTTTCTATGGCATCTGTCAAATCCATACAAATTGGACTTAGCGAAATTCGCCAGCTATGAAGCGATGTCATCTTGTCTAACATGATTTTTGGATAACGTTTGGAAGCTGGAGTGACATAGGTTAATTTTTTGTTCTGAATAATGTCATATGCCTGCTAGGTAACGTCGTATAGAATACGACGAAGCCGAGGGCGAAATGCTTTCATCAAGCACCTGACACCGAACCCATAGCCTTTCACCGCGATACGTCTGCCCAACGCATTGAGGCCGTCGTAATAAAGTATCGGGCCGAAATGCAAATGTTTGTAAAAGCCTCCAAGTGTTAAGTTATGTGAATTTAAATTACTAATTTGACTTGCCGATTACATACATCACGGTAATGTAGTATATTTACGAGATTTCGCTTCGTGTAGTTGAAATTATTGGCTCGTATGTCTTCGTGGCAAGTGGCGGCTAAATTGACGCGAATAGGTTAAGCGTTGGTGGTGTAATAGCGTCAACCGATCCATAAATATTTCATGTAAAGTGACTTTCGTTGTGGCGGTAATTGGATGGGTTGTCGGTTTTGTGTGATTAGTTAATGTCGAGTACAAATGTGCCGAATAAGAAGGTTAGAAATCTCTTAAAGGGCTGTCGATTAGAGTCTCCATTCGTGATTGCATCAAAAATTATGATATCCGCAGGACGACTAGGGTCACCGAAATTGCCCAAAGAAGTCCACTGCTTGGCAAAAAACACAGCCAGAGCTGTTACAGCGGCGAATTTCACCTGCGGAAGTAGTAGCTAGCCAGTTGGACTTAGAAAAGTCCTACCACCAAGAGCCAAGGCGGGAATCGAACCCCTAGACCTCCAGGTTCTATACCCGGAGATGAGCTGGTCAATAGCCAAAAAACGCTGGCACCGGCTCGTCCCAATCGTGTGAATGGGAACGAGTGTATCCCATCCGGCCCGGTGACCTGGCCCGGCGCCGGGCCAGATGGGAAAAAAAAGTTTTATCCGGCCCGGTGATATGTTTACCGGGCCAGATGACACAAACCAAGTGCCATCGTCCCCGGTAAGGGGAGAAAAGAGGATACGCCTCGTAATTTGTGAAACACTAACTACATGCATCTATGAAAGGGATTGAACTTATAAATCCAACTGCTGCTAAGTAAGTATATAAAATAACAATCTTTTAATGAACAAAGCCAAAATGCTATGAATCAAACAAAATTTGAGTACTTATTACAACATACAGTCTTATAAAAATAACTAAAGAACCTCTTATCGAGCGGATTATTCTCACTAGTTCCAGTCAAAAAAGTTCCAGCGGACTAGTGATACTTTTTCTTCTCATTAGTTCCTTGTGATTTTTACTGGAAGTAGTGAATCTTTCCCAAATCACACCTGGGAAGGAATAGTTTTTCCAATTTTACTAAAATGGGTTTAAATTCCGGTAAAGAAATAAATTTCGGGGAAACGAGTAAATGTCGGGGAAACAAATGAATGTCGAGGAAACAAATGAACGTTGGGGAAACAAAATATGAATGCCAGGGAAACGAATGTCGGGAAAACAAATGAACGAGGAAACAATGAAAGGTAGGAAAACATTGTCTGGTGATCCGGAATCAAAAAAACAGGTGCAAGCGATTTTCGACCTTCGTTGATTATTATTATTATAAAAATCTTATTATGTTCAAATTCAAAAATATCTACTTATAAGAAGTCTATTTCAGGTTGCGATTTATCACACAATATGATATCGCGTCATGCACAATAAAATCTGATTATTGTATACAAAGCAGTTTGATTTATAAGTTCAATCCCTTTCATAAATGCATGTAGTTAGTATTTCACAAATTACGAGGCGTATCCTCTTTTTTCCCATTACCGGGGACGATAACACTTGGTTTGTGTCATCTGGCCCGGTAAACATATCACCGGGCCGGATAAAACTTTTTTTTCCCATCTGGCCCGGCGCCGGGCCAGGTCACCGGGCCGGATGGGATACACTCATGGGAACCGGGGGAGTTTAGTGGATAGTGGACGCTTGAGGCTCGAGTCCCACACACGGCCGCATGTCTAGCTGCGGTTATGGTGCAACGCATTCTCCTCCGAAAAAGAAAAAAAAAGACCTCCAGGTTCTATAATCTTATTGGGTTAGTCACTATAGAAGCGGTAGTTTTACTATACATTGAGTATATACTCGCTGTTATATTTAGTTTCCCAAAAGCTAGTCGCTCCTTCTCTCACCATACAGTCTAAAAAAGCATTTCCGCTCAGAAAAAGAAATCATGATTTACCCAAGATAACGCGAACTAAGCATTTTTTATTCAATACGTCTACCAATCCTGTGTCGCACTCAGCTTTTTCACTAGAAACAGACGTTTTATCTCGACAAGACGTCCCTTGGGGTTCTAAGGTTACAAACAAACAACTTAAGATCTGAGTAGTAGAGCGAGATAGCTGCTGTACATTTTTAGCGATATCATACACTTTAGAGCAACTGCCAAGCTGGTTCTGGGTTCAAATCCCGGTTCAAAAAAAGTAAATTATCAGCCTTTAATGTACCTTCAAAGGCCTTCATCTTCAAAATAGAGTTATCGTTACAATGATGGGTGCTAGCTTAATAACCACGTTTGCCAAATGCGGATTGGTTATCACAAACCCGAGCAATGTTCTAAAAACTGACACTACGTTAGCCTGGCCCGGGAATTGAACCCAGAACCCCGAGATCTCGACCTGATACTTACGCCACTGGATCATCGAGGCGTTCCGCCAGGTTAGACCAAAAAAAAATTTTATTGGAATTGTCTGTTCGAAAAATGTTAAGTCAATATCCGACGTGTAGAAATTGGCGATGTAAAAAACCTGAATGAACCTGAATGAAGAATGTTTATAGAAAAGTAAAAAATATATATATTAAAACAATAAAATACGCGGCCAGGGTCGAAAAAGTAACATAACCCAATTATTCTTTTCTTTACATATTCCTTAAGCTCACGCATTCCTAGAAAAAAGTTCCATAGAATACGTAAAAATTGAATTTTCCAAATACCATGTGTATTTTCCATAAATTGGCTCGTTTCCTCATTCAAGTATTTGCGAGACACCTTTGTCATTCAAGAAGATAAAGTTTCGCATCAAAGGAGCAGAGCCATCCCACTCAGCCTTACATCTGTTTTAGAATGTTACTTACGAAAGGAAATACTTCCTTTGAATTTACTGTCGCGTGAATAGGACTTGATAATACATCTTTATTGTACGTATGCACCTTTTGCTATTCATTGAAGAATATCTACATACATAATGTCGCATAAGAAGTCTTTAGGGAAAATAAACAGGACTATGCTTAGGATTTTCATAAGTGTGTAGGCTCGTCCGGGGAAGTACCGCTCTCTCACATAACACCAGCTTCTTCTTCTTCTTAGCGAGTCGATGGCTAAATTTTACCAGACCAGTACTCCGTCACCCGAACAGCATTAGCGCGCAGCAAGTCTTCCTAAACACATAACACCAGCGTGAAATAATAGTGACTTCTTTGTGTTTCGTCTGGTTTGTGAGAGTGCCGGAGGCCCATCCACACCCCCCATACCCGCATATGCGATCATCAACGATCATCAGCGATTGCAGATGTCAATGGGCGGCGGTGATTGCTTACCATCAGGCGACCCGCTGGCTCGTTTGCCGCCTCTGACATAAAAAAATGTGATCCCATCAGAAATGGTAAGAGTATCAGGAGAATCAGAGTCACCGACATTACTTGAATCGCGAGCTTTAAGTGGCAGTGGGCACTTGAGCAGGCCACATTGGGAAGATTGACAGCTGTTGGGGAAGAAATGACCTCGTGGTGGACACCTTATCTAGATACGCAGCCGTAGTAAGCCTCCCACAAGGTGGAGTGATGATATCATTGAAAATGAGAATGAAATCGGCGCAGGACCGATCGGCTTGGACATCCTTGGTAGAGGCCTATGCTCAGCAGTAGATGTCATTTGGCTAAAAATGACCAATAATGATAAAATTTATAAAGTAGACATACTCTGCAGTCCGTCACTTTTAATCGGCCGACTTGTCCAGAAATTACCACCATCTTACAGAAAACCATCATGGAAGTTTGCTATTCCCTTGCTCAGTAAAAGTACCAGAAACTCGAACTGCCTCTTACCTTTCCATCACCTTTTCCCACACCCTACAATATTTTCTTCCCCACTTTATTATATACATACAGCCTTCTTTCAGAAAAAAAGGACTTTTTTTAACATCCAAGAAAAGGTGAACCAAGGGAGTCGACCCCATACACCCTAGCACTTTACAAATATCAGTCGCCATGCTGTTAGCGCGTCAATACACCCACATAATGGCTGAATAATAAATAATGAAGTGCTACGGGAAGATTAATGGAAAATCACGCCGGCTCGGCAATTTACTTTAGTTCTAGAGAACAGGCTGTATTTAGTGATGGGAGAAGCGTTTCTTCCAGAATCATGAACTTTATGATGAACAAATCTATCTATTCTGCTCACTGAGCTCTATGATTATACGCTCAGCGTATTACGCTGGAGTGGTTATAGACCTTGACATTGAAATGACAGCTATTTTTCTGTCGATTTTAAGCGCCCCCAATAGTGTGCTGCGAACTAAAATGACTTCAAATGGACAGCCATTGACAATGACAGCATTATAGAAGGTCATCTGCGAAAGTCAGCACTATTATTAGTTCCAAGTACACTAACTACTGCTCTCAGCGCCAATATGGCGATTTTCAAATCGGATCAAATATTTGGTACCAATCGCCTATCCAGTTGTCTATGGAGATCATTGATTCTGCTGTAGTAGCAGAGTGGATTCTAATGTTACATCTCGCGTGAGGTCGAATGGGTCAACAAATTTCGGTATGCACCTTTGGATTTTACTCTTTCTCGAAAAAGAAAAAACTACTGGGAGCCAATTCTCGCGCCTTTGATAAAATATCGAACCCGATATTTATCGAAAAAACATGGCGGATTTCAACAAATTTCCACATTATCCGCCATGTTTTTTCGATAAATATCGCAGAATTGGCTCCCTGAACAGATTTGTTCAAAGACGAAACTTTACATTAGTTTAAGTTATCGTCAGAATAACTTAAGGCCACAATGCAAATGCAGGTGTGTAATGATTGAGAGAGAAGTCCACTATTTCTTTCCAACACATTATATATTAAGATTTTCACATATCTTGAAATACGCTCTCACTACCGCTTCTCCCATCAACAAATCCGCACCCGTTCGTCCTTGTTAGTGAGTGCCAAGTCACGATCAGACCATAAACCGGTGTAGGTGGCCGGGAAATTCTCGGGAAACTTTCACTAAGATTAAATATGTAACTTACCGAGCTAATATTTACTCACTGCTCGCCGATAAAATTAGTTTTAAGGGTTAAATATACATACATATACTAGAGTATTCATCAATGATATTAGCATGTTTTAAAGTTTGGCGAAAGTTTAAGAGTAGTTTCAATTGCCTATGAGGACTGCTTCTAGTCCTAGTAGTAGCAGGACTTTGAATTTTTAGCCTTGTGGTATGGCGTGTGAATTCGCTGGCAACTTTGTCTTCAAGGAATAGCGAAAAGCTCTGTCTGTATGTTGCACTTTCACGTCTCAACAACCAATCTGATTTAAATAAAATAAAGTCATAAACTTACTTTTTTTATATCTCTCTTTTGCCCGTTAGCACTTTCCACTGTTTTTTCTGCTTGGCCCAAATGTTGACTGGCAGAGAATGCCATTATGCATTAGGTCCGCCTTATGTACTAGATTGTGCATTAAAGTTTAAATAAAAAAAAAACAAGATTGTAGTGTCTTTTGTTTCTCTTTCTTATACGTCACAATTGATTGACATGATTTTGACATCATGATTTCCTTTAAAAGTCTACGTCAATCTACAGTGTAGGTTGGCATAGGCTTATAAACTCAAGAAATATGATATTTCTGCGAGGCTAGTAGTAGAGACACACCCCACATCCTACTACATCAGCTCTCATATCCTTGAAACTGAAAATATAATTAAAACTTACACCGCAGAGTAACTTGAAGTTTTCAAAAAGGGTTCCATTTTCCCTTTCTGTCCTAATAACAGAAATATTTCCAGTTGGAACGGCCATTTTGTAATGCTGATTGCGTTTAATGGCGACCATTAAAATACTCGCGAAATACTACAGTTGTCTCGTTAGGCCTACTGTCCACGGCGGCGTAGCTTCGTAGACGCGTATTCGTCATTATACGCTTGGTGTACGCCTGCTTGTAGCTTACATACAAAACTATGTAACTCTGTCGACGGAGCGTCAAAGCCTGCATGCAGCGACGCGAGCGCGTCATTATACGCTTGGTGTAAGCTGCAAGCAGGCGTACACCAAGCGTATAATGACGAATACGCGTCTATGAAGCTACGACGCCGTGGACAGTAGGCCTTAGGCTTAACTGTTACTTCAATATCGTCACTTGAAAATAATTTTGACGGCATTAATTTTTAGTGCTGGCAATTGTCACTTAGTTAATGTTGTAAAAATTACTTGTACTCGTGTATATCTTTCTTCAGACGAGTGAATGGGGAAGATAAGTTGACACTCTTAAATATCCTAACTCTATCCCAACCATTATGACATGGCAATCTTCAAGAAACGAGCATTATATCTCTTTCTTAAAGGCCGGCAACGTACTTGTGACTCCTCTGGTGTTGCGGGTATCTGTGGGCGGCGGTTATGTTTACCATCAGGTGACACACTTACTCGTTGCCTCCCTCTTACATTGAAAAACAAAAAAAAAATGAGTCAAAATCCAAATCGTGTTCTTTTCATTCCCAATAAAATGTTGCTTTTATTTTTTAAGTAATTATAATCTCATCTCTCTCTTTAACATCAGTCAGTATCAAACAACAAATGTTGAATTTAATATCCTTTCGGTTTATTAGACTGTACGCTAATACTGCAACATTACGGCTATCGAGAAAAATCAACTAGTTTAATATTTGATATTGTCACTAATTACTGGCACATTTTCAAAATTATAAAAAAATATTTTCTTTAAAAATAGAACACTAAGAAGCCCCCAATATAACAGCCATTTAAAAATAACATGTATTCAAAATTCAAACGAACCAACCAATAGCGGCCAATTTGTAACACGTTCTCGTATTAACCCAATGATCATAATTTAAAAATCGAATTACAGTCCAACCGTTGCAAAATCAAAGCCAAATTGAATCACGTCATTTAATTCTAAACCTGACATGACGTCACAGGGACAGGGATTTAAAGCGGGATGCACACATAGTATTTGATAGAGGTGTTATTTGAGCGGAATATTTTCTAAATATTGTGAATACAATAAACATAAATTGGACCTGTCGTAGAAGTTATTTTTTGATAAAATAATTCCTCTCCTCGTGTTATTTTGCCTGTTCTTAAAAATGGGCAGTGCATTTGATACTAAGTCGTAGGTTTTCATTACCGGTAGTGAATACTTATCATTAGAAATGTCATACATGATCAGTCTAAGCCTTAACAACAGCAAATTGAGTGACGCTTCCTGGTAAAGTGTCCCTTAACGGAATAGGCCGCGGTGGCGCAGTGGTCAGCATGCTGGTATTCCAGCTGATCTTGTAAAAAAAATTGACAACAATTTTTCTTATATGCATTAAATAAATACACTACTTTTGAAAAGCAGAGTTCTCAACCACTACACTCGGTCTTCAATGCCCTTTCCCCGGTGTAGAACCGGCTTAACGCACAAGCTCAATCACGCTCATTACGTATAATAGGCCTGGGAATAGGCTGAGCTGCGTCCATCACAGCTCGCCAGCCTGGCCTATGGCCAAGCGGCGATAGGCCATTGATTACGCCTATCTGTGGTACAACGCCTCTGAAATGTTTATTGGGACGATATTCTATTTCAGGCACGCAATGGGGGAATTAAATCAAGTTAAACAGTGTTACTGCACTTTATATGCATGCACACAATATGCATGTGTACTTGAAATGTGCTTTCAGAAAAATTGAAGCTCTGCTACCAACTTTGGTGGATAGCAGTCTGTTTGGTTGTATCCCACTATTACCATGGAAACACAAAATAGCATAAGTGGGACCAGTGTTTTTTGCAAATTATATCCCATTATAAGTATATCTAAAGAAGAAATAAATAATTTCAGTGTGCACGCCGTCATAAGAGGTGATGCAGCGTTTTTTTTTTGTCGACAATCAGTTTAAATCGGGCCCATTATTTATATCAATAGAAATACCTAATAGAAAAATTTGTGGTAAACACCTGCCAGTTTTTCTTCGGAGGAGATTGCGTTGAAGCGTCATAAGCGCAGTCTGTTGAGTACTATAACTGTGCGTGTGTGGGACTCAGGACAAAAGACGTTCGACCCACTACCTATTAAACTCCCCGTTCTTCTATTTTACACCCGTTAGGAACGAACCGGTTCCTGCCTTGGGACTCATAACCAACCCATTCATGGGTACTCCAGCCTAGAGGAGGTAGGCCGAGAGGATCAACCGAGAAACTAGGTGAAACGCAGACATCATGGCTTGGATTTGGCTGGTCAATAGCCACTAGGCTGGCACCGGCTCGTCCCAATCGGGTGCGAAGGGGAAACCGAGGGAGTTTAGTGGGTAGTGGACGCTTTAGTCTCGAGTCCCACACACGGCCGCAGGTCTAGCTAGCCTGCGGTCATGGTGCTTGAACTCATCTCTAAAAAGGCATGGCTTGGAAGACCATGTGCAATTTATTAGAGTTGGGCAGCTGTTTTTGGCCTCTCTTGCCTGCAGTTATGGTGCTATCGCCTTCACAAATAAAAAGAAATGTACTACCAAGTCTCTTAAGTATTTAAGAATTCTTCCGCACCATAGACAGGAAGATAATCTGAAATATGAACAAAGAATGTAGCCGTTAACAATGGCGGACAACAAAGAGAATCGCGTCGCGCCGAAACATGCTTTAATTAAACTAATGAAGACGAGAGTTGGCTAGACCAAAGCGCCTTTGGTTCCGTACAATACTGTTAAACTCAGAGATTTTTAAGAATCGAATAAAGTACACTTTATTGTGTAACGAATTTTGAAAAACAATAAGACTCTATTTTTCTGGTTTGGTGTTCGACAAGAAAATGCATTCGGACAAAATGGATTTCGAAGAAGGTTGATTAAAATCCAGTTTACTGGCTTAATCACCTGGCTGGATGGTTGGACAAACCCGAGTTGTGTTCGTAAGATTAGTCACGAATTTTTTCCGACCCGTTGACACTATTTAAACAAAAATAGGTAGCAATCCGCCCCATATAATGGACGAATGTATTAACTCATTACGAACCAACCTTTTTGGTGGTTGCGTTGAAGATTTATTGTGAGACTATTTCCCACTGGCTTAGTCAGAGCTTAGATTTGAACGCATACATCACGAATCGACTCATTATATTATTTTTACTGTGACTGTCATAGACACTAAATGATAGTGGAGTCTATACCTCGCGTCGTGGGATAGTTATTTATGTGAAAAATACGAATGTGGTTTTATGAAACGAACGAAGTGAGTTTCATAAAAGAATCACATGAGTATTTTAATGACTAATTATGTACAGTAACATACATAACTTTATCTTCATTCATACGATAATATGTCTATTTTATAGTCAGGATTGATGAGCAAACGCCCTAGTTACCAACTTAACCCCTCAATTGATGGCCTGCCTTCTAAAGGCAGCGCCATGATGGTCGACGTTTGATGGGCTGCCTTTAGAAGGCAATTCCTTATCGCCCGTATTTAAAGTATGTTTTCGTTTGTTTGACGATTCGTTGTGTTTTATTAGTTTGTTAGGTTGGTAGAACAAACCAGCGACTAGCAAATGACAGCGCCCGGCGCGCGAACATTTGAAACCGATGGGAGTTTTGTCAATCTTTTTAAAATGTTCGCGCGCCGGGCGCTGTGACTGTATGCAGAAATTGTTGATTTACTTGATATTTTATTATGTAAAGGTGTGAATGTTATTTATTGTGTTTATTGCTTAATAGTAACAGGTTAATTTAAAGTGGACAACTAAAGCAACAAGTTGTTTATTTTTTTTAATTTGATTTTTTAGTTTTAATTACCCAATTTCATTCCACTTGTATTTTCCCTCGCATACAGTTCGAACACAGTAGAATATAATTTAAATTATATAATTTTAACTTGTAGACCATTTAATAATGACTTTATTGATACCAAATGACTGGTATTTGCATACAGGAAGGATTTAAAATATTTTTTTTAAAAAATTAAAAATAAAAAAATAATCAAAATGGCGGCCATTTTGTTTTTCCTAATCAAAATAAAGGAAAATGGTCGCCATGATGTCATCAATTGAGTTAATCTGTACTCAGAATAAGGACTAAATCTGTATGTAAAAGTTAGTACTGACATAATGACTGACGTTTGTAGTTTTTAAAATCCATAAACAATCTAGACTCGAGTTGATTTCGATTCTCAAATCGATTGTTATAATTTCAGCATCGAATTAAATGTATAGGAATGGAACATAAAATTACTAATCGACTAATTCGATAATCGAAAAACCTATTAATTTTTACTTTTAAAGAAGACGTTCGAAATTTGAACGAAATTAAGTATCGGTTACCGACACTAAAATGTAAACATTTCAATGCAGCCACAGATACTTATATCTAAATGTAGGGCGTTTACTCATCGCTCCTGAATATAAAATAGACATATTATGGTATGGATGTAGATAAATATAATTGCAGTCGCCCTGAATTTTCGCGCGCATAAACAGTTTTTTGGTCATTTATGTTTGTTAACCCACTGCAGCATAACTCGGCAACAATAAAACTCCATTGCTTTTGTAGATAAATAATAACATTTTAGGTCAGTTATGATACGTAAGCGAGTAAGTGAATACAAATTATGCCATCATTATGAAAGGATGACAAAATATTTTACAAAAGTATGGATGACAGTTTATATACCCTTAAAAAGACTTTAACGGTGGTAGAGCCGTGCTGTTTTACAGTACGAATGGGCCGGCTCGTCCGGGGAAGTAACACCCTCTCACATAACACCAGCGTGAAATAATAGTGACTACTATTGTGTTTCGTCTAGTTTGTGAGTGCCAGAGGTCCACACCCCTCTTAGATCAACAGAACAGCGATCCTTCGGGTGTTGCAGATGTTCATGGGCGGCTTACCATCAGGGGACCCGCTGGCTCGTTTGCCACCTCTGACATGAAAAAAAAACTTAAATAATCAAAAGAGATACCACGCATCAAGCAGTCGTTTAAAATCAAATAAGATAACTCTCAGAAAAGCTTCTTCTTAGTAAGAATCTTGCATACAACTTTATCTCCACTTATCAAGGGATTACCTGACGGAACCCTACTTCGAAGAAATGTTCCGCAGATCTAGTTAATGGAACAGGCGTGCCTTCATTGCGCTGTAAAAGTTCCAGCCTCCCCCTTCACTTCGGTTTCTACCTTTTTTTCAATTAATCGCTCCTAGTTGTACCGATTTAATTGAATGTACAGTTCAAACTCCCGGACTACCAATTGGATTGTTCGGGTTCCTATCGTTTCTGATAATTGTGACGCTGATTACGTTTTTTAAGTGTTTGATTGGATGAGTTGGTGATAAAGGTGGTGTATGAACAGTAAACACATACACGTGTAAAAAGTTTTTTTTTGTCTCGATCTTAGATCTAAGATGCAAAATATAAAATACTAGCTTTCGGCACGCGGTTTCACCCGCGCGTAATTTCTTTTTTCAAATATCCCGCGGAAATGAGACGTTTCCCGTAGGAATTTTATAGCCTATGTCCTAATCCGGGTTATAAACTATACGTGGGCCAAATTTCATCTAAATCCGTTCAGCCGTTTAGGCGTGATTGAGTAACAAACAAACATCCAGAATTTCGAATTTATAATATTAGTAGGATTAACAGTAGAAAGCTTCTGAGGATGAGGAGCAGGCCGCAAAATGTTATACGTATTCGATGAAATAAGTAGTATCTAAAAGTGACAATAAGCCCGTTATTTTTGTCATTTCAAATAATTTTTTTCTTTATTGTGAACTAGCCTCTTCGTTTTCACCTGCACATAATTATTTTTGTCAATTCTGCCCCCCTTCCCCCAAATTCGCGGGATCAAAAGTACCCTTTGTCACCCGGGGATAGTGTAGCTTCCCAACAGTGAAAGAGATTTTCAAATCGGTTCAGTAGTTTCGGAGCCTCTTCAATACGTTTCAGCTTTCGTTTGACAATAGTGCAAGCATATTTTTTCTAAACTCATGGTCATACCACAATTGGAAAAAGAGCATGAGAAAACAGGAAACACAATAAATCACTTCTTTTCACGAATTTAAACAATGAAAAAACTTTGAATTCAATCTTTCTGTGTACAATATTCACAGAGCACTGTTTAGCTTAAAACTAAGCATAGCTTAAGACTATTAAGTAATGTTAATACTATGATTTTTAAATTCGCCATCGGTTCAGACAGCCTTGCCCTGCAGTGGGACAAAAATATGACACTAAAACACTTCAATAAAAAAAAAACATAAATTTCCATTCGGCACTTATGCTCATCGCTTGGGAAAACTGGAAATAAATAAATCACGTTCAAATTCAAACAACGAAAGAACCCCTGAAACAGTTTACAAAGGCGCACTGCGTTCGGTACAAATCCGATGACGAATTCCAATCCCTTCGCGAGGAGATCCCGGGGTCATAGTAAAAAGAGCGTATACAGTAGGCTATCTCAAGCTTATCCGCGATATAATTGCCTTTTTTTACAATACACCAGTTGGCAGACAAGACACCCAGCTCACCTAATGGTAGGCAGCTACTGCGGCCTTTTAAAGAATGAATTTTGTGTTGAGGGACACTTCCCCAGGAAGGCTTACTGATTTTCGAGCCTTTGATTTTAGGTGAACTAGCTCCCATATTAACATTGCCTAAAAACAGCCAGAGCTGTTATAGCGGTAGTTTTTACCTGTGGGAGCTAGCCAGTTGGACTCTGAATAGGCCCTCCTACCAACCAGATAATTATACCCGAGCGGTTTAGCCTTTGTTTCACGGAGGCGGTCACTACCTACTATGCTTGCCTGTTCAGTGCTGCATAATAGGTGCTGGAAAGCCGCGACGCGCGAACCTTGAGCGTTGTTAGCCCTCCTGACTGGCGCACTGAGAAACAGGTCGAGATTTTGTTTGAGCGTGCGTGCGGCGATGCATCGATACTATGGCGCACACATACAAGCAACGTGGTGTGTTTGTATGAAGTTAACTTACTTTCCACTCTTTCTACTATGCCGTGATCCCCCCGAGAAAGTTTGGCAAATCTCCGGGGTACTTTCCGAGTTGTGAAGTTTCGTTCCGCGCAGGATAGATTTGGGCTCGTCTGGCAACTTTAACAATATTAGAGGATTGATCTGTTTGGTTTTGTTTCATTATTTTTAAAATTTTCACTTGGGAGTTGCATAAGATGTGAAGGTAGGAGATACAGAAGATAATATGAAATAGCTGTCTGTCCTGTATTTTTTACGTTACTTAAAGACTGTGTTCGGTCTGACAATATTAATATGAGAGCCAGTACTCCTGAAATTAATTGAATAATTTATCAATATCAGAGAGAGAATAAAACAGAGAGTCTGCCACCGGTTTTGAAAGACATCCATCGAGAATAACCGACAAGAAACATAATAGAAACTCGATAGTTACTCTTTTCAATCTAAAGTTATACAATAATTACATCAATAAAATCTCCATTTGGCTATTTCTAAGGTATACAGTTTTTGTATTTTGTATATATACGAGTATATACAATATCCACCAAATAGCGTGTCTGCGTCGCGTGTTCGTATTCGTTCTGCGCTATTTCTGCTATTGATGGATTCTGTTTGATGGCTTTTGTTCAAGACAAGTTTTATGATCATTCTTTACTTAATACAACTCTAAATCGATACGAATAAAATCATTTTCTAAACGTTTTGTCTGTCTCCTTTTGGTATGAATTCTTTAAGAATGATGTAAGTTATGCTAGTCTAGTAATAACATTGAAGTCAATCATTGGGGCTTGACAAACCTATTGTTAAATATACCTTTCTGTTGATAATTACAATTTAATATACTTTTACAATATTAGGCAATAAGTAATCGGTTTTGTACAGTGCAAGCGCGGTAAAATCTATCTGTCATCTCCCGGTGACCATTGTTGTGTAATTCGACTCAACCAATTATTCGTCTAACACTATGTGTATGTAGGTAGTGCAACATAAGTGTATTTGGTAAACTTTAAACCGATATAACTTAATTGACTAACATGTTTCTTATTTAGTGGGTTGCCTAAAGTAGGTTTTTTTGTGGTAAATCAGTGGAAAGGCAGTGACGCAGATCATCTAATGGTAAGCGGTCACTGCGGCCTTTGTATTTTATTGAGGGACACTGCACTAGGAACCGTCTCACAATATGCTGCCTAAGTGGTGCACTGGCTCCCACAATAATATTGCCGTAACTATTTTTTTTAGTGTGGGCAAATTGAGTGACGCTTCTCGGTGAGAAATATTTTCAAACTCTAGGATGGTTACACCAACCAAAGTCACAGTTGTAATCCTTGAAAACTTTCAGATGTCACAGATCGTGACATTTTTTTCCAAAATTACAAGTAAAGTGTGTCAAGCACTTGTGTTTTGGGGAAAGAGCACTGAAGCTAGTGAAATAACTGGGTACATGAGACCAATTAACTGTCGTCTTGGTGTAGCGGGCGCAGGGCGGTGCCAGACAGTAACTGCTTAGTTACTGTTTGGCACTAAACTGTCTAAGGGCAGACGTGGCGCTTACCATCAGGTGTACGATGAATCTGTAGTCTTGTTACACATTACAATAAAAAAAAAAATTAAATCCAAATTCAAATGGCAGGTAAAACTATTCGCAAACAAACGCTCGTACGCTCGTCGCTCGCAACTGCCAAAAGTCCGGATAAGTAGGGGGGATTAGTATTCAGCTTCCGTTTCAGTTACAGCCGGTATCTGCTCGTAGTCACTGTAAAAAGCGAGATCTGGTAACGCTACGTGTCTATTAGGTAAAGCTATAGACTATAGAATGCGACGTCATAACTTGTAACCAATAACGTTCAATATACAACTATAGACTCCCATTCACGCTCAAATATTGTCCGAAGCAAAAGTCTGCCCACCCGACTATTGGGCAGAGTTTCCATTTAGTTGTATACAATTGACATTAAACACTAACTGCCACAAGATAAGGTGTTAATTTGAACGAATGTCTTAATGTCATCTGTGTCAACGCCGCTCGGACGTTTTTTGAGAATTTTTTCTTAGAGATTGGGTGTCTAGTTGTTTAATTAAACGTCATTGCTTGTAACTGGTAGTTTAATTGATGGGCAATGTTATTGAATATTTTTTATCGGTTTGGATATCCGGCTATTTATACAATAAATGTAACTACCGTTGTATAAAAGCGACACGCACATAAAAGGTTTCGGTAGGACGAACAGGAACATAATTTATTTTATTCCGTTTGTAGGTACTATGCTTATCAAATTCAGTGGGTTTTCGTCACAAAATGCTATTAAAACTTCTCCATCCAATATAATTAGAGTATGTGTACATTAATACACGTTTCGCTGGTTATTCTTGTATTTAAATCTACATACAATATTTATCAATTACAATTATTTTAGTCTATAGTATAAAATTATCATCAGCTTCTAATTGAATGCAATTGAAAGCAAACAAAGAAAAAACTATTTAGTTATAAGTTTTTGACACACATAATTCAATCAACTTGAGATCTTTTATCTATCAGAACGCAACTAAATTGATATTATTGCGTAGCTTCGCATCACTTCGTCTACCTACACACTACACCTAACCGCGGCAGGCGGCACGACGTACGGTAGGTTACGTTAGGTACGTCGTACCGCACGCAGATTGTTTCGAGCTTGTTCCTGTTGGATACTAAAGTATCCACGGACGTAAGTCGCCATTTTTTGGCTACTAAACCATCTACGGACGTTTGAGTGGAACTCTTAAATGCAAATGAAAGTACACGAAAATAAAAACAATTCGTAACATTTTTTGTCACGTGATTCGTTCAGCTTGAGATCATTTTTACCCACCAGACTACAACGAAAAAGATATTATGGCGTAGCTTCACATCGTTTTGCCTGTCTATACACTGCACCTAACCGCGCCACAACTATAAATTATTAGCCCTTAATATTTTTAAACGAAATTCCTTCTGCTAGAAATGTTTTACCAATCCGAAGGCAACGAAAAAGATATTATTGCGTAGCTTCACATCGCTTTGCCTGCCTACACACGGCACTTAACCGCGGCAGGCGGCACGTACACCGCACGCAGATTGTTTCGTACTTGTGTTAAAACACGCGCGCCTCGCTTGTGCATTTTTGAGCGCACAGATTTTACAAGAGCGTTATATTTTTACTGTTTCACACAATACTGTTTTATAGGAGGAATAAAAATATAGGTTATAGGAATATTTTTTATTGTTGAGGCTACATTTTATGATAGAACTTTAATGTTCGTCATATGACAAAATGGTGGATAAATTGGTGATAAAATTTGTTCTGGGTCTGAATTAAATGTGCGTAGATCCTAATCTTTGTTCAGTTGTGTAGTTAACAAAGTACCTATATGTACTTACTTTTGTAATACGCTTGAAGCCTAAAGTAGTCTGAATTGTCCTTAGTTATATTTGTAAAGATACCCACCTTATTACCAAATTGAGCGATGCTTCTTAATAAATATTATCCCTTAATGGAATAGGGTATGGTGGCCATATAGGATGGTAGACTCCATCCGTGCCTCTGCCTACCGTAATAGTTTTTGTAGAATAAAACAATAAAATGTTTTCTACTGACTAATAATTATAAAATGTGTACATTTGCAACATAATCTTGAAATCAGAGGCTCGTAGATTAGATGACTCTACAGTCTGGCAGCACATTGAGGGACGCTTCCATGTGAAGCGTTCCATAATAGAATATGCCGCAGTGACCGCTTACTTACCATCAGGTAGAGGCGTGCCTGTCTGCCAACTTACCTAGTATAAATAAATAAATAATCCAGAATTTAAAAAGTCCTGTTATTTTATTACCATCTGGGTCATAGCTTTAGTCATTCGACTGTGAAAGTTTCTTCACCATATTTTCCGTCACTACCAGTACCGAGTTAATGGTAAATTCGCACAAAGAAAAATCCATAGGTTTGCGCCGCGATTCGAGCCACCTTGAAATGAATGAAATTTTAATTGAATAAAGAAATATAACATTAAACTTTCATTAGTTTTTGTTCTATTAAATTTTAAAAACATTCATAACCCAACGGACATCCTGTATATTTGTATACTTAACTAGCCATCCGCCCGCGGTTTCACCCGCGCGCGCGTAATTTTTTTTTTCAAATATCCCCCCTTCCCCCCACATTTCCGGGATCGAAAGTACCCTTTGTCACCTAGGGATAGTGTAGCTTTCCAACAACAACAGTAGTTTCCAGTTTCCACAAATCGGTTCAATAGTTTCGGAGCCTATTCAATACAATCAATCAAATCTTTCTTCTTTATAATATTAGTATAGATTAGTTTGGAAAATATTAGTATAGATATACATTTAGATACAATTCTCGAAATTCCACACGTTCCCAATTCATTCCTCGTCGTGTTACACGAAGGATAAATAAAACGGAAAAATAAATCGATGACTTTCTTCCAATGGGGTTAGAACGGTATCCAAAGATCTAACTTTACGCGACCGTATCTATTGTTTACCATCCGATGCTGGCTGGGTATGAAATTTTTTGGAGGTGTCGAAAGAAAAGCGGCGTTGTATGGTGAATTTGAGAATTTTCGTACTGCACAGTTTGCTTGTAGTGGTAAGAAGGCCGCGAGTCGCGTGACCCAATCGATTGTTATAGCCACATATAAAATGCAAGACAGTTGAGCATTGTGGCTTATGTGATAAGCTGTGGGAAACTTTTTCGGTAGTAGTTTTACCCGTGACTTTGTTTGCGTAGAATTTAATTTTTTTATGGAAAAGAGAGGAAAATAAGCAAGTGTAACAGCTTATGGGTAAGTAATCACTACCGCCCATATAGACCGACAAACTTATCTGTGTCGGTGGCAACGTCGCTACTTTAATTATTTGCTACAGTTAAGCCATTCTAAAAAACTTTCAGTATCATGCGTTATCTTCAGCTATTAATACTTGATCGACATTCGGGTTCTGAAAAATTCCCACCACCCAACAAGACCCAAGCCGGGAATGAAATCCCCGACCTTCTGTGTTTTATGTAAGGTCGAAAAGTGGTTTTATTATTTTGATTTTTTTACGATTTATTATTTTTGTGATAATACTCAACATTATGTCCATGGAGTTATAGCCTATACCTATTTACTTTATCATATCTCATTCGTTACCTCCTCGGTTTTTTGTGACAAATAAAATAAATAATTATGAAAGTTTTTACTTTGCACCACACAACACAAAAGACAGTCAGACTTTGTAAATACATACCACTCGTTTACACATATTATTATAGACTTATGCGCACATAGCATGCGAACCTAGAGGTTTTATTTAGAAAATGTTTCGGTAAATAGGTTATGTATAAGAGTGACTCACATATCACTGTCTAGGTAAAATTATTGAGGTAAATTATATAAAAAATGGTAGAAAAACCTAGAAAATAGAGAATAATTCTATCACATGGTAGAGATCTTGATTCCATTGGGTCTAGGTTATAGTTGGGTTTTTTCTACAATTAGCCGTTAAAACAACCCTGGATGCAGTGGTAAAGGTGGTCGGGTATAAAACCTGGAAGTCGTTGGTTCGATTGCCGTCTTGGGTGGTAGTGGTAGGACTTTTTGTAAGACTGGCTAGCTAACAATCGAGTTTATGTGTGGGGGGTCCCACACATAACTCGATCGATCGTCATGACAGCTCTGAGTAAATTCCGCAAATATTAATGGGAGCCAGTTCATTTTAAAATTAAAGGCTCCCATATCAGAAGAGCCTATCTTATTATGGTAGCACATTGAACGATGTTTCTTAGTGAAGCGAACCTCAATAGAATAGGTCACAGTGGACGTTTACCATCAGATAGGCTGCGCCATAGCATTGACATGCGTGTGCCAAATGACACTTAATTTGGCATTAAAATAACGACCTAGCACTGTTTCCCACTTAACCCCTTTATTCCAATGTGTTTTGTAAAACAAAGCTCTTCTGTGTCCACATTTATTTCACCAGAATTTACCTATGTAGCGGTGAAAGTACTTTATCGCTTAGGGCAGTTACAGGTTAGCGTATTATACGCGCGTATAATCTCGTTTTTGGAAGCGCATGAAGCACATTGAAGGCGCGCTTTTCTTATACGCGCAACTCATACAAGCGTTAACGCACTTATACGCTCGGATAAGCGGGAATCCATGTTGATGGTTCGAGCAAACACACTGAGAATTAGAGCCCTATCTCGTAAGGACACCATGGTGACGTCACCGGCTACCGTATTCAAGCAGTTTCTATTGAAATATAAGACTCACTCGTCGACGGTTTGGTAACGTCGTCAATTTTGACAATTCAATATTAATTGGTTGGAAACTTAGCCGGCGACGTCGCCATGGTAACCTAATGAGGCAGCTCATTTTAACGCGAGTTCGGTTTTTATAACCGTGTAGTAAGCATGTATGCCGAAACTACCTTATACGCACAAAAAATACGCAAATCTGAAACCACCCTTAGCTAAAGGTAAAAATCGCTGTCGGTAAACGTTTTATTGTTAGTTCCTCTGTGCAATCCCGAAATAACCTATTCGTTTGAGGCGCAGTGAAAAAAGGCGTTTTGGTAAAGTGGAATTGGTTTTCTGAAATCACAGTTTTCCCGGAATAAACGTGGGGAGTGTATTTTTGTCACACCGTGTAGAAACTGTTTTTATTCATATTTTTTTGACGGTAAGCGATGAGTGAAGCCTTTTTTTGCAGGATCCTGTCGCTATAATAGGTTGGACCGTATTTCGAAAAAAATTACCTTTAGGACTTCTGGCCGCAGGGCCATTATTATTATTATTATTGTATCTCTCCTTCGGGATATCACGGCCCGGAGGCCGGTCCTTTTGGAAGGCGTACGTGGGGATACAGATCCAACACGAAGAGGCCCCTTTGAGATACGATATTATATTGTGGGATACATACACCTAGCTGGCACTATCTCTGCCTATACTATGGAAAAGATACAGCCAAAGACAGCGCCAGCTAAGTGCAGGGACTATTGCAGAGTGAAGGGAAACTAATTCGGGTCTATGGTAAGGTGATTGCTGGACTGGTTGCTGGGCTATTGATGAGACAGCGGGACGCCTGCCTTATCAAATGTCTCATCTTGATTATCATGGCAGACGGTGACTCGCCTCCCACTAGATGGGCCCCCGAAAACAGCCACCACTCTAAGCAACCACTAGGGTCGCGGGCAGCACGGGCGCAACACCGGCGTGGTCGGCTAAGGGTGCCGAGAGGTGTGCACCGGTTTCTGGATCGCGGTAATCCGGTCAGCCGTTCCCCGTTATTACGCAGATTGAGCACTTCCACCCTTTCGAGCATATAGCTCTTGCGCTCCACTCTGGACAGCCAACTAAGGCAAGCCAGAGGTGGGGGATAAGATGGTAAGTTCCCCCGGGAGGTCTCGGGTCCGTGGTGTCGCCACACACCAACAGCTCGCCACAAGCTGCCCTGCGGAGTTATTATTATTATTATTATATGGTTATGGTTATAAGACCAAACAGAAACTGATCTGCAAGCCCTTTTTGAAATATAAATAGGTAGATACTTCCGTCCCAGTTTATGTCCGACTAGATAATTAAACTCAGGACCCCAGTGGTCCTTATTAAACGACTAATTCATAGAGGCGTTGCATTAAACAATGACTCGTCTTCTATTTAACATAGGCCTACTCCAGCCAACTCCACATTGCTCAATCTACAGCGAACTGCATCCAGTGTATCTCAGCTATCCTAAACAATAACTAAACATATTTTTCAATTGTTCCAGATGAGAAACTAAGCCAATAATATGCCAAGTGACGTCGGAATCATCTGACAGCATGGCGCCAAAGTACCTCGTGGGGCTCCTCCTCTGCGCTGTGGTAAGTAAATACTTAAGACACCTAAATATACGAATAAAGCGAAATCATAGTAGATTTTTATAAATCTCTTTATGTTTACAGAATGACAAAGATAATATCGTCAAATGGATATTCAAATTATAACATCTACCGTCACTCTTCAATTATTTTTTTGAGTCAGCAACCGTTGGTCATCACTGCTCATCACTATCATTGTGATATTTGTTGGGTTTTATTAGGATTTTGTGTGTGATTCTAAAAATGTTAAGATGTTGAATTTCTTGCGGCACTTCTCAACAGTCCATTGACGTGGGAGTGCTGATAGGGAAAATAAGATTGATGTTTTATGAATAAAATTGTAAATAAAATTATATAATCTATGAATCTATTTACAAATTAAATTACTTAATTTCATTTGTGTTTCTGGAAACTATCAGAAACTATGTAAATCAGATCACTAACTAATTTATGAATGCCTGTATGTTAACGGCCAGCATATTCCAAAATATTTACAAGTTTCGGTGACCTCGTAAAAACACACGAAAACAAAGCATTCTCTAGCAAGGCTACATTAAATTATAATATCATTCACACTCCGTCCAATTTGGCGCAGCGCTAATTTCTGTTTATTACTGCTGCACCGGTCGCTGCATAATTCTGAGCTCATTCACGTTTTTCCGAGCTAACAGTTGTTGGTCTGTTTTGATGCGTGTGTTTAGGTACTGAAGGTTTAGAAAATGTTAGTCGTGATACAGTTGCACTTGCAAATTTTAATTGCTAGTTTTGTAAAGTTGATTTCAATTTGGGTCTATATTTGGCTCTGAAGCTACAAACCTGGAGAGAAAAATACATGAATGTTGGTCATAATCGAATCTTTAGATAAATTATTATTACTAGCCTTCTGCTTGCTTCACTCTATAGTTATAATATGACATTATGCCGGTCCTGGAGGAATGTGGTATTTTTTTGGATAAAAGAATTACATACTTTAATCGAAGCAACCCGTATTTCAAAAATCACGGTTATCAGTAAACAATAACGCTCCTATTTCTGTTACCCATCAGAACTGAGCATTACTTATCTCAAGGACATAAAAAAAAAAAAATATGGGCATAGTCTTACTATGCCTACATTTTTTAATATTTTTGAATTGATCAAAAAACACATTTATGCAACAACACTTTTTAAGGTCATATTGCGAAAGATTTGCTTATTTCTTAGTCTGAATTTCGACCTGTATTCTAAACTTGATCAAACCGACTTGCAATTTAGTTTTACAGAAACGAATGACTTATCAAATAAATTATACACGCAATTAAATGTCGAGCAAGCTGCAAACATTTGTGCTGCAAATTGAAACATTGTTTGCGTCCCATCCCGCCGATTTGCATAGTAAACAAATTAGCCCGCTCTAATTAGTTGTCGTGTTAATACAGAAGAGGTTAGATCATTGCGTTCCTGATGGTTAAGTGGTTTAAGGAGCATCTTTAAGTTGTTTGTATTTGATGGAGATTATGCATAAATTGATAATGCAATAAATGTGGAAGCGAATGTGGAAGTTAGCTGTCTTTCTGCAAGGGTGTAAGAGAGTAAACCATTATGTGCTCCAAGCCAACCTTTCTTGCCCGCGCTGAATCTTTTTTTTTCGGAGGAGAATGCTAAACGCAACGCACGCACCATAACCGCAGGCTAGCTAGCCGCGGCCGTGTGTGGGACTCGAGACTACAGCGTCCACTACCCACTAAACTCCCCCGGTTCCCCTTCACACTCGATTGGGACGAGCCGATGCCAGCCTTGTGGCTATTGACCAGCCCGCCCGCACTGAATCCTAAAAATTGCGAACAAGGCCATAGTGACCGACTGATGGCAGTACCTACAACCATCCAATTTAAAAGGCGTTTCAATAAAATTAATGCAATAGACTGGTGTCGAGTCTGCACAGCTGAAAGACGTTAATAGTCTGACATTTTAATAGTGACCTGAATTACATACAATAAACAAACTTTTCAGCAATAAAAAGGTAAGCCGCTAAATAAAACATTTCATACACGCTATTTATAATATAAATGTTAAACAGAGCTTCGTGCAGCGTTTAGGCGGCGGGAAACGAACAGGCTACAGCCCATGATTACTGGCACCTACGCTCGTGTAATCACGAAGAACCTGGCTTTACAGGCTACCGTCCAAGTGATAGGCTTAAAGATAAAATGTGTCCAGTCTAAGCCCTAGGCATTTTTCGCAGACAGGTATCGTCTGCGTAAAAGGTTAATATGACCATGAAGGTAATTCTGCTAAATTATTTTTGGGTACTAATAAGAAATAATAGCGGTCCTAATATGGAACCCTGTGGAACCCTTTTAATTCTGCTAAATTCTTTTTGTATATAAGGAATAATAGCGGTCCTAATACAGAACCCTGCAGAAACCGTTTAAATCTGTTGAGTCCTTTATTAATATAAGGAATAGTAGCGGACCTAGTATGGAACCCTGCGGAACCCTATGGCGCTACGTGTATCGTTTAAGCGGCGGGAAACGAACAGGCCACAGCCCATGATTACTGGCACCTACGCTCGTGTAATCACGAAGAACCTGGCTTTACAGGCTCCAAGTGATAGGCTTAAAGATAAAATGTGACCAGTCTAAGCCCTAGGCATTTTTCGCAGACAGGTATCGTCTGCGTAAAAGGTTAATATGACCATGAAGGTAATTCTGCTAAATTATTTTTGGGTACTAATAAGAAATAATAGCTGTCCTAATATGGAACCCTGTGGAACCCTTTTAATTCTGCTAAAAACCCTTTTTAGATACAAGTAATAGTAGCGGCCCTAATACGGAACCCTGCAAAATCCTTTCAAATTCAAATCTGTTGAGTCCTTTATTAATATAAGGAATAGTGGCGGTCCTAG
Source organism: Mecyna flavalis (assembly GCA_949319885.1). Taxonomy (NCBI): domain Eukaryota; kingdom Metazoa; phylum Arthropoda; class Insecta; order Lepidoptera; family Crambidae; genus Mecyna; species Mecyna flavalis. The sequence goes on along the minus strand of OX439417.1, from coordinate 1,236,145 downwards.
TATGGAACCCTGCGAAACCCTATGGAGCTACGTGTATCGTTTAAGCGGCGGGAAACGAACAGGCCACAGCCCATGATTACTGGCATCTACGCTCGTGTAATCACGAAGAACCTGGCTTTACAGGTTACCGTCCGAGTTATAAGCTTAAAGATAAAATATTTCTAGTCTTACTAAAGCATTTTTCACAGTTTTTTGTTTAATTTGTTAATTAAAGTTTGTTTAATTAAAGTTCATGAAGAGCAATAATTTTATTTTTGAACTTAAAGACTAACATGTTTAAGATATATAAATCGTTAGCAAATTATACTGAAACCATTCGGTTAACATGTCAAAATCTTCTTGGGCCTGTGAGATGATTTCATTTACGCTGTTACAAATAATACGTAGGTATCGTCTGCGTACAAGGTTAATGATTGGCCATAAAGATTTAATTCTAATAACTTGATGTATAAAAGGAATGGTAGCGGACCTAATATGGATTCCTGCGGATCCCTGCGAATCTTTGGCCCAAGACGATGGCTTTCAATGATGGGTCATATATTTTTGTTTACTCAAAACGCTACACCTTTCAACATACGCCACAACCGCAAGAAAAGCTTACACAAACTCAATTTGCGTCGTTACCGAGGTTCGTCTGCGCTTAAGGCGTCGAATGCAGTTTGTACGTTTTGATTTATATGTTCCACTTGCCGTCTGGAAAACTTAGATACGTCCCCGATATATGGTTTGAGTTCGTGTCGAGTTGAACGACTTTTGTGTTTAGATGCTGTTAAGTTTGTACTTATTGAAACTAACTAACTTATTCAATACCGCACTAAGACAGGACAGCAGATAAACTGGGCCACTTGACCTTAGAGCTCTCGGTTCGATGATCTCAAAAAGTAAAAACTTATAACTATCAAAGTTATACCTACAGAAAGTGCATTTCATGAGATTAAAATGATTTAAAACTGAGTTAGAACAAAAAATATTTTCTGGACATGATGCAATCACGCAAAGTGACCCTTAGCATAGCTCTCTCCATTGCTTAAATATAGTATATTTTCTTTAATCTGTACCTTGAAAACAGCTTACAAAGCACTCCTAGCTTCCTTCTAGACTTTTAATAATTTTGGCGATTAAAAAAGTAACTACCGAGTTTTATGCCAGTTCTGGATACCGGATAGACAACAACATTCTTAATCCGGTGGAAGAGTCACTCTATAATACTAATGTTTGAAGATTTATAAGTGCATTTTAAAGGTTTCAATAAAAAATATAATAGTTTTAATTAAGGAATATCCTCTTTTACCTTTTCGTCCAGTCTTTCATAATATCAGTCTTGATCTTCGCAAAGAAATTGCTCATACGGACAGGTTATATTCGAGTCCCGCATAAATGCACGTCGAGATGCAAGATGCAATATAAAGAGTTCATGAATTATGGCGAAGGTTGCATCGAACTTTGCATTAGATGTTGTGGAATATTTTGATATCGATACATAACGGATTGGCAGGAATAGTTTTTAAAATGAAATCTGCTTTTTACTCTTTGGACCGATAAATGTTTATTTTGGTCACAAGAAATGACTTGACTGAGATGGCGTGTTCGGTAGTGACCATAACTTATGTACCAGTCGTTAGTTCAAAACCCATTTAGGAATTCATCTGATGAACATTTGTTTTTTTGTCATTTTTGTAGTTCCTTCGTTGTTTCTGATACCTATAACACAATTTCATAAGCTTTAAATGAGATGTTGTCCAATATTTCTGTGTAGCCAACTGGAAAACTATAAGGAAAGCATCAATTCGCTTGAATCATTTCTACTAATTTTTATATAACTTATTTATTCTGTTTTGCGAAAGTTTTGTATACAAATAAATTCATATTCAATTTAATTTTTAACCCATGAAGTATATTTGCAAATACTGGTCCCATCATATTTCCACGCAATCTCCAATCCTGTTAGGAATAGTCCCGCAATGCACAAGTGCACATGCACATTTCTGCTGCTGTCCTATACTGCGCACTCAGCACAGATTCACCTGCTCGAATAAGTGCTGTCTTTACAACGCTGTTCAAATATAGAGGTTTATTGGAGGTATAAAATATGGGGTTTTATTCCAAATATTAAATATTCATGGCGATAGTAGAAGTTATGACATGGGTGTAAAACTCTTATTTTATTTCTTGTCACTTCAGTTGATGGACAGGCGCGCAGCTGACCTGATCGTATGCGGCCACTGCGGCCTATTCCATCAATACTCACTTAACCAGGAAGCGAAGGAAGGCTAATGTGCTGCCGCTCTGTAGGCTCCTTTAATAATCTATATCTATATAATATATAAAACTCAAAGGTGACTGACTGACTGACATAGATAGATATAAACGCACAGCCCAAACCACTGGACGGATCGGGCTGAAATTTGGCATGCAGGTAGATGTTATGACGTAGGCATCCGCTAAGAAAGGATTTTGATCAATTCCCACGGGAACGGGAACCACGCGGGTGAAACCGCGGGCGCCCGCTAGTTTAAGTATACAGGCTCTCACACCTTTTATTGCTGAAACATAGCCAGAGCTAAATGGCGGCAGATTTTAGCTGTGGGGTGGTAGCTAGCTAGCAAACAATATCTTACTAACAACCAGATAAGATACCGACATCGAACCCAAAAATAATAATGAGAAACCTGAAAACTTGTAAGATTTTTTTTCTTTTTTTTTTATGCGAAAAGGGTAACCATTTGGCCATTTGGTATTGCTTTTGATATGGCATACTAGCCTTCAGCCCGCGGTTTCACCCGCATGTAATCTATTTTTTCAAATATTCCCCTCTTCCCCCCACATTTCCGGGATCAAAATTACCCTATGTTCACCAGGGATAGTGTATCATCTCAACAGTGAAAGAATTATTCAAATCGGTTCAGTAGTTTAAAAATTGCTATTTCCGCGGGAATGAGACGTTTCCCGTAGGGGTTTTATAGCCTATGTCCTATTCCGGGTTATAAACTATACGTATGCCAAATTTCGTCTAAATCCGTTCAGCCGTTTAGGCGTGATTGAGTAACAAACATCCAAACATCTAAACATCCAAACATCTAGACTTTCGCATTTATGGTATTAGTAGGAAGTAGGATGACCCGCCCATTTTTAAGAGTATTATCTAGATGTAAAACCTTTGCTTAATGTTGATAATAAAATTTTATTTCTCTGCCGGATCACTGTTTTGCTATTTTCCTTATACGAGTACGTCTTAAAATATATTATTTTTATTTAAAAAAAAATTCAAGTTACAAGTATTTCAACATTCTTAAAAATGCAAAATTGAAAACCCGTATATTGCGTCCTTGCAGTTTAAAGTTTCTGCACAGGAGATTGCATTTGAAATGTCAAGGAAACGTTCAAATGCATACGTGTTTGACAGAAGCGGAGTATGGTTTATTATTGAATAATATTGCGTTGCTTCAGGAAATAACTGAACATTTAAATAAAATATTTGTGACTTTTTCTTTGAGCGTTACCCAATTAGTCAGAGTAAGCTTCTGCCATGATCCAGGATTTTGCAAGGCCGGTCATTTTGTGAGTATTGGCAGGACTAGCATCTGATATCCGTAACCTGTAGCAAATCATAGCTACACAGCAACAGAAAGTACCCTCACGGTGTTTTTCGTCACACCCGAGTAAGTGGTAAATTATTTCATTAGAAAATCCAAAGAAAGATCCAAACTATCGTGCTCAGCTATAATAGAAATTGTGATTTTATTATAATCTATATAAATAAAAATGAATTACTGTTCGTCTCGCTAAAACTCAAGAATGGATGAACCGGTTTGACTAATTTTAGTCTTGAAATATTCGTGGAAGTCCAGGGAAGGTTTAAACGATGAGAAAATATGGAAAAATGGCGAGGAAAATAGTAAAAACGAAAATTTTATTTTCCTATACAAACTGTTCTTACCTGGCAAATTATGTGATGCTAAGTTCACCGGGTCAGCTAGTTACAAATAGTTCGGTGTTACACTCAGAATTCTATGCAAAAGTCTATGTAAATTGGTAGTTTGTTACAGGTCATACCGAAAAACTGTTAGACATCAAAACTGACATCACTTTCCTACATTACTCGTATCATAATTGTAGAAAACAAGCATATTTATATATGCAACACATAGTCAAATCGTGTGCTCTAAAATTCCCACAAGCCATGCACTAATATCTGCAGCGCTGCAGCGAGCCATTACGTCTTAATTAAGCCGCGCGTATCTCCTGATGCGCTAATGTTGCGGCGAACGCCTCTGCTTGAATTCACCTGTAAATATTTGAACAACGTGAACATTGCCTAAACTTGCTTACGTTGTGTTAACATTTGTGATTACTAAAGCTAGAGGTTAATTGTGCTTTTTCAAATGCATTACATATTTTCTATTCTTGAGCTAAACTTTTAAATAATAATGTCGTCTCTGCCGAGTTTTGGCAACGGAAGCCAAGCTTTACAACCAGCCAACTTATTTGATCGGAATAACACAAAACAGGACAACATCAAATGAGTTAAACTGACTAAAGTAAGCATGAGCATCAGAACTAACAAAGTACGAAGTTATCTATCACAATACAAATAAACATTTAAACCGAAAAAAAACAATTATATTCTTTTTACATAAATGTTTGCCCTGATAATCGAAATCATTAGAAACATGAAATGGAATAAGCCGCAGTGCCCGCTTACCATCAGGTGGATTGCATGCATGTCTGCCTACTGACCTAGTAAAAAAAATCATGAATTTGTAAGTCAAAAAAGACAATTTTGTAAGTATGTAACGTTTATCTGTCTTTTGCAGTATTTGAAGCTATGCTTATTTGGAGGCTAGACAGGGATTATTCCCGACTGCCCCTACCAAATCTGCCCGCAGTAGGGGCAGTCGAAACTTTTTAGACGCGTCTGCCCCTACTGGGGGCAGACGGAACTAGTTTAGGTTCCGTCTGCCCCTACTGCTTATTTAGATAGGTAAGTAGCTACCCCAGTAGATGCCTATAGTACCGTACAAATGCGGACTTGTTTTGTGAAAATAATGTCCAAGAATTTATTTATGTCTCAATCCAATACAAAACCGTAAAATTGTTCGCATATTTTTATTATCCTCTACATTTTTTAAGTACTTATCCTCCCACGCCACGATAACTTATCGTTACAACGTTTATAAACGTTTGTCGTCGTCTACACAATACCAATATCGTTTATCGTTCCATTCCCATTTCACTAGACAGCATTATTGTACCTACAGCATTAACGTCAATACATCGCTTAGCTAGACAGACAGACATAAAATTCAGACTACGTCTAGTCTAGGTATCTTTGAGACTATAAAACGTCGTACCTACGAGGATCTATTTCATGCTATTTACAGTTTGACACGTGTTATCTTTCGTATCGATCGTAGTACTGCCCCCCTAGACAAGCGGCATTTATGACGTTCGTTATAGCTCAATTTGCGATAGCGAATGTCAAATCCCATACTTTCAACACGTGACTTTTCTATGGCATATGTCAAATCCATACAAATTGGACTTAGCGAAATTCGCCAGCTATGAAGCGATGTCATCTTGTCTAAGCCCCCTGGGTAGAAGATATTAATGAATATTATGGTAACGGGAAAATATCGATCGTCATAATATTTAAGATGCATCTCGTTATCCCTAAGCAATGTGATGATTGTCTTGAAATAAAAAATAACCTATTTTACTCTCCAGCTACCAAACTATCTTCAACACGACTGATTAACCGAGAACTGGGCATTATTTTATAATTTAAGTTTTCCTTTTTTATATACTGGATGCCTTTTTTTACCGTCAGGAAAATTTGCGTGTGAGATAGGTAAATGATAGGTGACGATAGCATGATTACTATAAAAACTTTTTTATTTATTTAATTATACATCCTCATTTACCATCTAATTCTAAGTTCATTTTAATCAACATAACATTTAAATTAAAATAACATTGTAAAAAGAAATATTTAAAAATACGAAACTGACCAAATCAATGAATACGCCGAGTTTTACGCGGGCGTGTAAAAAAAAACCAGTTTGTGGTTTCAAATGTTTAGATCACAGGCCTTGTTGAATGACTATAGCCTCGCATCAAGAAATCCGTCACCAAAAGCATCACTTTAAGAGTTACTAAACATATTATTCTCTTTTGATCTTCGAGTCTTTTGTTTCAAATGTGCAGACTCACACATGAATGTGTGAATAAAATATTATCTAGTATATTGAAAGTTTTAAAAAATCTTGCCCCTTACCCATCTTAGTAGGGAATCAACCCCAACCAAGTGATGGAACTACTGTTCCGAGAAATGTAGTCATAACATCATCAAAACGCGATAATCCCTCAATCAGACAGTTTCCTCAAAATTTTAACTCAAGATTTTTCACAAAATGCCGTGTAAAATGCAAATCGAATTGGCGACTGATTGCAGCGAGGCAGAAGGCAGAAAGCTACGCAAATATTGAGTTATTACATAAGCTGGGGCGGCTCGGAGCGAGAACACTTGTCTCTAGAAACACTTGGAATTTGACTTTGTACAGGCGCTATCATTTTAAAATTACTAACTTTACTAAAGGCTAGTTTCACCCAGGTTTAATAAGTTCCTGATTTAACTGTCAGTTAAATATAAAATGGTGTTTAGTCAGTTTCCAAAAAAAGAGAGGAATCTTATGGAACTTATTTGATAGTGGCGAAAGTACGTACAAAAAACAATAATAATTATGAAAAAAAAATGCTGGACAAAGGCTTGTTCTTTTTCAATGCAAAAATCGAAACTCTTGAGATTGAAGGAGAAAAGATTTTAAGCCATCCTATTGGGCAATATTATCATAACACGACACCACCGAACACATAATAATTTAATGATAGAATACGCCCTTCAAATCCTCATTTATCAAGAGTAACTCGAGGGATAACACAACCAACCAAGATATAACCAAGATATTTAACACATTATAGCACAAGATTTAATAATACAATTTTGCACAAAACTCTCTGTAAAATGCAAATTGAATTGGTGACTGATTGCAGAAGGCAGAAGCCAGGCGGCCGTGCAAATATTGAGTTATTACATAAACCGGGCGGCTGCGAGCCTTCGCTGAGGCATTGATTGCCCACTTGATTTTCACTTTACACTGTCGCCGCCATACCTAGGAATTCATTGAATTATCGTTCTTACATTGAATATGAGGAGCTTGTATTGATAAAATCATTAAATCTGAATCATCATCAAAATGGACATGATAATTGTCCATTTTGATAATATGGGTATATGAGTCGAGTTTGATCGTTGATTAAACCATTCGGTTCATGAAACAGTGTCGTGGGTTTCCGGAAAAGATGGCGGAATCAGGCACCACAATCACATAATTATGTTTTTGTCTGGTTCTATGTATCCCAAATTCGTCAGGTTTTCCTTGCAACGGTAGCGGTAGTGATTACAGATGGGAGGGAAATTGTGTTAAATACACAAGAACATTCCTCTCTGCACGGCTTCCATTGGTAAAAAAGATAAATAATAAAATATTCTTTGCAACTAAAACTATCCATAATAGCAAACTATGTTCTCAAGGGAGAGTATTATGGAATTTGTTTGTTCTTCCAACAGCGGATTTTGCCTTCCCATGTATTTTCTGAAATTACCTCAATCCTTTGGGAGGCTTGTTTGCGATATTTTGTGGGAGGAATGGCTATTATCACATAGTTTGGACAGTTTACATATCAAAATTGTTATGAAGGTAGGTAAGTGACCTCGGCTTGGTCGAATTGGTCAGCCATTGTTTATTAGAATAATGGGAACCTTTGCCTTGTTGGGAAATAGGTTTAAGCAATCATAATATTGTTTAAAAGAGTGAGAAGCTATTTTTAAATCTTTGCTCCATTTAAGATGGGTAACCATTTATATACATACGAATCATACAATTATGCTTCGACAGTTCTTTTTTTTATTATTGCAATGTGTAACAAGACGAGCAGATCGTACACCTGATGGTAAGCGCTACGTCTGCCCTTAGACAGTTCAGTGCCAAACAGTAACTAAGCAGTTACTGTCTGGCACCGCCCTGCGCCCGCTACACCGAGACGACAGTTATTAGGTCTCATATACCCAGTAATTTCATTAGCTTCAGTGCCCTTTCTACGAAACACAGAAGTGCTTGACACCTTCTATTTCAAGGGAAAATATCTGAGAGTTTGAATCTCGCGCACCTATTATTCTATGTGCATTGACCATTAGGCAAAATATTGTGAGGAAACTTGCACAGTCGAATGACTGTGTAGCTAGGTAAAACTAGACATATTGGGGTCTAGTTTCCCTGTCAAGAGTTACGGAGATCAAATGGCAGTGGCTCCAATGTAAACGTACCCTCACTAGATCCGGATAATACACTCGAAAAAAGAATAATCCTTCAATGGAATAAATCGTGCTGGACGCTTAACATCAGGGGATAAACATGCCCGAATTCGAACTGTATTTGTTTAAACAATAACTTCAGAAGGTTTATAAATCAACTACTGTTACGATACTGTATTGCGCGAAAAGCTTCAGTATCCCATGATGGTTTAACAATTATTTCCCCTGTATCAATACGGCTGGGTAAATTTTAATTTGTCCATGTTTACTTTCAATCAAAGCCTGATATGAAATGAAATTCGTCATCGCTTTGTGTTCTTTGCAAACAGATATTCGGTTTCATGCATATTTTTCCGATGATTGGTAACAGTTAAAGCATTTTTGTTTTACTGACCTATCGATGTCACTGGATGTCACATTGCTAGTGCATCGACCTTTGTTCAGTCAAGTTTTGGTTAGATACTCCAAATGATATTTTCCACTTTCTGCTAGCGAAGAATTCTGGAATTGTTTGGATACATGGAACAACAATTACCGGCAAGGTAGATGGGAAACGGCATAGAGATCGTAGCCCAACGATATGATCTAGTTGGGCTACGGTAGGTACCGTTAGATTTTAATGGTCCGCACAACACTCAACACAAAACTGCATGACGCACTCCACATTGCCAAAGACAGGAACAGTGGAGATACATTCCTCGGAAAGCTACACTTGACAAGTACAGTTGATATTAGAGGCTCGAAGATCAGATGATCCTTCAGTCTAGCAGCACATTGAGCGATGCTTCCAGGCGAAGTGTCCCTCAGTGGAATAGGCCGCAGTAGCCGCTTACCATCAGGTGGTCTGCGTATTTGGCTGCAAACTGACCTAGTATAAAAAAAGCACGTAGAGCAGTTGGTCCTGCGCCTGATCTCTCTTCAGTCATGTCAAAACACTGCACCTATATCCTAAGGGATGATCTGTATTATACAGCCAAATAGCGCGAGGGCTCAAAAACGCTGTTCAGCTTCCACAATATACGATTAAAATCTTTGCCATGTATGTCCATCTTTAGGTAGCTATTCACCTTGTTTCACAGCCAATTATAAGTACGAGGGCTAAATTGTACACTGCAAAAAGGTTATGTGTCGTTTTGTTTGTTTAAAACATCACCGTGACCAGTTTCCGGCGCGTCGCTTGCACAGAAAACTTTTAATTAATGCCAACTTCGCATTTACGCTGTTTTTATACTCAATGGCACTTCTGGCTCGGTCGTCATGTTCGCTTTGTTTCTGCAGTTTTTTTGAGAGCAGAGATTAAAGGATATGTGAACATTTGCGAAGTTTTTAACTGTATGGTATATGATTAAACTACTTTGGGATAGGTCTGGAGGTCACTACCTCATCCCAATTTCAATTCCCATTTTGAGGTGGTCCTGTTGGAACTAAGGAGAACACAAAGGTATTCTTAAACTTATTTTGGTTTCTATCGCTCTACTCACTACTAGGTTTGTGAGTACAAAAACATTGTGAAAAATTTAGACATCTGTCATGTAGCGACAGTCAAACGATATTGGTTAACTGTGAATGAACTTGTATGTTATTTGTGTTGTGTGCAATGACGTTCAATTAAAAAACTAGACTCACAATCACGCTCAAATATTGTCCGAAGCAAAAGTCTGCCCACCCGACTATTGGGCAGAGTTTTCGTTTAGTTGTATACAACTGACATTAAACACTAAATGCCACGAGATAAGGTGTTAATTTGAACGAATGTGTTAATGTCATCAGTGTCAAAGCCACTCGGACGTTTTTTGAGGAATTTTTCTGTGTCTAGTTTTATATTGAACGTCATTGGTTGTGTGTTGTTATTTCATTTATAATTAAAAAAAATAAAGGTAGTGAAAAACCAAACAAAGTAAAAAAATATGACCAACCAAACACCAAGGATTTTGGGTTTTAACATCGCGGACACTATTCTAAAGTTTGAGGGTGGCTTTCAATTTCGGTTTCCGTTTTCGGTTCATTCCGTATCGGTATCGACCCTCCAGAATCCGCTGGAAAAAATATAGTAAATAATAAACAAGTATAATCCAAGTTTCCCATGTCCATTGAGATATTAACTCCATTGTTATCCCGATAATCGGGGCTCGCGCAACTTCGTACACCTTCCAAACAAAACAAGTTTGTTTGGGCTTCAAAGTTTCGTTTTTTGTTAGTCCCCCCCCCCCATTATCTCTGGACGTGTGTTGGGAGGGATGGGCATTTAAAACCAAAACTTTGTAGAGGTTGACTGTTGGATGTTTCGACGTGAGTGAAGTGAATTTGTTTTTATAAGGATTTGGAGGGACTTTGCTCCGAACCGAACGGTCGGAGTTTTTGTTTTTCCATTGCATTTCAAGTTGATTGTACTTTTCGTTAAGCGGCTCTAAGGTTAGAATGAGGTTGAAATGGTCAGCATTCAATGTCAAAATCAGGTGTATTGTATAAATGTTTAACTATCTATTCATTATGTATCTTTTCTTTTATGCGTAATGATAAAATGAGATTTTTTCTGTGGAAATGTAATTGTTAAGGTTCTTTTTCTATGATATAGTAAATGGTACGTAAGTAGTGAGTCTTTGACAGAGTTTGTCTGCTAACTCAGTCGTAGAGTTGAGGCAATTATTATGGCCTATTTAATAAATGTAGATGCCAAGTGGCACTACTTATATAAAAAAATTATGTCTTAACAAAAACTAAAATGTTCAAAAAGTAGGACTCTTTGAACGTTCTTGCTTAGTTACACACGTTAGTTATTTTTTACGTTGTTAACCCGGCGGGAGTGTGGTGAAAAAATGTTACATCAAGTATGTGGCGGGGTATGAGATGCCCCAAAACAAAACTGCCTGTATATTATTGTTATTTTTAAAATGATCTTAATTTTTTGTATTCTTTATTTATTAAGGGTACCCCTCAAGATGGTTTTAAATTAAAAAAGTATATATCAACATATTTCACTAATTTTCATTAACAATTATTAAAGCACTAACTTTTGGTTACAGAATCGGAGCACGGGCGCATCAAATTAAACAAATTATATTTAAACGAAAAAGCCTCTGAAATCTTAAAATATATGAGGTCCTAAATGAAATAAATAAAAAAAATAAAGTTATAATATAGGAACACTTTAAAAACGCTGGAAGTCAGCCATATTATATGGCTATGTCAGTCAGTAAATGTTCCCCACGTACGTTTGTGCTCGTCTAACTCCAACGCCGGCTGACACAACACTAAAATCACGCCACTATCCTCCCCAGCACTTCCTCACTTCCAGCTACACGAAGCCTCGAAATCGTCGCATAAAACAATAAAATTATATATCGATACAAACGAACACTGGGGTATGTCAAACCCCGCCACACTCTCGCCGGGTTAAAAAAATAAAACTAAACACTTTGTTTAGGACAATCAAACACGAACTGTTGAGTTACTTATGTCATGGTGAGTTGTCTTTTCATCTCATTTGTCGCTTGTGGTTTTCCTTTATAATTTCTTTTTATTATTTTCTCTATTTCTATCCCTTTTCTTTTTACCAAGAGGATGCAGCTCATATATTGAACCCGCCTGGTAGTAAGTGGTTACCTTTGACTAGGCATCACTCACGCGTCTCTATAATTTAAAGAGATAATATGACGTTGTTACTAAAATGAGATTTTTCTATTTTATTTCCCTTTACTTCTCAAAATCATTTTTATTTATTTTATTTATGTAGGTATAAAGTTTTGTAATCACGTTCTGACACCTAAATGTTTTCGACAAATAGTCGCTTTGAAAAATAATTAACAAAAGATTGCTAACTAACAAAGGCAAGGCAAAATGCATTAACAAAATGCAAATTCCTGCAACCTGCAACATTGTTCGAGTAACAAGCGATAGAAAAAGTTCCAGCTCAAACAACGAGAGGGCGCTTAAATACAAACTAGAATTGCAGTTTCGAACAAGTTTGTTAGAAATAACTGTTTTAGACGCGTCGCACGGCTACGCCGATAATAATATTTTGACACTTTGTAAGTTTGTATGAAACTGCTATTGTTTTAAAAAATATAAAGGTGAGTTGGAAACGGTTGTGACCTGGTATGTTTTGTAAAATTACTTACCTAAGTAGGTACTACTTTATTGTACTTATTTACTTTATTTTACTAGGATTCGGTAGCGTTTTCTGTTTGTGAAAGTGCACTGCAAGGTTTTTGGGAAGTCATTAGACCATCAAGGCATGGCTACATCTTATATAATATAAATTCTTTGGATATAAGACTTTGACAAAAAATCCGTGGCTGGCGTGAATACATTGATAAAAGTCGACTTGCATGATTTTTTTTTTATTGGCTCAATGGCTTCATATGGCCATGACACACCCCTGAAAAAAAATTCAGCTCAAAATGCTGTAAAAAGGCTGTAAAATTGCCGTCGTTCACAACTGAATAACTACATTTTTGCTGAACACCATCAGACATATTGACTTTTCAAATAATATTTTTACATAACACTATGAATAAAGATTTACAACTCGATTTATCAATGTATGGTCAATTCATATCACAATGCACAAAAATATACAACTAGACTTACTCATTTACGAATTTCATACACAAATTAACATAAATTGACATGTTCAGGTATTAAGTTAGGACCGGTTAAAATAGGTTGAATCAAAGGTTGTTAGGTCGAGTTGTCAAGTTATTCCCGCGTAATGCCAGCAACTTCAAACGTGATATGTTTAATTGTTAAAATTCAAACCACAATTTATGTACATTCATGATTTAAATGTTCATACTTGCCAAATTTTGTTTAGTTTTAAAACGTTCAAAATCAAAATAAAAAATTTTGATTTACGGCGAAAATATGAATAATAACTAATGAAGACATTTTAGTTATCAATTCGTGTTTTTTAAAAAAAGCCTAGTAATAAATATTTTTTTTCTTAAATTTTTAACATATTATAATATTTTTTACTTTCAACTGAGAAAAGAGATGGAAAATTCCCCAATCGAATTTTTATGTGAGTTTTTTTCTTGAGCAATTGAATAAGTTGCTGCATGGAACGATTTTGTTGAATCAAATAATAAAAATAAAATTATAGTAATGGTGAATGGTAGTACGTTACGTTCAATAACTCTGGTAAGTAATGGGACGTATGAAAAGATGATTTGTAGCCGTGGACGTATATAGACGAATGGAGTAAATGCCCAGTAAATGTTTTCAATTTACACCCAACATAGACCCAAAACAGCATTTATTTTACTTGCAAATATAAAAATAATAATTATCTCTCTATCTACATTATTCCGATTCGACGAGTCATTTGGTGTAATGGCCAGAAGTCGGCTATTTCACCAAAGCCAAGCCCAAACTTCAAGACCCTAGAACTTAGTACATGAATTCTTTATAATGCGTAAGTTTCCACTAAGAGACTTCACCCCTTAAGGGAGTAAAAAAAGGATTCATAGTTTGTATGAAACTTCATCCCTTTTTTTTATTCTAAGTCAGTTAGCAGTCAGACACGCAGCCCACCTGATGGTAAGCGGCCACTGTGGCCTATTTCATTGAGGGACACTTCAGCAGGAAGCATCGTTCAATTATTTTTATTTTATTTTATTTTTATTTATTTTGAAAACCAACAGCGTTACAGAAATTACAGCTTAATTATATTATTTTGTTAGTAAGGCCAATAAAAGGTTTCCCATAAGCTTACCAATTGTACTAGTATATTCTAATCAAAGCCGATCCCGTAGGTGCAATAAAACTTAATGTGTACCGTGTAATACTAATAAGTGTTTAGAGAACAAAGCGTGAAATATGTCTTAAGGAATCGCAAAGTTTTCTACACCATCGGGATCGTTTACAAAAAAGAAAATTAATTTTGTGATGAACAGCGTGTACTATAACAGTCCAGAGGAGATACAAAGATGTGAAGAGAAATACAATTGCATATAATATATTTAGGATAGGATAAGTACTGACTATCCCAAACCTATATGAGGAGGAAAAAAAAAAACACAGAATTAACAACTAAGTACAGAAAAATAGAACTATTACATAGTATTTACCGTTTATGACGAAACCTGCAAACTGACTTTAAATTAATATTAGGCATTAAAAGTATTACAAAATTCAAAGTTATATCAAACCCTTCTCGCACGCAGTTCAGTAATGGCTCTTAATATATGGGACTTAAAGGCCATTTTTGAGTACCGGAAAACATCTATTTCAGAGAATTTATTATTGTATGTTTGAGCAACTCGAACAAGGACAGAATTCTTTGCATAATTTGTTTTGTGTAAGGGAACATGTAACAGAGGGGTATGACGAGTTCGTCTCCTTGGAGTACAAAACTTAACATTTGATACTAGCTCCCTACAATCGATACGGTCATTTAGAATGGCGTGTAGCAAGCACATATCCATCATCTCTCGCCTCTCCTCCAAAGTAAGGAGACCATGACGAGTGCATTTGTTTATGTAAGAATTTTCAGAACTACGTAGTCGATAATTCAGATGGTTGACGAACTTCCTTTGTATACTCTCCAAAGAGTTCTTATAAACATTGTATTGTGGCGACCAAATTGGGCTCGCATATTCCAATACACTACGAACGTAAGCAAAATATACCGATTTTATCACAGCAACGTCATTGAAGGGTTTACATGTACGTAGAACGAAACCAAGATTTTTATAAGCCTTGTTTGTAATGCTATCGATGTGGTTTGACATTGTTAGCTTGGAATCAAAAATTACACCTAGATCCCGAATGAGATTTACTTTATTTATTGGTTCATTATTAAAATGGTATGTATAAAGAACTGGATTTCTTTTGCGTGTGTACGAAACAAATTGGCATTTGTTTATGTTTAAATTAATTTTATTCTTG
Source organism: Mecyna flavalis (assembly GCA_949319885.1). Lineage (NCBI taxonomy): Eukaryota > Metazoa > Arthropoda > Insecta > Lepidoptera > Crambidae > Mecyna > Mecyna flavalis. The sequence goes on along the minus strand of OX439417.1, from coordinate 1,220,886 downwards.
TTATAATAATTTATGAGATTATCCAAATCGTGCTGTAATAAATCGCAGTCGCTTTGATTTTTAATTTTGAAGAATATTTTTTTGTCATCGGCATACATAAGGTGCCTTGCAGTTGTGATAGATTCTGATATGTCGTAGAGGTAAGCATTATAAAATAATGGTCCCAGGTGCGAGCCCTGGGGGACACCAGTAGGTATAGCTACAAAATCTGATTTGAATCCGCCAACTACGACTGCCTGAGAGCGATTTAATAAATATGATTCTACCCATCGGAGAAGATCTCCATGAATACCTAGTTCCTGTAGTTTGGTAAGCAGGATGACGTGATCTACACGGTCAAAGGCTTTTTCAAAGTCCGTATATATCACGTCAACCTGGCCACCATTTTCGACAGCATTAAGTAGGTATGTACTAAAACTCGCTAGGTTGGAGATGGTGGAGCGTTTCTGGAGAAAGCCATGCTGCTCACTCGGCATACCTTTACAAATAACTGGGTAAACGACGGCGTAAACCAGTTTCTCAAACACTTTGCCAAGGGTGTTCAGTATAGAAATACCCCTGTAATTTTCTACCTTTATCTTAGAGCCCTTTTTGTGAATAGGTACTATGAGAGCTTGTTTCCATAACTGAGGAAAACTACATTGCTTAAGGGACCTATTAAAGATTAATGTTACGGGTAATGCTAATGAGTCTGCGCAATTTTTCCAAAACAATGGAGGAATACCGTCACTACCTGGGCCCTTAGTCTGGTCTAGGGTGGAAAGAATTTCGAGTGTTGATTTTGTAGAGATATATAAGGTAGAAATGGAGTCTGTGCTCTCGTTGGCACCTAAAGGTTTGGCTGACGTAGAGGGGACACCAAATACGCTTTTAAAATATTCGCTAAAAGCCTCACAGATTTTTTTGCCATCGGTGTAACTCGTATCTTTCAGAGTGACGGTTTTTGGGTAGTTTGATCCGCCGCGTAAAGCCTTCACATATGACCATAACTTTTTTGGGTTCTTTTTTATCGAGTTTTCCATGTCAGAGGTGTATTTTTTAAAACAAGTTGCCTGTAGACGGCGCTGGCGAGATCGTAAAAGAGCAAATTGATCATAGTCTAACAAATTGCCGTATTTTTTCCAGCGTGAGTGTGCTTTCGATTTTTCTTTTATAGTTTTTATTAATGCTGGGCTGTACCACACTGGATATGACCGCTTACCACCTTGGCGAAGAATAGGAATAAATTGGTCAATAGAATTATTTACGTGAGAATAAAAAGTATCGAGTGCATCGTCCACAGTACCAGAGCTCAGAACTAACGGCCAATCTATAGATTCGAAATGCTTATTTAAACTGTCGTAGTCGCCCTTCTTATAATTAAATCTAGGAGAAACCGATTCTTTAAGTGGCTTAATTTTAAGGTCTAGAATATCAATTGTAAACGAGGGGTGCGCACGATCCTCTATCACTAGTGGCGATGAGCATGGGTTGATCAATAGTGGTAAGTTACAAAAGGCCAGATCCAGAGTGTTGCCAGCGTAATTTCTTAAATTATTTTGTTGTTGGATACCCAGGAGAGTTAACTCATTTACTAGTCGAATACCAGCGTTTTGTACATCTGTGGTTCCCCTTCTCAAAAAGCTTAAGCCGTTTTCACTCCAACTTATTTGTGGCAAATTAAAATCGCCTAGTATTAAATAGTTATTCTGGGGGTAGGCGCTAAAAATGTGACCAAATAACAACAGAAAAGAGTTTATATCTAAAGGAATACGCTGCGTGTCAGGCGGGACATATATAACACTGATATGAAGATCCGCTGAAGCGGAGATTGAGCGAGCGGGTATTATGACTGAGATCATCTCGGTAGGCGGGTCAGGCTTGTGTTGGCAGATAGTCGCTCTTAACTCAGTTTTAACCAGAATCATAACTCCCCCACCAGTAGCCTTATTTGAGATCTGTAAGTCCCGATCGCATCGAAAGACATCATACCTACAATCAGAAAATTCCCTGTCGTAAATACCACTGTGTAGCCAAGTCTCCGTTATTACCACTATGTCATAATTATTCCATAACAAGTTTTGAATAAAATGCAGACATTTAGTCCGTAACCCACGAGCATTTTGATAGAAAATGTTTATTCCATTAGCCATCATTAATGAAAGTCTCCATAAGATAATTATAAAAGAACTTGCATTTGTTTATTTTCTTTACACAGTTACGTAACTTGTTTATCGGGGATGCGTGTACATAGCATTTAATACATGCCTTTACATCCATAATATCGCCAAGTGCAGCCATACAATAATATGATTGATTTTTTAATGTGCCGAAGACTGAGCGGTAGTTCACATAAAACACCCAATATGCAAAATAATTCTGTGAATAGACGATTGAGCCGTGTTGCAAGACTTGCGAGCCAGAGAGTAAACAACTGCGCCGTAAAGTATATGCGCGCGATAACGGTGCGAGCCTATTATTTAGATTTAAAGTAGTCCCGGTATAAATTGTGTTTCTTGTGTAGGTGTGAGTTATATCTGTTGTTATGCGATTGTAAATTACTAAAAAAACCATTTGTACATGTAAACATGTATATAGAAAGCAAAAAATCAGTTTGCAGGTTAATTTGTGACAAGGTCTGTTAATAATCACGTATTTATAAATAATAATGTTAAGTACACAAGTGGATAAATGTTTAAACTGCGAAAAAAAAATTGACAATGTGATTATAAAAATAATCATGTAGATCGCACATTTAATTAGCGCATCAGAAACGTGACATGTGTTTCTTAGTTGTCGAGAAGTCGAACAAAAGGACGAGGTGCTCTTCACTGAGCTATGAATGCCAATAACGATAGAAGGGACATGATTTAAGCATAGTGGTTTAATTATCATTTTTAAGCTAATTACGTGTGCGTTTTGCAAGACATATGAATTGCACAAAAAGATGAGACAAAAAGTTTGTAGTGAACAGGTTGTTATTATTATGACAACACTTATGTTATATTTGTTAGTGAAAAGAATAAAAAGACATAAAAAACTTAAGTTATTTTTGTTAGGTCCTCTTCTTCGGTGATCAGTACTGCATGTGAGGCATCGTTCTTCCTTATGTAAATTCTGCCATTTTTTGTCCATGCAAATTGATATTCTTTGTTTTTGGCAGCTTCTTTTGTCTTTTTTAGAAGAATTTTATTATAAATTGTAAGGTGTTCATTAACATAAATTGGTTTAGCTTCACCTCGTAGTTTCAAATCTTTAGTGGATAAGCGGCAGCGGCGAACACGAGAGATTACGTTATCCCGGAGTAGACGTGAGCTCATCTTGGCGATAATAATGCGGGGCCTTCCTTCCAATTTAGACCTTGATGACACTCGATGAACTTCTTTTATGTCTGTTAGTGAGATAGGAATATTAATATGATTGCCCAAACTCTGTATAATTTCCAGTAGATTTTCATCTTTCTCTTCCGGTATCCCAATGATTTCCAAGTTCAAGAGCCTGTCTCTCTGTTCGTTGGTGTTTATCTGTAGTTTCAGCGTGCGGTTATCTTTCTTTAATTCCCGCAATTCAGCATTGAGTGTGGTGATGGATTGAATATCCTTGGTTAATGAAATTAGCTTCTTTGTGGTGTCGGTTTGTTGATCACTATTGAATTGTACAGATTGTTCTAACGAGGTCACTTCCTTTTGTAAATCGTCGTGTTTGGTGTTTAAGTTGTTTAATGATGTCTTAATTTCAGTATATTCTTTGCGTATATTATTCATTTCAACTTTGAGATCTTGAGTGCTTTCAGTTAGAACAGATAACTTTTCATTAATTTCCGTCTTCCATTCGCAGATTTTTCCCATAATCTTATCTGTGTATGAATCCAGTAAATCATGATATTCATCGCTATGCTTGCGCTTTCGTTGTGTCGTCTTGCCTCGTTCCCGGGGCTCCGACGACAGATCCGGTACTGACCCCGACAACTTAGAAGGTGAGCGTATCATAGTTACGTCAGTCTGGTCTGGTCCTTATTGGGTCTATGGTTCACAGTCGTTGGTGCGATAAGACAACTTCGATGACGAACAATGGTTCACGGTAATTCACACTTAATACTTATGACTTTAAGACTCAAAATCGATAGCAGATAATATATTGAATTTTAAATTATATTTTCTCTGGACTGCGACACGTCCGTCAGCACTGAGTACGCGACGACTGTTACTGACAATGTTTTAGTTTTAAAGATTATTACTTTGGTGTCAGTTTAAAATAAAAAGGGGTTTTTGATAATCCAGCCCCAAGGCAGATAAAGAGGGGTTTAAAAATATAATTTGAAATTTTACCAAATTCTTTAGAATGTGTGAGTTTCCACTAAAAAAGGGTATTTGAATATTTCACCCCCCGAGAAAATTAAAAAGGGGGTGAAGAATTTGAACTTTAAATTTTGTACAGGGGTGCTTCATTATGTGTAAGTTCCACTAATGGGGGTTATGGAAGTTACTTCCCAGGGTCAGTTTCATCTTTATTTGTATAGAGTAAACTTCCACTCGCCCTATAAAACAGTATGAAACCCATAGACTGACAATCATTGCCCAGCCCAAACTATAAGACATAGGCACTTGAAGTTGAAATTTTGTACTGGGATTCTTTATAATGCGTAAGTTCCCCCTTAGGAGGGTAATTTTTGGAAATCCACCTCCTAAGTGGGTAAAAAGGGGGTTAGGAAGTTTGTATAAAACTCTGTAATTTTAAAAGTAAGTCTTGTTTACATGTATATTTTTGTTTCGGTGTCAGATTCAAATACAAGAGGATTTTAGGAAAATACACCCCCCAAGGGAGGTTGCAGAGTCAAATTGAAATGAAAATTTGAAATTTCGTGCAGGGGTTACATAAAATGTGTAAGTTCCCACTAAGATAGGGGTTTTTAAATATTTCAGTTCTTTGGCAACCTCCAAAAAATCCCTCTTATACCTTGTAAAATCTAGCATGATTCCTTCGACAGCTGTCATCGGTTTGACAGGCGTATAGTTTCCAAAGATCCTGATTTAATTGACGTATCTTTTTATGAATTTTACATAAACCTAAAAAATACTGATTGTAAGAGCATTTACCCAGACATCGATGAAGTGAATCCTGATCTAGAAAAAGAAAACTAAATACTTTTTAATATGGAAAAGCAAAAGAATCTGAGGTAAAAGAAGAAGAAGATCATAAAATTAAGAAAAGAAGAACAAAACATAAATATACTGACTTTTTTGGAGAAAATAAATTTCCAAGCTAAATGCCTATCTTAAAGGTGTTATTTTTTTAAAAATTGGATAAAATGTTAATAAAACAGGTTCTGAAAAATAATCTTATGTCTTAAAAGTGTAACTAAAAAGTGTTAAAACTGAAATAGAAACTGAAAAACTGAAAATTGTGATTAAATTTAATGTAACTTGAAGCAAATTATCCTTAATATATGGTGAATAACTTGATAAGTCGTTGGTGAATGAATTGACAAGTCTTTTTCAAAGAAAACTACACTGAATTATGCAATGAGGCTTACACCGTTCGAAAGATCAGAAAAAAATACCTATATTCAAAGGCATAGCCATTTTATAATATATTATCCTGATTTACCAGGCGACGCCAAACTTTAAAACTGCCGCCCTGTAAAATTGCAATTTTAGACTTGTCAACATATTCACGCCAGCCACGGAAATATTTTCTTTACAATTTAGGTAGTAGCGCCTGACATTGAGTTGCCAGCAAATAATCTATTAGACACAATTGATCACTTGTACCAAGTAGGCGCTTGAAGAAAAATAAACAAGCTGAGTCTATTCCGATTTGTATGTACATTTTTTCTAAGTTCATGACGGCAACGCTAACTACAATTTGCTGAAGGGGCGCAATAAAACAGCGTACGATGAATCACCCGGCAATTCTGGCAGATCGACAGTCGACCCGGACGGGTTTATGCGACACGGCGGGCGATATTACTGAGTCATAGTTTACAACGAGACAACACATTAAAAAATAATTCAGAAGGACCCCTCACGTCGTGATCAATACTTTAACAACTTGTTTGGCTCTTAACGTATGAGGTTTCGTTTTTTTTTCATTATACAATTTTCATTGTCATGTTCAATGTTAAGAGCAAACACATATTGAGTTATTGTTCTCTCAGATTAATTACTCAATAAGTGTTTGCTCCTGTTTGTAATAGAATACCGCCAATCGAAAGGTCCTAGCTTAATACGCCGCGCGTATTATAATGGACCTCAGTGTCCTAGCTGCATAGACTTTGTGCACTGTTCCACGGACACGCACGTTTTTTTTCGGACATATTTAGCTCTGGTTTGTTATCTCTAATCTGAACTAAAAAAAGCAGTTATTGCTGAATAAATTAATTCATTTCATTTCATTCCAAAAAAAGCAGTACCTATCACTGTTGCTATTATTTGTTAATACCATGATGGAGGTATTTGCCCTGCAGTAAGACATTAATAAACTCTAGTATTATGTATTACCTAATCTTGTTGGATTACTGAATAAACATAGCCCTCGAAGGGCGCTACAATAAACAGTAGCTCGAAGTGGTGCAATAAAACAGCACTGCTCAATCGACCGGCGCGCAATTCCGCCGAATCGACGCCCCCCACACTAGGGGGGAGAAAATAAATAAAAAATACTCCCAAGTATCACGCTTGGGATATGCTTGAGTAATTGCTGCGTTAAAAGTTGTGGGCAACCAAAGATCTTATCTGATACAAGCACTCGCTAGTGCTCAATACATCTTGCGGGACAAATAAGAACTTTAAACCCCTATTAACCCCTCCCCCTCCCTATTAACCCATTAGGAGCTGAATTTCCAATAACTGTTTTCTATTAATTTGACCTCACTTACAACATTAAATTTCAAGTTCAAAACTTTTGTAACGAATTTTGACCCCTATTAAATCCCCATAAGGGGGTCAAAATTTCAAATGTTTAGGTCTTTTAGTTTGGGCTTGACGAAAAATATACCTACTCGTATCATTGTACCGATTGCTCCGACCAGCTGTGGGATATTAATATTCAGACTCTTTAGGTATACAATAGAGTGAGTAGTTATACCAATCTGTAGAATCGATAATGATAAAACTTTCTACTGAATAACGACTTTTTATGCTAAACTTGTTCTCGTAGGTACATATTCAAAACCAGTGCCTAGGCTTTCTTTGAAAGTGGTCTAGAAGTTAAATCTCATCTTGGAAAATTGCCAATGTTTTGGATATTTAATAACTAGTAAAAACCTTGCGATCTCCAAAGAATCGAAGTTATTGTAAATTTTTATAGTCTCTACATATAACTTTTGCTTCTAAAAACCTCGCCAAGTACATAGCAAACTGGCAGGTCAGTGACGAAAGTTCAATGTCGGATCACAGACACATACGTTTTGATATAAAAGCAAAGCTTACATGTCAAACATATGTGTACAGAAACCCTAGGACAACAGACTGGGACAAATACAGGGACCAACTGAAATTAAACCTAGAGGTACTGCCTAAACATATTAGGACTGTGGATGCGTTAGAACTTGCAGTGGAGGGAGTCACCGTAGGAATCTGTAAAGCCTACGAGGACAGCTGCCCTGTGAGGGTGAAAACATCTAACACAAAAATCCCCTGGTGGAACCCTAAGCTGAGAAGGCTTAGGGAAGAAACCAGGAGACTTTTCAATAGAGCCAAACACTCCCAAGAATGGGAGACATACAAGCAAGCTCTAACTAAATATAACCTAGAGATTAGGAAGGCGACGAGAGCATCGTGGAGGAAGCTATGTGACGAGGTGGAAAGTCTCCCCCGTTCGGCACGACTCCACAAAATGCTCTCAAAAGCCACTACTAATCAAATAGGACTTTTGAAAAGATCAGATGGATCTTTCACAAAAAACGAAACGGAGACACTGGAACTACTAGCCGCCACACACTTTCCAGGCTCGAAGCAGACGGCGGACTCCTCAAGTACAGGCAACTCTAGCCGGCCAAGGATAGAGGACTGGAAAAGAGCCGCCATTATGATTCGACCAGATCAAGTGAAGTGGGCAATAGATTCCTTTAAGCCATACAAGGCCTGTGGGGAGGATGGCATTCTTCCAATACATCTAAAGGAAGGAGCAAACATCCTCATACCACATCTGGTAAAAATCTACAGGACCAGCCTGGCCTGGGGACATATACCAGAACGGTGGACCACAGTTAAAGTTCTATTCTTACCTAAGCCTGGGAAAAAGGATTTCGCTCAGCCGAAATCCTTCAGACCAATAAGTCTTACTTCATTTCTTTTAAAGACAATGGAGAAAGTAATAGATATATATATCAGGAGTATCATCTTACCGATGAACATCCTTTCCAACACGCCTACCGCAGTGGAAAATCCACGGAAACAGCCCTGATCAGCCTCACTGACAGGATTGAGAAGGCGTTGGAGGACAAAGAAATCGCACTATGCGCATTTCTGGACATAGAAGGCGCCTTCGACAACACACCAACAAACCTACTGGTTGGAGGCTTAGTGCGTAAGAACGTCGAGCCTGTTACCATTAGGTGGGTCGAAGCAATGCTTACCACAAGAAATGTAAAGCTAACCCTTCTACAAACAACAGTTGAAGTCAGAACCACTAGGGGATGTCCACAGGGAGGAGTATTATCCCCCTTATTATGGACCCTAGCTGTAGACCAACTGCTATATAAGATGGAAGACCTAAGCTTTGATACACAAGGCTATGCTGATGACCTCGTGGTCACGGTCAGAGGCTTCTGTCAAACTACGATCTCCTTAAGGATGCAAAAGGCCTTAAATACCATCAATGACTGGTGTGGAGACAATGGCCTATCGGTTAACGCCACAAAAACCGTTATAGTTCCCTTCACCAAGCGTAGACAGCTGAACAAGCTGATCAAACCTCGGCTGAATGGGAATGAAATTGAGTTTTCCACGGAGGTCAAGTATCTGGGAGTTACCATAGACCAGAGACTTACGTGGAACACTCATTTAAACAACATAATCCAAAAAGCTAAAATAGCTTTAGGATCATGCGGACGTATGGTAGGAAGCTCATGGGGGTTAAAACCCAAAGCAGTTTTATGGCTGTACACAACCATTGTGAGGCCGATAATAACATACGCCTCGGTGGTGTGGTACAATAAAGCCAGCCAGAAATCCGCATCAGACAGATTAGGCAGTCTGCAAAGGACTGCCTGTGCAATGCCTACAATCGAGAGTTTCAACTATTGAGAAGATCTCACGTGATTTAAATCTAGAGATACATGAGGTCCCTGAGAATAAGAACGAGAATCTAATGACCCTTTTCAAGAAACTCTGCGAGTGCATACAGGTCGACATTCCTGAGTATGAAATAAGAGCATGCCGTCGCGTCGCTAAAATGGATCCGTCTTCCAAGAGACCACGAAACATACTTGTCACTCTCTCGTCGCAGCGTCTTCGGGACCTTGTTTTATCGTCGGTGACTCGCTTTAATAAAGCCAACCCAAAGGAAAGACTTTCCTCATCTCATATCGGCTTCACGGGCGAGACGCGCCGTATTTATTTAGCAGAGCATTTATCCCCTGAAGCAAAGGAAGTCTATAGTGCAACAAGAAAATTCTGCAGAGACAACAATTTTAAGTTTGTTTGGGTTAGATTTGGGCAAATTTATATTCGCAAAGATGAACAAAGCCCTCCTATTCATGTGAAAACCACTGACCTTCTTAGCAACATTATGTCTAAATCCTCATAATTATTATTTTTAATTTTCTTATACGTACATAATATAGGTACTTAACTAAATACTAATTTACTTACTTTGTTTTTCGAACGAACCAATATGTATAGTTTGTATTACCAAAATGTAAATAGATTTAGATCTAAATTGTCAGAATTTTACTTAAACTTATTAAACTCTGATTATGATATAATATGCCTGACGGAGACTAACTTGAACAAAAGTATATTTGATGGAGAGGTCATCGACGTCCGCTACAACCTTTTTAGAAGAGATCGAATTGAGTCTAACTCTTCTAAGATTGATGGCGGCGGTGTCCTTATTGCTGTAAAGAAATCATTTCAGGTCATCCGACAGGCATGTTGGGATAGTGATTTAGAGGATATCTGGATTACCATAAAAGCAGACGCTCTTGAGCTTAATTTATGTGTGTGTTACCTTCCCCCGGATTTAAGTCACTCAAACTTAGACAAATTTTATTTTAATTGCCAAAAAAATATCCTTAATAACTGTCAAGATGGAAACTTCCTTATTATCGGAGATTTCAATACCCCTGACTATGCTGTAACCACGCACGCAACTGCTGAGCCAACAAATACTGTAAACAACAGGAAACTCTTACTCTTGCAAGAATTCGTTTCGCTTTGTCGCTTAAATCAATTTAACTATATTACTAATGCAAATGACCGAATTCTGGACCTAGTACTTTCAACGATTGAATCCTTGGTAGTGAAAGAGGCCGATCCCTTGAGCTTATTAGACAGGCATCACCCTGCCATAGAGTTGGAGTTGCCTTCAGCGTTCTTTGATCTAAAATGTCTTGGGAAACCTAATAGTAAGCGATTAAATTATAAGAAGTGTAATTTTGAAAAAGTGCGTCATGAATTGAGCCTGATAGATTGGCATAACTCATTATCATACTCTGATGTAGACTTATGTACTGACGTTTTTTATCAACAGCTCTTGGAGATTATAGAAAAACACACACCGTATACCACCTCAATACCTCCAAATTATCCAATTTGGTATAGCAAATCGTTAATAAAGTGCAATGAAGAAAAAAACAAGTATCATAAGCTTTACAAAAGATTTGGCAACCCGCGAGATTATGACTCATTCTCTTTACTACGTGCCAGATTTAAAAAAATGGCTGATAAATGCTACAAAGAATATTTAGCATCAACAGAAGACTCAATAAGCAAAAACGTTAAAGTGTTTTGGACCTACGTTAGCAACAGAAAGGGTCACGTAACAATTCCACATTTGATGAAATATGGTACATCTTCATCATCAAATGGGAATGACATCTGTGAAATGTTTTCAACCTATTTTGCATCTGTGTTTGAAACAGATACTCAGGGTAGTCCTGATCCTACTGTAAGTAGAGCCATTGATACTTTATCAGATATTTATATAACGGAAAGTGAAATAGTAACTAAAATTGAGCTTCTTGATAAGAATAAAGGCGCTGGACCAGACTTGATTCCCCCATCATTTATCAAAGTATGTGCTCAGGAGCTTAGCATTCCATTAAAAATTATATTTAATATATCTCTTACCTCTGGAATCTTTCCTAAGCGATGGAAAACTGCCCACGTGATTCCTATTTTCAAAAATGGAGATAAAGCCCATTGCGAGAATTATAGACCTATTAGCATTCTCTCATGTTTCGCTAAATTACTTGAATCCCTGGTGTATGATCACCTATATAATCATGTTAAGCCCCTTCTGTCTATTAAACAGCATGGTTTTGTGAAAGGAAGATCCACTGTTACTAACCTGTTGGAATATAAAAACTATCTATGCAAAAGCTTTGCCACAGGCGGTCAGGTTGATTCTGCTTATACGGATTTCTCCAAGGCTTTTGACAAAGTGAACCACAGGCTGCTCTGCACCAAACTCGCATCTTATGGTGTTCACGGTAACTTGTATCGTTGGATAACCTCTTACCTCAACAATAGAAGCCAACTAGTCGCACTTAAAGGGTTCACTTCTTCTCCAATAACTGTGACTTCGGGGGTGCCTCAGGGATCGCACTTGGGACCAATTTTATTTATTGTTTTCATAAATGATCTTGTGGAGCGTCTATCTTGTGAATGCTTGTTGTACGCGGATGATCTTAAAATATTTAATACTATAACTTCTGAAAGTGATTGCAACCTTTTACAAAAGGATCTTAATGTCGTGTCGAATTGGTGTAAGACAAACCAAATGTATCTTAACATCGGGAAGTGCCTTATCATGACGTTTACAAATAAGCGTACTGAGATCATTTATGATTACACGGTTGGCGGTCAGAAACTCTCTAGAACTAGCGTTGTAAGGGATCTCGGAGTTTTGTTTGACAATAAGCTAACATTTCGAGCGCATTATCAGCATATAATAACAAGAGCCAATCAACTCCTAGGTTTTATTTTTAGATCCACTAAAGGCTTTAAAAAACCCCGCACTTTATTATACTTATTTTTTACCCTAGTCAGAAGCGTACTAGAATATGGCAGTCCAGTTTGGTCACCCTACTATAAGGTACACGCTGAGGAGATTGAGAGGGTACAAAGTAAATGCCTGCGAATGTTATGCTACCGTCAACAGTTGGGTCGCTCCAATCTAAATTATCAGCTAAGATTATCCAAGTTTAAGGTACAAAAACTAGACACACGTCGAAAATACTTTGACTTCATATACTTTTACAAAATTATTCATTCGCTAATAGACGCCCCTAATTTGCTTTCCGAAATCTCACTTAACACTAAACATAGTGCTCGTAGACTCAACAAAACCAATATCTTTGCTTTACAAACTTTTAAAAACAACACCTCGTTTTACAGTCCTCTTGTCAGAATGGCTCGTCAGTATAATGAAATGGCAAAAGACAACATTAAGTTAGATATCTTCACCCCCAAACTTACTCATTACATAAGAACATTAAAGGATATCCTCTATCTCACACCCGAAGGGCTTGGCCTCGATGCTGGGTCTGACCAGCACCCGTGTGCCGGCACTAATTATTAGTTGCACTAATTATTTATATATATGAGAGGCAAGCACATCTGCTTAGCTTGCAGGTGTTGCTTTAAATTTTGTTATTTTTTAATTAAGTATGTTGCTTGAAGGTCACTGGATAATAGTAAACACGTCCTCCTTACTGCATGTCCTTAAGATACACATATTTTTGGATTGCAATCCAGATCAAAATTGTCTACTCTAAACTTAGTTATTTTAATGATTGTAATTTGTTGTGTGTAGTAATAAATAAAATAAAAATAAAAAATAAAATGGCAACGGGGGCCATGTCCACCACTCCTGGAGCGGCTCTGAATGCGCTACTCAACATCATGCCTCTTGACCTACACATCATCAAAGAGGCGGAAGCTAGCGCATACAGACTCAACGCCCAGGGAGGACTCAGACCTATCTCTCAAAAATTGAGGACCTTACTGGACTCAGTTCATGAGACACCAACTCTGAGGATGACCCCCGATGTCATGACACCGGTCCATGTTTTCAACAAAACATTCAAGGTTGAGATACCGGACAGGGAAAACTGGTTAAACAACCAAGTTACCTGTGAACGGGGAAGCCTAAACTGGTTCACCGATGGCTCCAAAATGGGCCCAAAGGTGGGCTATGGAGTATATGGAGAGCGACCAAGATATGAACACTCACAAAATCTGGGCACATTCGCCTCCATTTTTCAAGCAGAGATCTTCGCCATCATCGAATGTGCGGAAATCAACCTGCAAAGTAACCACGTAAATCGTGGAATATACATTAACTCAGACAGTCAAGCGGCGATACTAGCACTCGCCGCTAACCAGGTAACGTCAAAACTGGTGGCAGACTGTATGACCCGACTAAACTCTCTCGGAAAGAATAATAGGGTAACACTTAGGTGGGTTCCGGGACACGAGGGAATAATAGGCAACGAGAGGGCCGATGAACTCGCAAAAGCAGGTGCGGAGGCAACACAACATGGCCCAGAGCCAATCTGTGGAATCCCCAAAAGCCTAGCCCGTACCACCTTGGAAAACCTATACACAAAAAAGTCAAAAAAGGGATGGTTAAACATGCCAGGACTTAAACACGCAAAATCACTTACAAAGGCCTTTGATCCGAAGGCTTCCAAACGGATCTTGGGACTGAGTAAGCGACAGGTACGCATCATGGTTAGAACCATTACAGGACACTGTTGTCTTAATAAGCACATGACTGTAATGGGTCTACGCGAGTCGAGGAAATGCAGATTCTGTCACACTAGCGACGAAACACCTCTGCATATACTCACGGACTGCGAGCCATTGATGCACAAACGTAGCCTTATTCTGGGGAAGCACATTCTACAACCAGACGAGGCTAAAGATATCCTCCCCAAGAATATCCTCCTCTTCGTAGAAGAGGTTGGGCTTGGAGAGGAACTGTAATCTAAGTGGCGTTCACAATAGATCAGAATTGGTCGCAGTGACTGTGGAAACACTAAGCCGCTATTAATAATAAAAAAAATAATAATATAGTCTCTACATAAGAATAATTATTAAAGATTTGTTTCAGAAGAAAGGGGGATAACATTACTTTGTGGGGCTTGAGGTTTGTTTGTCCCATTTTAATTGTACTACAAAAAAAGCTTAAGATGCTAGAGAGGAGTGTGATTCCACTACCACAGATCTTAGCATCTTATTTGGTACTTTTTATTTCCATTTTCATCTACACAAATATTTTATCACGTCAAAATACATCAAAACATATTCATCATTCAGCAAAACTTGGAGAACACAGAACGTCCTAATATTATTATACTAATAAATTCGCACTGACGCCAATGAATATTGATGTGGTACCGTTAGCAAAACAGAGCAAAAAAGGCTAAAAATACTCCCGACAGATGAGCGATCGCAATACGAATAATGGATGCGAATTAGGTTGCTTTTGATTTATAAAAAATCTGTTCAGGATGTATTTGGTATACAGTGTTTTATCAGACTGGCTTTTAGTCCCCTCATAGTTGGCAAACCTGTATAGCCTGTTCTAGACTGCTGATTTTTTTTTATTGCAATGTGTAACAAGACGAGCAGATCGTCCACCTGATGGTGATCGCTACGTCTGCCCTTAGACAGTTCAGTGCCAAACAGTAACTAAGCAGTTACTGTCTGGCACCGCCCTGCGCCTGCTACACAGAGACGACAGTTATTAGGTCTCATATACCCAGTAATTTCACTAATACACAGAATACACTACACTACTTGTCTTGGGTGGGATACATATAAATTAAACCTAACGAACTGTAGTGCATAGGGCAGGATCACTACCAAATACGCCATCTGGTTTACTAACCACCACCATTCCACAATTTTTACAAAAGAGAGTCTAAAAAACCCTTTGCTTGATTTGCAAAAAGTGAATGCCAACTAATTGATCAAAACTTACCAAGAACCTCCAAATGATTCTGTTATTTAAGATCGCAATCTGACGCGAGGAGATTGTGCGTGGTTCGGGGTCGGGCGAAATTATCAATATCTTATGAAGGGGGAAAAATCTTGCAGTCAGCGGTCTGCGCGTGATGCCAATAGCCGGGATTGTGCTTTCTTCGAACGGACATTTTCGAAATATGGGGTGACCCTTTTTTATATACCACGAAGTTGGAAGCAAAAAAACGTTCTTCATCGTGTCAAAAGCATGTTTTCCCCTATTGAGCTGTGAAGATATTACTAAGACGGAAACTCGACCGCCTCAGTGGAAGCCGTTTTGGTATAAAACCCGGAGGTCGTGGGTTCGATTCCCGCCTTGGGTCTGGTTGGTGATAGGACTTTTTCAGAGTCCGTCTGGCTACCTACCATCCCCACAGTTGAAATCTGGCGCCATGACAGCTCTGGCTGTGTTCCGGCAATATGAATGTGGGAGCCAGTACACTTGAAAACCAACGGCTCGAAGATCAGATGAGCCTACAGTCTGGCAGCACATTGAGCGACGCTTCATGGTGAAATGTCCCTCAATGGAAAAGGTCGCAGTGACCGCTTACCATCAGGTGGGCTGCGTGTCTGTCTGCCAACTGACGTAGTATAAAAAAAAGGTAGGAGCAAAAAAACGTTCTTCCTTGTGTCAAAAGCATGTTCTCCCCTATTGAGCTTGGAAGATATTGATGGAAACTGCAGTTATAATGTGCTACTTCACTGCGGTATTATGTTACGGCTCATTCAATGGAAGATCCATTATGACTTTGACTTGAAATCATTATCACTGCAAAATAAGAAGAAATATAATAGAAGATGATACTGAAGCTCAAGAGCACTGATATTCATTTGGCAAGGGTGGTGATTACACATCATTTGTTGCGTAGTAAAATAACAAAGAAAAACGACTCGCAAGAGATAAAGACTTGTAATGTGTGTCGTAATAAAATACTTAAATAAATTCGCCCCACTGAGCATAAATCTTGCTCCGAGCTTAGTCCAATTCACGAGCTACACAATCTGTAATATAATCGAGCGATAATGCTCAAGAGACATACTTTGACATAGAGATATTATAATATCGGTGCTTAGCCAAATTTCGGTGGGTTAACGTCACTGATTAAACATTTGATTTCTGTAATGGCTTTCCCGTTAATGTTAGCGAAACATAACCAGAGCTATTATAATATTTCCTGTACGGGTAGTAGCTATTCTAGGAGGCAGTCCTAAAATCAACCAGATCCGTCATCAGAGACAGCATTTAATTATTTTTTTTAAATATAATGTAAAACATTCCTCTAAGAAATACGATCAAGTACGACTCGATCAATGTTATGGTAGAAAAGAATAGATGTACATACCTGTTCTTGTTTGTTCTTTCACATACACTTGTCCACTATTTTCCCTGTAATTTCAAGGGAAAACATAACATTGGCGGCAGAAAAAGTTTCTTGCCGCTGCCAACACCATGCCTCTCCTTCTTTAAAAAATCTAGCTAGAGACCTTACTCACCGACAGAAATATAGATCGCACAACAGGTATGAATATGAAGTCCTGCTTACTGGGTGGAGATATTTCCGTAAAGAAAATCTATGGTGTTCTTCTTTTCATAAGCAATGGACAAGTACTGTACTGTAGGAAGCGGGCTGACGAAGGCTTGCAAACTTCTGACATCTTGCGTACTATTCATACCTCTGGGCTGGCCATATTAGCCGAAGAACCGATAACCGTTGGGGAAAACGGGTTCTAGAGTAGAGACCGCGTCTCGGTAAACGTGCAGCAATGATCTGCGCAAGATGGCTTGCAGGAGCTGAATGCGAGTGGCCGAGGATCGATCAGCGTGGCGAGCATTTGGAGAGGCCTGTGTCCAGCAGACTATTACAGGCTGATAATGATGATGATTTTTTTTTATTTATTTATTTCGAAAACCAACAGCTTTTACAAATCATATTACTTTATAGTGTACAAATTTTAAGCAATGCCAATAACAGGTTTTCCTATGGATTAACTAATTACACTTTATCCTTAATAGGTGATGTAAGAGTAAGATAAATATTGCTAAAGTTATGATGATGATTATGATGATTCATACGTCAGGAGGTGACTACTCCTTCTTGCGCACAATCTGTAAAAGGACACTATTGCCTATTACTACTTTCCTTCCTTTCAATTTCCTTATCCAATCGACTCGCCCGTCCAAACGGACCACCATTTCTTGGCACGTCCCACTATCACGTTCTCGTACTTACTGTGATATAATTATTCGGCGGACCGAATTTGTGGCCTCTATATTCGGCGACTTGCTGTCGGGCCGAACTTTACTTATAAGGTATAAATTATCTTCTTCACTACTCTGTCTCGTTACCTAATGGAACCTTTTTGTTTTGCTTTGCCGGGAGAAAGGGAATGGAAGTATTGCTTTTAGTTGACATTTCATTAATATATTTAATTTATAGTTATATTAATAAAATTTATTGACTGGGATGTTGTGAAAGCGTTGACGTTTATCAGTTGTGTTTGTCCTGTGACCTCATCTATAGTTCTATATTTATACTATTATTATAAAGAGGAAAGATTTGATTGTTTGTTTGTATTAAATAAATTTTAATTTCGCTCGTAATTTCTTTTTTTCAAAAATGTCCCTCCTTCCCCCACATTTCCGGGATTCCTATGTACCCTATGTCACCCAGGGATAGTGTAGCTTTCTAACAGTGCAAGAATTGTTCAAATCTGTTCAGTAGTTTTGAAGCCAATTCAATACAAACAAAAAAACATACAATCATATCTTTCCACTTTATAATATCCTCTCGGCTCTCGGCTTTGATACCGGACGGACGTGTGTTGATTTACTCCGCGTTCATATGTGAAAGTTGTGTGACTGCGCCCTCGAGACAGCTGGAGCTGTGCCCCGAGTCGCTGGAGCACCCTCGATTCTCGAAGCCCGTGCATCTTTTTGGGTGAGCTCCGTTCACTTTTTGTTGCGCACGCCGGATTTGAACCGGCGATGTCGTGCGTCTTGCCCGAGGTTGTATCTATTACACCACGAGAACGGTGAGCGGCTGCGACGAATTTATCGTACTGAGTCCACCACTGCTACGCGCTACGAACTACGAACTACAAGCTACGTCATCGCTGCGCCTGCTACGACATACTGTAAGCGGCTACGACTAACAACAGTTACTACTACAGCATTTAGTTAAGTGAATTTCTGCCTTATTATCACTACGAAAATGCCTAAAGTACAGCGTACGCCGCCTTCCTCGCCTTCGAAACTTGTTGAGCATTCGCATTCTGAGTCTGATTTGTCGTCTCTGGATAACGCGGTTCAGATAACTGTTCGCTCAAAGCGACCGCGGTTTGAAATGTCACCATCATCTAACACAGATAACCCCCCCGTTGGATTACAAGATCTTAACAATTTCAAGAATGAATTAATAAAAACGCTTAGTTCTTGGAAATCCGAGCAAGACACCACAATGAATAAGTTAATTAAAGAGATGGCTCTTGTGAAAACGCAATGCACAGAAATCCAGAAGTCCAATGCTGACATAGAAAGTTCTATATCATCAATTAAGGCTCATTACGACGCAGTCCAAGAAAAAATCAACAGATTAGAAACTGACCAGGAAGAAACCAAGGCATGTATCATAACCATTGAAAAACAGCTGGAGGAGGCACGGGAACTTTCAAGATCGTCAGCTATCGAAATTCGAAATATGCCTTGTAAAGAGAGTGAAACGGAGGAAGATCTTATAAACATTGTCAAACAACTCGGAACCACATTAAACGTACCAATTAAGGACCAGGATATTAGAGATATATACCGTCGCCCCGGAAAACAAGGTACAATAAAGACAATAGTGGCTGAATTGAACTCCGTTCGAGTCAAATCCAAGCTCCTCAACTCTGTAAGGCATTTTAATAAAGACAAACAAGCCGCTGATAAGCTTAACTATGGACACTTCGGAATCACTGGCGATAGGAAACCAGTTTATGTGGACGAGCACCTAACTTACTCAACCCGTAAATTGCTTTTTCAATCCAGAGAATTTGCCAAAAAACATGATATCAAATTCTGCTGGACATCCAAGGGTAGGGTGCTGCTCCGTAAAGATACTAATGCTAAGTACGTTCATATTAAATCAGAGCAATGTCTCTCAAACTTACTTAATTCCTCTGTTTAGTGCTAATAACAAACAGTATTCATTAATTTTATATTATTTTTATAAGCACACATACTCCTATAATATAATATACTTATACTTACATATAATACACTACCATACACCACACACACATTGTCGGGTATTCCATTCCCTCTCTATACCGCTTGTACACTACACACTCACTTTTACACAAAATCAATCAACTTTTACAATAATAACTTCGTTCATCACTAGTGCAGTATTCTTCTTGGTAATCTTTCTTAGTAACGGTTTACTAATTCATATCCACAATGTATTTGGCTTATTAGAACGCTGGCAAACACAGACATTTCACATCCGTTTTATGAATTCTAAAGTAGTTAACTCATGCCAAAGTATTTTTGCAGTTAAGGGAAGTGCAATGGTACATAATTACCTTTTACATTACGTAGTAGCCTCAAAGGCATACTACACCGTTCTTTTTTTACACAAATACAAAGTGAAATGGTCAACTTAGAAAACGTTAGTGACGACATTGATGATATCAATGTCGCTCAATCATACTATTGCACGCCTCAAGACTGCAAGGAATTTATTTCTTCGGATGATTCGCTTAAGCTGATTCATATGAACATAAGAAGTATTGGAAAAAATTTCGATAATTTCGTGACAACGCTGGCAATAACTCAATTGGAATATGATATCATAATATTGACAGAGTGCTGGCTTAAGGTTACCGGCCCCCTTCCGAATCTCGATGGCTATTCAGTGTATTCTACCAATAATAACCCACTTCAAAATGATGGTGTTGTCCTCTATATTAGGAAATCTATTCAGTGTATTGTTAAAGAACCCCCTGTTGCCGATGCAAACTGTCTGTCGTGTCGCATCGGTGACATGGTTGTAATCGCAGTTTATCGATCTCCTTCCTACGACAGACTTGATAGATTCTTGGATAGCTTAGAAAACGTTGTAACATCTAGCAATGCCAATAATATAGCGGTGATCGGTGACTTAAATATCGATATAAAGCAAAATAATGCCCACCGGCATTCGGATGAGTACCTAACACTAATGGCATCCTTGGGCCTTCTCCCAGCGCATGTTCTGCCCACAAGGGCCGGTAATTGTCTGGATCACGTTTTATTAAAAACTAAATTCACAGCCACGGTCGTAGTTTTGCAAACTGAAATAACAGATCACTATCCAATAATACTATCGCTTAAATTAAAAAAACGAGTGAACCGTAAAGAAGGCACTAAATTAGTTACCACCCTTAATCTCGAGGCAATAAAAATGGAGCTGAATAATACTAACTTTAACGTGATTCTGGAGGAAAATGATCCGGATGCTGCCACTAGCGCCCTTATCAATATAATAAAAACTGTAGTTGACCGCCATAAAACAACAAAACGAGTATCGCGGAAAAATAAAATCATTAAACCTTGGATGACCTCCGGAATGCTTCGATGTATTCGAAACCGTGACTCACTACATCTTAAAGTTAAAAAATCACCAGATAACCCTATCTTAAAAACCACATACTCTAGATATCGGAATTATTGTAATGCTATCTTAAAGAAATTAAAAGCTGCTTACGAAAAAAGTGAATTCGAAAAGGCTAGAAATAACCCAAAAGAAATGTGGAACGTTATAAAAACCGTTACAAATACAAAATCTGAAAGAATGCCTCCTCATGAACTTCTTCAAATTAGTGGTGACTGCAAGTCGTCAATAAACCGCGTTAATGAATTTTTTGTAAGTGTCGGAAAAAATTTAGCTTCAAAGATACCTGAACCAGCCCAAATATCCCAACAGGATTACTCTCTAACTGATGCTTCGGTGATTAACTCATTTGTTATACTACCTATGAAGGAAGATGATGTTAGAAATCTGATTCTGAATTTGCGTGTCAATTGTGCCACTGGCTGGGACGATATTCCTCCTCGGGTAATTAAACAATCATGTGACGCTCTAGTCCCACCTCTAACACACATCTTTAATCTCTGCATATCCAAGGGAATATTCCCTTCAGTTTTTAAAAAGGCTGTAGTTCATCCGGTCCATAAGGGGGGGAGCAGAGACAACGTCTCTAACTATAGGCCTATATCTGTACTCAGTGCTTTGTCGAAATTATTGGAAAGGTATCTTAACACTTCCCTCATTAATTACTTGGAAAAATTCAAAATTCTGTCCAATAATCAATTCGGATTTCGAAGTGGCATTTCCACTGAAGATGCAGTGGCCAAATTTACTGAAGCTGTAGTTAATAAAATTGACAGTAACCTGAAGTGCTACGGCATTTTTTTGGACCTGTCTAAAGCTTTCGACACTGTCTCTGTTCCAATCCTTCTAAATAAACTGGAATCCATAGGCGTGCGAGGTGTCAGCCTGGATATATTTACCAGCTATCTAAAAAATCGTGCACAGATCGTAAAAATTGATCCTTACATCAGTGATGAGGAGCGGATATGCTATGGCGTCCCGCAGGGGAGTATACTGGGACCTACACTTTTTTTAATATATATAAACCAACTATGTAGTATGTGTCTGGATAGTTGCAGTATATTCACTTACGCGGATGACACGGCACTGCTGATTCATGGCAATGACTGGGCTACTGCTAAACTTAATGTAGTAAACGCATTGAAAATTATCATGAATTGGTTATCCAACAATCTTTTAACCTTGAACCTGGATAAAACGCAGGTGATCCGCTTTGATATTTCTAAAAACAAAAAACCAGATTCAACTTTTGACAAAATATCCTTACATTCTTGTCGGGATAACATAGACATCCCTTTGTGTGATTGCCCCATTCTCAAAACAGTAAAAAGTGTTAAATACTTGGGTGTTCATGTAGACGAGAGACTTGACTGGCATGTTCAAATTGAAACACTAACGTCAAGAGTTAGGCGCCTGGTGTATATTTTTAAGTGCCTGCGAAACTCAGCTGACCGAAAAACACTCCTTACTGTTTACTTTGGACTATGCCAGTCAGTAATTTCCTACTGTATCCCGGTATGGGGGGGCGCAAGTAAAACCACAATGCTGAAATTAGAACGTGCTCAACGAGCTACACTTAAGGTGTTGATGCGTAAAAAGCGTACATACCACACCGCTAAGCTATACGCAGAAAGCGAAGTTCTTACGGTCAGGCAACTATCAATCCTTCGAATGATACTTCGCAAGCATTCTGCTCTGCCATTCTCAGAAGAAATCGCAGCCAGACGTAAAGGCGCTTTAATCAGTCCAGCGGTCAAATGTCGCACGTCATGGGCAAATAGACAACTAAACGCTCTAAGTTCAAAACTCTATAATAAGATAAACAAGATTAAACAGATTTATTCATTGACGAAATTTGAAGTTAAACGCTCAGTTCAGGAGATTTTATCAAGATTAAACTACAATGAAACAGAAAACATTATTACCTGAATGAACAACTGCACCCCACACACTATACTCACACACCACACTCAACACTGCAAATTAACATCTCACATTTAAACACAGTCACATAACAAAACACTTCAAGTAATTAACACACAAACTACATTCTTAGTTTAAAATAAGTATAGTTTTTAGGAATCAAGTCTAAAAAAAAAGAAAATATTTATACATTATAGTTGTACCCTTTCTGATTCTACAAATTTTGGTATTTTCATTGTCTACTAAGATACAGGATAAACTTATCCTAGTTTAGGAGACAAGGGATCGCTTAAATTGTTTACAACAACTCAACCCTAGTTATTAGATTGTGATGTTTGTACTGTAAACTGTAACTGTACTGAATAAATTATTATTATTATTATTATTATTAAAATATAAGTATAGATACATATTACTCAACATAATCTCTCTCTAGGTAAATAGGAGATCCTAATCCTGAAATACACAGACAAATCTACAGAGTAATCTTATTCACTTCACTATTCATGTGGTGGTTGCTGCATCTGAAAGGCGAATCAATATCGCCGTTACGGAAACTCCAATGCAAATTATTTCACTTCCTGTTACAAGTTGGAGTCTGATAGAAATTAATTGCTATGGAATGATGGCAACATAGAAATAAATGTCTATCAAGTGCTTGAAAAGTATTGTTTTTTGTCTGATAGTTTCAATATTTTAGAGTTGTGAAGTCGGTTATGAAAAACAAAATTAATGGCATATTTGTAACAGCAACAACTGGCAACAAAATCCTGTAGTAGTTTTTAAAATTGTCATATTACGTAGTTCCAATTTTGGCCACCGGAATAGATAAGTTTGTCGCTATACTGATTTGGATCACCGCTTAAAAGACTACTCCACTACCAACTTTCTCTGCTATATCAGTAACTAAATGTTACCCGAAACTGGTAGCGATTAAAACTAGATATAATGCAATAGAATTTAGCTAAAGTTGTGAGGTAGTTAGAGCGCTAATCACGGGTTCAAAACAGATTAATCTCCGCCTGCTTAACTAACGCTCAGCGAACGTACCAGTTATTTGAATAATGTTGGAGCATTTGTTCAAAGTACAAGTCTTTGTAATCTTTTTTTAAAAATGAGACTTAGTTTTGGACGGTATGAATAACAAAATGTGAAAACATTTTCTTTGAATAATCATAATGTTTAAGACAATTTTACATAATATTATTACGTCACGAAGATGTGGAAGCTATTTTAAGCGCTTCACACGACGAGTGTGTTTGATGGTTTGATTTTACATACCTTTGGATAGTTTTTACCATTAGCTCAATGACGATGACGGTGACGAAAAACATTAGGAAGTTAGCATCGGTTTGTCCATAGAAAAATGGCTGTGAAGGTAGCCATGATCTAATTTGTCTCCTGTTAAAATTACGGAGGTAAGATGGCAGTTGTTCCAATGTACTGGGCCTTCTAAATCCTAGATCACGGTTGAAGCAAACCCTATAAACTGCTTAAGAAATGTTAAAATATTACCGAAGCCCTATTTGAAGGATATGATGCATCTGGATTGTGTTCACACAGACGAGGTGCATATAGGCCGCTAACAATGAAGCGTCTCGAGCACATCACGTCTGATAGCGCACAATGCACTATTGTGGGATGTGATGCCCTTTGTGGGTGTCGAATGATTGATTCGATAATACTTATAAGTATTAGCTTTGTATGTGTGTCCCACTGCAGGGCAAAATGGTTGGCAAAAAAGGGGTTCATGATGATTTGGCAAGTCTGGGGATTTTCATTTGCACCTCAAATGATGTTTGGAGACGGCTGCTAACCAGGAAGCTTCGGTCAATGTGCCAACCAAATATTCAAAGATCCTAATTTTTAAGACTTAAGAGTACGCTTAGGGTACGTTTTGATCCATGATCCAGGGTTTTGTTAGTCAGAATATGAATCGAAGATGAAGGGTTATGGGGAACAGGGTGAAGGGAGCCTTTGTTATCAACGGACCACTCAATCCATCCACCTAGGTGGTCAGTTAGGAATTTCATTCCTGTCATATAACAAACAGCATACTTTATGCACCCAGGTGCATTAAATGCACTCGTATTATACGTATTATTATACATATAAATAAATACAGAAAAGTGTCCCTCGTTTCACTTACCACCATGTGATCCGTTCGCTCGATTGCTAACTATTACATAAAAAGACCGTATTACGTAGAGACCAAACGAAGTGAAATAGTAAAGCTAACTCATACCTCAATCTTCTGAGAGAGGTTCTTCCCCGGATCAGCTAGTATTATTTCGACGGTTGGGAACTGTCTGCAGCTCGCTATACCACCTATACCATCAGTAGATTAATCGGGATCGTCAGCCCGTCCCTACTCCTGGACACAGGCATCTCCCAATGCTCGCCACTTAGTTCCATCATCAGCTACTCCGGTACTAGCATCCAGCTCCAGGTCCTGCGCAAATCATCCCACCTCTTGGCCTGAGGGCGTCAATACATTATTTAAGTGAATCCCCTTTGCCAATACAAGTAATCTCTCAACAAGAATTCCTTATACTCGTATTGTCCCCGCTTATGTCTGAGTGTTCCGATATATTCTATGAGGTGGCACTCGGCCAAAGCGCTGACTGCGTTAAAAAGTTAGACTGAAGAAATCTAGGAAAAGTAAAATAGATAGAGCGAACGAATCGTCGTTCGCGGAGTTTCAGATGGAAATTCTTTTCTTTCTCCGTAAGAAATGTTGAAAGCTATTTGTTTGTTTTATTTACAATGTTATGGCTGTAAGCTGATCAATTTTTCAATATTGAACATTTATTTTTCTTTGTATCTTCTTTAATGGAAGCGTAACCAGTTGGACTGAAAGCATCAAAGATCTGGTCGGAGTTTGTTGAATGACAGTGCATTTATCGAAGCTTACTTCGAAATCCCCTCTTTGTGTGTTTACCTACAGAATGTACTTTCCGATTCCGTTGTATACTACAATAGAACAAATAAAAAAGAAAATCGAATTTGTACAAGGGGACATATAAATATTTTTTCTTTTCTTTTCCTTTTGTCCCACTTCTTGTGCGGAGAACGTGCATAAACCCTTTTTTTCATAAAAGAGGGATGCAAAACAGCACGTATGATACCCAATAAGTAAGTAAAGTGATAGACACTACACCTAACTTGCTAATAATTCTCAGTTGCGTTACTTCCAAAAGTCGTTCCTGCTTTGTAGTAAACTGTCTTCTATTAGTAGTATGCATAACCGATGCATAGCTATTGAGGCAAAGATATTTCATCTGGCAAATCAGTCATTTTTTTAAAGGCCCACCACTTTGCACTAAGCTCCTAATTGGTCTATAAGTAGGTTCATTCCCGTTTGTCCCACCAAGTTTGTCCCACCAGTGGGACGAACGGGAATTCTTATTTTCACTTCCTGTTCGTCCCACCAGCAAGTTCAGTGGGACCATGCTTTCGAAGTTCTGGGCTCGAATCCCGGGTCATGCAAAAATCGCTTCTGTGTTTTTTTAGATATTAGACATTGATATGATGCATCTAATAGGCTTGAAGCAGAACTCAAACCCACGACTTTGAGCTCAAACTCGAGTCGCCATACTACTGTGCCCTGAAGCTACAATTGCCTGTGTAATGGGCTAGCACTCAACTTCCTAATTACCTCAAACAATACATTGTTATACACGAAGCTAATTAGAACTTCGGAAATGAGACAAGCAATATGTATATTATGTTTATTTAATATAAATAAATTAAGACTATAGGTAAAATTATTAAGGGCTAGTTTCACCAGTATCAGATAAGTTTCAGATAATTTATCCGCAGGATAAAAAAAACATTGCATTTATTTTATTATTAGATATAAGTTATCTGACATTTATTACAGCTAATAACAGTAGTGATAATGCAAACATAAATAAAAATATGACCATGATTATTATGAAGTTAAATTGGTTCAGTAAGTAGCTTTTTTATTTTCTAGCAGACGAAAATGATTTCAGTCACCATATGCATAGGCTAGGAGACGTTTGACTGAGTGTGGAACGTGATTGAAAATCCGTTTGTCACACTACCCACTAAATCCTCCCGCCTTGACCGTCAAAACTGACAAAACAAAACAAGGCATTACAAGGTACTGCTAGAAAATAATATTATTATTACTAATGGCCTGGGAAAGTAACGTATTCTATATAAGTATATATAAAAGGTGATGTTAGGTTAATTAATGTATGGACAAAGAAATGGCTGAACACAAATAGCCCAAATCTTAAAATGAACTTAAGACTTCCTGATCGCCGGCTTCCACGAAATGTCGTTCATACCATGGAAAGCCCTCTTGAGGTTTTGCCCATCAGCCCACTTAGAGTTCATGTAACTGTCGTCATCATCTTGTTCCAGTTTCTTCCATTCCTCCTGTTTCCTGTAAAAGATTAATAAAACCATTATTTACTAAATGAAAACAAAACTATCCTATCTGGAGGAAAATTTTTGTGTTCGACTGGCTAGCTACTACTATCACAGGTAAAATGTGCCATAACAGCTTTGTTTGTGTTCTAGCAATATTAATGTGAGAGCTAGTATCTTGAAGGGCTTGAACACCAGATAAGGATTCCGCAACCATTCTCCTACGGCCGATTCGTCATTGGACTGTTCGCCGACAGGACGATTCATTTTTGTCCGTTCCACCAACAGCGTTTTTCACCTATGACCGTTTTGCCGACAGGATCTTTCATCGACGTCTCTTTTGACGACATGCCGACATGCCGAGCGGTGGTCGCAGTTCTAACCTAACCTAACCCGAAGCTCTAGCTCACTTGCGGGTGACTTAGTCTTAACCAAGTATATTATATTGATTGATAAGATTTGTGTCTGCCTATGGCAGAACATAAAGCGAGAATTCCTGTTCTCGTATTCTTCAAAGGAATAGGCCGCAGTGGCTGCTTCCCATCAGGTGGACTGCATGTTAGTCCGCTAACTAAAGTAAAATAACCTTATAAAAATCTACTTAATGCGCCATTTAGACAAGATAATGCTAGATAACATGTCTAAACAAAGGGGTTTTTAAAATCTATTTGCTTATTTTTGGAAAAGAGAACATACTCATTAATAATTTCCAGAACACAGAACACTATACCATTCCAGAACACATTAAGAGGGAAAAAATTAGAAAGTAATCAACAAATGCCCACCATCTAGATAAGCCAAGATTCAGCAGGTCTAATACAGGACTTGAGTAGTGGGAAGAAGTAAACGGTCATGATGAAAGTGATAACGAACCTGATGTTAAACAAAAAATAAATATTTGAAACTAGACATAAGAGTGAGTAAAATTTGAACAAGCTGAAATAAAAACAGACCCTACAACTTTTCAATTATTGATTCAACTTGTCTTCTTTTGGTTGTGCCATTTACAGATTTTAGTTCCTCTCTTTAGACCTCTAGCTGTTCCATAGCTTTTTTTTTGGAGGAAAATGCTTTTAAGCACCGTAACTGGAGGCTAGTGAGATCTTTAGCAAAGTTTGTTATTCGGAAATAAATAAAATTGTCCCACTTCCCACTAAACTCTCGTCACAACCGATAGGAACGAACTAGTGTCGCCTTTTAGACTGAATGTGACCGGAATGGAATTCTAATTCCCATTCCCATTTTCTGATAAAATATCTTTGCCAAAAATTGGGAGAGCACACCATATTATTAACCTTTAACTAGTGACGTGACAAATTGATAACACTATAAGGGACATGTAGTCTCACAGGCTACTACTTTAAAAGTTGAATTTTGTTTTAAAAATTGCATTCGAATGGTTTAGATTGTGTTGATATTTATCTGTTGGTCTATAATGAAACAAATATAAATGAATTTAATCAGTTATAATAATTACTTAAAAAAACAAACGATAATTAACAATCACTAGTACCTTTTAGCCTTACTTCACAGGAGATTCTTTTTTTATTCATTTTAATAGACCTTACATAAATAATATTAAAAATATACCACTTTTTAATCAAAATATAATCAAGACAAAAACAAGAAAACATAATAGCTACTTCTGAAAACAAGACATAAAAATTCTGACACCTACTCTATTTGGCATAAATCATTGGCAATTTTTGCACTATGGGGCGAGAACATTGCAATCATATTATGGGATTGCAACACCCGATACACGTGTACAATGTAGTTAGGAAGGACAAATACCGCATGACCTTCGTTTACCGTGACTAGTTTCAGGACTTTGGACAACTTCTTCAATCATATTGTCAGCCAGAACTCGTTTTATTACTAGCCGTAACTCCCTTGGTAATTGGTTGCATATAACGCGTCTTTGTATATGGGGTAGGACTAGCGAATGGACTAATGACTTTAGAAATTACGGCTAATGGCGTTTTCTGCCATTTTGCACTAAAAACCGAAAAGAAGTTCGAAAAACTAGTATTGGTAGTAGTAGTAGAGTTGTATGACAACTAGGGACATGTAGCCTCACGGGCTACAGTCGATTTTCTTATTAAAATTACTAAAGCTTTAAACAACCAACAACACGTCCGACTGCTTTTGTGGTCGTGTTAGCACTTAAACAAAAGCTACTGAGACGCGGGGTCGCGCCAAGAAGGGGGAAGTGGTCAATTATAAAAATTACAAAACACGCGACGCCTGTGAGACTACACGTCACTAGTTAAAGGTTAAGGGATTAGATAACTTTAATACCTGTAAGCATGTAACATCAGTTGTTTCCTCTCGTCTTCAGAAAGCACCGGTTCTCGGCCTGGCGCACCCTCCGATGATGAGCACAGCTTGACTGTCACTTTGGTTTTGTTATTTTTACCTGAAAAGAAAATAACCCGAAAGGTTTACATTTCTAGACTGAAGTCTAAAGATAAAACCACGTATCGTGGCCTTTCGATACATGGTTTCCATGTGAAGCGTATTGTTTAAGCCTAGCGTGCCTAGCGTGTTGATTAGGCCAAGTTGTAGAGAGGGTATATTAAATGTGGAAATTAGATAAGACATTTTAATTTAACTGGAATTGTTATCTCGTAATTATGATAACGGGAAAAATGAAGAAGAAAGTCGTAATATTTCTTGTTTATATTTCAGTAACATCTCTATAAATAGAAACGAAATGAACTTTTTGTCAAAGAAATCTTTTCTTAGAACTAGACAATTCTTAGTAGCATTAAGATGGTCGTCGAAATTTCGCCCTCAAGTCGTTAACTGATATAAAAAGAATCTACTGCCGCTCGCAATCTTCCTGACAGTTGTTAGTAGGGCTGTATCTGATTATGGGAAAGCAAATTAAAAGAAAAGGACTGATAACAGACTGAATTAAAACAAACCGTGGAAGGCGTAAAGTGGACAGTTGGTCTAGTAAAAATTGCAAGAATTCACTGGATACGGTTGGCGCAGGACCGATCAAATTCAAAATCCTAGTAGGAGACCTATGTCGAGCAATGGACGTCATTTGGCTGATTATATTGATAAGGTCAAAAAGTAAAGAATTAGATTTTTTGTTTAGCTCGTTTGCCTCCATTTCATAAAAAAATACTTTTTAGTATACAGAAATCAGCCATTATATATTATTACCCCTATACTAGCTTTGGGATGGTTGTAACTTCTTTCATTAATGCATACTTGTAATTTTCTCAAAGAAGCTTGTTGAAGTAAGTTTTACTCATCGATAGTAAGTTAACTGTTCCTTTAATAAAAATAAAACCCAAGTTGCAACCCTGAGATGTTTACTCTACAAAGTTTCCGAGTTGAAAAGACTTCCAAATCAAAAATAGGAGTCAAACAAATCTTTGATGACACTTGGTAAATAATGAAGATGGGAAGTGGTCGGACTTCGGGCATTTTATTGAGAAAACTCTGCGAGTACTTGTATCGATTGTCACGTAGTTGGAAAGAGAATTAATGAATTCCCCAATGGAGATACGGAGATTTTTGCGGAGGAACAACAAATAGAATTGGAAGTGTTTTAAACTTTGTTTTATCGTCGTCTATCGGAAATCAGACTACGGAGGATTGAGCCGAAAAGTATTGGAGTTGTAATGGTAATGTAGGAGTTAAGATGCTAGTTGTAAGCTCTGTGATGTGATGGGACCAACCAAAATTTTGCTGATTTTTGCAAGATGTAGACTGTACGGTCGAAATGTTTTAGGCCCTTTACCAAAATATGCGTAATTGGAAGCTTAAAATACTTAATCTACAGTCTATAATTTTATGAATTTTTTTAAATCGTTCTTGGACATTGAACATCATATATTTCACTAAGCTGCGCGGGTCATACCATAGCTATAGTTATTAAATAATCAAAAAGTGACTGGATATTTCCGAATAAAAAACATTCATATTTGGGTAAAAATTATAAAAAAAAATAGTGTCAAAAAACATAACCAAATCGAAACATTAATAAAAGGAATTCAAGTAGGTAACTCATGAAACTAGATAAATGTAAAGCCATCGTGTGACTCACCCAAATGATCACTCAGCTTATTCCCACTGATTAACCTCTTCCCACAAGCCCAAAGGCAAGCTCTAGACGGGTCAATGACTTCCTTAGAAGCTTGGGTTCCAGTCAAATCCTCAACGTTGTCAAGCTCCATCCTCACAGGGTCGTGGGGTGGTAGACCAGCAGGGAACACTATCTTTGTTGCCCCACGAAGCTCGTCCAATGCCCTGGATACGTCTTTCTGGGTCAAACATTTCCGGAGGTCCACCTGAAGTGTAAAGTTTATCCTATTAATATCCTTAATAGATCTCTTTTTTGGGAATAATAGAAAAAATTAGAAAGGATAATAGTAAAGGCTTTCGTAAAATAGTATTTCTGCGGTTTTCATTAATTTTATTTCAAGGCATACATTGGTTTACTTTAAACTTGCTATCTTTTAGGTTTTGTTAGATTGCTTACTTTAATAAAGATCTGGTTCTTTCAAAGTTAACTGATGTTTTTTGGGCTGAGTTGTTATAAAGATTGAAATGTACAGCTTCTCGTCTATCAAGGACCTTAGATGTATTTTCAACCTAGAATGAGTTGAAAATACAAACAAATTTTCTTTCATATTAATAATATTTACCTAAACTTAACCGTTAACATTATTGTACGTTTAGCTCAAACATTTTCTTCAATACTTTACATATTTTTATTATAATATCATTGTTACCAATAGATATTTTTACGAAGACCCTTTATTTCACAAGGGAATAAATACTACCCGTATTTTTCGTGAAATCCAATAATGCGGCCATTTAAAAATTGACGAGAAACCTTTCATTTTATAAGGTAAAATACTCAGATCTTTATCGTGTTGTCGAATATCATTTTACAAAGATTGAAAATGATACTGTTGCTTAAATAATTGTCTTGTTTAAAAAATAGACTGATGCAAAGTCTTTTAGAAATCAATCTTTAGTTCTTTTGAAGAAATGGGGCAATTGTTAACTCCCTATTTATTATATTATCGTAAATAAAAAATCTGTTTTTAATTCGATAAAATCTATGTGACAAATTACAAAAATCTACAGAAAAAAAAAACAAAGGTAAAAATTTTTGGTAAATTGCTACTTTTTTCAGCTGCTTGCCTAAAGCCAACTATATTTCTTTCTACATTAAGCCACCTAAACAAGCTTTCTCCTTGCATAAAAATAACTTCACACTCACCGCACAGACATAAAAACAAAATGCGCGCAGATATTACGAATATTTTTGACCTTAATTATCTTACTTAATTATCTTATTAGCTCTTACGAGCTGTACAATTCCAAGACCACTATAAACAGAACTTTACTGCCACTATTAAAACAAAGCAACAAGGTCCTTATATTACACTGGTGGCTTCCTAATTCCGAGAAATAGATATTAACGATTTGCTGTCCCATTTGTGCTGTAGAAGCAGCTTTTATGCCAAATTTTAGAATTCTAGGAATGAAAAGTACCCAGCAAGTCTTTAAAAGCATGTAACTACTATTTGTTTATGTTTTTTTTAGTAGCAAATATATTTTACCAGCCATTTTTGTTCATTGTCATTTCACGGAAAAATATTTGGACCTGCGGTGGTATCCACCTAGACGGTACAGGAACCTACCACCTGGTAAATTTTGAATCGACTCGAACCGAAAGCTGAACAACTAAAAACAAAGACTTACATGCTTCTTACTAATAAACTCCTTAGCGGTTTCCATGGCTTTCTTCAGAACCTCTTGAAGATTGGGTGGAGGGGCCAGTCCACATCGGCGGCCCATCTCGTCTTTCTTGAATTCGTACCCTTGGGGGGCACAACGCTGGGCCCAAGGGTCCTCAAGTTTGAGTTCTTTTATCTACAAACATTTTTTTAATAAGTATTAAACAGTATCTTTTGCAGGGCTAATGCGGAAGCAGTAATAACAAAATTTTGGCGATTAGAGATTAGTCCTAAAAGTTTTCTTAATGATCAATTATTACGTCATTAATCATCATTGATGATCCATTACCATCAAATTTCTAGCTTCCTTAGAATAATAGCTAGCTCATAATAAGTCAAATATCCAAAATAGCCTGTGGACGACAGCGAAATATACATTATAGGGCTGGTTTCACCACTATCTTAAAAAGTAGTGATAATTTATATGACTGGCAAGTTAATCCCTTTTTCTTTTTGCAAATTGACAAGAGATACAGCATTTTATTCAAAAGACTTATTATCAAGCTATTTTACAATAGTGAAAACATTGAGCTAATAGTACGTCAGTACCTACATAATATTTCTATGAGTGAAAATGGTCTTAACTTAGGACACTCATTGTTCTAAAGGGGTAAGACTACCGTACCTGCTCATCAGTCAACCCTTGCATCTCCTGGGGCAGAAACGTCCCATGTTGCATCAGCTCATCCATTTCATAGCAGATCCTGGTCACCTTCAACCTCCCATTGAATATAGCCGTTATATCTCCCACTACGTCATCCACTTCGTTTGTGACGTCAGTTTCATACAGGAATTGGTTTTCATCCCCCCTTTTGACAAGTAAAATGACCATTTTGGACCGGAGATTCAATTTTCGACGCGTCGGGACTCAATATTGAACAAACAACGCCGTGGTAACGTTATATTTGGTTGCCATAGCAACTGATTGGACTTTGATGTTGATGTTTTCAAAGAGGTAAGGTTTTAGGTTTTAATGGTTAAAAAGGAAATTGGTTAATTAAATATTACTGGTAAAAAAAATTATTGAATTAAGCACAAAGTAAAAAAAATATTCCTTGCGACAATTTTTTTTTTATTAATACTAAATAAGCAAAACGAAACGAAGAAGGGGAAGAAGAGGACAAAGAAGATACTACACACAACAGCTACAGGAAAAAGTTTAATGTTAAAACTTAAAGGGAACTTAAGGTGCTGGCAGAGTCCAGAGAAGAGTTGAAGTTGCTCCATCGATAAGACCGATGCTTTTAAATTACGAGTATATTAGATTAGATTCATTTAGAAAACGTCTTGAACGGATTTGTATGAGTTTTAATCCGCAATAATATCGCCCTAGTCTAAAATCTGGATATAGGGAAAATGGATACTTATAAAATATTTTTTCCCTGTTTTTTTATTGTAAAGTTTAAACGTTTCTACCTAAACTTACATATTTCAAAAACTGTCAAGTAGCTAAATAACGACGCTACCAAGTCAAAAAACAAGCCGCAAGACACTTAAATATCTCAGCAGACTCATAAAAGCCTACTTTAATAAAAATAAATTTAAAATTTTGACTTTACACCACAAACAAAAGTACCAACTGGCTTTGAGCCAGAGCAACCCGTAGTCGAGATAATGCGGTAAGTTCAATTATTTATGCACTAGACTAGATAGAAAGGTAGGTACGTAGGCTTTGCTGTGGCAATCTACTGCAATCTGCACTGGCTAGTAAAGCCATAATAATATGCAAAGCCCAGTTCCATTTATTCTCTGTAATGAGACAGTTTTTGTTTTGAAAACTTACTGTGAAATATTACCATGTCTCTGATGTTGAAGAAATTATATAATAAAAAAAACAATGATAATAAATCATTGTTTTTGTTTATTAAAATGAATTCTATCCAATGCTCGATGCAGTAAATACATTACTAGTCTTTCATCTACGGCTTTGCTTATGTGAACTATAATTATTATGATGTGGATAGGATGATGGTGAGGTGATGTGTGAGAAAGGGATATTTTTCCGATTTAAAAAATGTTCCAAAGGCCTAGTTAATGTCTATTCAAAATCGGTTTGAGGGTAAAAATGAAGCGAGACAGACATACAAAGTTAGTTTCGCTATTATAATAATTAGTCGCGATAATAGTATTATTATCTTATTACAGAGAATGAAAACGATAATGTATTATTTCATAATGTTTTCCTCATAGTAACAGCGCCCGATACCCAAAAAAACACAAAACATCTCGACGAAACATCGACGGCCCCCCCGAATAAACGTGCAAGAGCTATAGCACAAAAAAAAATTTTTTGCTTCTTTGGATGCGGGACGAAGTCCTGCACCTTCTTGAATTTTTTGGTAATTTTTTAACAATAAACACCGAAGGTATAGCTTCAAATTTGTTTTTTCTAGGGAAAAACCGTGTAAAAACATTACCCGAATATTGGTGTATTATACGTCGCAGTCAAGTTTTATACACGATTATTAACGTTATGTCGTTTACACGTTTCTTAGTGTGAAAAGCAAAACCAAAAACTATCGCAATCATTCATTACACGTTATGGAGGGGTGCGAGGAGTATTGCGAATTGACATTGCACGTTCGAACAGCCGGTCAGGCGTGCGGTGTACGGTGCACATACACTTATATATTTCTTACCTATTCACACGAATAAACGTGCAAAGGACTATTACTCGATCAGGAATGTTTCTACTACACTAGAATATAATTTTAAAAGGATTTTTTCCGAATTACATGAAAACTATAAATATTTTTAATATTGTTGTGACTTATTCTAATACCAAATTTTTTTTTCTTTGATTTCGTCATACATTGTACAGGCATATTTAAATACCACGTTGAAATATTCACATTTTTACGTTTTTAATTTCTCCTGAAAAGTTGATGAATTTCCTTTGCACGTTTATTCGGGGGGGCCGTCGACATTTTTGTACTCAACAAGTTTTAAGCGCCTACAAAAAACACAACATCAAAGCCGCACAAATTCACAGTCTGCTAAATTTCAAGGCGCTATTTTTTCTTTATCTCCGCCCTTTGTTTATCGAGCGAGCTGTTTATTAATAAGCTCGTATTTTCGTCATGCATCCCTTGCCTAATGCGGCGAGAGGGTCGACCGGGCGTGCGAAGCCGGCCTGTGCCAGTCGGGCGATAGGACGGTTTGAGCTACCGGCGAAGATAAGCAAAGGCTCTCTTGAAAATATTGGGAAAACCGTTATGGAGCTTGGCCCCGATATGCGTAATTTCTTTTTCAATTATCCCGCGGGAATGAGACGTTTCCCGTAGGAATTTTATAGCCTATGTCTTAATCCAAGTTATAAACTACACGTGTGCCAAATTTCATCTAAATCCGTTCAGCCAGCCGTTTAGGCATGATTAAGTAACAAACATCCAGACTTTCGCATTTATAATAATATTTGAAGGATTCACACTGGTTCAGGTTCCTAAGAGTATGTGTCTTCTTGTTCCAGGTCCTAACCGCGTCATCCCATCGGCATGGGCATGACGTATCCACGGAAGACCCTGAGTTGATTGAGGCGCATGAGAACTCCACACACCATGGCAAGGTTAGTAATACATTACCACCACAGTAGAGGAGTGGCCAATCAGGTCTTATGGAGGCCATGAGAAAATACCTACCGTCGTCGTTAGGTTATTAGAATCCTTGTACAATATGCCAGCTATTGCCTAAAATCGTTTTAAGTTGCTAAAAAGTTATTTTTAATGTTTTTCTACAGGTTAAAATCAATAAAATTCATCATCATTTTTTATTATTATTATGTTGGTACACTTTAGGTTCTTGGAAACTTAAGGACCCGGTTCTTTGAACAAAGGTCTTTGGAGTCAAAAGCAACACGCAGACGACTTTTGATACCATTTTCTTTTAAATGAATTTGGTACTTACATTTGCCAGGTTTGGTCTCTAGATGGGTATAGAATCTGCCCAAAACACTGGCCTCTGTTCAAGTCATCAAGTGTATAATACATAATAGAGGTCAGTGGCCCAAAGACAATAACTGGCAGATTATAATACCTTTCAGGAATTATCATTGGGCAGATTATATAGATATTGCAAAAATAAAAAAATATTATTATTTTTATATAGAGGGGTATCTGACGTAATGATAGCACCTGTTTGTCAGCACGTAACTATTTATTTCCTGATAACATTGATAGTGTATTTAAATACACTATCAATGCCTGATAAATTGAAATAATCCGTACATATCAAAGCGTTATAAACCCAACATTGTATAATTACAATTCTGAGAATGAGGTATTGTAATCAATTTTTCAAAGATAAATTATTCGATAATAGTACGGATAGCCACGTGCCTAGAATAATAACTCCCATTCTAGGAATAGCTGTAAGGGCGCAACACCGTGATATAAACCCAATCAAGAATTAATCAATTTTCCTAGGAACCGATAGCAATTGTTTTATTAATATTTTTTTTTATTTATTATTTTTTTTGTTTATAAATAAAAAATAATAGCCAAAAGTTTTTAATACTAGATCAGTTAGCAGATAGCCACTGGCATATAAGCGGGCAATGAAAAAGCGTATTTTTAAGTTCTGCCACACTTTGGCCTAGCGAGCACATTACGCAGAAGATCGGTCGCTCCGTCGCGGACAATATTTATATGCAATTACATGCGTTGGCGTTCCGTCGCGAAAGATCCGCGACGTTATTTTCGTCAAGTGTAGCGAAGGCCTTTAGGTTCCTATATTATGATCTTCGAACATTTCATTTCACTCATACTGGCTTCCTTAGTAATATGATCGGTTGACAACCAGAGCTGTTAAGGTGGCAGATTTTTCCTGTGTCAGTGGTGGGTGGCTAGCCAGTCGGACTTTGAAAAACATAATATTATGACGTCTAAGAAAATTTTATTGGACTCCTTTTTCTTCTTTTTAATAGCAATAAATTCTTCAAACTGTTTTCGCCACAAGGGATTGTAGGTAGATTCAACTTTTACATTCAAGACGCGATCTCGACCACCGACCTACGTAGCCTTGAAATTAAGCAACAAAAGTTTAATTTCAAAAATAATCTTAAAGACAATTTGGAATTCCGACAACAAAGGAAGCTTCTTCTGGGAAATTAAGACGATCCATTAACCCATTTATGATTCTTTGAACATCCAAAGTGGAATCGATACTTTTGTAATTTGTTTTAATTACTGCTTCCTTGGTGCTGTATTTAAAAAGTCGCAGGTTAAAGTGACTACTGGGCCATGGGTCCTCGGTTCAAATCCTGGATAAGTCCAAGTCACTTCAGATGGCAAAAAAGCACGAGCTTACCTATTAGTAAGCGGCCACTGCGGCCTATTCAATTGAGGGACACTTAACTGTCATAATTACATTTCTTATTGCATATCAGTTAAAATGCATAGCTTTACAGAACTACAGAATCTTTTGAGAAAGGTAGAGCATTAGTTACATAGTCTTCCAATGCAATGAACCACTTGTCTGAGAAAGTAGCTCTACCTTACAATAGACCATAGGTGAATGAGCATCATAACTGTTCTGCTATATTTATGTCGTTAAGTAAGGTCTCTAGAGCTCAATTTAGGAGGGCATGGTGTTGGCAGCAGGCAGAAACTTATTTTTTATATGAAATCAATAAGGATGACCTCACTTCACCTGATGGTAAGCGGATGTAAGGTCCAAAATTTCAGGTTGACTGGCTCAATAGAACAAAGCATTGAGCCAGTCACCCTCACTCTGAAGGCCTGCTGAGATACCGCTTCACGCCCCTAAAAAGCCCAGGATTGTAAGAGGAAGGACACACAAATTAGTTAGCGATGCGGAAGTGATGCCTCTGTGATGAGAACGAGTGATGCGTGCATCGACATTTTTATTTCTTAGTCCCCGCACTATGATATTCGTAGGTGTGCTTCGTGGAATAGGAAATTAATTATTTTAATTTTTTATTTAAAGCCCACCGGTGTGCTTCGTGGAATACTTTGGGTGTGCTTCGTCTGGGTGTGATTCGTGGAATACCTCGTGCATAGGCGACAATAACCGCTTGCCAACAGGCGGGCCGTAAGCTTGATCGCCACCGTCGTGGTTACAATTAGTGTACCATTCGTTTCCCGTATCTAGGCACCTGGTTTTATTCCTCCAGGGAATGCAGGCGATACGGGATCATGCACAGGGATGCTAAAGAGGGCCTGATAAAACAGGCAGCTACCCTGCTCTCGAATTTACAATCGAAACGAACGCGCGTCAAAGGTCCGGTACGGTTCAAGGCATAAGAGAAAGCGTTGACAAAGAATTTTAACGCAAAAATAATAGAATTTTTTTATTATGTAATTACAAACAAAGCACAAAAAGATAAAACATTATAAAGGAAGAAAAAGAAAATAATGTAGAAAAATAAAGTAACACAAGGAAAACATTGTTGTCAACAGGGTAATCGCCTTAGCTCGTGTTGTGTTGTATTCTGGCGGCATCTGAGTATTTTAAATTAGACAATATGAATTTAAAAAGTTATGCATAGATGTACTACATATTATAAATACAAACTAATAAATATGTTAATCAAAGAATGCGAAAGTATGTCTATTTGTTTTAAAATGTATAATGAACATAATAAACAATAATAAGAATTATTTGATTCCACTGGTTAAGTATTTTTTGTGATTGGCAGTGAAACCGCATTAAACTTTCAGCTATATAAAACTTTCACGTATACCTCTAAAAAATAAAATAGGGGAATCCAACTAAGTGTTTGTATTGCGATTCAATAAAAACCTACAAAACTAAATAACGTAGGTAGGTAATAAAATATAATATTTAATTAGTCATGTGAGCATAGCTCTTAACTTAGGCCTCATCGTGTTGTATCACAAAACAACAACTGCGTATGCAAATTCGAACTCCAGACCGACTCCAATTTGTCAACCGTGCCCTGCCATACTTCCGCATTTTACATCGCCCTCGTGACCCCTATCACAAGGGCATAAGGTTCAGAATTACAAACGCAAGCATGAAAGTAAAGAAATGGTTGTAATTCCAGTTGTTTTCCTTGGATTTTGAGATATTTGATGACTCATATACTACGGAAGTTGCGATCTTTTGATGTATCATTTGACTTCCGTCGTAATACTTTTTGCTGTGTCTTTCTCTCATTAAATATGTTGTTTCCAACTCTTGTATGTGCACTTTTGAATTTGCGATTCTTATTGTTTTTGTACAATTATCCAGCCAGAGAGTTTTATTTTTAGATTTCCGGCCGCCCGCGGTTTCAACCGCGTGGTTCCCGTTCCCGTGGGAATTGATCAAAATCCTTTCTTAGCGGATGCCTACGTCATAACATCTACCTGCATGCCAAATTTCAGCCCGATCCGTCCAGTGGTTTGAGCTGTGCGTTGATAGATATCTATGTCAGTCAGTCAGTCAGTCAGTCACCTTTAAGTTTTATATATATAGATTATTCCACAACAAACACATCCATTGAATAGAGCCTAAAGTAGTAGTCCGACTGGCTAGCTACCACCCCCACAGGTGAAATCTGCCGCCATAACAGCTTTTGCTGTGTTCCGGCCATAGAGAAAATACTTAATGGGGTATTTTCTCTATGGTTCCGGCAATATTAATGTGGGAGCCAGTACATTTGAAATCAGAGGCTCCAAGACTAGATGAGTCTACAGTCGGGCAGCACATTGAAGGACGCTTCCAGGTGAAGTGTCCCTCAATGGAATAGGCCGCAGTAACCGCTTACCATCAGGTGGGTGGGCTGCGTGCTTGTCTGCCAACTGACCGGGTATAAAAAAAGTTAGAGGTCGCCACAAAGGTATACCTACTGTTAGCTATAAAATACATTTCTCTTGATAATTACAATTTAATATGCTTTTACAATAATCGGCATTACCTACTTATACATTGCAAGCGCGGTAAATCTGTCAGTCAATCTTTTTTTTTTTAATTAAGGTTTAACGGCCATAGACAGTGTCCATTTCAGCCAATTCTTTAGTTTCTATAAATCTTCATTAATTCTATTACATTATAATCATTATTCTTTATTTATTTTTCAAATTCTTCTGTTCTGCTTGTTTCATTCTTTAATTTATTTCCAATTTTGTCACATGCTTGCCATAGTTGTTGTGATATATGTACCTATGTCAGTCAATCTCCCGGACTAGTGCGGGGCACCGTACGCGGCGACCATAGTGATGTGTTAATCGAGTGAACCAATTATTCATCTAACACTACGCATATACCTACGTGCATACGTGCTACTACAATCAAAGATCTAGAAGTCCCAAACAAAAGAGCTTGAGCCACGTTCATCAGCGTTGTAATTCCCACTAGGAAGGTATTTCGCGGCGCGCACTTTGTCGCGAGTTTTTCATGCAAAGGGAATCGTCCACATGTTGCGCTCTGAACTGTTGGCGCGTTAACGTGGCAGACTTGCGATTAATCGCAATATCTTTGTTAAATAAAATTAGTTTTGTCACTGGTTATAGAGTTGTTTTAGCAGGAGTCGTTAAAATCAGTGAAATTTGCCAGTTAGCCACGTAAACTATATTTTTTAAGTTACTTACAGATGTTAGACACACAGTACAGCGGATAGTTAGCTACCATTGCGGCATATTCCATTGAGAGATACATCACTAGATAGCATCGTTCAGTGTGCTACCAAATTTACAAGTATCATTATTCTATTTTGCTATATTATCCTCATAATTAAATCACCTTAAGGCGCATTTAGTATTGACCCGAACAATACGCTAGGGATCATGAATTCGTATCCTTATCCTACCCAGGACAAACATTTATTAACTTGTTTTTGACTGGCGCCGATGAATGGATAATCAACCAAATGTTGATTCTTTCACCCATGACACAAAATGTGTGTGGCTAGATAAATTTTATGTGATGTTGTCAATGACGTTCAATATACAACTAGACTCCCATTCACGCTCAAATGTTGTCCGAAGCAAAAGTCTGCCCACCCGACTATTGGGCAGAGTTTCCGTTTAGTTGTATACAATTGACATTAAACACTAACTGCCACGAGATAAGGTGTTAATTTGAACGAATGTGTTAATGTCATCTGTGTCCACGCCGTTCGG
This sequence comes from Mecyna flavalis, assembly GCA_949319885.1. Lineage (NCBI taxonomy): Eukaryota > Metazoa > Arthropoda > Insecta > Lepidoptera > Crambidae > Mecyna > Mecyna flavalis. Next base: position 1,178,899 of record OX439417.1, on the reverse strand, counting down.
ACGTTTTTTGAGGAATTTTTCTTAAGGTGCGTCTATGCTTACGAAGCGAACACGAGCGGCGCACGAGCGGAGCACGAGCCGATCCAAAATTCGTGTACTGTGGACGGACTTGGAGCCTCGAACGAGCGCGCTTCGAGCATTCGTTTCGTGCTCGACTGTGCTCCGCCCGTAGACAGAGAAAACTATAGACAAATTGCATACAAATTGATAGTATCTATCGCATTCACACAAGAAAAAGAGGGCGATACGGATAGACCACGTAAAAGAAAGAGATAGAACTACACAATTTTTTGTCTCGCACCGCGTGCCGGTTTTTCGATATTTAGGCTGAAACTATGTTCGAGGAGAGATCGTCGTAGGCTCGTGGCAGGCTCGTTGTGCGTCCACACTTGTCACGCGAGCAGAGCGGTTCGACTCGTGCTCCGCTCGTGCGCCGCTCGTGCTCGCTTCGTAAGCATAGACGCACCATTAGAGAACGTCATTGAATGTTGTCCGATTGACTTTCTAAATCGCAAGTCTGCCGCGCCCACAGTAATGTCCCACGTCTGAGCCGCTGTCTGTACATTATATTGTATTCTTTGCAACACATTCACATTTCATGTTCAACCCATTTTCCCCATTGTCGTGTATCCCCCCTTTATTATCGGCATTGTTGAAAATTTCCGCGTTTTATGGAAATACAGCCTTATTTTTGCCGTAACGGAGGCTTTTTCTCTTTTATACGGAAAATATGATGCTATCGGGCTAGTCAATACGCTGAATGAAGGCTTATTAGCGTAGTAAAAGCACGAAAGTATATGTGCAGCGTCAAAGCTTTTACAACAGATCGAAATACTGCGATGGTTATGAAGTCGCGATGTTTTCGGCGTATTTTTAAATGTTGTTGGTTCTTTATAGCTAGCTCTAATAGCTTAACGGCTCAATGTGTGTTTTGTCTTGTCACGGTCCTCTATTTAATTTTTCCCCGGTATAGGATTTTTTAATTTAGTAGATTATTTTTTTAATTCTTTACTAACTTTTTAATTCGTTTTATACCCCCATGTCCACATATCATTAACTTAATTAAATCTTTCGTTTTCTATCCCTTTGGGTAGGAAATAAACGCTCCATTCTATCCCTTTGGGTAGGAAATAAACGCTCCAGTTATTAATGTCAACAGACACGTGCCAGGGCGGTTTTTATCGTATTTTCCGATTCAACTAATCCGCGGCAATCGGAACGGTGGAAACACACGATAATCCGTTGCGAGACGGAACGCAAACGTTGCCAACGTTCTTGAATAACTCGATATATATCAGCTATCATGCTTTTAACATGGGAAGTATCAGATGACTACTTTCTTGCAACCACTCGGTTTAGAAGTTATTTACAGTATTGTTTGTGCTGGCGTGATGATAGAGGTAAGTTATTAGTGGATTTTCCACTTAAATGAACCGCTTGTTTAAAGAAATGCCATTCAAAAGACCAGTGAAGTAGCATTTTGTTAACTGCTGTGCTAAGTTTCTGTCAGTAAGTAAGGTCTCCAGATCTATTGCCGATTATTAAAGACTAGCGGGCGCCCGCGGTTTCACCCGCGTGGTTCCCGTTCCCGTAGGAATTGATCAAAATCCTTTCTTAGCTGATGCCTACGTCATAACATCTACCTGCATGCCATACAGCCTGATCCGTCCAGTGGTTTGGGCTGTGTGTTTATAGATATTTATGTCAGTCAGTCACCATTAAAACAAAAATCCTCGCCATATTGCAGAAAAATATTGGAACTGATTTCTTCAAGTGGCAACAATCAAATTAAAAAACAATATTAGATCATTCCTTATTGCTGTCTCTCAAAATGTTATGTCAATTGCAAACTGTGCCTATTACTATTGGTTGTTGTGAGTTATTTGTGAGTATAACCATAGCAACCAAAGTGTTGCTATAACCGTAGCCAATGTGGCGCCTCCCGAGCAGGTTTTTGATTTTCTTGGTCAGGCTAAGTATATTATTAAAGTCGTTTTTTTTGTTATACTTCGGACAACATACTTAAGGCCTGTATGTATACAAATCAAAATCCATTTCCCGCTGTCAGCTCGAAATGACACTGAAGTGCAATTGTGCGCGCGAGTAGGCGAACCTTTGTGATCGCTGCCGTTTGAGCTGCGGTCAGGTGCACACACATTTTAACATATTCAGTCGCCATACATCACACTATTCTAACAAATAGCGACCGAGACAAGACACGAGTCGAGACAAACTGGCATTTCTACCACGCACACATTGATTTACCGATAATAGGTATTCTCAAGCTATTTCAGTTAAACAATAAAACTTAATACAGTGGCTACCTTTTTTTTGTGGAGGGGACTGGGGAATGCTTTTACGCACCATAACCCACCTGGGGTAGGCGAGCCGTGTGTGGGACTCAGGGCAGCTCCATGCCCCAGTCTTAAGAAAGACTGGTGCACGGAGAATACCCACTAAACCCCCCCACGCTCCTCCATCGCCGTCGGCAGCGTCCCTGGGATTGATATGACTACCAGGAACAATACAGTGGCTACCTACGTGGCTACCTAGGTGAAGCAGAGGAGTTTAGGACATCATTTATGTGTGTGTAATCATTGACAGTCAACACCTATTTTTTTTTTTTAAACGGTGTGTTTTCCACACTATACAACTTGGGGTTCTTCAAGGCCAGAATTAAAGGGCTTTTCCTAAGCAAGCACGCTCCATCGTAGATCGCATAGTTGCATAACATCAGGCAACTTTGTGGTCAAGTGCTGGCTTAGTCCAAATATAAAAAAAATAATTACCGTGCGATAAACAACGTTGTCAGCAAAATAAAAGCTTAGAAAACCTTTTCGACAAATTGAAACATATCACAACAGTTATGTAGGGTGAAAATACTTACTCATTGCGGCTCATCCGAGTGAGAGACGAAATTTGTATTTCCTCCCTCTCTTAAGACATTAAATCAAACCAAAATATCTTTAAAACAAGATAATAACACAGTAATCTGTTCCCGTCAGCTCAGCTCACGCACGACTCGAAAGCTCGAAACCTAATTACAGCAGCAGACTGTTTTTCTCTTGTCACGATCACGAAACAGACGTCTCTAAGAATTTTTATTATATTTATATTAGCATGTGGCTTCAAGGTAGCGGAGAAGTTGAGCGTAAAACTTCACTTCTTACAAGGCAGATACATTCACAGTTTTTGTGCTTAACTTACATAAGGTACTCCTAGATCTTCTTCTTCTTCTTCTTCTTCTTCCTGCCCTGTTCCCAATTTATTTGTGGTCGGCGCAATATGTTTTTCTCTTCCATTCATCCCTGTTACTTGTAAACGAGGTATCCACTCCTTTTTCACTCATATCATCTTTCACACAATCCATCCACCTCATTTTCGGACGTCCTCTTCGTCTCCATCCACTAACATTCATATTCATCGTTCTTTTCGTAACGTGCGTTTTATCCCTTCTCATCACATGCCCATACCAAGATAATCGACTCCCTTTCATTTTTCTGCCACAGGTGCTACTTTCATACTTCCTCTTATGTACTCGTTACTTATTTTATCCATTCTGATTTGTAAATATGTACATACTTCTTTGCTTTAGGAAAGGACATGCTACTTTTATCCCGGGGAAATGCTCTGTTCTCATGGAATAACAGAAATAATAAATAGTTTTGTCATTCTTTGTTCGTCACAACGGAGCAATTGATTTGGTCGTACTTTTATGTGGGGTAGTTTCTGAGCTGGAAAGTGGCATAGGTTAATTTTCATCCTGAAACAAATATCATGTGCATGGGTTTAGCCGCCTGTGCGAATATATTATTCTGAAATATAATGATAAAAGAAATCATCCAAACCTCTCTTCAATTAGAAGCAACCAAAAAATCATTATTAAATTAGGTATTGCTGTTCTCAATTTATGCGCGCACATAATATATTTAGATTTAGGTCACTGTTTTTATTTATAAGAATTTTGCCCTCCGCTATAAAACCACCCCGGCCTTACGCAGCAACGCTGGGCGTATAAGGAAGAGATTCCGCTCGGCGCGTGACGTTTTTTGCATACGACTGACCGGAATATATAATTGTTGGCCCTGGATTGTTGGTCAGCTATCTTTTCGGCTAGATTTGTTTTGAGGGTGCGAATAGTAATACTATTGGGAACGTCGTGACCGTTCTGGTTTGATGCTCAAGGGTTTTGTATTTTTATGTTTTTTGGGAGTGTAGGAAATGGATCTTTGAGAGGTTGTGTTAATAAATACGAAATACGATTGGTAAGCAATACGGAAACTACAATAAGTTAAAAGATATAAAAACTTCTGAATAACAAAAAATTTATCCTGAGTGAGAGAAAGAAATGATTTATTTGATTTGATTTTAAATTTATGTAGGTATTACAACTTTTCTCATGTTTCTATTCCCTTAATTGTGTTCATGTGATGCGGACATTTCTGATCATTGAGCCTTAATTTCATAACCACTCGCGTAAAGCTGAAGCTGAAAAAGGGACATTTGTCCCTTTTTTCAGCGGACTGAAAACTTAAGGGGATGTGTACCTAGTAGCTCCCATAGTCATAATTATTATCATCATACATAACGAATCAGGACCTCCAGTTCAACTTGAAAAGCTGCCTCTTGAGTTGAGTGTTCCATATATAAATTCTATCTAGATGTAGGTCAGCAAACCAGCACATCAATCTTATCAATTTTTTCGTAAGACTTACTATTTAATTCAACCATCTATGTTTTAGCGGAAAAAGAAAAGAGTAAAATGAATATCGCTTTAAATGCCATTATTAAAAGCTTTTGTTTTCATTTTCCTGCATCTCAATTCCACTGACAGCAATCCGTGAGGCAATTTGTCACCAGCCGAGTATTAATGGCAGATCGATAAAAACAAACGATGGCGCAGCGTGAGGTATGAGCCAGTGAAAAGTTTACAAATTATTTTACCATGGCATTTTTAGGGTTCTGTTGTTCCTAAGAGAATGGAGCTCTCCTCACCTCTTTAAAAATAACTTCTTAGGCTATCATATAATTGCATTATTGCGATTTTATGGGTCATTTATCATAAACAATTAAAATAACGTATAGAAAAGTTGATAAGCAATTACTACTGACCAAAAGTCTGTAACTATGGTCTCAGATTCTTCACTCGTTCATAAGAAAAGTAAATAGTGGAAGAGGGAAGGGTTATGGGGGATATGGAATAGGAGGCAAGAGAGAAAGTGGGTTCAGGCCTCCTCCAGCCCTCCTGCTCTGATTTGGCTTTATGTTATGCCTGAAACTATTATGCCGAATATGAATTAATTTGTACTAATAAACTACGGAACCCTACCAGGTTTAGTCCTATACGCACTTACCCAGTTTTATTTGAGGCAAATATTTGCCTTCGAATATTAAAATCCAGTTGATATTTTTCCTCTTTGAAAAATACAAACTCGTTGCTCAAAGGTCCTTTCAACAAAGTTCACGGATGACCGTAAATTGAAAGAATTGCTAGACATGCTTTACCTATAAAATTGTAACAAGTCTTCTCCTAAGGACGCCCACCAAATCTGCCACCAATGGATTTAAAATTAAGCTTTCGTTGTAATTGTAGGTATTTAATTAGAAATCATTAATTATTCAGTAAGCCAAAGGCCCAATTGACAGTTTCACAAAACTGTAATGTGATAAGATACTTGTATCCTTAATTGGAGTCTTAAAATAAAATAAACGAGTAACGTGTTGCTCTGTTTTCGGAAAAAAAAGAAAAACTTTTCTTTACAGATTTTCGCCAATGTTGTAATACATAGAAAATGCCAAGATCAATGCATCATCAATGCAATGATCAACCAAGGAACATGTCTGGAGTGTAAAGAATTTGGTACATTGCGAGGATCTATCCTATTTTTGATAGCTGACTTCTTAACTTCAAATCTGCTGCCATTCTGACAACGATGAAAACACTCCATAATTGTTTTTCTTACATTCATTCACAATTTCTTTTCGGTGGAGCAACTTCCACTTCCTATCTGGACTCTGCCAGCCCCTGTAGTTCCTTATACGCCTTGTACGTACGTTTTTATTACGACGACCGACTTTCTATTTAGTTGATGAGTCAGCTTTTACATTGGATATCACAGGTTCGCTTATCGCGCTGTTCGAATATGTCCAAATTTTTTTTTTTAATCTAATATTTTGACATTGTTCCAGGACCGTGGAGGCTGGTCGCAGTGGAGCGAGTGGTCGCTCTGCTCCAGAACGTGCGACGGGGGCGTGTCGCGGCAGCTGCGTACCTGCTCCTCCCCCGCCGGCTGCAGGGGGGAGCCAGTGCGGTACAAGATATGCAACATGCAGGTTAGAACTGTCTTATTGTGGAGGCTCACAGTGGAGCAAGTGGTCGCTGTGCACCAAGACTTGCGACGGGGGCGTGTCTCGACAGAGAAAATTTTCTGGTTCTGTGGTCTCGACAGCTCAAATACTTCGAGGCCAACAGCGAGGTGCTGTGGTCTCCACTGTTTTAAAATCACAATAAAAATATTTTTTATTCGTTTAGGCTTTATAAATAAAATAACGAATCTTCACAATGCTTCGTAAAGCTGTTATCTGTCAATACAAACTACTAATTTTTACTAATATACGTATGATATTTTTATGTTGGTAAAAATGAGTACTGAACCATAATCGTTTACATATTTAGTGACATGCCAATATTAGATCATAGAAAAGGAGGGACTTTTACTTCGTTCAGTTGAAACTCGTCCTGAGAAGATGGGACGAGCTTCGACTCACCCTCTCGGCCTGGAAATGACTTGACTGCATTGCAAACTAACAGGGCAACTATGTAACGGAAGTTAAAGGAACAATCAAACTGTCCCGTTCGCCGCGAGTTCACGATAATTGGTTCCGCGTACACTTGGGACCGGAATAATAGGACACTTGATACGATCATGCGGTGCATTGTATTCTGTTTGTATGGAATTACATTTCTTACTAAAGCTTCCTAGGTACACACTGAACGAGCCCTGAAATACACTGATCTGATCACCAAGTAACTTATGATCACACCATGATCAAAGATTTGGAAAAACTTGTTATTTAATGGGTGAACCTGCCATTTGATCTCCGTTACCCTTAACAGTTAAATTAAACCAATTGGATCATGGCTACACTGACTTTGCAGCACCACATTTTATTTTAACTGTGCAGGTTGCGTCACGATATATTCCGTCACCGCTAAGCAAGTCGTATTTACGCACGTAGAAAATCCCTAGGTTGAGTTTGAAATATTGGTCTCCTGCCCGTGAAGCGATGCTTGGAACTGCATAGCTACTGCAGCTCTTTGATTAGAATCGGCAAAGGTATCTCGACCATCTATCTTTCATTGATATTTGTCGTCAAAATAATCAATACTGGTTGAGTCTTTGATATGGTACATGGCAAATTGTAGCGACAAACTTTGTATATTCCTCGTATTGGAATAGGTTGGTTGGTTTTGGAAATTTTAATAGTCTAACTGGCCGGCTTTGCCGCCACTGGTGGATTCAGTCGCCATAAGATATCTGACTGTGTTGCGTCAATATTCATGTGAGAGCCAGTTTGCTTGAAGTAAAAGACTCTTAGAACAGAGGAGCCTACAGTTTGCCGCTGGTTAAGTGTCCCTCAGTCAAAGTGGCAATGCCAACTGAATTAGAACATAAGAATCTCTCTCTATTCTCTCTTTGTCAAAATAACCTTATATTTCGAATATATTCCTACAAAAATAAGAGAAAAAATCCCATTTGTGTAGTAAAATGAAGAAATACTCTCGCCCAACTAAACCGCGTTTCAATCAAAATCGAAAAACTTCCTAAATACTCCGCGTTTTTCCATTCCCTCATAATTTCGTCAAACGAACTTTTCTTTGGAACGGCGGAATCCATTACCACATAAATGTTTAATAGTATTCCATTAATCATTTGAGTTGCAAAGTTTACTACTAACAGGAAAAAGAAAAGTCGAAGAAAACCAAGAACTCGCTATAGAGGAGATAATTCTTGTCACTGCCAATCTTAATAATGGAAAACCCCGCCTTTTCACTGGCACGTTGTTAATTCAAACGAGTGCTGTATCTATGCCTCGATAAATTGAAAATTAAAATCTTTTTCACACGGAGCTTATGAAACATGAAAACTGTACTATTCATTTTTTAAATTAATTTAGCAGGGCTAACGGATAGAACAAGGATGTTTGGATGTTTGTAACTCAATCAAATTTGGCACACGTATAGTTTATAACCCGGATAAGGATATAGGCTATAAAATTCCTACGGGAAACATCTCATTCTTGCGGGAATAACAAGTTTGAAACTACTAAAGCGATTTGAATAATTCTTTCACTGTTGAAAAGCTACACTATCCCCGGTGAACATAGAGTACTTTTGATCCCGGAAATGTGGGGGAAGGGGGTATTTAAAAAAAGAGATTACGCGCGGGTGAAACCGTGGGCGGAAGGCTAGTAGTGTGTTTGAGAATCACATTAATATATTATGTCTGTTTGTATCGGTCTGTATATATAATAAATTTTATCCATTGTCTGGCACCCATGGCACAAGATAATTATGCTTAGTTTGATGCAAGATTGCGCTGCGTGAATAATGTTCCAAATTACAAAATCTATCGATAGTGTAACATCACTACACCGGTTCGAAGAAGTTAAATCGCGGTAAACCCTCTCAGAACTAAATAGAAACTGGAGCTAAGTCGTTCCGTTATTAACCGACTCGTCTAAATTCAGTTTATTTGCTTGAGACTGGGTGCGGTGATATAATAGACTGTGCTTGTATGTTGCAATGCACCTTTTTTGACAGTTTTAAAGCTTCGTCTTCTTATTTCGTGTTAATTAATCGTCACCATAGCAAAATATTTGCTTGTTCGATTTATATCAAAATCTAAATTTTTGTGTCTGGATAAGCTATTATGATTTCAGTCATTAATGTTTCTTTTTTACGAAAAATAAAGTAGATAAGATTATTTCATATTTGCATAAAACTTTCTTGAGGACATTAAAATCCCAATATCTGGATATAATTCGAACCCGCGACCTCTGACAAAAAGGGCAGATGAACTATCGGCCCGATCTAAAGAACCAATTAAAAGAACCGGTATGGGTCAATTTCAAGTTCGTTTGGTATTTTGTTCTAAACAAACAGAAGAGCTATCCAATAACGTTAGTTACTGTACTATGTTTCACGAGTTGCCCAGTCCAGTTGAGTTCACTCAGAGCTATTAGTGGGCAATACCTCCGGTGCGTCGAAAGGCAAGTTACACCTTGTTCGCCTGTATAGGGATGTGACTAAGGGACAGATTTCGATACTATTATTTTATATGGACGCTAGTATCGCATGGCAGCCGATTGGTTTCAAATGCAAATCCATATGCGTAAGATTAATGCCAATCACAGCGCGCACCTCAAAGGACAATTGAAAAGAGCCCAAAAAAAAAACGTTTGTGCAGGTTTGGGACATAGACTACGAAGTAGATCCAATAAACACCTTTAACTTTTATTATGGAGTCGACAAAGTTGGTCCTAGTGAAAAAATTAATGTTTATAATGTTAATTATGTTTATATAAAAATAATAAATTATTATATGGATGATAACTTTTCCCCCTGGGATCGATTATGGTGTCATCATAATAAAAGTTGATGGTGTGTGTATGGTCTTTCACGTAGAATCTCATCTCTGCACATTTTTTGGGCCCAAGAACAATGGCAAGTTTTTCATTCTCGTTTTTTCCATTGGTGTATTTACTACTCGTTTGGTGATGGCGGTTCAGTATACTTTCAAGCCTTAACCAATGAACTTATTTTAAATAAATAATATATTTAACGACATAAACTAGACTTTAAAAAGGACGTAGGCTATTTATTATTGCGGATAAATACTTAGTTCCAATAGAAAACAGAAATTTAAGTGTTTGACTGGCCCGATGGCTCATTTGGTAGTGACCCTGCCCTATGCGCCACAGGGGTTATGCGTGGGTTCGAATCCACCCAGGACAAACACTTATGTGATGAACATTTGTGTTTGTTCGGAGCAACGGTTAACGGTTTGAGGTGATTTTTTTGGTATGCGAATACTTTTGGAGTTTTTTAAATGGAATTGGTTATCCCCGAAAAAGATCGCAATTATGTGGAATAATATCTTAAACTTCACGGAAGGCTAATGTTTAATAAAATTATTTCTAGTAGGTGTATCGAAAATGTGTTCACCACACATCCCTATGCCCCAGTATATCGGTATAAAGGAGACCGAAACGATTACATACAATCTTGGGCCTGAATGTAATAACATGTAAACGGTGTGAATAAATAGATTGAAACTCATTGGTCCTTTACTGAAAATTCTGTTAGTTTAGACAATCTGAAAGCTGAGATAATCGAGGTTTAAGTGGTAAAAGTGAGGTGGTTAAAAAAGTGGTAAAATACCTGTCCAGAGTGAAAGAAAGGGTCGTTTAAGTTAGGCAGGATCAGAAAACACAAAAACAAAGCAATGGTTGTTAAAAATTAATATAAATCGGAAATAAACACTCAAAACGCAACAAAAAACACAAAATCACAGACCAAGTAGTACTGTCACTGTCAAATTACTATTTGATTTCAAGTCAACGTCATGCGTGAGTCCAGTCACAGATTATCATAAACTATAATCGATTTTAATCGATAGCCATTTTTATTTTATTTTTTGATGTTTTTTTTAGGTAAATATGTCTATTTTTGTACAACACAATGCATTTTATTTCTTTTTTGAGTTATTTATCTAGTTTATTGTTTTCTTTTTTAATTGTGTTAACTAATAATTCTACATAATCGATTAATCGACAATCTAATATGTATTTTTATCTTTTTTATATATCTTCGCTTCCAGATTGAGAATCACGCTGATTTTTGATATTTCAGCATAAATAAATATGACCATTTTTTAGACCATACCTCAAGTTATTACATTTTGGCCCACGATTTTCCATCTCCTTTGTTTACAAGTATTAACTACACGCAAAGTTATGCCCTGAGTTAGTTCCTGACGAGTTACCTCAAGTGAATAGAGGAATGGGCTTAGAAAGTGTAGGCGTTTATGAATACAGATGTGTTTGCCATGTAATTGGAATTAACACGTTTGGCTTAGAGCTCGAGGTGAATGGAGTTTAAAGGGAAAGAGAGGTCTTTAAATTGTGGTTGTGTTGTTTAATTTTCGTTAATAGTAAAGTGACAAATTATTAATTTGCTCGTGATAGAAAGGCCCCTTTAATTGAAATTGTGGCAATGTTTTTTTTTCTTATAACTTTTTCTAAATTTTTGTAGTATGTACATACTTCAGTTGGTAGATTGGTTCTTCAGACGTTCAGAACAATACGTACGTCATTCCTACTAATATTATAATGGGGAAGTATCTATGTTTGTCTGTTTATCGGTATGTTATGGTACGGCCCTTAGGTTCATTTTCACAATTGTAAGATAATTTTCTGATAACTTATCAGTCGGATATTTGAGATGTTGACTCTTCTGCCAGCTTTTAAATACATAGTAATTTATGGCTGCCAATTTTATCAGGAATTTCCCAAACATATCCGGTGGTGAAACTTACCTCAAGTACAGTACGTTAAAAGTCAAGTGAACTACGGAACCCCTGAACTAGTACAGTCCTAATAAAACGGCCATGATCTAATAGAATTCAAGTATGCGTGAGCCTTTTCACTTGAGAGTTGAATAGCGCTGTATAAATTCTACTAGAACGGTTGAAGTATTCAATTATTCTTTGAAAACTTCAGTTATAGGTATTGTAAGTTGAAATTCTGTGGAAGTTACGTGAAATCTAAGTTGCGAGTGATATTGATTTTGGAATAATACACAGTAATTTGATTAATATACCATGTTTGTTAATACTTTTTTTAATGTCAGAGGCGGCAAACGAGCCAGCGGGTCGCCTGATGGTAAGCAATCACCGCCGCCCATGGACATCTGTAACACCAGAGGGATCGCTGATGCGTTGCCGGCTTATGGGGGTATGGGGTTGAGGGCCTCTGGCACTCTCAAAAACAAATCGAAATACATTAGTCATTATTATTTCCCACTGGTGTTATGTGAGAGGGTGTTTTTATACAAAGAAAAGTGCTTAAATATCGTAGTGAGCTTGACTAGTTAAATGCCACAAGGTTGGATCCAGCATGTCCCAATCGGGTGGAAAGGGGAAACTGGGGGAGTTTAGTGGGTAGTGGGACGAACGTCTTTAGTCCCGACCCCACACATGGCGACATACGTCACCTTTTCACGTGTGACTAGTAATGGCATTTAGTTATTCTTCGTTTGGTGACTAAAAGCACCGGAGGTCCGATCCTTTCTTCCCCTTTGTTTTCCCCATCCCGATTCTCTAGCCCTTCCCCTTACCTTTCAACCCATATTATTTTCTCAAAGGCGGGCAAAGCATCTGAGATCCTAGTCACAATATTATGGTTGGGGTGATGACTGATGACTTACCATATTATGTCAGTGTCACAGTCGATCGACCTTCCTCTATCACAAAAAATCTCTCCAATGAAATGCAACGAAACCTTGTGAATCTCAGACACTTTCCAGAAGAGATTTTAATTCCAAACCCAAATGAATTCACGTAGAGTAGTTTTGTGAACAAATACTTCTTCCAGACTATTGTCTGGAACTGGCTAATTTGAATTCAGGGGGAGGTGCTGTTGCCACTTATGAGTTTAATCGTCTTCGAGACTTCGAGTGGGGTGCGAAGGAATAACAATGAGGTGTACTTTCGCTGACTGGAATGCAATTTTGCATTCAATGTTTTATCTAGAATTGTTGTAACTTTTTGAAAAGTGGATAAGCCGCTCAAGTCTGGATATCATGGGCTCGATTTCTTTCTTGGCTCTGGTTGATGGTAGGCTTCGATCATATACTGCGTGTTTTTTTAGTCGTTGTTTTCCCGCAGCAGAACGCTTCACCTTCAGTAGTAGGTACTATCGATTTTTGCAAGTTTTTTTATTAATTTCTTTTTTGAAAATTTTTTTCTTACCTTTTTAATTTTTTTTTTGAATTTGATGGGAAAATGGAAACCAAATGTTAGTAAATAGAAAAATATTTTTTTTTTTGATAAACGCGAAGGGCAATGACCCCTGCCGGTGACCGTCCGCGACGCAGCTAGTACTATTGGTTCGAGTTTCGTCTATAATAAACGTAAAACTTTTGATTTAACTAAAAAAAAAACTTTATTAATCTATTTTACTACTAAGATAGAATCATTTTACTGCGGGAAAACAACGACTAAAATTCCACGCTGTATACATCGAAGGTTGTTGGACTTTTTCAGATCCCGACTGATACCATACATAGATGCTTTTTTTTCTTTTTTAGAAGAGAACGCATTTTCCTCTCATTTGCTGCAGTCAACCGACATGTGTGGCCGTGTGTGGGGCTCGAAACCAAACATGTTCGTCCCATTACCCACTAAACTCCCTCCCAGTTTCCCCTTTGCAAACCAATTGGGACGAGCTGGCTCCAGCCTTGAGGCTATTAACCAGTCCGCAAAGAGGAAATCTGCTGCACTTACATATCTGAGTCATATGGGAATTTTGCATTTTTGCAAGAAATTGAAGTCCCCAATGTCCAAGAAAATAATAATGACATTATTCACATAGCGTCATCTAGCCCCAAATAAGCTCGTGCTATGGGTGCCAGACAACGGATAAACATAGCTTAAATATTTATTAATAGTATACATTCTCGATATTACCGATGTTTCAAGTAACACTTGAAAGGGAACTGAAACAATTACGTCCCATTCTTATGAAACCGATGCTTTCATCAAAGGGCGCACGTTGTCACAAAAGGCTTCGGGTACCTTTGTGTTTAATGATTCGACAGAGAAATGAAGTAAATGTATAAAGTAAGCTTATTTTAAAATTGTCATCACTAGACTTGAATGAGAACAGAGCTTTATTTCATCAAAAACAGTTTTTAAACCAGAAGTGTTTTATTAATATTATACTACTGACAAACAGCAATATTCCGGTGGTCGAGTCACTCGTTAAAATTTTGATTCATTAATAAGCTATATTATTTATCTTAAATCTTATTTCATTTCGTCACTGTAGATCTTTTAAAAGTGCAAGAATTTCCTCCAAACTAGGTCGACAGTGTAGAAGGGGGTAGTCGCGACTACCCCTGTAGGAGTATGTTGAGCGGAACATTAACATAAAATAATATTCTTTGTTTCACACAAAAACAAAAAAAGAACAAAAAAAAATACAATAAAAAGAACAAAATGCACAATATTGGCGTTCTTATCGCTAGAAGCGATCTCTACCAGACAACACCCAAGTAAAGGACTACCGAAAGAATGGGTATAGCAATGCAATTGTTAATAACAATGACAATGTTTGCCAGCAGGATATAATAACTTTGTTTGTGCGATGCAGGATCCCACAATCAATCAGAATCGTAATTCAACGCGTTATGTCTGCTCCTATTACCGGAAAACCGGCAAAGGTGGTATGTATCTAGGCAACCACCAACAATAAGCGCTTGTTCACGTTGAACGCGCGGGCGCGGTGGCGGGCGCGGTTGCGAAATATCAAACATGGCGTAGTATGGAAGTGTTCACGTATAAACCGACAAACTTATCTGTTCCGGTGGCGGCGTCGCTATTGTCGATTTAGAACTGTCATTAAATATAGTTTTTGCATTGCATTTCACGTAGTACCAATTTTGGCCACCGGAACAGATAAGATAAGTTTGTCGGTCTGTACAAACGCGCGCGCGGGCATGTAGCGAGCACCGCGCCCGCGCCCGCCACCGCGCCAAGCGTTCACCGTGAACAAGCACTAAGGCTGGATCCAGAACCGGTATTTATCTATACTAAGATTATAAAGAGGAAAGATTTGATTGTTTGTTTGTTTGTATTGAATATGCTCCGAAACTACTGAACCGATTTAAATAATTCTTTTACTGTTGGTAAGCTACACTATCCCCGGTGAACATAGGGTACTTTTGATCCCGAAAATGTGGGGGCAGGGGGGATATTTGAAAAAAAAATTACACGCTGGTTAACCGCGGGCGAAAGGCTGGTATTTTTTTTATTGCAATGTGTAACACGACGAGCAGATCGTACGCCTGATGGTAAGCGCCACGTCTGCCCTTAGACAGTTCGGTGCCAAACAGTAACTAAGCAGTTACTGTTTGACACAGCCCTGCGTCCGCTACACCGAGACGACAGTTGTTAGGTCTCTTATACCCAGAATTTCACTAGCTTCAGTGCCCTTTCCACGAAACACAGAAGTGCTTGACCAACTTCTATTTCACGGGAAAATATCTGGCACTGCGTAGTAGTGTAATAAACATACTTTCATTACTTTTACTTGAAAGGTATGACGTAGGTACTCGTATTTTCCGTACGCGGGTCTGAGGCATCATTATGTCAGGGCTTGGTCGGCTCTTGGGTTTCCTACGGGATGTTTATGTACGATGAATGTGTACTTGAAAAGGTCAAATGTTCTGGAATTCATATTTTAATAAGATATAGAATGTACGTGAATAATAAAGATGGATAAACATGATGTATACGATAAAGGATTTGATGAAACAGTAGAGAAATTGGCTCTTTAACTCGAGGTCGCGGGTCCCTGCTAGGAAAAAAAAACGTTTTTTTTTTTTTTGCATCGGTTGGAGTGTTTTAGAAATATATATATATAAAAACGTTTGTCCCATGTTTGTTCATGTGGCTTGGTACATGGTGCCAACAAACTGAGCAAAACTTGTTAAGCTTTGATTAGTTCATGGGCCCTTAGGGTCTTGGCTTCAATTCCCAGGCCGAGCAAAATTTGCGCCGGCTTTTTCAAACACAGCTCCATTTTATGATCTAGGAATTTGTGCATTTGGCAAGCGTTATGATTAAGCCAGTGCGTTTAATCGATGGCTTAATGTTAATGATGGAGATCTTTGCTCCTGCAGTTGGATATTAAAACGGGTTAGGGGGCAACTCGTCCCAGTCCGAAACTGGGCCCGGGGACCAGTTGCACCCTTTCTAATTTGATAGTGGTCAACTGGTCCCATCTTGATTCTGGTGTTGGGACGAGTTGACCCCTGAATTTTCTTTAGGGGTTTTTTTCGTCCCAACGTCATGTTGGCTCCGGGCCCAGTTTCGGACTGGGACGAGTTGCCCCCTAACCCATTAAAACTTACTAATACTTCTTCTCGTATAATTAAAAACCTATTCTTCTTTCCAGCCATGCCGAGGAAACGTCTCCCTACTAGAAGAAGACATTTGGCGAGAGCAGCAATGCAGTGCACACGACAACACCCCCTATGGGGGGGAACTCTTCCACTGGACTGCTCATAGGGACGACGCCGAGCCTTGCGCCTTGACGTGCAGAGGAACCCCTCAACATTCAGGACAGAGCCCTGAACCGGTGAGTAGGATGACATCTCCTCCTCTCTCCTTCTGTCAGATATCGGGGTACTCGGAAATTAAATTAATATCGGGGTACTCGGAGGTTAAAAGCCAAAAGGCTGGAACCAGCTTGTCCCAATCGGGTGGAAAGGAGAAACCGGGGGAGTTTTGTTAGTTTAGCTTTAGTCCCGAGTCTACACGGCCGCAGGTCTTGCTAGCCTGCTGGTATGGTGCCTAAAAGTATTCTCCTCCGAAAAAAAAGAGTACGCTTGCACCGTGATTCAAGACTTGGCAAGTCCAGTTTTGTTGGAGCCACTGCAACACTATCTGACCTTAGTAACCCTTAACAGGGACCTAGTTTAATTTTATCATGGCTTCATATCCATTCGGCTATGCACGTTTCTTCATGATACTTTCTGCCATCTTCGAGCTGGTAAATACACACATAGAAAAGTTTATAGGCCAAGGTTTAAACCATCAGCCATAGGCATGTAAAGCGACGTTTGAAACAACTCGGCTTTTTTTTATGGTATAACGGGCAGACGAGCATGCGGCACACCTGATGGAAAGTGACAACCGCCGCCCATAGACATCTGCAAATCGGCTTAATCTTAAACGCCATATTCAGAGGCTAGCAAGACCTGTCGCTGTGTGTGAGACCCTTGACTAAAGACTCTTGCAACTACCCTGATTTCCTCTTTAAACCAGAAAGGGATAACCCAATGGCCGCTTGTGGCGATTGATCGGCCTATCATTCGGTATAATAACTTACCCTGAATTTCTGTGCTCTCTTACAGACGGTGTCTCTCGATGAAGAAGACCGTGTGGTGGTGGCTGTGCTTGCAGCCAGGGTGTCTGATGGCACTCGTTGCAGACCAGGAAGCCTGGACATGTGCATTGATGGACGGTGTCAGGTGAGTGCATTTCTGATAACTGACAAACCTTTAGAGATCTACGAGTGTTTGTATACTTTCGAGATCTAGAAAATCTAGGAGTTTATGACTGTTCTGTTGCGGGAAGTTTTGAAGGAATAAATATTTTCGGGTCATTTTCACAACGGTCAGTTAAGTTCCTGATAAATTCTTAGTCAGATGTCTAAAATGCTATGTCTTTTATTAGTTTTTAAAATACAGACAGCTTCATCAATGTCTAATCCATAAGATTGTAGTAAAATGTCCTCTTATAATAAATTTAACTGATTGCTAGCCTCAACCTCAACCATGCACGGGTGAAAAAAAGTAGGTATAAACTTTGCCCTGATTAAAAACACAACAGAAAAAGCAATTGCGATTTTTGTACTGCAGCTCTCTATAAAATACTTTAGTTAATCTAACACATCATGGTATATTTTTAATGTCTTAACACAACACAAACGTTCATTACGTAAATATTCACTCCACTAAGAGATGCATAGTAGTAGTCACTACCAAATTCGCTAACAATACAAAATAGTCAATTTGATTTAAACCTAAAACACAATATCACAATGTCTAGTCTTAAAACATCTTATATTAATGAAAATTCAAGTTTTTATAGCCAGTCCGTTTTACAGCCACGTAACAAAGACCGAGTTGGCTCTAAATGACTCCATTATTTCCAGATTAATTCCAGGTCGGCTGGAATAGACTGGATTCTAGAAGTTATAGTGCTTGCAAACTAATTGTTGTAGGACAGAAAGTAAGATTGTGTTTAAGATCGACCGTACATTTTGGTTTTAGCCACATGAAAACTCGTATTCGTGAAAAGGGCTATATGTATTAACTACATTTTTCTTTAAAATTATATTAAAAGGCTTTAGTTAATATAATTAAAGAGTGAGTCTACTTGGCTAGCATGAAACTTCTCAACAATATTAAAAAATAAAAGACCTTTTTAAAAAAGACTCCACTAAAACTATAGTTTTTGTTTGTACATACTTTTATTTCTTTTTTACAGTGGAGCCGAGCATTAATCCAATCTATGTCTGCACTAAATTTTATCAAAATCGAATCAGTTGGTTTAGGCGTAAAAGACAGACATACAGATACAGTCAAAGTTACTTGCGCATTAATATTATAGGTATCGATTTACTTTAATGGCGGCGTAAAAACTGAAGCAGAAAGGCATATTTTCTATTAACTAAATATGTATTATGTTAACGTGATAGATTTCCTTAGAATATCCTAATAAGGTATTATAATTAATATTAACATTGTTCTCTCAATACTCGTAACCACCAAGTAAATAATTATAGCCTGTTTTCGTTACAATACACGATATTTTACGCATGTTTGTACATGGGTATGGAAACAGGTGGAGGTAAATAGACGGCCAAGTTATATAAAATATATTTTTTGACTAAAGTCATTGGACTTAATATACGCCGAGGTATATTTTTGTTAATTCAATAATGTACTAATCACAAGTACATAATTGAACCACACATAAATAAAAAATATTTCGATTTCAAAAATACAGTAAATATTTATTACTCTCTCTTTCTCTTTATATAAAGAGTCATTACTTACAAGTAGTTAAGTTAAATAGCTCTATTTAAAAATATCTAGAGATACATTATATCAAATCTTCGGAAAAATAACATAGCTAACCGATGAATTCACATAATTTGGCCTTTAAAGGTCCTTTTTTGTTTTGAATCCAAAACTAATCAGAAGTGATATTTTGACCATTTAAGACATTTTTTACTGTTGTACCGTTAATATGAATAGAAAGACGACAGTTAAGTCTTACGACAGAGCAGTAGTATCTACTCGTCTACTAAAGATTAGGCCCCTATAGAGTAGCGGCTATTTGAGTGCATTACATACCACTGACTAAATGCAATTAGGCAATATATTACATTGGATTTTGTGTGGTAGAGCCATATTGCAGAAAGTTCATAACTGCTTTTTGGGTTGTTTTTGAAAAAAAAAGGGTTTGAAAAAAAAATATAACGCAATTAATTCGCGGTCTTTTTTTTTTTTTTTTTTTTTATTTATTTATAGGTACACATACAGATTATTATCGAAACAAAAAATAAAACATACATGATACAAAAAAAAAGACTAGACAATAAACCAAAAAAGTGTACACAACATGATTACAATAAACAATAAATACAAAAAAATTACATTACTTTAAATTCTAACAGAAATAATAGTTTACATAAAAATGAGTTGAAGTTATTCTAAGAGACTAAAGAGGAGAGGAATGCTGGGCCATCAAAAATTTCGTCACCATATTTTTGTAAGTTTTGAAATTAGAATTAAAAATATCAATTTCAATTTCTTTGCTACTTCTCGCCAAATCATTATAACTGCGGCACATTCTAACCAGTGGGCTATAATACGAGGTGTTGTTCTTGTAAACTTGCAATGCGAAAGTATTAGGATGTCGGGATTTGTATCTGGTGTTTATATTTAACGATGCAAGCAGATCAGGTGTATCAATAGTTGCATGGAGGATCCTATGCAGGCAGAGAAGATCATACCTTTTGCGACGGGTTTCCAAAGAAAGTACCCCAAACTTAGACAATCTTGAGTTATAATCCCTGAGAGATCGACCGACGTTACACTTGTAGGACAAATGCCTTAAACACCGCTTCTGAATCCATTCCAGAGTGTTAACATGAACCTTATAGTAAGGAGACCATACAGGACAGCAATACTCCATAATGCTTCTCACAAGGCTAAAGAAAAGACACAATGTACTTTGCGGTTTCTTAAATTCTTTTGTTGTCCTTAAAATAAAACCCAGAAGCTGGCGTCCCTTTTTTGCAATATGGTCATAATGTGGACGGAAAGACAGTTGTTCGTCAAATACAACACCCAGGTCTCTAATGGACTCCACTCTGGATAACACTTTGTCATTGAGGCGATAGGACTGGATGATCCTACTTTTTCTTCTGGTAAAAGTGATGACGCAACATTTATCTACATTAAGATTCATGTCATTAGATCGGCACCATTGCGAAACCACCTCCAGGTCATTCTGAATGGCTGTCGTCTGACTTAAGTCTTTAATATTTGAAAATATCTTAAGGTCGTCAGCGTAGAGAAGGGCGGGACATGATAAGCGGTAAGTCAAGTCATTTATAAAAACCACAAACAATAGTGGACCAAGATGTGACCCCTGTGGAACACCCGATGACACAATTACGGGTAAGGAGGAATAACCCTTCACTGTGACAAGTTGCGACCGTTTGTCAAGATACGACTCTATCCATCTAAGTAAACATCCGTGTATTCCATAATGTGCCAACTTAAGACACAGCAAGGAATGATTAACTTTGTCAAAAGCCTTGCTGAAGTCCAAGTACACGGCATCCACCTGACCCCCAGAAGCAAAAGCCTTACACAAATAGTTCTTATACATCAGCAAGTTGGAAAGCGTAGATTTTTTCTTAACAAAACCGTGTTGGTTATCCGATATAAACTTCATGAAGTGATTGTAAAGATGTGGATATACGAGTGATTCGAACAATTTGGCTAAGCACGATAGCAAGCTGATTGGACGGTAATTCTCACACAGGCTTCTGTCACCGGTTTTAAATACAGGAACTATATGAGCATCCTTCCAACGTGTGGGAAATGTGCCAGTAGCTATAGATTTATTATATATGATAGCTAATGGCTTAGAAAGTTCTTCTGCGCAAAGTTTAATAAATTTAGGCGGTATTCCATCCGGACCAGATCCTTTAGACACATTAAGCTTCTTTATCTTAAGACTAATTTCGCGTTCACTAATCTCAAATGGTTGCAAAGGGAAGTTAATAACGTGGGGCAAATGTGTTAGTTCCTCTGTCCTATTAGGTACTGTGTATACAGAGCTGAAATATTCAGAGAACAGTTCGCAAATTTCCTGACCATCATGGGAAGTCCTGCTGTTGTAAGTAATTGTGGCAGGTATAGAACATCTGCCTTTCTTATCGTTTACGTATCTCCAGAAAGATTTTGGATCTTCGGCTAAAGTATCCTCGATAGATGATAGGTAGATGCTGTAACATTTCGCTATAAGTGATTTAGATCTGCTACGTAAGAGTGCAAAGGTGTCGTAATCACGAGGATTCTTGTACATTTTGTAACGTTTATGCATCCTGTTTTTTTCCTTAATACAGCGAATAAGAGCAGGACTATACCAAGTTGGATATTTACTGGATTTGTGTCTAGTAACCGGTGTGTGACTAGATATGATGTCGTTAATCTTGTCATAGAAAATGTCAACACAAGCGTTGACATCAGACATAGATAGGACCCCTTCCCAGTCAACGCTGCTTAACTCAGATCGCACCTGTATGTAATTGCATTTACTGAAGTTGTATCGCTTCCTAGGGTTGGGCATCATGGGTTTTAGTGGTACATTCGTGATATTCAATTCATAAGCAAGGTGGTGGCCATCCAAACGACAAAGTGGTTCAGCCACTTTAACCGCCACAGAGGGAGCAGGCAACGTAGAGAACACCAAATCAAGGAAACGATTATTGCTATTTGGGAAAGTATTGAGCTGTATAAGATCACATGTATGCATAGTTTCCATTAATAAAGTTGATTTATGGTCCCGTGGGTTTGATGGAATAAGATGAGTTGATGTAACACTCTGTTCCCAAGTCATGTTAGCGGAATTAAAATCCCCCATAACAATAAAATTGTCCCCAAGTGCTGCGCTTAAAATAACATTTTGACTGTTGGTATGAAACGCTATAATATCATCGATTGGCAAGTCAGGCGGTAAGTAGCAAAGACAAATGTGTAACGCGGATTCACCAGGTTTACAGGGAAGAACTGTGAGCCAAACATCCTCGACCCTACTTTCCCAGGCGTCCTGACGGACAACATTGATGCATTTTTTTGTAGCAATCAGAACGCCTCCTCCAGTTTGTTTTACAGAGCAGGCGTTCTCGCGATCTCTTCTAAAGATATTATATCTACTGTCCAAGGATTCTCCATCATAAACGCTACGGTCAAAGTTGGTTTCCGTGAGACAGATTATATCATAATCATTATTTAGACTGTTTATAAAAATTTCGTTAATTTTAGACTTAGCTCTTCCAACATTTTGATATAAAACACTATACATAAAAAAATCGATGAAAGTACCAAATATAATAACTTATAAAATAGGAATAAGATTAGTTACGTAACTTAGATAGAGAATCAAAATCACGTACAAGAACAGCACCGGATGAATCACTTTTTCTTGCATAGATCTGCCCATATTTCACCCAGACATATTTATAAGCATGTTCTTTGGCCGCTCTTCTCGTCGCCGCATGTAAACTTTGGGGATAGATACCTAGCTTCTATCTTCCGTTTTCTTAAAGATAGAACTTGGCCTTGAGCACTACCGTGTCCCGTACATGCCGTGTTAACGCGCAACATTCCGCACCGCCCGAGTTACGGCTCGAGCCGACACGACTAATGATGTGCCGAGTCGTATATTGGTATTCGAATATATAAATATAAAACATTTTATTTATTATTATTATAGAGAAAACTATCTTACTAATATTATAAAGGCGAAAGTTTGTGAGTGTGTTTGTTACTCTTTCACACAAAAACTACTGGATGGATTTTAATGAAACTTTACAATATTATAGCTCATACATCAGAATAACACATAGGCTACATTTTATAAAGATTTTGTGTGAATTGTCTAAAATATGACGATTTTAATAGTTAAAGGTCGTAAATAAACACATTTTTTTGCGCTTACATTGCAAACGCTGGCTGAACCCTTCGAGATAGATCAAAATAATGTACTACAATATTGTACACCTTAAAAAAGTTTACAAAAAAGTCCGCGATGTTATATGTCTATCTCTTAGGGATAACCCACAATAACCATTTTTTATCCTTTACTAACGAGAAAATAATGGCTTATTTACGAAAAAGCGATTTTAAGCAATATAGTTTTAATCCTTATCTAAATAAGTACCTTAAATAAATTGTGCATGTAATATAGATCAAAATGGCCCTTTACAGCATGTAATTTAAATGAATATTTTCGAAGATATTGCAGATTTAAAATGCATGGGCATAGCGGGTGTCCTTCAAGCAATCCTCACCGTTGAAATCTCAATGAAAACTTTTGACAACGCTAAAAAATATTCGTGAAATAGTCGTAAATAGTCGCAAAGTAAAAAAAAATAGTCGCATTATAGTTTCGGCGTTATCGCTATAGGTTGGTGAGGATTATGGCTTGAACGTCAAGCTGTAATCCTCACCTCTGGTGCAAGCAAACGGTTGAGTCTATCGAATTGGTTTAAGTTCCAAAAAATAGTCGTGAAGTAGTCGGAACGGCAGGCATGCCAAATCTTAGAAATAGTCGTTGAGAGATTTCAGAGATATAAAGGTGCGCTGGTGAGGATTCTGGCTTGAACATTTGAAAACTTCATCCGAAACGCCTACGATTTTCGGTTTCAAGTTTGTGCCAAAAAATAGTCGTAAAATAGTCGTATCTAGCAAAAATATATTTGAGCTGATTTAATTTGAAAATAAAAAGTTTTTATTTTCCCTACATTTCTATGGAGGTACAGTCGTGTACAAAATGTTTTACTTCATTTGATATTATTGTGAAATATTTCGCTCCGGATTTAGATGAAATTTGGCACACGTATAGTTTATAATCCGGATTAGGGCATAGGCTTTAAAATTCTTACGGGAAACGTCTCATTCCCGCGGGAATAACGAAAAAAAGTTCCCTTGGGATCGCGATAACGATTTGGAATACCTATTTCTTCCAAATCCGTTATCGCGATCCCAAGATCAAACCTTGAAAGTCACAGGGATGTACTTGGGCACCCCATGCTTCTCTCCTATACAACTTTACGTAGGTTGCTCACGAGAGTTCCAAGTGCCCAGAATTTGTATGTACTATGTAGCCGAAAGTAACAGGTCGTATTACATCGTTCACAAAAGCATTTTGTTATTGGAATGGCAAGTTGCTAAGTACATCAGATTATTTAGAGGGCTGACATTTTACTCCCGCCAAAAGAGCATGATTTCAGTAAGATAGATATTAGAACTTAATTCTGTAGTCCACGCGGGCGAAGCCGCGGGCAAAAGCTAGTTTATCATAATGTTGAGATTTGTGTCGGTAAGCATCGCGTACAAAATTTAATTACTCGTAATAATTAGGAGGATAACGTCAAACGAATGTTGTTAACGGTAACAATGTGAATCAGAAACGTTTCTTTCTATAATAATATAAGCTAAATAAAAAAGCTTTGTATTTTTGGATGTTTGTAACAAAAAAATATTTAGAAACTACAAAAACGGTATTCATTAAATTAATATTCAAATTAGTATTTGAATCCTTCAGTCAATCATACTACTTTTTGAATCAAACTTTTAGTTAGATTTTCCTATTGTTTCATCAAAAATCATTTAAGTATACAGAAGTTCCATATTTAAGTCAATTAAGTTCCACATTTCAAGTTAACAATTAGTAAAGTTAGAAGGTTGCACGGTTACTATTAAGTAAACGAATACCGCGCAAGAACTCGAGTTTTGTGAATCCGAATACAGTATTGTATATACTCGAGTACTCGAATGAGTGCATTCGAGTCAGTTCTCGAGGCAGTGTGACTCGACACATCTCTAGACACGGCGTACGTTTATTCCAGACATTTTCCTCCCTATGTTTATTCCCGCTTCCCGCCTCACAGGAATTTCTTATAAATAGAAAAATATGACGGTAAAAATAGCATTCTTTGATGTGACGATTTTATTCGTTACTGTTTCAGTGTAGGCTGGATTAATTTTCTCTTATCTTGTTATTTTGTAACTTATTTTACACGGAATGTGTGGTAATACCATTTTTTGTTCTGTGGGTAATACATTCTTTTATGGATAATAATTTGTCTTTTTTATAAATAAATAAATATGGGTTAGTCCGCTGCCAACACCTTCACAATGGTTCCTCAACTCTGGAGATTTTACGCACTGATAAAATAAAATAAAAATAAAAATAAAATAATTTATTCTGCAAATAGATTTTTAAAAAATACTTTTACACGTCAATCTTTTTTTTTTCCTACCAGCACTTTGACATCAATGGCCTGTTGAGGAAAGAAGTGCCGCAAGAAACTCAACAGTGTTGCCTGTTGAGTTTCTTGCGGCACTTCTTTCCTGTGCTTGCTGTGATATATAGAAACATAGTAGGTACAAGAGTTAAGAAGTTCTGCGGTCTTCTGACAAAAGTCCAAAAACGCAAAAAAAAACATAAAAACGTATGTGAGTGCAATTGTTGCTCTTATTTATCTGTGTGTATGTACATACACATACTTAGTTGCACGACTATGTTCAGCAAAAATTTTATACCACAACGAACATAATCAAAATCTTAAACTGAAACTTCCCCTTACCTTAATAATTGACTATTCAAGGGTAAAACATGGCCGAACAATCCAGTATCCCGCCAAACTTGTTGGTCGCCACCAGAATGCCGGGAACATTACTGGACAAAACTTGGACATAATATAAGCTTTTGTGGCGGCTGCGGTGTGGCTGAATTATTTTAGCAGTTAAGATATTCCACACAAGACACCGCTTTGTGATCGTAAGTTCGTTTCTTGAGTCAGACTGAAAATTAGTAATTGAGATTTTCTGTTCCGACAAAACACATTCATAAGATTAACCTTTTGGACACCAATGCAACTAAAGTACTTGACAAAAACTTTATATTTTTCGAAGAAGAATGCGTTTATGCACCACAACCGCAGGCTAGCTAGACCTACGGCCGTGTGTGGGAATCGAGACTCTCCACTACCCACTAAAATTCCCCGGTTTTCCCCGTCACACCCGATTGGGACGAGCCGGTGCCAGCCTTATGGCTATTGACCAGCCTATCCCCGTGACAAAAACCCTGCCTCTGATAATATTAAATAAATCTTGATAATGTGACACTTGACGGGTTTTTGTCTAACATTTATGTTGTATTGATACTAAGTATCCATTTTTGAAAGAATTTCAAGTGAACGCTGTTTTGAAATAAACATTCCTATCTTATATTCGGTAACCGCGAGCAAAATATTGTTTGTATAAATTAAATCAGGAATATTTCCTATAGAAACGGTATTCAAATCCAATCAGACAGTCAATTTATTTAAGACTCAATAACTAGTATAATTAATAATTGTCAGAGGCAACCGATCCTCGGTTCTCGTGCTGTTGTTCACAGACAAAGAGGCACTCAGCTAATAAGACCTCTGAATGAGGACCAAAACTGAACCAACCATTTATAAAATCGGTTTCTGAAATGTAAACAGAGTGTTGGTTGATGGGTTGCATACGGCTGTACAGTTCAGCGCGCAAAAGAAATGCCTTTAAAGAAGCAAGTATCTTTTATAAAAAAGTGAAGTGCAATCTTTCCTTAAAGGCGGGCAATGCATCGCAAGTGTATTCTTTCCTTCAAAACATGGGACGCAATTGTAGATTCTTTAAGAAGTACATTATTCCTTATAGGTGGTTCACTTGCTAGAACGGCTTCCACTAACATAAAAAATTTCAACGCCAGAAGCATCGCAAATAGGTCCGGTTCTTAAGAGAGAAATGCGCGCTTTTCTTTAAGGTCGCTAGGTTGTATCTAATTGAAAATACTGCTGAAGCAAAAGTCCATTCCAAAGCTGAGTTGTGTTGTCTCACTAGCCTGCAGTTACGGTGCTTAAAGTCCTCCCAAACAAAAAAGACAGCAAAGCTCGAATGTCTGTCTATCCGTGTATCACGTAACTCCCCTACGAAAATTCACCTAACAAATCTGGAGGTATGAAAAGACGGCGAGCGGTGACGTCAAAAGCTACAAATTAATGTTTGCCGATGATATTTATAAATTTATAACACCCTTCTATTGAAGGAAGGAGGATTTATCTTTTACATTTGCTAATGTACTTTCGCAGACTTGTTTAGGTAATCTTATTCGGGATATTTCTAGATTTTTTTGTGTCAAAACTTTACGTAAACGTTCAAACTAATGTTCCATTGAAAGCAAATTCCTCCATCATTGAAATCAAGCTATCGCAACAAGACCATGACTTAATCACCACGTTTATCAAATGATTACAAACCCAGGTCGTGTTCGTAAAATCTGACCCAAGTTTTGAGTTAGGCACAGGTTGAGTACATCTAACACTAAACCAATTGGGTGTGGGAGATTGTTTGTCCATTTTTCTAACATAGCACTGCCTGATGAGACCAGGAAGAGTTACCCAAGGTCTAGTGGGTAAACTTCGTCCTTTATAGAGTGTGAGAGTCCCACTCACCGCTCTCCGCCTCATAACAGACGGTTACGATACGTAACGTTTAAAAGTCTTGCATAAGCATAAGCATAAAAAATTAAATTTGTATAAAACAATAAAATACTCCAACAAAAATTCTTATACTGTGTAAAAATATCGTCTCATACTATCTGACTGTCTCACTCGAGTAAAAGTAAAACGATAAAGGCAAAAGAAAACGGGCGCCAGAAGTCATAAAAGTGGAAAACTTGTACATTACTCCCGATTCTGTATGACAAATTGAATTTTACTATCGTTGGACTTTTCTGCTTTGAGATAAAGCATGATATTGAGTGACAATTTGTAGATGTACGAATCGAATAACTTTGTTATATTGCGCGGCTTCTACTCACACCGTATGACTTGATATAATTTTATTATCATGATAATAAAAGATTGTTAGGAGAGTTTGAAATCCTCACTTGGCCAATACTTGTACAAGCCTGGATCTTAAAACCTTGACTATTCAGAGAACCCATAGTTAAAGCCATTTATAAAATATAGTGTTTGGTTAAATATTTTTTAGTGGAATAGCCCGTGGCTGTCTCTTAATACTATATTATACATGTGTTCTGAACACATAATATTATTTATATTATTTTTATATTTATGCATATACTATAACAATATCTCTTGACATTGTTCACACAACGGTCTAGCATCAAATTAAGCATATAGCTTAGTGCTATTACTTTTTTTGTAAGGATATTTCCTTATAATATTATAGAAACACCCAGAACGATACAGACAGACGTTTAAAATATTGAACCTGTTTCGAAGTGTAATAGCCGACTTCTCAACCTTATACAACAAATTGGTGGTCCTAGAATAGATCTAAGATTGTAAAGTTTAGTGTTCTTCTAAAAAAGTATCAGCCTATTAATGTCCCACTGCAGGGCAAAGGCCTCCATCCTTGAAATCAAGTTATCGCTACAATTATGGGTAGTGGCTCAATCACCACACTTGCCAAATGCGGATTGGTGATCACAAACCCGTGCTGTGCCCGAAAAAGCCGACAAAAAGTTAGCTCGACCCGGGAATTGAACCCAGGGCCCCGAGATCTTGGCCCGGTACTTAAACCACTAGACCATCGAGGCGTTCGGAGTGTTCCTCTAAATAAATTAATATTCGATCTGTTACACGTCGGTGTGACGCACAGCCACCTAAAAGGCCCAATACGCACCCATGTCAATACTTACATAAATGCGACAGCTGTGATTCGATTTGTCAAGATATTCAGATCCAGTCCCTTCTTGAGTAAACTATGGATTCTTCCCTCGATCTGGAGCGTGTCCACTGAATACATTGAACCTTTCCTTGAGTTTGTTTGGGCGATAATGGAAGAACAAACAGGAATCATATTACAGTGTTTAGATTTTGTTTTGGCGGTTTGATTGACGTGACGGCGGGTTTTTGCGATAAAGATGGAGTTTGAATTATTCATGATACTTTTTTTGTTCCGCATGGCGTTCGATTTACACACAGTGCAAAGATCGATGTGTTACGCTCAAAGATCGAAAACGCTCATTGAGCGGAACACGAATAGCTCACAACGTGTTGTGGTCACAAAGTTTCTTTCAGGTTTAAAAAAAAATAACCACGAAGGCCAAGGCGTTAGCCTTCTAACCTATATCCATCAGAGATGAAATTAAACAGATTAAATTAATATCTCTCAAAATATAGTCTCCTCTGTGTGTCAGTACGTTGGATGTTTTACTGTGACGACCAACGCGTTGTGAGCTATTTTTCCGCTCAATGAGCGTTTTTGATCTTTGAGCGTAAAATATGCAAATAAGTAATGTTTATAATTGGATTTGAGTATTTCCTGTGTATAATTATAGTATTTAATATTATTTGGTTCAGTTCGGGTCACTGTTACTCGCACTTACCAAGCGAAGCCCAAAAGCAAAGCTCTTAGTGGAATGTCGATCTTCTATGGAAATGTGGTACCTCAACGAAAAAGCCGTTTAATTTGAACAAGGTTTTAAACTTTCTAGTAAACCTTAGTATTTTCTATGCTGAAAATAAGATTTAATTTTCAATTCCAATTTGGGGTATTCTAAAGGGCCCTTTAGGAAAAATAATCCTCTGACTCAATGAGGAAATATTATCGTTTTTTATTTCATTATTATTTATGTTTTTTCAATAAACATAAACATCAGACCTAAATTAATTGCTATGTTGGCAGACAGACACGCAGCCCACCTGATGGTAAGCGGCCTCTGCGGCCTATTCCATTAAGGGAACCTTTACCAGGAAGCATCGCTCAATGTGCTGCCAGACTGTAGGCTCATCTGATTTTCAAGCCTTCGATTTCAAGTCTACTGGCTCCCACATTAATACTGCCGGAACACATCCAGAGCTGTTATGGCGGACTCGGAGTCGGACTGTAAAAAAGCCCTACCAGCAACCAAATTTGATATCAATATGGAGGCCTTTGCCCTGCAGTGGGACATTACACTGGCTGATACCTGCTATTAGTAAATTTCAATTCTTAAAGGGGTCGACTCGCACGCGATTAAAATTCGTTCGGGCGAATCGACTACTAAAAATAATATTATTTTTGCAAGTGGTCGATTCGCACTTTAGTGCAAATTATTTTCGTGCGAATCGACTACTAACCCAAACTAAAATATGAAATCCGCAGTATGCATTGCACAGTTTCCATGACCCATTAGGTATTCCTAGCACGGCTGACGTAGCCTCTGAAAGGCGACCACGTGGTTTATAACGAGTTTATTTTTACACAAATGGCGGCTTTGCTTGCGCAGGGTCGCGTGTTTGCTGCCAATAAAAATAACAAATACAATATTAACAACCTAAACATACCTAAAAATATATTAATATGTACTTTGTTATTATAGGTACTAAAATATTCTTTGAAAACAAAGGCTGTTGATTTTCTTGCGGCACTT
Source organism: Mecyna flavalis (assembly GCA_949319885.1). Taxonomy (NCBI): domain Eukaryota; kingdom Metazoa; phylum Arthropoda; class Insecta; order Lepidoptera; family Crambidae; genus Mecyna; species Mecyna flavalis. Next base: position 1,148,327 of record OX439417.1, on the reverse strand, counting down.
CTTCTCAACATGCTGTTGAAGTCAGGAAATAAGATTATTGTGAAAAATAATGTTTTATGTAAATATTTCCGCCCGCGGTTTCACCCGCGCGTAATTTCTTTTTCAAATATCCCGTGAGAATGAGACGTTTCCCGTAGGAACTTTATAGCCTATGTCCTATTCCGGGTTATAAACTATACGTGTGCCAAATTTCATCTAAATCCGTTTAGCCGTTTAGGCGTGATTGAGTAACAAACATCCAAACATCCAAACATCTAAATATCCAGACTTTCGCATTTATAATATTAGTAGGATTAGTAGGATTTACAAACTAAGGTACAGTTTATGAGTGGTTGCAATATCGTTTCACATGCATGAACTCGATTTCAAACTTAACTTGCACCTTTGTCTGTCCATCTATTATGAATTGTTGAAAAATCGACTATTCACTCGCAAGTGTTATCTCGCAGGAGTGTAATATTAGTCCAGAACAAAATATTTTCTGTACTATAGATCTACAGATCCCAAACTGCATAGACGATTTGCATTTTTAAATAAAAAAAAATTTTATAACAAAGAAATGGACATACAATGAAACATTCGGAAAACCCTTCTTATAACTCAATCAAGTAAACGGGAAGTTTTCATTCAACCCTATTTCATTCAATTTTCATTTGCAACCGGGATTTGAACTTCCGTCATCCAAGCCTACGTTTCCCAAACTGTATTAGTATAATCGCCACCCAGCCGCTGCAAGCTTAAGACATTAGCATACCAGAGCCTGCCGAAACATCGACAAATTTGATTATAATTACCGACTTCGCAACTTTGCCGCAGCGATGTTTGTCGTGTTTTAAAGTTCAGCCGAATTTAGGCTAATCAGATGTGCCGGGAACTTTGAGGTTCGGGTGTTTTGTTTGCTATTGTTGGTTGAAGATTTGGAGGATGGGAGATTTTATCTGTGATTCAATTGGTGGGGTTTCCTCTTTCATGGGTTACGTTACGGAGTTAAGATGGCAGTCACTCCAATAACTGGACTTGCTAAGTCTTGGGTTATGGTGCTAGCATTTTATACCACACGATTTATAAGTTCAATCCCTTTCATAGATGCATGTAGTTAGTATTTCAAAAATTACGAGGCGTATCATCTTTTTTCCCCTTACCGGGGATGATGGCACTTGGTTAGTGTCATCTGGCCCGGTAAACATATCACCGGGCCAGTTGAAACATTCTTTTCCCATCTGGCCCGGCGCCGGACCAGGTAACCGGGCCAGATGGGATACACTCCGCCTGATGGTAGGTGTTCACCGTCGCCTATGGACAAAAAAGTATCATTCGCATGTCGCCAACACTGTGATTTGAAGGGAAATCATAACCTTGGCAAAAAAAAAACGGTTCTTTTCGCTGCCAATATGTTGCCTAAGAGCTCAATAGAGCTCTAAGATCTGCATCTTACTCATTTACAGAAAAATAGCAAAAAAGTTATGAGGCCCTACTTCAATGTAGTCTTCTGTACGTTGAAAGTGCACTTCAGAAAATACTCAGTCACAATAATTCGGAGTCTGAAAGTAAAACCATTGAAAAACACATAAGCCTGGTCCTGATCTCTTTTCGTTCATATCAGATTGCTTTCCCACTGTGCAATGAGAGTAGAGAATTAAAAAGTGCACCACATATACATTCTCACTTGTCATCTATTATATTATATTATCCTTGTGCAGTAGGTTGATCATAAAGAACAGCCACCGTAGTCTTAAACTTAGCTAGAGAGACATTATTATCTCTGCGGTAAAGAGCACTAGAAAATAATGTTACCGGTGAACAGATCTCAGGTTGTATTGATACACAGCCAAATTCCCCTTAAAGACACTATTTCACGGCGGATAAAGGGGCTTATGCGAGCAGTCAAAGACAATGAGCCGCGAAAATCAGCAATCATTCAACACTTATTGGAGTCCGGATTACAGGATTGAGTTACGTAATCCACAGACGTAGCTACAGATTGAGATTTCTTCGTTCAATCTACCCGCATCATGTGACTTTTGTGATAAATCTAGGTCGCTTTGTAATATAGAAACTAGGACTAAGAATTCACAATTGGGTACTTGAACTTCTGCAAGCGAAACTTTTTCAACAAGCCACCTGTGAATCTGTGACTACGTTATAAAACTTGGAGGTCCTGAGTTCGATTTCCGCTTTGGAAAGAAGGTTTTTTTCAGAGTTCGACTGTCTTACTCTGACTAGCCGACCGAGCTTTTTGAACCTATCTGGTCAGGGCACGTTAGCTCCATGATCCAAGACTTAGCAAGTCCAGTTATTACATTTGAGCGAATATCATCTTAGTATCGTAACCCCTACCAGAGGTACTAGACCAATAGCATAACAGCTACACAGCTATTCAACTGACCAGGTTTCCTCATGTTTCCGTCATCGTTGATGGTAAAAATGGTAAACACACATGAAAAAGTTCATCAGCCCGTGCATTCATTAATGTTAAGTTACGCTTCAAATATCTCTGGACTAATAAATAGCTCTGGACATTATTCACACAGCGCCATCTAGCCCCAAACTAAGCATTAGCTTGTGATATGGGTGCCAGGCTACAGATAAACATTACTTATATACTTTTTTTTTTGTAAATACATACATATTATACATAGAAACACCCAGACCGATACAAACAGACATGTTCATGCACACAAATGTTTGTAACCGTGCGGGGATCGAACCCGCGACCTCTGGTGTAAAAGCCGACTTCTCGACCATTACACCAAATGGCTCGTCGAAACCACTCGGGTTCTATAAATCTAATCAACCAAGATCTACTTGAAAATCTTGAAAAACAGAAAAAAAAATCTCAGCTTTTCCCGGTACCTCAGCTAATATTCAAATTCCAGTAGCAACTTGTTTTTCTAGGAAACCTTCAAGACACGAAGTTTAAGACTCCTTCGTAATAATATCTGCATTTTCCATACTCGTTTTTCTAAGTACAATAAAGGCAGCCTTTCCAGAGATATTTCTAGCCAAGTATAGGTACACTGGAAGGATTTATTTTCAAGATGCTTGTTCTATTAAAATGAACTGCGTCTTTTACCGTGAGATAAAAGCGAGACACTGTGACACACTTTAATATGAAAAACAAAATGGCTGACTGCAAGATAAAGGAATTCTCTTTTGAAATACTATTTGAGCTCACAATAGTCTCGTTTCTGAGCTGAGGTAGCCAAGTGGTAATACGTCGTTTCACATGACTGTGAAGTCGGTAGTTCAAGTCTTGGCGCACACCTGTGGATTTTTCTATGCGCGTAGCGTACCTAATGCTAAGTATGGGCTGTAGTATTCCATTTCAAATAATAATAATAATAAATATCTCTGGACATTATTCACACAGCACCATCTAACCCCAAACTAAGCATTAGCTTGTGCTATGGTTGCCAGACAGCGGATACGCATTACTTATATATTTTTTTGTAAATTCATACATATTATACATAGAAACACCCAGACCGATACAAACAGACATGTTCATGCACACAAAGGTTTGTACCGTGCGGGGATCGAACCCGCGACCTCTAGTGTAATAGCCGACTTCTCGACCATTACACCAAATGGCTCGTCATTGTCAATGTCTGGTACATTTGAAATCACAGAGATCTATTTCTCTGTGTTTGAAATAGTAGGCTTCTAAAGCTTATATACGGCAGCATATTTTAATAAAAGTGATGATAAGTAAGCTCTTGGTCTTTGACCATGTCCTACTTTGAATCAAATCCAAGACGGAAGTCTAACCACACCATTAAAAATTTAACCCAAAAGCAATTCATGACTTTCTTTACTAATATTATAAAGAGGAAAGATTTATTAGTTTGTTTGTTTGTATGGAATAAGCTCCGAAACTACTGACTTACTTTCACTGTTGGAAAGCTTCACTATCCCCGGTGAACACAGGGTACTTTTGATCCCGGAAGTATGAAGGAAAGGGGGGGGGGGGATATTTGAAAAAAGAAATTTTACGCGCGGGTGAAACCGCGTGCGGAAGGCTATCTACTATAAAATTTACTATTGAAAAACACCTTCCCATTTCACATTCACTGAACCCGTTTATTTAAATATTAAATTCGAAATACACGATCCAATAAGCGAATAAAAATAAAAGCAAAATCGATATATTTCCATCTTTTTCACACCTCACCGGAGGCCGTTAGCGAAAACGGGACGGGCGACCCTACTTTATTATGATAATCGAGGAATTCGCCACATTTGTGTGAAAATCGGCTCTCAACTCGATTTCAGAGACTGGGAATAAATGATGAGCTGTGTCATTGCTACGTATAGAGGCAATTTATAACTCGGTATCTGAACTGATTTTCCGTATTTTCGGATATAAATCGACTACGGACGGCTATTTGGATGAAAGTGGCGCGAATAGTGTTATTGATTCGGATGCAGGTTTAATGTCGCACGTGTTGAAAGTTAAGCAACTTTTGCACGGTCCATCGTTGGATGGGTTATCGCAATTATACTTTTCATAATTTGCTAGAAAACCTTTCTTGTTTCTCGTGCTTTAAGCAACAAGTCAACCTAGTCTATAAAATTCCCACAACTTTCTTGTCTCGACATTAAGTCCTTTGCGTAGATTTTTATTTATTTCAGTTACTTAACACGATTAGACAGAATAGTATGTTTATGTGCACTGGAAATAAGATATTGCGGTATTATTTTTTGCCTCTTATCCCCATTTTTCCCATATCTAATATCTTAAAATGGCAATTCGTTGAATTTTTCACCTTCACATACGGCAATCTACTTTCGTTGAAAAACTACCTGAGTATCTACACTAGGACCAAAAACTAGAATGACAAACTAATCCCCCTTTTTTAAAGTAAAACGTAAATAATAGAAATATGCTTTTATTTAATAATGAATTCCCACGTCGACATAATACATCGCACATCAGGTGCGCGCAACCTGTGGTCCCAGTACCGTCATGGAATATTCATGGGACATTGTCCCGCTTCATACTTCATGCATGGCGATCGTCTTCACTGTTCAACATTTCCTAGCAAAATGCCCGTGATTTTTTGGATAATTTTTCTAGCTTATCATAGGGAAAACCCTCTGTAATTAATGATTTATTAATTATTAACGAGTTAAATTTATATTATAAAACATGTAGTTTCCCAAAAAAGATTTATTCACTCACATTTTGTAAAGTTTATTCAAAAGGGCTGGTCAATAGCCACAAGGCTGGCACCGGCTCGTTCCAAGCGGGTGAGAAGGGGAAACCGGGGGAGTTTAGTGGGTAGTGGACGCTTTAGTCTCGAGTCCCACACACGGCCGAAGGTCTAGCTAGCCTGCGGTTATGGTGCTTAAAAGCATTCTCCTACGGAAAAAAGGGCTTATTCAAAAGGAAATAAAGTAACTTTTATTCTAATTTGCTATATTTGTTGTCCCGTCATCAGATAAATTTAATTTTTTTCAAACTTGCTACATCTTAGACCTGTTAAAATAATTTTAACCCGTCAAGTAAACATTAATTAGTAGATATATTCGGATGTTTAGGAAAAATTTCACAATTGGGAAAGGTCTGTGTCATACAGGTGCAGGCGCGGTCCGAAGGGGGGGGTCACAGGGGACATGACCCCCCCAAAATCTAAGGTCAAGTTGAAAAATCTCAAAAATTTGCCAAATAATGTGGTGAATGGTGGTAATTCCATAAGTATAATTATATATGATTTTGTAACACTTCCATAGGTTACCTTTTTTTGAGTTTCTGAGGTAGTGAGTGACCCGGGCTTGTCAATAGCTACAAGGCTGGCTGGGAGAGTTTAGTGGGTAGTGGACGCTTAGTCTCGAGTCCCACACACGGCCGCAGGTTGAGCAGCTCAACTTGAGCTAGCCTGCGGTAATGGTACAAAAACGCATTCTCCTCCAAAAAAAAAAAGGTAATGAGTGACCCCCTCCAAAATTTCAGGCTGCGACCGCGCCTGTACAGGTGTCTTCAAGGAAAAGACTTTAATAAAAAAACAAGGATATTACAATACAATATACTCGTAATTCAAATTATTAACTAAGTCCCGACGACAGCACATACTTAATACATTGCTAATTATTCGGTCTGTTTGAAAGCTGTAAAGACCATTTTTCTTTGAAAATCTACACTGAAAATGTCCATGGATTTAATAATTTGATACAATACAAGTTATTAATATTGAGGCTATTTTGCTGCACATCAGGTGTGCGCAACCTTCGGTCCTTGTACCGTCATGGAATATTCATGGGACATTGTGGGCGGGCTCATTCTTCATGCATGGCGATCGTCTTTACTGCTTTCGAATATAAATTTATTGGGCCGTAAAGATATGTTGCTATTTTAGTAAAACATAGTTGGGGTATGGTATTTTATAATAAATATATCTGGACACAATTCGCACAGAGCCATCTGGCCCTAAACTAAGAATTAATTAAAGAATTAAGAAGAGGAACAATCTCCTTCATCGCTTGGTTTCAACTAAGTGGGGTGCGTCGCCAAAAGTCTTGCGAACAACAGCAATGGCCCTGTGCTTTTCGGCCGGCGAATATGCCAGTCCTGTATGGAGCAGATCAGCACACGCAAAGCTAGTGGATACAGCTCTTAATGACACCTGCCGGGCTATTACTGGTTGTCTCAAACCTACCCCATTGCCTATGCTGTATCCTTTAGCTGAAATCGCTCCCCCACATGTCCGGAGAGTCGTTGCAGAGCGGGTTGAACGATGCAAAGCGGAAAAGTTCAAGGAGCACCCACTTCACGCACATACTGCAGTCAAGCAGAGGCTTAAAAGCCGTCGAAGCTTCATGAAGTGTGCTGTTCCCCTTGACGCTGACCCACCAACTGCCCGTCTTAGCCTGTGGAAGAATGAGTTTGCCCCGACTGGCTCCTTTGTCTTGCCTCAGGAGAGGCTTCCGCCTGGGCATGATCTACCGTGGCTGACCTGGAAGTCCCTAAATAGATTGCGTACTCAGGTCGGCAGAAGCAAAGAAAACATGCACAGGTGGGGGTTCACTGATGGTTTGGGTGTGGCTTGCGAGTGTGGTTTTGCCCCTCAGACCATGGGTCACCTAACATCTTGCCCAAACTGACCGGTCACCTGTACTCAGGAGGAGCTTATGTCTGCCACGGAGAGTGCAATCCGTGTTGCTCAATATTGGGAGTCGAAAATTTAGTTTATTGCCATCGACACGCTAAGAAGAAGAATTAAGAAGCTCGTGCTATGGTTGCCAAACAGTGGATAAACATTACTTCCATACTTCTTTTTTTGTGTAAATACTTAATTATGTACAAAGAAACACCCAGACCGACACATATAGACAATGTTGTTGATGCACATAATATATTATGTTTCACTCCAATCAACTCCTCTGGTTTACCCGTTTTTCGTTTTTCTATAGCCACTACAGATTATTTTAATTATTAACTCATAAGAAATGAAGACCTAAAACTGACTTTCAAATTATGATCCACCGATATACAACGAAACTCACAATCAAACCAGGTACCTATACAAAAATGTTCACTTTTTTAAACAATGATTTTTAAAAAAGTCCTTGAACCATACCTACACAACTCCAACACCGCCTCATAAAACCCAGCGAAAAAACCGAAAGAATCTTAAAAGAAATATCATTCTCGACGATTCTAAACTTCTGCACCGACCGATACTAACTTGAAACTCACCAGAAAGTCACGTAGACTTCGCTCAAAGATCGTCCACTCAAAAAGTGATAAAAGTCAAAAGATGGAAGTCTCCTGTCGCATTTTGCATAATTTCATATATTATTTAAGTGGCAACTTTTCATCTCGTTTGCATAATCTGCCGAGAGTAGCCCGGGAATACTAATTCGTCCGGAGTTTGATGCTGGGACTTTATCTTGTAAGAAGTTTGGTAATTGTTAAAAGCACGTGGACAGATGAAGTTTGGCGAGCGAATGCGAAGTGGAGAGAAAGATTTCTTTGGAGTTACTTGTTCAGTCAGTAGCGCAGTACGTCTGTAGAAGATCAACTTTTTACCGTCTTTGACCAGCGAAAATCCTCTATCATTATCTGTATAAGTCGGTTTCGCCATTGGACGATAGATGGCGCTTATTGCTAGAGGTCGAGCGACGGATCCAACTCGCGCTAGCGTTGCGATCTGCCGACCGTATAAAGGCAAGTAATTAGAGCTGTCTAATTCAAATCAAGTCAAAATTAAAAGGAACCAATTTAGTGAGCAAGAAACCGCGTTTCGGTCAAGACGTGTGGTCTTTAATTTTTAACATCTTCCAAAGGCCACTCCTCGAACAGTGCGAGGGTCATCATCATCATTTTATTTTATTTTTATTTTTTTATTTTATTAGAATTGGCTTACCAACTGAGTACATACACCACATACATAAAAATCATTATTATAAGTTGTACATATATGCACCCAAATTAAAGGTATGCACAGCGTTCACAATAGTCTACTATCTTATCATTTTAAAAATTAATTTAATAGAAAAAAAAAACTAATACAGAAGTCTACTTTACTTTTGAAAAATCAAAAGAAAGAAGCCTCTGCCTTAAAGATCCCAAACTGCTACAGAAAATATCCACATCACAATGCTGATAAACTCTGTTACATAACCCCAGCGTATAAGATATTGGTACATTCTTGCCATAATTACTACCGCTGAACTTGAGCGCAAATGGCACATAGTTAGACAGGCGCGCCCGCACACGCGGCACTAGGATGCCTACCTGCTCTAAAAGGGATGGGCAATCTACTTGATTGTTGAGCAATTTGTGTAACATGACTAATGAGAGAAACTTACGTCTATCCTCCAGAGACATTATTTTGAAAAACTCAAGTCTCTTTTGATAGCTCCTTATTTTGTAATAATTTCCAGTAAGATACGCTAATCTTTTTAGAAATCTTTTTTGCACAGTTTCTATGCGTTGAATGTTGTTTTGGTAACAGGGGTACCATATTACATTACAATAATCGATATGACTACGCACAAGTGCATAATACAGTACTTTAAGTGCTAACATGGATTTGAAGTTCTTAGTATTTCGCATAATAAAACTGAGCATTCTTAAACATTTATTGACCACTAAATTGACGTGACTTGTGAATCGCATCTCGGAATCTATTAGTATTCCCAGGTCTTTAACTTCTTTGACTCGTTTCAGGTTAACGCCGTTAATATTGTATTGGGTATAAAGTATCTCATTATGCTTACGTGAAAATTTTATGTGATAACATTTATCGAGATTTAAGCTCATAGAATTGTGGGTACACCACTCAGCTACTCTACTGATATCGTCTTGAAGTCTAGTCTGATCTTCCTTAGTAGTGGCAGTTATAGATAGTTTTAAATCATCTGCATATAGTTCAAAATTAGCATTACGAATACAGTACTTGATATCGTCAATAAAAGCTATAAACAGTATGGGACCCAGATGAGACCCCTGTGGGACTCCTGACGAAGGTATAATTTCTTTAGAAACAAATCCGTTCACCGATACTTTTTGGGTGCGATTCATCAGATACGTTCCAAACCAACTTAACAAAGGACCGTGTATCCCGTACAACTTGTTTAACTTTTGTGTTAATAAAGTATGATCTACTTGATCGAAGGCTTTAGAGAAGTCGCTATAAATAGCATCGACCTCTTTGCCTTCACTGATTTCTTTTAGTGTTCGATTGACGAAAGTAAGCAGGTTAGTATTTGTTGATCTAAACTTTAAAAATCCGTGCTGATTTATTGAAATAATTTGCCTAATATTAAGAACAATATGGGGACATATAAGACTTTCGAAAACCTTACCTAAGACTGGTAGTATACTAATAGGCCTATAGTTACGTACATTTGTCTTATCACCCGGCTTGGGTATTGGAACAACAATAGCCTCCTTCCATTTTTGGGGAAACACTCCTTCGCTTAGGGATCGGTTAAAAAGTATATGTAATGGCTTAGATAGAATTTCAGCACATTCTTTTAAAAATATGGGATGAATATCATCGCTACCTGCACTTTTATGAGTATTCAAATTTTTCAAACATTTTTCTATGTCATTTTGAGTTAGACAGATACTACTGAGACTATTGACGGAATCGTACTTAGGGCCTAGACCAGCCATCACTGAATTAGAAGAAGGTCTGTAGACTGAAGCAAATCCCTCAGCAAATAGTTCGGCGATACCTTCTCCATCGCTGGCCATCTTATCATCTAATTTCATTTTGCACGGAATATTGCTTTTGACGTTTCGTTGACTTTTTATGTATGTCCAGAAAAATTTAGGATCATTTATGACATTTTTAACTACAATATCAATATAATTACTATAACATTCTTTGATTAAGTTTTTACTTCTATCCTGCAATAAATTATATTCAAGTTCATCTAGGTGGTTACCAAAAATCTTCAATTTAACACGACATTTCTCTTTTTCTTTAAGAATTTTTATGAGGTTTCTACTGTACCAATGAGGATAGTTGTGGTTTTTATGTTTTTTGAATGGTATTAATTCAGAAATTATTTTGTTTATAATTAAATAAAATTTAGACACTGCCTTGTCAATGCCATTGTTACTATTCAATTCAGATGCCCAATCTACAGCATCAAGGCGTTTGCGTATTACAGCATAATCACCTCTAAAAAAGTTACGTTTAGGCGACCGTTTCACATGCAACATATTTTGTATTCCCACAGGTACTTTTATTTCGATAGGAGGATGACAGACATCAACTTTGGAAATATTGTTATTAGATTTAATGACAGTAACATCCTGCTCAATATTCGCAAATACTAGATCGAGGGTTCTATCTTGGTGATTAAGGACATGATTATATTGTTTGAGATTATAACTAGCCATGAAATCTGCGATAGTGTAACCTACTCTGTGATTATGATTCGTAGGTTTAAGTGAACCATCATTTGTGGGGACCCACGTGATATTTGCGGCGTTAAAATCACCAATAATCATTACGTTTTGTACTTTGTCTAAAATTTTACAAGAACTCTCCACAAAATGCTCAAGATGTGAAATGTTCAAAGGAGAAGGAAGGTACACAACACAGAGATTCAAACAGAAATTACCTTTTAGTTCGAGAGCAATCCACAAGTCCTCACACTTACTTTCAAAGTCATGGTTCCTAAAGGCATTAATCTTTTTTGAAACTGCAATAAGAACACCGCCCCCGTCTTCTTTTTCGGAGAATGCTAAATCCCTATCCCTTCTGAATATATTATACCTGGCGTCAAATACTTCCCTATCAAAAACACCCGTTTGTAGCCACGTTTCAGTAAGTACTACAATATCAAAATTATTAGACAACAATTCGATGTAGATACTTTTCAACTTAGTGCGCATCCCTCTCATATTTTGATAATACACTCTTAATGAATCGTATTTAACAATTTAAAAATACCAATAACATTACTAGATAATACAGTTATCAATTTATGAGAGTATCGAGGGTATCAGTACGCGTCACTATTTTAGCGGGATGATTTTCATCCTTACGAATGAAAATTTTGCCACCACGCACCCAAACGAACTTGAATTTGTTTTCTCTGGCCCATATTCTTGTAGCCGCGTGAAGGGACTTGTTGGCTGGGGTGAGGTGCTCGCTGACGTATACAGGAACTTCAGCATCGCCGTAGCCGAGTAATCTAGAATTCAGTTTCTCTTTGGTGTGCGATCGATTGTACTTGATGACAGCGGCTAATAGATTGTCACGCCTCAGTCTGTTAGAAAGTTTGCAAACGACAGCTCTCGGTACTTTTGAGTTTTGATTTTGTTTCTGCACTCTATTACACGCTACAATTTCATTTTCGGAGAGAGGAAATTCCACCACTCTAGCTAGCTGCAGCATTGTTTTGGCGAGATTTTCGTTACGATGTTCGGGCAAGTTATGCACTTCGATGTTACACTGCCGGGCGTCCTGTTCCATTGCAGATACTTTGTGTTCCAGGTCATTCACTTTGCTTTGCAGCGATCCGATTTGCACACGAAGTTGTTTATTATCCTCGGCACAAGCTGTCACAGTCTTTTTAATTTCTTCGAACTGGCTATTAAAAAATTTCAGGGACTCATCAAAGGTGCGCAATTCTTGTCTAATCGAAGAAAACTCCTCATCCAGTATCCTACGGATAAGTTGTCGCATTTCGCCTTCCAGACGTATATTGGGAGAAGAACTTATCGGATTGTCATCACAACTCGTTTCGATAGGGTCGTACCCGGTTCCGGTTCCGGCAGTACCTCGTTTCAAGTTCACGTTCTGGTCGTCGCTGACACCGGAGTCATATTGCGTCTTGATTGGCGTGTTGTCCTTGCCTTGACCTCTTTGTAATGCTAATGACTGTATTGTGCAGTCAGGACATTTCCAGCCTTTCTGCGTTTTCAGGCTTGTGACAGGCAACTGCACACATTCATAATGAAAAGTTTTCTTACACTTCGTTACGCTGCAGACAATTTTTTCAGTGGGCTTTAGAGCATTATTACATCCACATTGACATTTATTCATGATGAGGTAAAAGCCTGTGCGATCCCCTCCAACTAAATCCACAATTATCTTTTCTGTGGCAAAAGTTACCAAATGTGTTATTATTTTATTAGTGTTGCAACACTAGGCGCTGTCACGTTCAAATATCAATATGTCATTTGAGTTTGACAACTGCTGTTATTTACAAAGTGGGTACTTTTTTCTCATTAAATTGTCAATTTCGTTTTTCCAAATGTATGAAGGTAAATAAATTAAACTTATCTTGAACGTTTCTGGCGAAAATATGGTATATCACACCAGGATAACAATGGTGCCGCTGAGATGTGTAACGAACTTCACCTTAAAGCACCTTTTAACAGGTTTTGAACTAAAATGCTAATATTTTTGATAAAAATGATAAGAGTAGCACTAGTACGGAAGGCAGGGTTGCCATGATGACCTCATTGGATGATCATCATTAGGCCTCTATCATCGAAATCGTCATCGTTGCCCAGTAATGGAAACTGGCTTAATAACGATGGTTACCAAATGTAACTCACATTTGATAGAAACTGCTGTTTCAATTTTTAACAGTCAATGTCAAGTTTTTATCATGCTATAAAACCAAATAATAATTATTGTTGTCAAATCTGTTTTGTAACACAAAGAAAAAAACAGTAAAAAACAGTAAGTAAAGCCACTTTTCTAAACTTACGGCCCATGTTTTTTAATAAATTTTAAGGCAATTATAATGGTGCTTGTCATAAAAAGAGCTCTATGTTATAATTGTTAGGGAGGAACAGAATAATAAAAATGTTCAATTCAATAAAACAATTTAAAACTATTTTAGTTTGAAAAGCCCAAAAATAAAACGTTTATTAATATCTCCTTAAAAATACGTCTACAGCCATTGAGAACTCAACAACGCATTGCGTTGGAAGTGAAAGAACGTACTCAAAAATCCTTGAAGCAAACAAAAGACCTTTCTCTTCGTGAACAAAAAAATGGGTATTGAAACCTAGTGACACAATGCGGATGCGACCTGACATCATCAGGGAATGGGGACGCGAAATAATAAGGCTTGGTGGTGGCCCAACTTGGGGAAGGAAGCGGGAATGCTTTTGTAAAGAAAAAAGTAAAGAATCAGCCTATTTAACGTCCTTCTATCACTAAAATCTAGTTACCGTCTCAATGATGGGTACTGGTTTAACTCTTAAACCCTACCATTCTGGGAATGTAATTATTCCTACCTCGGGGTACTGAAGTACCCCGCGCAAAAAAAATATCATAAAATAAAAGTATTTGATATTTTTTTAATATTATTTTTATTATGACAAAGTAATAAGAAAAGACAATGAAATTTATTAATAAAAACTAAATGACATTTTTGTCGTTACATGAAGGACAGATTTTGTATTGATGGTCAATACAAATATGACGGCGACAAGCATTACAGACAGATCGAGATTTTCTGTCCTTTGTGCGCGGACAGAAGCAGCAGCGGCCAGTTTAGGGATCATCAGGGACCGGCCTATGATCTTCACTATGAATATTCAAGACTACACGTATAGTTTCTCTGATATCCCGGGGTAAACTTGGCCATTTTAATATGAGGCTATATGAGTGCCATTGACAAACTCTTAAGAAATTCACGCCGCTAGGTTATTTTATCTTTATCAATGTTAGATGACAGCTTGAATAAGACCCAAGAGTTGCCACCAACGGCATTTAATAACCCATAGAAGATACACATGGGCCACCTTTTGGTCTTTCTGGGTCTTTGGTCACCTTTAACTATTCCTACCACGGGGTACTGGGGTACCCCGGAACACCTGTGGATGCGACTGCACTTGCCAGGCGGTCACGGCTTACTAACGTACTTACGCGCCAATCATCGGGAGTAGATTAGCTAGAGCGATTTTTGCAACAGTGCAATATTGTTAAAATTGTTGATATTTTAAACACCTGGGGGGTACTCCAGTACCCCCGGTAGGGTTTAAGAGTTAAATCCTCACAATTGCTAAGGCAAGTAATTAAGTGTTAATTGGTAATCACAAACACGAGTTGTGTTCAAAAAGTTCGACACTTTAGCCGGACCCCAGGAACAAAACCTAGGACCACATATTATAGGACCAAAATTTGCAACTGTTGTTCTATTCTTTACAACGATTGCGATAGCTGAGCAACACATTATACTTGCGTCTTCTTTCATCATTTTGCTGTCGTATTTATGGCGAGCACTTGATGTTTAACTATCAAGTTAAGTCACTAAATCTTCATTCACAGCTTGTGATCAATACTAAGTTTTGGACCATCGACCTCAGGCATCATAAGTGACAATTTAATCCCTAGACCACAGCTACTTATTTCTTTCCGTTTTTAATATTCATCAGATACCACCTTCATTTCTTAACAATATCCTTAATACGCTTTTGCTTATGCCTTGAGCCACCGGTCACATCGTTGGTGCTCGGTGCTCCTTTGTCTAGGTACGATGTTTGCTCCCGTTTTTAAAATTAAAACTATGTGGCCCGGAATTTTAAGGTTCGCTATTTCGTTTGTGGCTGATGAAAAATGGGCGGATTGCTAATCATGTCGGTTTCGTAAATGTTAATTCAAATATTAAGAATATTCTTTCTTTCTAATGCATGTAATTAAAGTCCAATAGCAGTCCCATCAATGATATTAGACACAAAAGATATATTAGAACTAAGTATGTAATTTGAGTTAAAATCTGCGTCGAACTTAAAACTGATATACTCGTACATACATTTACATGTTTCAGTGATAAGTAGATCGAAAGATACAATGCATCAACTCAACAGGCAAGAGAAAAAGATGACTATAATGATTAGTCAAATACATTTTATTTTGGTTACTTTTAGACTTGCAAAACAGGTGCATTGCCCTAACATAATTACCATAAATAAGTAACATAAGTCACTGTTACATTTATACATTTCCGTACCAAGTTTCATTACAGTACTGCAGTGCAATTCCGTGAAGCTTTATTTCGAATTTGTTTGTACTTTAATAGTAATTTCATTATTAACATTTTTTATTTTGTCCACAGCGAGTCGGCTGTGACTTGCGAGTCGGATCCACTCGTCGTGTCGACGAGTGTGGAGTGTGCGGCGGCGACGGGTCCTCCTGCTCCCGGCCGCGGTACCACTGGTTGGCGACTCCTGGGTCGCTCTGCTCTGCCACTTGCGGGGGAGGTGAGTTGGCTGTGACTTGCGAGTCGGCTCCACTTGTCTTTGCTTGTGGGCAAGTGCAAAGCTTCGAAGCGACTGCATAATAAGTGTGGGAATGTATACTTTTATAACATTGCTGTATATAGGCTCCGGTCATAATTTTTGGTTGGAAGAAGCACGTGGAGTTAAAACATCTCAGACTCTAGGCTAGCCTTGACATTAAAATGCGAACTGAAATACAAAACAAGACACAAGCTTTTTACACTCTCGAATGAGCCTATCGTCTTAGGAAATTTACAAAATACCACAGTGAAGGATGTGTAAGATTTCTAGGAACTAAGTTGAAGAGAGAAAGCTGTCGAAACTGGACAAGACCTTTTTTTTTTGCTCACTAGTTGCCGCGTGAGTGCTGCATCTAGTGTTAATAGATGACGTTAACCGCTTACCATCAGGCGTGCCGTAGGTTTGAGAGGCACCTTCGTGATAATAGGCACCTTATACTAAGGAACTTGCTTTTTAGTATAAGTCGCCAATTTTGGCATTTTGGCATTAACTACACTTCCGGCTACGCATCCAAACATAAGGAGCGGCAACGTCGTCATTGCGTCCTAATGAAGCAGGGCTCTAATATCTATGTATCAGCAAACACACTCAAAAAAATCGCCATGTTTGCACTAAGAAACTGTTCGAGGTTATGTGAGTGTGCGTGACGTATAGATGGCGCACACATATTTTTTATGTCATAGGCGGCAAACGAGCCGGCGGGTCATCTGATGGTAAGCAATCACCGCCGCCCATGGACATCTGCAACACCAGAGAGATCGCTGATGCGTTGCCGGCCTTTTAAGGGGGGTGTGGGCCTCCGGCACTCTCACAAACCAGACGAAACACAAGTTGTCACTATTATTTCACGCTGGTGTTATGTGAGAGGTACTTCCCCGGACGAGCCGGTCTATTCGTACTATAAAACAGCATGGCTCTACCACTACAAATTTTGTTGCTCCGAATTTCGTTTACCCTTACCTCCACATATTTATTGGCCTATGTGCAACACAACAGCCCATTAAAATGAAAACACTGCATAATGCTGCACTTGTTTTGGCGTGTCCATATTATCATGCCTTCGTGCTCCATTACAATTTCATGTTTCATTTTCTTTATTATAACGGGTTTACTGCAAGTGGGTGTTTTTGTTTGTGAATTTATTTGCACTGAGCAGAGTTGAAAAATTAACTTCTGTGATAATATCAAAGGAATTGTATTTCTTGTCTTTTAAAACTGAAATGAGGGGTTCTGAATTAGATAATATTCTATTAACACGATTACTAAGACTTATACGAGTATGTGAATAATTCATACATTTCATACAAAATACATGTGAAATTTAATATGTGAAACACCTATGGTAGCCCAGTGAGTCAACCGCCACTTGACATGCCTGAGGTCGAAGGTTCGAATCTCGCCGTCAGGGACGGAAAACCTAATAAGAAAACCTGCACAGTTGCTTTGTAGGCATAAATCATTCCGTAAGAATCATAGAAGGCATATTAGTGTTCAATAGGTAACACATCTAGGTAGCCTCAAGGCTTGCACCAGCTCGTCCCAATCGAGTGTGAAGAGGAAACCGGGAGAGTTTAGTGGGTAGTGGACGCTTTAGTCTCGAGTCCCTCACACGGCCTAGGTCTAGCTAGCCTGCGGTAATGGTGCATAAACGCATACTCCTCCGAAAAAAAAGGTAGTGACCAAGAAGATAGTTGCTTGGCTCGTGCGAAAGAGACAATATACAGGCCTCTCTTTCTCTCTCTCTCTTCGCCTCAATCAGCCACTGCTTGCATGGAACAAATTACTCCCAACGCGCTCTAGTGCTAATTCTTATCGGGGTATTCATCTTTCAAGGGTTCTTAATTAGAATTGGGCCTCGCAAATTTAGCCCCGGCCCTGGAGGGGCAGACGAGCGATTATGTTTTATGACTTTTTTTGTAAATTAATTTTTTTATCTTTTTTATGTGATGGTCAAGGACGATAGGTCTAGGGTTCTGTACCTCGAAGGGAAAGGGAATCGTTGGTTGAATAATTTGTGTGTATCTATTCATCTTTATGTCAATGCCAAGATTTTTTTGGGACAGATATAGAGAATAATGCTCAGTTTACATAGGATAATTGAATTATAAATGTAATATTTTACCCCACTTTCATGAAGCAACATATCGACAAAACATTGACAAAAATTGTCGTGCAAACGTATTTTTTAAAAATCTATTGGCTGAATAAATTATTTCATTTCATTTCATATCGACGTGATTTTTGGTATGGGGATAGTTTAGGAGCTGGAAAGTGATAAAAGCTACTGATAAAGCACTTTACTGCAAGATAACGTGGTATAGTAGTATATAGAGGCTGGAAAATAAAAAAATAACCTGAGGAATTATGTTCCTAATGTCACCTAGCTGGGGTTAAGCAAAAGCAACTTACTTACAAAGTTGCCATGGAATTGGTAAATATACTTGGCACGATGGAATGACGACTTGAAGAAGATGGCTGGTGTTGGATGCAGATTGTACAAGACCGGGATGGTTGGCGCTCCTTGGAGGAGACCTACGTTCAGCAGTGAACGGCAATTGGCTGATTGATTTGATTAATATACATATACATAGATGGCACCACTGTGAATACTGCTGCGATTAGTCGTCAATCAAAAGTCGCCCGTCTGCCGCCGCATCTCAAGAAACTGTTGCTTGGCGCGTCGGAGACAAAAGGAATTTCGCCACTGATTTATCGGTAGGCTTCGACTAATGTCGGATTTCGCGATATAAATTACAAGCCCGGCCGGATCGCAATTAACAATGTTGCTGTAATGTATTAGCCTGTGTTCTGCGGTGGAGGGCGTTCTAATCGATACACTATTTTATCTTTACATTGTAATTAGATGGTAAACGAGACCCTCAGGCCAAGGGTGGATGACCCATGACAAAACCATCCCGGGGTTTAGTATGTAAAGTCCGCATTTACATGGTGAGGGATTTCCATACACCACCACCGCTCTTGACGGAGGATGTCGGTCATCATCATCCCAGCGTCTTTCCGATAGCATCCAGTTTAGAGCTCAGGGTCCACTTATACTATGATCCTAGATTTGACGAGCCTGCTTATTACAATGGAGCGATTGCCATCTGACCTCCGTGACCCTACCTACAAGGAAAACCAGCCCCCCTAGACAAGCGGCATTTATGACGTTCGTTATAGCTCAATTTGCGATAGCGAATGTCAAATCCCATACTTTCAACACGTGACTTTTCTATGGCATCTGTCAAATCCATATGTACAAATTGGACTTAGCGAAATTCGCCAGCTATGAAGCGATGTCATCTTGTCTAAGCCCCCAGACCTACTTAGAACATAGCCGGGACTAACGGCTTAACGTGCCTTATTATTTTAAGACATTCAGGTTATTTAAGTTTGCAATGTCCTAACCAAACTGGAAACAATCACACAAAGTGATGCTCCCCGTGGAATTCGAACCCACGACCTTTAGGTTTTAGAGCCCAACGCTCTAACCACTGTATCACGGCACGGAGGGGGTTCGTCGCGTCTGATCCCGATATCCGTTTTTAGTTGCAACGGATACTGATCGATAGTTTCATCGGATACCGGTTGCGCCCCAAAATTTAATAAAGATTAGTTGCAACCGATATCGGGATTAGATGAAATTACAAAAATTATTATCGTGATAAATATCTGTGGTGGGAACCAGTCAATTTACACTGGTTGCATAGCTATGATTTTAACTTGTATTGTGTACCTAAGCGCGTTTAAGCGTATCCTGACAATTTAAAGTACAAAGCCCTCAAAGAGACTACCTAATTATCTACGTAGGTATTTTAGACCCCGTCTTTCCATCAACAAAAAACGCCAACAATCATTAAACCCTCCGTTGTAATCTATCCCTAGTCTGACAGATCCCATTTATCAATGCTTGCGAATTAACAATTGAGACGTCTTGGGCCGGTCCCTTCTACCGAGGTGTTTGTGGCAGGGTTAGAATTTGCGGAGTTTGAACAATAGTCTGATATTTGATCGGAGCAATCGCGCTCTAAGCAATTCCTGTTAACCCTTTTGATTAGGTAGCTGTAGCTGAGGTGGGAGAAATTGTAAGATGGTTAAGATATTCTGTTGTGACTGTTTTAGGGACACGTATAATGTATAAAGCATTGCACATAATGTCTATGTGGTTGTTTCTTGCAAAACTTTTCTCGATAAATAACAATGCCGAAGCTGGTGCTAGAGTCACTTTGCAACTATCATCATCATCATCATCTCAAGCCTTCCTCGTCCAATTTGGTGTAGGTCTCGTTTAAAGCTAAACCACACGTTGCAATTTTCCCCTGCTTTTAATCAGTATTGCCTTTGCAACTTTGCTAACGATGATTCGTATGTTCATCACTGCAATATTTGATTTCGATTGAGATAGTGTTATACAAGAAGAGAAAGTAAATAAGACAACTTAAAAGAAAAATACAATGGTACAGAAGAAAATAACGTTAACAAAGTACAAAATGAAATACCAAATAAAATAAAATCAGACATCATCCACATGTCATACATTAAATCTGATTTCAAAGCTTGTGCGCTTATGTTATGGGTATCAGAAATAACAAAACCTGAAATATAATTTTATATTTTTACAAATAAACATCCAGACACAAAACAAACACAAATATTCATCACAATGTTTGTCTTAGGTGGGACTCGAACTTCCTGCTTCTTGATTAATTATTACTCAATGGAAATGGCTACATGTCGGTCTGGCAACTGAAATGTCCTAAATTATAAATAAATCTTCGCCCCCATTTTTTCAAGAATACCTACTTGTAAAACTAAGGTACACTTATTTCCAATTTACCTGCTACACAAATTGAATTTTAGGCCATTAGAGAAATTACATCGCTTTAGCAAATGAGGCAATACCTTTGATCGAATGACTCGTTCAATTCGTATTGATTAAAGAGACCTGTCTGGAGTTTTTAAGGTTGACTTTGGACGTTGGATTGGACAGACAAGAAAATAAGCTTACGTAAACATGCTTTGTTTCAAAGTGAATGCCTTGTTGTCACTTACAATGTACCAGGTAAGAAGGCTCAAAATCGCTCAAAGGACTATACTTGGGATCTCCTTGCGTGATTGCATCAGAAATAAAAGGTTATGCTAGAACTCTCATGGAGGTTAATTTCACTTATAGAAATAGCCTGCCAGTTTGGTCGGATTTTTTTTTAAAGAAATACCCTAAAAGTTGCTGGCGGTAGTCATAGTTTTAACATAATAACGAAACATAGGCTTACCATTCCAAACACAAGGTTAATAAAATGGTAAATCGCCACAAAAATGGCAACGGCTTATAAATTTTTCGGATGTAAAGAGAAAACCGGGAGTAAAGTAGAAGGGACAAATGTTTTTAACCCCTGGTACTCACAGCCACAGGTCTCGATAACAGAAAAGCATAGTTCAACGCCGAAAAAGGGATTTACCCACTAACGTCTTTTTATGAGGACTTAAAAAGTGAGAACTTGACTATAATTATTCATTCCGTAAACTTCTTATATAGGTTTAACTGACAGATGTTGTCAAGGAATATTTATTCACAGCACAAAGTGCTGGTAGGTTAAAAAATTATGTTGTGTAAAACAATGGGTCGATTGGCTAAATAAATGCTTCGACTTTATTTTTTCGTATTTTTGCGGATTGTATACAAGGTGCTATAATCTCCACTTACACCATGTTCATTGTTCAGTAAGACCGAGTATTTTCCTCTACACCGGATAAGCACCGAGTCCACTCGCTTTAGATTACCGAGAGACGCGTCTCGCTCGAGTGTAATCTTCAATCGCTGTCTTAGCGGGATTGGCCCACTTCACCCTATGAGGACTCCAGTAGCCTTTGGTTCTTAAGTTCTGCGTAAATATTGGAAAATTACCTGCTCTTTAGAAATGTCAATATGGCCGTCATGTGTGCAATTTTTCAGGCAATTTTCGATCGCTTTCGTAGAACATTTTTTTAACAACTTTAATCTAAGAAACTAGAGGTTTTGCATCCGTCTGGAATCTATTTGAAAGTACAACGTACGTGTCTAATTCTTTATTTAGCTAGGGAAGCAAGTAAATAGTAGCATATCGTCATACAATATGATAAAAATCCATCTGAAAAATAGAAACTTGACATATAAAAAAAGTGGCACAAAAAATACCACTCACATGACAATTGATACCTAATAGCTTTGGTTATGTCCCGTCAATTTTCAAATAGGGGCCAGTACACATATATAAAGAAGGCTGAAACTTCAGAAAAGGTGAGTTGATAATAATCTCCACTTACACCATGTTCAGTAAGACCGAGTATTTTCCTCTACACCGGATAAGCACCGAGTCCACTCGCGTTAGATTACCGAGAGACGCGTCTCGCTCGAGTGTAATCTTCAATCGCTGTCTTAGCGGGATTTGCCCACTTCACCCTATGAGGACTCCAGTAGCCTTTGGTTCTTAAGTACTCTGTAAATATTGAAAAATTACCTTTTGTTTGAACGTTGTGCGCTTTTATCTAAAAACCAGAGGCTATGTATTTCATTTTGGCTTGGAGTGCTAGTATGGTTGGTGAGAGGACAATAGCCATCTTCTGTGAGAAAATGGCTAGAAAGAAAGCAGCAGAGCGTGCGCAGATGCCAGATCTTTAGAATTTTTTGTAATAAAAATGCCAAAATCACCTGCAAATCGAAAAAAAACTAGCAAAATTTAAGATTAACCATAATTTAATCGGAATGTTGTTTTTGCAGAGAAGGCACCGGCAAGATAATCGAGCTAGTTATTATTTTTATTACGAAGATTGTCTACAATAATTCGTAACAATTATTTATCTTTCAATCTAAACTATACAGTTTGCAGTAAGATTGAATTGTTGTTATTAATATCAGAACAAAGTTTATATCCACCATAAGCATAGCTGGGCATTAACTCGTTAATCCGTTAATCGTTAATTAACGAAGTTAACATTTACAGTAACGGATTAACTTTTAAGTTAACTTAAAAAAATGTTAACGGACTCGTTAACTTCCGTTACATTTTTCCAAGTCCGTTAATCCGTTACTTACTATTGTCCCACCGTATGAGAGTGAGGGAATAGAGAGTGCACCTGTGCTTGCGAACTCACTTGTGCACTTAAATATATCCTGCGTAGTTTGCTGATCGTAAAAAGATTGGCCGCCGTAGTTGAAAAACTCGGCTAGGAGGACGGTTTACCGCACCGTGCCATTAAACACTCTAAATATACACTCTTTTTTTGTTTGTGTTTATCTGTGGTTTGTGTCAATTAATTTAAATTTTCTATCATTTATTACTATGTCATCTCGACACGTGTCCACTTAAGAAAACTTAAAATAAATCACTTTCATGTTTTCGTCAACTGAACACGTTTGATAAAATAAGAACATTATTATGGTGAAGTAAGTACAAAACATTGAACGAACAGCATAGCATGGAACGGGACGTGCAGAATAGAATGAATGCAGCATGGATGAAGTGGCGACAGATCTCGGGAACAACATGTGACCCACGGATGCCCCTTAAGCTTAAGGGAAAAAATTACAAAACGGTCATCAGACCTGTCGCAATGTATGGATCGAAAGAAAGGTACATGCAACTGAGATGCGCATGCTAAGATGGATGTGTGGAGGTTGGATACGATTAGGAATGAGTAGGTATATAAGAGGAAGTTTGAAAGTTGCACCGGAAGTGGATAAAGTAAGGAGTGCAAGGTTAATATGGAATGTGAAGAGAAGACACACATGTCGCCAAAAGAATGATAGATATATATGTGCGTAGACGGAGATTTAAGCAGAGGAGGACCGAAAAAGAGATGGATGGATTGCGTGAAGTATGATTTGAAAATAAAAGGAGAGAATGTAGAATTGACGGCTAATAGGAGTGTATGGAAGGAAAAAACATGTTGCGCCGACCCTACATAACGTGGGATAAGGGCAAGGAAATGATGATGATGGTAAAGTGCCTGAGATCACGTAGATTAATGCCACGTAAATAGACCATCGTCTGACTAAACGATTTGGCAACTATAAAGAATCAAAGTTACGGAAATATAAGTATCGGTGTTGAAAAATATAATAAGTAGAACTCAAATTTTGCGTTTTTTAATGTACCTACCCGATGGTAAGCAATCACCGCCGCTCATAGATACCTGCAACACCGGAGGAGGCACAAGTAAGTTGCCGGCCTTTGAGAAAGAAATTAATTGCCCGAATAACAACCTTACTTCATTTGGATTATTCCCAAGGTCCACCAAGCAACGTTGCGACAACTTTTAAGTTTTGTTCGCAAAGTTCACCAACAGGGCACGTTAGGAACAATAACAGCGAAAAAGAGATAAATATATTATTCTGAACGTCCACCTCAGAAAACGTCCACCAGTCGTGGACCTGGAATGAAATGAAGAAGAAATTGTAAAAGCACTATTCTCAACCGGTATCTTTGAATTAGTTCTTATCTTGTCTTTTATTATCATTGAATATCATAAAGATAACCTCCTTAGTCTCCTTACAGTGTAACTGGAGATTCAATATTTTTTGTTGTAGATTGAAATATTGAATGAGTGTGACTGGTTGGGAATATGCTACGCCACTGCTCCCAACTCGGAGTGGAATCGCATTAAAATGGTCTATCAAGAAACCAGCTCCGACGTCTTAGGTCATCAAATAAAGAAGCGCGATGAGTGGATCACGCAGTCAACCTGGGATCTCATTGAGGCTCGTAAGGCGCTTCACCTCAAAGGATTGGAAACGCGCAGCGATGCAGAACGGGCCGACCTTAGGATGCAATATCGGCAAATGCGCAGACGCATCTATCGCAGCACCAGAAAAGATAGGCGGCAATGGGCTGACGATGTGGCTGATCAGGCGCAACATGCTGCTGATACTGGAAACCTCAGAGAGCTGTACAACGCGACCAAAACCCTGGCTGGGAAGCAAGGCTACAAGAGCAAGCCTCTACGGGACAAGCAGGGAAGACTTATCATAACATCCGAGGAACGGCTCAGACGATGGCACGAGCACTTCGCCGATGTTTTCCGCGTATCGACCGCAGTACCACCTTACTCACCGCAGAACACCTCAATGCCCCAACAACTGCTTGACATTGACACGTCCCCACCGAGCAGAGAAGAAGTCCTGAAGGCAGTACAATCCCTGAAGAGAGGCAAAGCCCCCGGTCTCGACCTGATCACTTCAGAAATGCTAAAAGCTGACACATCCATCGCAGTCGAGATCTTAACACCTCTCTTGGAGAAAATCTGGACCACCCGAAGAGCTCCCGGATGATTGGAACAAGGGCCTTCTTATAACCGTGCCAAAGAAGGGTGACCTCAGTCAGTGTGGTAACTGGAGAGGAATTGCCTTGCTCTCTGTACCATCAAAGGTTCTCTGCAAGGTACTTCTGGACAGACTGTCAAGGGCAGTTGAACCACTTCTCAGGAGAGAGCAGGCCGGCTTCAGACCAAATCGTTCCTGTACAGACCAGATCAACACACTCCGGATCATAGTGGAGGAAGCATCAGAATGGCAGCGCGAAGTTTACCTCACGTTCGTTGACTTCGAAAAAGCTTTCGACACCGTACGATGGTCCAGAATCTGGTCCCGACTAGATGAGATTGGCGTTCCACCCAAGATCAGGGACATCCTTATCTCCATCTACAGGAACTACACATGCAAGGTGGAGCACGACGGACTCATCTCTGAGGACATCACCGTACATGCGGGAGTCAGGCAGGGCTGTCTCATATCGCCTCTACTATTCCTCATCGTCCTCGATGGCATTATGCAGAGAACGAACTTCAGAAAGCGGCGCGGTATAGAGTGGGGGTTGACCGATACCTTGGACGACCTAGACTACGCTGACGACCTGTGCCTGCTCAGCCACAAGCACGCTGACATGCAAGCCAAACTGGACGATCTACAGCGTGAGGCGATTTTAGACGGTCTCAAAGTTAACGCCCGGAAGACCCAGGAAATGCGTACCGAGGGAAGAAACTTGACTCCACTGTTACTTGGCTCGGAACCTATAGAGCGAGTACAGAAGTTCACTTACCTCGGCAGCATCGTGTCGGAAACTGGAGGAACGGAAGAGGACATCACTTCCAGAGTAGCCAAAGCCCGGGCGACCTTCGCGCAACTGCGACCTGTGTGGCGGTCCAGTAAGCTAACTCGGAGAGTGAAATTAAAAATATTTCGCTCCAACGTGAAGACTGTTCTGCTGTACGGGTGTGAGACGTGGAGGGTTACCAAGGACATCACGCATCGTATCCAGGTCTTCGTCAACCGATGCCTTAGGCAGATTCTCGGTATTTACTGGCCCGAAAGGATCTCAAACGAAGAACTGTGGGATCTCTGCTCCGAGACGCCGATCGGTCTCCAAATAAAACGTCGCAAGTGGTGTTGGATTGGCCACACCCTAAGAAGAGCACCCGACCACATTCCTAGACAAGCCCTGGAATGGACACCTCAAGGGAAAAGGAAACGCGGCCGTCCTAAACACACGTGGAGACGTTCAGTAGCAGCGGAGCTAAAGGCGATCGGGCTGACGTGGTCCGAGGCGAAGCGAACAGCCCAAGACAGAACGCGATGGCGAAGCACTCTAGAAGCCCTCTGCCCCACCTGGGGGCCATAGGACATTAAGTCAAGTAAGTCACTGCTCCCAACGGGTTACAGTCAAGTGTGACTCTGTGTGACTAGTTGGAAATCATTTTACAAAGTTATCCCAACGAGTCACACTGTAACCTGAAACAAAGTAAATCTTTTCGTGACGAGATAACAAAGTAATAAATGATACAAATTTTAATTTCACTAAATGGACCCACCTTGTCTAGTCTCGTGTGTCCAGTTGGTAAATAACCCCTTTAATTTCTGATTTTTTAAAGCATTATTTACCATGTGTTAACGGATTAACGATTAACGTTAACTTGCGTTAATTCGTCCCAAAAGAAGCGCTTTAACGTTTAACGAAGTTAACTTTTTTAGTAACGGATTAGCGATTAACGAAGTTAACTATTTGATTAACGATGCCCAGCTATGACCATAAGAAGCCAGAGCAAATAGCTATTGTATAATAAAGCAACAATTTTAATTTAACCAAACGTTACAGGAAGTAAGAAAAGAAAAACATTTTATTTTTTACCTTACATTTCTAAGGATTTTAAGCCCACCCAATTTTCATAATCTAATGCGGCAATTAAAAGCAAAGTAAAATTCAAATAAGATACTAGACCTCGAAACAAGGAAGCGAACTCCCAGTATTTAAATGGTCATTAAAGAGAGCCAGAGAAATTACTGGACCGAAAACAGGAACGGAATTGCTTCGGAATAAAAGGAAATGTGAAAAAATATATATTTTTTGATATTGCAGCGGGCGAGGTGGGAATATCGCTACCGTATCCGATTGCGGGTTTTTATCTTCGTTCTTCGGTGACTAGTTAAAATAAGAAAAACAGCATACCGCAAGTGAAATTGTGTTTTAAAATAAAATAGGTGACCGGTTTCGAGTAATTGAGTTCGTTGGTTCGACATTCGAGGAATTGTGGTTGGGTTATTCAGTTTTTATCTCAACAATTACTGTAGTTATTTTTGCCTTGGGTCTGGTTTGTGGTAGAATAGGCTTGTTTCCACTAAGAATGAATCGGATGGCTTAGAGTTTCTAATGATTAATCATGATATGTAGTAAACAAAAAAACAACTTTTTTACTAAAATAATATAAGATTACAAATATTTTTGGAAATTAAAATCGGAAAAATTACTAATCACGTGACATTAAACAACAATCAGAGAAGCGTGACGTCAGTCCTCGCAAAACACCGGTTGCAGCTGTATAATGATCTCGTTGACTGACATCAACAAACTCGATTGTTTCGCGAGGATAGACGTCATTCAAGACGCCATGACAGTCTTGGCCTTTCCAAAGTTAATTTTAAGTTTATTTCTAAAAAAGCAAAATACTTATGAAAAAGGCCTATTTTTCTAAAAATAATATATATTTGGGGTAAAATAGATACTAAACTATAGTTTTAAACGAATTTCCAAATTTTGTCAACTAGCCTAATCATTTAAGCAATAGATGTTAAGTCCACAATAATTGTGTTTAGTCCAGTCAATGAATGCTCAAAAGGGGGGTGTGGATGGAAAAGTCGAAAGCAGAAACTTTGACTTAGGTACTTTGTTTGGACTAGCTAGGAGATAAACATACTAAAAGTCCCCACCCCTCCGAGGTAAGCTCGAGGGGGGGGGGGCACAAAGAAGGTCCCGTTGTTTGGTTTTTTGCTTACTTCTCGAAAACGGTGCTTCGTACGAAATTTTGTTGTACTACATAATAAAAGCTAAATAAATTCTCTACAACTTTGTCTTTTACATTTTGTATCTATCTCCAATCATTGCCTAGCTATAAGCTTCTAAAAGTGGTCGATTTTCAAAAATTTACGTTAGGTTTTCCTACTATAACTCAGTGAGTCTATACTAATTTTGACGACTTTTTCACCTTCATATCTTCATAACCGTTTGAGCTAGCTTCATGTCGGCTTCTAGGTGTCCTTATGGATCTAATTAAAGTCACGTAGTCTTATGTGTTTACGTTAAATAGGTTTTAAGTTATAGAAGGGTCAAAAGTGACACCATATGATTCGTGTAAATATACACTTGACCCTTCTATAACTTAAAACCTATTTAACGTAAACCCATAAAACTACGTGACTTTAATTAGATCCATAAGGACACCTAGAAGACCAAATTTTATGAAGCTAGCTCAAACGGTTATGAAGATATGAAGGTGAAAAAGTAGTAAAAATTAGTATAGACTCACTGACTTATAGTAGGAAAACCTAACGTACATTTTTGAAAATCGACCACTTTTAGAAGCTTATAGCTAGGTAATGATTGGAGATAGATACAAAGTGTAAAAGACAAAGTTGTAGAGAATTTAATTAGTTTTTATTATGTAGTACAACAAAATTTCGTACGAAGCACCGTTTTCGAGAAGTAAGCAAAAAACCAAAAAACGGGACCTTCTTTGTGCCCCCCCCCCCTCGGGCTCACCCCGGAGGGGTGGGAACTTTTAGTATGTTTATCTCCTAGCTAGTCCAAATAAAGTTCCTAAGTCAAAGTTTCTGCTTTCGACTTTTCCATCCACAATTATTCGTTGACTGGACTAGTTGGAATCTGTAATGATACGTAGCAAAAGATACGATACTCCAGTCCATTTTTCTTCTAGGTTACCAAATAGCTTTACTGTGACGGCCTACCCTGTGGAAACAGTAATGAGCGATTAACAACGCAGTCCCGCAACTTCTCCGAATACATAAATACTAAACAAACCGTTGCGGCAAACGCTTGAAACTCCTAAGTTTGCTTATGCCCGTGTACTCAACAATTTGTGAAGCAAATTGCTCGAACTTTATTAGAGATAATTATTTGTTTACTTCTCATTTTTTCGTTTTTATAAGAAAAAAGGAAACTTTAATTTTTGTTGGTATTTTGTTAAACTTAAGATCTCTTTAAATATACCTCATGATGATAATCACTATATTTGAAGGTTGGAAAAAAGGTACCTACATTAAATTTTACATGAATCAATGCTGAAAAAGGCACAGAACTGAATAGGTGGAGACAGTTCAACAATAATTGAATAGGTGAAGATACTTTTCTTCAGCCGTCAGCTAGAAGTGAGAGTGTATGGTATGCACTGATCTCTATGACACTGGATGGGCGATTGTCACCAAATGTTTGATCCGATTTGAAAATCGCCATGTTGGCGCTGAGAGCAGTAGTTAGTGTACTTGGAACTAATAATAGTACTAAATTTGGCAGATAAACTTTAATAATGCTGTCATTGTCAATGTCAATGGCTGTCCATTTGAAGTGTAGACAGAGAAAATTGAAGTCATTTTAGTTCCCAGTACACTAATGGGGGGCGCTTCAAATGAACATAAAAATAGCTGTCATTTTAATGTCTATAGCCACTCCAGCGTAATACGCCGCGCGTATTATAATGGACCTCAGTGATGGTATGGGTATAGGTATGAGTACAAATAAAGTCAATGTCATTGCTTGTATACCACACCAAGTAAATTGGACCAAGTTGCAATACCCGAATACAGTCAAGCTAGCTCGGAGAAAGATTTTCAACTTTTTATTAAGACTTCTACACCTAGCCTTCCAAGGGAAAAATCGCTTTATGTCAAACAGTACATCACTGGTCTTTAATTATTAAGTAAATTTTGAGCATGAACTAAATTCACGTACAAGTGGCCGCGGTTAAACGATATTGTGAAATATGTTCCGTTTAATAAGTTCACGCTCAGCTTCAGCCAACACGGTAGGATGAGCCCGGCGTCCAAAGTGCCTGCTTGTTTCAACATTATCCGCGGCGCAAATGACCCATGAATGAGCACGGTCGCTGTAGGGTTAAAGGTTGCGTGATCGCGTTAGCTAGTTTTCCTTAGGATACGGTTCGGTGGAGTCGCAAGTTGTACTGACCGATAAGTTCTTTTTAATTTATCTGTTCCAAAACTTACGCAACTGGCTTATTTATCCATTTAATCTTTCAAGCCCCGGATTACCAGACACAATAGAAAATCTATTGTTACGCGGCACCCGAGTGCCGGTTCGGGATTGAGTGGTTAAATAAAAAATAACAGATAAAAAAACACTTTATCTGACAGCTGGATCCGGGACTTATTGGACCATTTCCCTTTTACGAAATGTTTGGTCCCTATCTAATCAGAGTACGCTTGCACCATGGTCCAGATTTGGCAAGGCCAGTTATTACATTCGAGGCGACTGTTATTTGACCTCCGAAATCGAGTAAATTTTTTCCATTCCACTGGTGCCAGAATAACTTACCTAAAAATTATAGTAAAAAAGAGACGATAGGAGAAAAAACGACAAAATGATTGTACCTATATTTTTTTTAAATTTTACTAAAGATTTTTTTAAAGATTTTGAATTACGGGTAAATATTAATGTCATTTGCCCATTTTGAAACTTGAACCTCGTTCTTCAATATTGTAATGACATTTTGACCAATGATTAAAGCAGTATTTTCTCTTGCGAAATTCAAAATAATAACAAACAAAATAAAATGTCTTCAGTTAAATTTAAAAAAAAAGTTAAAATTCGAAATGCACAGTTAATTTTTATTTAATTTTAAAACGCAACAATTAAAATACGAACTGGCTGGTTGAGAAATGACACCGTGTGATAATTATGACGACTAAATACAGCTTTAATCTGTGGTCGGAATCCGACCGACCCGCGAAATGGAATTATCACAGCCGTGTTTTGTTTTTTATATTCGTTGACGTGAACGGATTTGTACCTATACATAGAAATATTATGTACTGTTTGTATACATAGAGGCGTTTTTATTACTCTATGGTTTGTATACGAGTAAAAGAATTATTGGGCTGCCTTTATGTTGATGGGTACCTGTTATTTGTTTTGTTGTTCTCGTTGTTTACAAGAAAAGTTTATTAACTCGAGAGTATTGTTTGTATTGTGCATCAAAATTTCAATAGTTGCTATAAATTATTTTGGTATAAAGTGGATTAACAGCCAGTTTAATGTCCCACTGCAAGCCATCGTGACAATAGTTATTGATATAAAATACAGCTTTATTAGTTTTACTGCAACAAGAGTTTTAAACCAATTCTTTTGAAAAAGATGTAAAAAGCTTACAGTCGTAGCTTCAGATTATATTAATCTCGGATAACGTGATGGTCCCTAGGGATCCTTACCTTCTGTAATTGACTACATTCTACGCATGCAAACACACACAACTGAAACTTGAATATTGTCAGCCAAGTATTAACATTCTATTCTCTAACAAAAACTTTCTTCCACAGGCTACAAGATGTCGCTAGCAGTCTGCCGCGACCGTCTGACCGGGTCGGATGCGCCGGAGCAGCTTTGCGACGCGTCGAGCAAGCCGCAAGCCTCCGTGGTTCGGTGCAACACACATCCTTGTCCGTTCAAGTGAGTTTGGTTCAAATCATGCTTTGGGCTTTTTGCGAAATTTTCTGTCACGCGCCAACAAACTCTGGAATTATTTTTCCTCAGTGTTAGGTACTAGTGCCAACTTGAAGCAGTTAGAGAAGTTTTTCAGGCAGTGGTACTCACTTACAACTTAACAAAATGTTCGTTATCCCTTCTTGTATCGTCACAAAGTCCAGTTTTTTTTAATGGAAGCAGTCAGGATGTCCTCACTCCACCTGATGGTAGGCGGAAGTGAGCTCCAAATATAAGGTTGACTGGCTCAATAGATCATAGTACCCATAGAGATCTAAAATAAAAAGTTTTAGTTTATTATCTGTGATAGTACCTATTGAGCCAGTCACCCTTACCCTGAAGGCCTGCTTAGATGCCGCTTCACGCCCCGCCTAAAAAGCCCAGGATTATAGGAGGAAGGAAGCAAGTTTACAGCGGCCTCCATGATTTGACCAGCACTCTCCGGCACTCTCACAAACCAGACGAAACACAAATGGTAGTGGAAGTGGTACTTCCCCGAACGAGCCGTCCATTCCTACTGTAAAATAGCATGGCTCTACTACCACTACTAAACTGAATCAAAACGTTACAATTACATAACTGATAACTTTCCCAACCCCGTCTTACTGAGTTGCATTTGACGATTGACCTCATTCTCAAAGTTTAATACCTAGAATGACTGTTGGTCCAAGATAGACTTGTCAATAACTTCGAGAGTTGAATTCCAAACGGATACTTGGGTAGGCTGAAAGTTAGGCTACCTAAGTTATTCTACGGGTTAAGAATCTATACTACAATAAATTAAATATAAATAGTGGAATTAGCCATTTAGTGTAATATTTAGAGTACTGTGTCGTATTTACCATATCGAGTGACGATTTGTTTTACTTGCGCGATGCAGTCGCTGGTCAACGCCATCTGGCAGCAGTTTGTAAAGCTATCTTTAATGATCAAGTGAGAGTACCGCACACTAAATCATCAGCATATCATAGTCCACTGGGGGACATAGGCCTCTCCAAACGCTCGCCACACCAATCGATCCTCGGCCATTCGAATTCAGCTTCTGCCAGCAATCTTGCGCAAATGTTCACTCCACCTGGCCTGAGGGGGTTCTACACTACGTTTACCGAGATGCGGTCTCCACTCTAGAACCAGTTTACCTCAACGGTTATTGGTTTTACCACCACTATTTTTATATAAAAAAAAATTACACCTCTGTCATCAAAGAAGCTTAATTATTCTGTTGTTACAGATGGTACGTGGGTGAGTGGTCGTCTTGCAGCGTCACGTGTGGCGGAGGCGTGCGCTCGCGCAGAGTACTTTGCGCACGATCGGCCAACGTTACCAGAGCTGACACTTATGAACCTGGTAAGTGACATATCTTTTCATTATCAAAACGCATTGATGGTCTAGTGCAGAGGTCGGCAACCTGCTGCTGGTCAATAGCCACAAGGCTGGCACCGGCTCGTGGGTGTGAAGGGGAAACCGGGGGAGTTTAGTGGGTAGTGGAACGTTACTACACTGCACTAGCCTGCGGTTGCCTGCTCCTTCGCAAAAAGGGGGTGGCAACCTGCGGCTTCAGATGTGAAGCTGCGTCTCTTTATCAAAACACTTTATTCATGTTAATACTACTATTTATTGTTGGATAACAAGAAACATTGTGGCTATTTAAAAAGTTTAAATTTTTTGTAAATTGTATCAATACAATGATGAGTATTAACTTATTACCACGCTTGCAAATGATAAAATATAACTCAATTATTAATGAAAGTCAAATTTAGGAAAAAACTTTCCCCAACCTCTCATGATCACGGTCAGATACTTAAACGATTACATCACAGAAGTGTTTATACCGATAGAAATAAATAAATGTCTCTTCCACAGGATCGAGTTCAGAACCAGGCTGTGTTTCACCAGCTCCTCGGTCTACTCAACCCTGCAACCAACACGACTGTCCGGCGTGGATCGCTGGACCATGGTCTGGGGTAAGTTCTAAACCTATGCCGCAGACTGTTCTTGTATGTCAGTCGAAATGGGCCGGCTGGGGCAGTACACCAGAAGACTGGCGTATGAGTAGTACGAATATAGACGTATGTGTGTCGTGAGATACGAACGCGGGCGAGCCACATCTGTGGTTCAATATACATGCACATCGACACCAGCAATTAAGACTACGCTAACTTAGAAAAGTCATATAATTACACCAGAGCGGATTGAAAGGAAACTTGTGATAACTTTTTTATTTATCTACAGATTTTTATGAAATTTTATACACTTACGTATCTTTTAATGCTTAAGGGAATGTTGTTACTTAATTTTAATAATCATTATTAGTTTAAGTTTTAGCTCGAGTTAGCTTAGTGTTCACAAGAAACCCTGATTAAGTAATGCTTTAAAGATTAAGCCAACTTATACTTAGCTTACTTTAGTATGAAATGTACAAAATCATAATACTAATAATTTTAAATAGAATTGTGGACAAATTGCATAAATAAAGAATGTCAATTATAAAAACATTAATTTTATTATTAACTTAAAGATATACAAAGTTAAATAATTAAATGTAAATTATATTCAATTAAAATTCAATTTCAATTGTTCATTATTTGGCACTTGACAATGAAACCCTAAAAATATAACATTATCAGTAAAACTAACGATTTTCGGAACTATACGATAAGCTAAGTTGTACGTGTTAGAACACGTACGCGCGGCATTTGATCGAATAAAACAGCGCTAAGTAAGCATAGCGTAGTCAGTGTTACGCGGACAAGATGCCGAGCGCCTAAATTTTCCTTAATTTATTATTATGGCTACTTAAAAAATATTTGCATTCATTAATTCGTTTCAAATGTAAATATTAAATATCAAACTTACCTCTCTCATCATTCCTACTTGACTTTTCAGCTATTTCTTCACGAGTCGTCAATTGGCAATTATTGTTTTTGCTTAATTCCACTATAAAATGAGCTAGATATTGAGACATTATTGTTTTATGATTAACTCACTTATAAATACTTTTATCAATGCATCACCACCAATCCCGTGAATATGAATATTTAATTTTCGGATACTTATGACGCGATTCCCGACAAGACGCCTCCAACCAATGTTAGCGTAGTCTATGTCGGGTGATTTTAAAAAGTACATTTACTTAGCGCTTTCTTTAATTTGTAACTTTGTTATTTTTTAGAATTTCTATATGAATTTTATGTGGTAGATTCTACTCCATATATTAAGCAGTATGGTGTAAAAAAGTGAAATTTGCAAAATTTCGAGTTAGCGTAGTCTAATTTGCTGGTGTCGATTTGCTTAGCGTAAGGTGGCCTCGAGAGCACTCAGCAGTGTCAACCGATCCGCTACTCACTTTCAGTTACGCATGAAACATCTATAGGATTATTATTTCGTTTGGTTTGATGAGTAAAAGTGCAGCATGCTTGACCCCCTCGCCATAGCATACCCCCTAAATCCTTCTACGTTTTGATTTCTCAAAGACGGACAACAGCTAGATAAGTAAAGTTGCAGGTGTTCATTATCAGATCTCCCCTCTTAAATACTCGTAAAAACAAAAACAGCATTAGGAAAGATTTTCGTTTTGCATTTAAGTGTAATGACAAAAAGAATTAAATAAAAAAAAGAAACAGCATCTTTTGTTTCTGACAGCAGTGAAACTGGCTATAGGTCCACAAAATTAAGTTATTGTGATGATATAATATCAATGTAGGCACTGATTTATTTTATTACAGAACTCTCTAATAAAATAATGTTTTATTATTTTTCCCTCTTTTTTCTCTGCCTTTTACGTAAACAAACAACACTAATAGCTTCTGTTATACCAAACCTATTCCGCTGTTTTCACTTCATTCACTTAGTTACGCTACAAATTGAAAATATACGTGCCTCGAACACAACGAAGATTCCAAGTCGTCTGTTCGCACGAAAATATATCGCGAGACATAAAACTTTATAGTGGATGTCGGAGTATTGAAAATTCCAAACAACGTTCTAAGAAACAGGTATTGGACATTGTTGAGTTGAGGTGCAACAATATTTGGGTTAAAACCTTCTTAGAATGTGGAGGGTTTGGCGTTATTTTCACCTGACTGCTTTAAAGGGAGGGTTACATTTTGTGAGAATATCCATTGGATGGTTTCTGCTGGCTTGATAAGCAACAAATAAGCGTCGGTGTGTTAACGAACTAACCTGTGGAAAAGATACCCGTAATACATGAAAAAAAAATTTTTGAAACTGGTCACGCTTGATTTTTTAAAATACCTATTGTCGTCTGCTTCATTCGGCTACTACGGTAGTTTCACTTTTGTTTGACCATAATATTAACAAAGATACCCTTGGATTATCACTAACGCACCCAAAGTGTATGTCAGTTTTTCTGTCAAAAACATCCATCGGAAATTACGCGGAACGTTTCTAAGATTCTCGTTTAATTAAGGAACAAGAAAACTAGGAAAAGGTCCACAAATGAAATGAGCATTTTATGAAACAGTATCCTGAATATACATTCGCCTGCCAACATTAATAAGACATCATCTCACTACATTACTTCAAACAGAAGTTGCACAGAACTCGTATAAAGTTGTTCCGACATGTGGTAACTTCAACATGCAACTTCAACTCGCGCGACTGGAGCGGAATGACACCGGCTGTGTTGAAAAACGCTCAACTTTGCTAATTGGATGCAAATTGGTACCAAATTAAAAGTTCGCATATGAATGACGAATGTCGAATCCATTTTTAAATTTTAATTAGGCCAGATGACCAAGCTTCTCTCATTTTAACACTGGAAAGCTTGTCTTCATAGTCAACTCTTGCTTTGTCTTCTTCCGTGGTTAGATTGCACTTTAATTCGACTAGCTACCGCGCTGCACTGAAGACCGGGTTTGATTAAGAGTCCATACAAAAATTTGTCTAAATCTTTCTGTTAAAAATGTCAGTCTGATACTGCATGAAACAGACGACACATTGTGTCAGTTTCTTGTTTTATTAAACTACAATAAAGACTATAGGAATACGTCAAAAAATAAATAATCATATTAGCGTTTTATGAATAAGTATTCTTACTCATCACCCGTAGTCAATCGCCTGATCTATGTAGCAAGTGATGACAGAATCTGGGAAATCTCTGGGTCATTAGACAAAGAAAGTAGAAACATTTTCTCTTTTACAGTTTCATAACCTCTCAAATTTGTATTACAAGTAAACATTTTTGAGGAAGGGTGGATGGTCGTTGTTAATCTTTCATAACTTTAGTTTTCGCGAGTGTAGCCCGAGGTGGAGGCTACATATGCGATCTTACTTACGCAATGCTTCCAGCTGTGTTAAAGTCGAACTTTGCTAATTGGACGCGTAGCTTTGCTATTGGAACTAGGCTTACAAATTAAAAGTTTGCCTATTAGCGAATGCATTTTAAAGTATTAATTAGGTAAGAACTAATATTAGAATGACCTAGTTCTATAAACCAACAAACTTAGGATTCAAAAAAAGATTTATCTTAATCTTGCTATGTCAACTAATGATCGCCTCAATGTTGCATAGAGCATTTATAAGGAAGTAACTAGTATTTTATGTAAAGACATCGATATATTTTTTCGGAGCAGAATGCGTTATGCATCATAACCGCAGGCTAGTGGTGGACCTGCGGTCGTGTGTGAACCTCAAAAATTTAAGGACAAAAAGTTCTGAAATATTTTTTTTGCATTAGTTTATTTTGCAATACATTTTTAGACCAAACATTTAAATTAGGAAGACAAATCATTGCTTAATTTTTGCAAAAATATCATACAGTGACTTATCTTGTCTTTCTTCCCTTGGTTTAAAAACTAAATGCTCAGCATTATTTGTTTCGTATCCATCTAAGATCCGTCCCGCGCTAAGAGGGGTAAACGGCACATAAAACAAGTAGGTATTTCTTTTAAAAAAATTATAGGAGAGGTTCTCAAAAGCGTTCAGTCTCCGTCGACCCCGCTCAGAAGCGAACTTGGTAAGGTAACAACGTTGTTAGGAACTTGCGGGGGGCAGCGATCCATTCATTTAGAGCGTGAAACTCGCCATCGCGACTGTTGCATTGCTTGCAAATAGTTTTAGCTAAGTTTGGAAGGCGTTAAATGGAGACAGTGCAGGAACTAGCTAGCTTATACTTAATTAATGCGGGATTAGTATTTTCAGACATATTATGGGCGAATACACAGACCGATGTATTATGTACAAACAGATCAGCCTCTGATTGTGAGTCTTCTCTAGCATTTGTACCTTTCATTTTCAGGTCAAGCCGTTTTGACCTTTAACCATTTAAATGCATTAAAAAATATACCATTTGTAGATTGAAACCCATCTATAAACAAAGCAACAACAACAAAACAAAACAAAATATTCTTTATTCATGTAAACTTGTATCAAGTATTTATGAATCGTCAATTACAGAGTGACTCTACCACCGGTATCGGAATGCAGTCATCTGCCGAGAAGAACCGGCAAGAAACTCGACAGTTACTCTTTTTCATCGCCATGTTTGTTTACAATTTGTTTGTTACAATTACTGATTAGTTTTAGAATACCAAGCCATACAGTATAAAGTATAAGAATGAGACTATAATCGAGAAAAATCCGTGAGCCCTGGAAGACCAGTGCCCAAAGGTGGCACCTGCAGCACAAGTATGACGTATGTGCCAGCCATATATAAAATGTTAATTTCTTCCCCCACAGTGTTCAGTGTCCTGCGGAGAAGGTGTCCAAGTTCGAGGGGTGGAGTGTACCCCAGCCGGTGGGGGCTGTGACCCTGCCAACAGGCCGGAGATATCCCGACCCTGCTCGACTGGCATCAGCTGTCCTGCTTACAGAGAGTCTGAGGAGCCTGAGGTAATAAATATCGGCATCAGGAAAGAAATCAAATAAATACTACATTTTGATCTTATCGTTGAATTCTTGTCATTTCCACAATTATGAGAATTGGTGAAACCACTACGTTTGCTTCGTGAATGTGTTGATGCTATATGTAGAATTATAATGTGTACTACAAAATTCAATGCAATCCAATCTGTTAAATCTATATCTCTCTATTTAATGAATAATCTCAAAATAATCTTTTCTGTCACAATAAAATAACGGATTTGCCAAAACTTTTCCTCATTGTATTAAATAGCATAGGCTAAAATACTAGCAGAGATTTTTCTTAACTCTTCGTCTCAATTGCAACAATAAAAGCACTTCATTCTGGAGATCTCTGGGTCAACGTACCAGATCAAATAACGTAAAATTCTCGTAGTATATTAACAAAAAAGAATCGCCCAAATGTGTGCGCACTTGAACGTCATTGGTGCGCACATAATTTTAGGACTGCACCAAACCAGATCTTTTGTTGATTTTTTGTTATTGTCAGTACATCGTTTTTATTTCCTTTTTACACCACAACAGCAAAATTCAGGAAGCTAATTCATAAAATGAAGACCTAACTCTTTATTAAAAGCTTTTCCTTCCACAGGATGACATAGAAGACCTCCTCCCAGGAGTGGTATACCACACTCAACCCCTCATCCAACCGTATCCACCTCCTCAGCCGAAGACTGAGCGGTTGATAGGAGAACCAGACGTACCAGTCGAGGCCACGTAAGTTCCATGTTGTAGCCGTATTGTTACTGTAGAACGATGTGGAGGCAAAATTTGAATTAGGTTAATAGTATTGCCCATTTTTCGTCGTATCAAAGTCAAAAATTAATTAATTAAGTACTTATGTATTGACATAATCGTGTCACTAATAATAGTTATCTACTTACTACAACAACATCTATAATAATGTTAGAAATATTAAATAATCATAAATGTGTGTGGTATAAGATGGTTGAGTATATAACATTAAATTGTTATTTCTTATTTTTTTATAACACGAAAGTGGTGTTGGGTGGATGCTAAGCGGTTACCATTGTCTAAAGACGTTGGCAGGAAAAAAAATATTCTTACCGCTTTTCCCCAGATAAACACTGAATTTTGTCGGTGATGTTAGTTTTGAATTTGATAAAGTTTTGAACTAAATAACTGTTTTACTACTATTAGTACAACAGTTCTCCAGTTCAAAACTTTACTCTGGTCTTTTGTAAGGTACTTCCCCAGAAAAGCTGCTTATTTGAGTGGGAGATCAATTATGCTCTTCTAGTCTTTAATATACATTAGCTGACATGTAAGTGGGGCATACTGACTAATACTGAGTAGTTCATCAATCTTTAATATTTTTTGTCGATTAGAAAAGGCGGTTTTGGCGCAGAACGCCTGAAACGCAAAATGACAGATTAGCAAATTGCCAGGTGTTAGTATTTTGTAGCAAATGGTCAGATTCGTAAAAAGGACATTAAAGAAACATTTAAAAGTTATAATTTTGTGACTATTTTTCAATTAAGTTCCTAAACTAATAGTTTATTCAATAACAAATTTTGTCTCCACTTTTAAATGAATGTAGTTCGTGTTTGTCAATATATGTCAACCTTTCTTTACCTACTGTTTGTTTGATTTCACCTAATACGTTTTAACTTACAACGAAAACACCACTAACAAAAACCTTATTTGATACTGTTAAGGTTATGCTAGTACCTATGTTTATCCGTCCAAGAGCTCAGAGTATTTTGTTGTTGTTTCTTTCAGCAATTTCAAAATATTCTTTGCGTGTGGCTGGTTGTATGTAAGGTATTGTACCTAATAAAACAAGTTTTGAAGGTTTCACTTTTGGATTCAGAATTACATCACACATTTTATTACAAGGAATGACATTTACCCCTCCCATCCGACACGTATTGCTGTTAGCTCTTTTGTTTGTCGCTTATTTTATAGATAGTTCAAACGTCTCTTTATGAGCCACTGTAGACTTTGCCACGCTGGTTTTAAGGAGCATTTTTGGACAACCCACAACCCTACGTTTTATAGTGGCCGTAAAGTTAGATTCAGAAACCTGAGTGTACGTGACTTCGAATGCGCCCCTTGAGATGTCTTAGAATTTAGCTGAGTGTTATTTTTGTGAATATTGAGACACGAGAAATGAGAGTAGTAAAAAACAATACCTGCCCACTCAAGTCCTAGTAGGTACCTATGCACAAAACCCCTCAAATCACACGACCCTAACCATCACTTCACACACCATTTCTGTCATCTACTCTACGACTGACTTGCCTTTTTCTACTCTATGCACTGCACAATAAAGTTTTAACTTCTCTGCACATAATACTACACTGTAAAAGTTGTCCTGCATCATTTTGTTTCGCTTCCAAACACTTTTCCAATACTCTTGAAGAAACTAAACTAAAACTGGCACAAACACTAAGACTTAACACTGCTACATTATTTTTTCCAAAAAAAAAACTATTCGCAAATTCTTAAAGAAGTTAGCTTTTATTCTAATAAAATTGACTTTTATACAGGTTTTCAGGTGAATTGGCGGTAGATTACATACATACAAACACTGGTGCACATACTTCTACATAAACCAGCCAGAATTAATTACTTAGGACTCCTATATTTAGAACCTAAGCACCTCGCATGACTTCTTGAACCCCCCATGCGTGATATTGAAATAGAAATACTAATTAGTATAGTTTTTCCTATTCTAAAAACAAGACTCGAAAACAGTTATGAATATGTGTTTTTCTCTCATAGCTACATCAAAGATGACGAATGGAGTCCGTGCAGTGTTACTTGTGGAGAAGGTTGGAGGAAGAAAGAAGTCCATTGCAAGATCTTTCTAGAATTTAGTAGAACCATCGCGAAATTACCGGATAGTAAATGTATGGGCCCAAAACCAGCAGAAGAAACTGAAAGATGTGTTATGGAACCATGTTCTATGGCCTATGGAACGTCTTTTGGAGATTCAAGCGTACCATCGTATAGTGGTGGCGATAGGTAAGTTATAATTGTATTACGGTCTAATTACTCAATTTTTACTTCAACTATTTTATTACTGGCTTTACTTCAACATTTGAACTTTGGTAAACCAGTTGTTTGAAACTCTGTTCAACATACATGGTTCGGTATTTTTCGTGCCTATAGGTAAAGTTCTAAGTTTCTTAATATTACTTTATGTTTGTTTACTTATAATTTACTTAAAAATATTGTTGAGTTACAAAAAGACAATTACAATTGTTTGTTTTAATGGTTTATATCAGCCATTAATTGTTCTAACACACCGTTATTTTCACACTCTTGGACTAGGTCATTGACCCTATACTTGAACAGTTCCACTTCACCTGGATCTTCTGACAAACTTGAACCAGGAACGATCTGACTTCCTTTTAATATAGCATCATTTTCTGCTGTTGTAGTTATTATTCTTAGCTCCACTAATGACATCAGTAGTCCAAAAGGCTGCTTACTCTTTACATCCTTTTGAAAATCTTCCTTAGGATAAACAATATTAACATCTATGTCATAAAGCTTTAAGGATGAGTTTAGGGTGTCATAGTAAGTTTCTAAGAGGTGTGCAAAATGTTCAGATCTGAATTGGGACGTAGTGCAGAGATATATAAAATAGATGATGTCATTCACTGGACTGGTGTACCGCATAGCTTGGAAGTCCAAAAAACATACTTTGCATTGATCTTCTTCCTGTAAATATAAAGACCATAATATATTTATTATATTAATTAAATTCATTGATCTTAGATGCTGCAATTGTTTCATGAGTATGATGACAGATTTAATGTAATGATTTAGAATATTCATAAATATCTCCAAAACTTTACAACATTTGTATAATTTTGTTGCCACATCACAAAATCGATTACAATATTACGAGTATGATTGTGATCCTGTTTTTGACCGTATTAATAATAAAAAAGGATAATACGTGTTATTAGTTATCATTATGTTATCTTATTTAAGGTTTCAATTTAATGATTATTTTATCTTATAATGATTGATTATTATCACTATTGATAAAATAATGAATGGCCCAGTACCTCACGCCAAAGTTAAAAGTACCCTAAGGTCCATATGTTTCTGGCCCTTGATTTTTCACACCAATTGTCCAATTTGCATTTATAAGGTATTTCTTATCTCTTTCATTGAAACCACTTTGGCTGTGTTGCAATAAAATACTCAAATTCATCTACAGTATGTGTTCCTTTAATATGAGGCTAAATAACTATTGATAAAAATAACTTTAACAATAGAAGCATAATTAAAAAAAAACGTGTTTTGACCTTACCTGCTTAAACAGAATATTGTTTATCCACAAATCTCCATGGCACAAAACATTAAACTTATCTGGTTTATTATAAAACTTTAGCATATTCAACAATTTTGGCCTGACTTTTTCAAGCTTCTTTTTGATTTCAGAGTCTGTCACCAAGTCTAAAGACATACCGAACGATTCAATGAAATAGTTTTGAAGTTTAGTCTTGCTTAAAAAAGCATCTTGAAATAGGAGGTCCAGAAAATCCAGTTTAATTTTTGCAAATTCTTCACCGTTTTTGTTCTCATAAACAATAGAAAGAGCGTGAAATTTTGCAAGTTGTGTGAAAATAATTTGAACTTTATTATATTCAAGTTCTTCAAACTTGGATAAAGTATCTTCCGCCGTGAATCCTATTTCATTCAAGTCTTTCAAAATTATAACTTCCTTCTTTTTTTCTGCATTTGCCATCAAACATTTAGGCAACAGAATTCGTTGATCCACTTCTAAATTTTCTTGTATTTCTCTAAATTTCGGTAATATTTTCGTATACACAGCCACTTCTCTTCTGTGTAAATCATGGAATAACTCCTGTCTTGTAGTATTGACAAGAGTTTTAACAATAACACTCACTTTTTGATCTGTTTCTGTATCTCTAACAACAACTCTAAATATATTTGCGATGAAATTTTCGTGCTCTCCACCACTGATGTGGTCTACATGATAGTCAAAATCACT
Organism: Mecyna flavalis; assembly: GCA_949319885.1. Classification (NCBI taxonomy): domain Eukaryota; kingdom Metazoa; phylum Arthropoda; class Insecta; order Lepidoptera; family Crambidae; genus Mecyna; species Mecyna flavalis. The sequence goes on along the minus strand of OX439417.1, from coordinate 1,104,685 downwards.
GATTCCTAGTTCTACAACTAAGTCTGTAATGCAACTATGTAATTCAACACAGTTAAACTCTTCTGGTTCACTGATGTTTACATCAAGAGACATTTTCACGGACGTATTTACAAGACACTAATCGATTAGTGACAAGTCATTTTGAACGCAATCTTTTCTGATAGTAACGATGATAATAAATGATAATTATCAAAACGTTATCATTCTGACAGCATTATTTAGAGCACATAATAGATAACTGTTTCAAATGATAACTGGATACTTTGAAATGACGTTATTGGATTATAAATATTAATCTGGGTGAGGCTCTTTACCTATATATCTACAAAGTCCAAACATAATAATATTTTAGTTGTACATATTTAAAAAAAGTCGACTTTTAACTAAAAAATGTGGTATCCAGCGCCGCTTAACATGCCAGAGGTTAAAATAAAACAACTTTAAACGGATGAAAACTCGCGTATATTCTACATTTTAAAATTTAATCCGACGTTTCGACTTTGTTTTGTTTAATGAGTAGTAACCGTGTAAATATTAGAAATCATTATGCCAGAGGTTGTTAGCTGGAAAAATGTGGAAAATTGCTCAGATTCCCAGAAAATAAGGGCCTTTACGGCTTTGTAAACATAGTATGGGTTGATAAAGTGTATTTTTCTAGCTCTGAAAAAACTACTTAATACCGATTGTGACAGTCTATATTCGTAGTTCTACACACCTGGTCCGTCTCAAATTTAGATTTTTTCAGGTTATTGCTAGTTTTTTTTTTTTTATTTATAATTATATTTATTTTTGTCCTAGATAATTATTATTACGAACACAAGCAAACATTTACTATTAGCTAAATCGGATTAGCGACTAATATGATTACAAATGTGCGGTGATTGATTTTATTTATATAGACTAGAGAAACAAATCAGTACTGTAATAGGCTATAATTATAATGTAATAAAATCAATTATGTAATTTTAGGTGTACTGGCTACCACATTACTACTGAATTGTCGAAACACAGACAAAAGAGACTTTTATTTGAAATATCCCTATTAATTTTGCCAGAACACAGCATAGTATAACTTCGATGTGTTCTGGCAAAATGGCAAGCTATGCTACCTACGAATTTGAGCAAGTCAGTTTAGCTCTAAAAAAGTCTTTCCACAAATCGATCCAAGGATCTCCAGTGTTTTATGACCCGGTCTTAACCACTGTTCCGAATAGATAGTTGATTATTAATGTATTATATGTTTTATCGCAGCAGATCGTTGATATTTGGCACCTCCAGCAACATTCGAGTAGCTCCGGGTCAGCCAGGGAAGTCTTACTCTTGGAAGGAGAAGGGGTACACCAGTTGCAGTGCGTCCTGCCTTAGCGGTGTTCAGGTGAGCGGTATATTATAGATTTTATCTACATCCATACCATAATATGTCTATTTTATATTCAGGAGCGATAAGCAAACGCCCTACATTTAGATATAAGTATCTGTGGCTGCATTGAAATGTTTACATTTTAGTGTCGGTAACCGATACTTAATTTCGTTCAAATTTCGAACGTCTTCTTTAAAAGTAAAAATTAATAGGTTTTTTCGATTATCGAATTAGTCGATTAGTAATTTTATGTTCCATTCCTATACATTTAATTCGATGCTGAAATTATAACAATCGATTTGAGAATCGAAATTAATTCGAGTCTAGATTGTTTATGGATTTTAAAAACTACAAACGTCAGTCATTATGTCAGTACTAACTTTTACATACAGATTAAGTTGGTAACTAGGGCGTTTGCTCATCAATTCTGACTATAAAATAGACATATTATCGTATGAATGAAGATAAAGTTATGTATGTGACTGTACATAATTAGGCATTAAAATACTCATGTGATCCTTTTATGAAACTCACTTCGTTCGTTTCATAAAACCACATTCGTATTTTAATGACCCTCATTATGCAGCAGTCACATAAATAACTATTTATGTTTCTTGAATTAACAAAGCCCCGATGGCCTAGTGGTTTAAGTACCGGGCCGAGATCTCGGGGTCCTGGGTTCAATTCCCGGGTCGAGCTAACTTTGTGTCAGATTTCTCGGAATCTCGGACACAGCTCGAGTTTGTGATCACCAATCCGCATTTGGCAACCGTGGTGATTAAGCCAGTACCCATCATTGTAACGATAACTCGATTTCAAGGATGGAGGCCTTTGCCCTGCAGTGGGACATTAATAGGCAGATACAATTTACTTGGAATTGACAAACAGATACGCAGCCTACCTGATGGTAAGGGTGTTCTGCGACCTATCCCATTCAGAGATACTTGACCAGAAAGCATCGCTCAATGTGCTACGACAATGTAGGCACTTTTAGTCTTCGTAGCCTTTCATTTTAAGTGTACTGTCACATTACTATTGCCGGAGCACAGTCAAAGCTTTTTGCTGGCAGATTTCACCTGTGACTGGTAGCTAGATTTTGAAAAAGTCCAACCAGAGCTAAGACAGGAATATAACCCACAACCACAACCAGTTGTAACTATTGTTCCACTGAGGTAGTACCTATTTCTTTAGATAGTAAAACGATAGGTTTAATATAAAATTGGAAAAATGGCGAATTAATGAATACTTGTCTGGGAAAACTTTGACTTTGAGATTAACTAAGTGATTTATCACGCCACAGAAGGAAGACAGACACCGTTTTTATAAAATCAGAAATATAATTAATTGATGACAATGATTAAAAGGCTGATATTTTACTTTTTGTTATGTATTCGGTTAGGATTGAAACTGGCCTTGAGAGTACCGTCTTAACGATGTTCATATTGATATACATTATTATAATCTCTTCCGTGTGAATGAAGGTGTAATAATAATAATAATAATATTCTTTATTGCTATAAACTGTGTACAAAAAGGTGGAGATACAAGATTATGTTTCAACAGTTACCCATAACGGGCATGCAATATTTATTTATAATAATGCTAATGCTTGGAATCAAAATATTCTGTTAAATTATAAAAGACATTATTAATTAACCAACATTTAAGTTCACGTGTGAAATGAACCTCAAGCCATACAAAATAATGATACTTTTATATAAACTCGCCACAAACTGAAGTTTCACCCTCATCACCTTGACCGCTATGACATGGTAATTTTCAAGAGACGAGCATATCACTTTCTCAAAGGCCGGCAACGTACTTGTGACTCCTCTGGTGTTTATGGGCGGCGGTGATTGCTTACCATCAGGTGACCCGCCTGCTCGTTGCCTCCCTGTAACATAAAAAAAAAAAAAAAAAAAATCGTGCATTCTTTCATTTATGTTGTTGTTTTGTAGGAGTTAATAATCCAATGTGTGCGTGATGAAGATGGCAAGAATGCATCGCCATACATGTGCGATCCTCTGACGAAGCCTGAAAATAGAGTGAGGACTTGCAACGATCACCCCTGCCCACCCAGGTACTGTATATTAGAACTTGTAAAAGAAAATAAGATTGTATGTGTCGTGACATTTAAAGGTGCTCCCTTACCGGGAGCATTCGCGTGTAATGTAACGTTGCAGACTCGAGCATAACAACAGTGAAGGAAGAGAACCGAGCGTTACAATGCGCACTTTGTAATGATACAAAATGTATACATAGATGAGAATGCTCGCAGCTAAATGTTACATTTCACGCGAACGCTCGTTGATCAGGAAGTAGTATTGAAATGTTATGCTCGGAAGACGAATCTATAATGTTACATTATACGCGAATATTCCCGGTGAGGGAGCACCTTAAGGGAGTGAACCAACATCATTTCGCTCCAAACCAACCTCTCCTGCCCCCGGTGCATCCTGCCGAAAGTAAATGAGGCTTTGGCGACCGACTGATGGCGGTCTAACCATCCAAATGCAAAGGCGTAGCTAAATGTTACAGGCCGGTGACGGCTTCTGCGATCACCAAGCCGCTTGCCCAGCGTGGCGATTATGGGCGAATCCTCCTCATGCTAGCAAATTGGCAAGCGTTTGGAGGAACATTATGTCTATTAGTGGACTAAAACAGGCTGATGATGAGAAATTGAGATTTTTTTATAAAGAGGAAAAAGTAATTTCACGTTAATATAACAACGCTTTAAATGTTTCCCTGGTAATGTAATTTTCAAGAGTATCAAAAACGTCAAAATTAATTATATCGTATTCCCTTTGTAACAAACAATTACTCTTTATTTTATTTGTGAAAAACGCCTTCTTGATCTGGTGTTCAACTGGGTCCTGGGTTTGATTCATAGGTCAAGAAAAAATATTTTTTTTTTTTCAAATACTCGGGTTTGTAATCGAGGCCTGGCCTGGTAATCGACATCTAGGCTGGGAAATCGCTAGGACGAAGAGGTTTGTAATCAATAAAAGTGGGGTTATTCCCGATCGTCCCACCAAGCTTTGGGACATTAATAGGTTTCACGGTTTTCTACTCAATTAAGGCGCCATTTAACATCTGTATTACCCTAAGTTGAAAACATTCGAAAATGACTTGATAAATATCCATAAACTCATATTTTGTAAATTCTAGATGAAGTTAAAAATACACGAAAATGACGTGCTAAATATCCCCAAACACAGAAGTAAGCGTATTTTAAAATTCGTCCCATGTTAATTTCCCTACCTTTACGTACCCGTCTGACGTTCCATTTGCGACGGTCTCACGTTACGTTGGTACTAAGAATTCCTATTTCCCTTGCAGATGGAACTACACTGAGTTCTCTCAATGCACCAAGTCGTGTGGCATCGGAATACAAACGAGGGAGGTGACGTGCATTCATGAGGTACGTTTGTATTGGTTTACACTTACTAGGAATATTTTAGTATCTTTTCTTATACCTTTGATTATGAAAGAGAAGATGAAATAATTGAAATTCGGAGAATTGTGAAACGGAATTAGTGTAATGGTAATTCCAATTGTTTTTGATGTTTACAAAAATTAGGAAGAAAGTGAAATATTATTCATTTATTTACAAGACAGCAAAGAGACATTAATTAAGAGAAATGAAAAATGGAAAGAAAGTTGAAGATAATAATACAAAGATTCGTAATTTTATTTGTTTTTAATGGTAACAAAAAATTATATTTTTCCAGATTCAGATTTCTTGATTTATATTTCTTGAGGTAACTACATAGTTAGCTAACAGTAACGCTTTGTGATCTTGAGATCCTTGGTTTAATTGCCGGGTCGAGCAAAATTTATTGAGCAAAGCTCGGGTTTGTGATAACCAATCCGCATTTTGCAAGCGTGATGTATAATTCAGTATCCAGTGACGATTACTTGATTTTAATGGAAATCGTTACCCTGCAGTGGGAAATTGATTAAGCTGAGATACTAAACTTTATTACTCCCCATTGAAACTATTTTCGAACTTACTATTTAGCGATTCATTTAAGTGGACATCGATAACTATTACAGATTGACCTGATTTTAATTTCTTTAAATCACCAGGTAACCAGAGGCGGAACGAACACAGTGGTGGTACCAAACAGCATGTGCCCGCAGCCGCCGCCACCAGACCGTCAGTACTGCAATGTACTGGACTGCCCTGTGAGGTGGCAGACTGGCGAGTGGTCAAAATGCTCCAAGACTTGTGGCGGAGGACATAAGCAAAGAGATGTGAGTACCAGTACCACCAATCGAAGCCTTGTATATGTCCTCCATGTCGAATTGCATCTACAGCAACCAATCTTTATCTTTGTTGGTGGGTGAATGAAGTGATAGTTGACACAAACGTCAAGTATTTGTGTATGTATTTGGACATAAGGTACTTCCTTATCGCTAGCATTCGTGTGTAATGGAAAGTTACAGACTCAAGCTACATCAGTGAGGGAGGAATGGAGGAACACCGAGCATAACAGTGCGCACCATGTACCTAATGATACAAAACGAGTATACACCATTGAAAGAGAACTGGATATGACAATGCGCACCTTATAATTATACAATGTGTAATATATTGATATCTATAATGTTACATTACACGCGAATGCTCGATCGAGCTCAAAGTCGAATTCATAATTTTGCAGTAAACGTGAATACTCACACTGTATCGATAAATGTTGAAAATCTTGACAAATATTAAATTTATACTATTTTCTATCCACCAGGTGGACTGCAAGCAAGTAATGGCCCAATCACACGTGGTGGAAAGGCCTGCCTCCCTCTGTAGCTCGCCCAGGCCAGCTTCCACGAAGGCCTGTAACACCAGGCCTTGTCTCCTAGACACGGCCTCCCCGGAGATCTCGCTGGCCAACTCTTCTTATATTCAGCACGATCCGAAGAAGAAAAAGGTAAGTTGATTACGAGTGAGTTATTTAAAAAACTGACTGGCTGACTGACTGACTGACAACCAGCCAAAAATACAACTTGGAACGTTTAAGAAAAACTGACTGGCTGACTGACTAACTGACAACCAGCCCAAAATACAACTTGAAACGTTTAAGAAAAACTGACTGGCTGACTGGCTGACTGACAACCAGCCCAAAATACAACTTGAAACGTTTTCTTTAAAGTGGTACTACCTAATAAAAATAGGTTTTTGGAAAGACAACCCCTAAGGGGGTTAAATAGGTATTGTACCTATGTTTCATGAAAATCAAATTTGCAGTTTAAGATCTACAAGCACTTTGACAAGATCATGTCAGGGGTATGGCGCTAAATGGCGCTGTGTGAATAATGTCCAGTGATATTTATTTATATATTATTATTATGAGCCTATAACGTCCCACTGCAGGGCAAAGGCCTCCCTACCCTTCTTCCATTGTTTGCGGTCCATTGCAACGACACGCCAGTGATCGTCCTCGACAAGACGTTAAACTGTCGTGCACCTTAAGGCTTAGGTGTATAATGTCATCTAAGAGCTCAAGAAACCTTTAAAATATTGGGGTTTGTAGAGGTCTCAATGGGACAGTTGGTATTAACTCAGGATACTAACTTAGGGCGGCGGCTGAAGAAAGTTCAGATTAAGTATTAGTACGTCAACGGCGGCGCTCTCGGACCGAGTACCTAAGGTTCACTGAACACCCATCAACCCGCAGTGGACAAGCGTGATGGGTTAATAAGTCTAATCCCTTACCCGCGTATTTATTTATATTGAAATTATTTTTATACAGGTGACAGTGAAAGTAGGAGGTTCAGCAACAATATTTTACGGAACACAAGTGAAGATCAAATGCCCGGTCAAAGGATACAACAGGACCAAGATACAGTGGGCGAAGGATCACCAGATCATCACCAAGTCGAAGAAGTATAAGATTTCGAAAAAGGTACGTAATTTTGATTTGGTCATCAATTATCTTTTATTTGTGATAAACATTATGTAAAAAATATTGAAGACTGACCCAACTGAGACCAACCAAACCTTTTGTGTACCATGTACTTACAATATTATGTATATTTTTCTGATGTTTTTTTATAAAAGGGAGAGCAAGTGTATCACCTGGTAGTAAGTGATAACTACCACCACCCATGGACACCTGCAAGTACGTCTAAGATACGTACGCTGGCATTTGAAAGAATATAGAAGGAGAGAAAACTTGGCGGGCTATGGGGAAAAGGATTGGGGAGGAAGGAGTAAGGGGAGCGGGAGGTGGCCTTCATCACTTTTGCCAAGGACCGCAATAGCAAAGCAACTTACACGTCATTCTGTGCGACAGTATATAGCCTACTTCTCCGATCGAGCTGGTCCATTTCAAAGAAACAGGAACTGTGTTTACCATGAATGTACCACAGTTCACATAACTACATTCCCATCTCTTTCCCCCAGGGCGCGCTCCGCATCACCTCCCTCTCTCTCCGAGACCACGGGGTATACACGTGCGTAGCCGGCAGATCCAGTGCCAACCTGACACTGCTGGTGAAGCCGCGGCCTGGGGAGTTCCCTTCCAGTGAGGAGATCGAGCGGCACAAGGCTTTGGATGAACCTTCTTCACCGTTGGCTGACAGGTAATAGAAACTTTTGTTTTTTAAATGCAAAAGATTTCAACTTAAGAATGTTGTAAATAGTGAATATTGTAAACTGTTATAATTAATAAATACATAAAGAAAATTACAAAACTTAAGAAGTAGTTATACAGTAGGTACATGTGACCGATTTGGCGTAATGGTGTAAAAAGGCTTAAAAACCTTACCAGCTCTGGTAGTGTTCCGACAATATTAATGTGGGAGTACACTTGAGATCAAAGGCTCGAAGATCAGATGACTCTACAGTCAGCCAGCACATTGAGCGATGCTTCCAGGCGAAATGTCCCTCAGTGGAGTAGGCCGCAGTGGCCGCTTACCATCAGGTAGGCTGTGTGTCTGTCTGCCAACTTTCCTTACAATGTCAATTTTTAATATTCCTGATAATCATTATCAGGAACAACGAGGCATATATACTTAAATACAAGTAAACATGAATTTTCATCACAAAAATGGCTGTCCTGCGTAGGATTTGAACACCGGACCCCTACGCCATCGGACTAATCGTGTATTAATAAGTGTTTGTTCATACAGCCGAGCAGACGGGCGCTATCGAGCAATGATCGGAGGCGCATCTGATGACCAGTCCCACGAACAGCGGCCGGGGGACCAAAAGAAGACCTATAAAAACAGATCCAGAGGTAAGCACCATCAAATACATTTATAACTCTCTGTTGAAGCCAAAATTCACATCAAAATGCAAACGATCTAAAAAGAATCTTCTTTAAATTTAGGAAATTCATGTTTGGCGCAGCACTAATACACAAACAGCCAAAGAGTAAAGATAAAGGTTGCGCCGACCTTAGCATATAAGGGCAAGAAAATGATGATGATGAAAGGTACAAGGACATTAATTACAGATACACAAGATAATAATAATATATGGCCACTTGGATTCGCCTCAGCTTGAGCTGCCACGTCTTTGGTTACAATGTCAAAACAGCGCTAGTATTCTGGCAGAGCCAGAGTGACTAAGCATAAGACATAAAAACAAAAAAAAGGAATTACATACATTGCATACCTACAGTAGTAGAATCTTAGGATACTACAATAAATATTAAATATAAATCATGTACATTTGGGAAATACCTACTAAAAAGGTTTGCAAGAAATGTTTAAGAATTGCCTATTTTCCAGTCAGTGGTATTTTTATCGGAAAGACGGAGTTTTAATAGCATCGCTAAGTATTGTGATCAAATACGTAATGAAGTTTATGTATTACACAAATTGATAAAGCTCGTCTCGAAACTGTCTTACCATGGTTCCGCTGATTATTCCTCGAACAATGTTGTAGTAAAATGAAAAAGTATGCTCACTTGAGTTATAGTTTGAACGAGTGCCTTATAATTAGGCCAATATAATTGGCGAATGTGTACCTTACATCCATAATAATTTGTTTCGGAATCTGTGTGACTTAAACTTGGATTTAGAGATAAATCTAAAAGCCTACTAAGGGCCGGTATTTCAATGTAACCTTATCTTATTGCTTAAGTTAAGTATAACATTTAAGATAAGTATTACTTTTGACAGGTAAAAGTGTATTACGTTAGGTGCCGCTTAATTTTAATCCTGTAATGAAATACACTTAAGTCATACTTATTATCAATCCCGGATTAAGATCAAGATAAGTATATATTGAAATACCGGCCCTAAGTATCCCCATTCTCTTACGGAGTATCCAATAAATTGTCAATTTCTTTCAAAATGCGCTGGCTTAAGGAAGAACCACCGTCTCACAGGAGACAGACTTTAGAATTTTATCTTTACTAATGCGCTTTGTTAAACGAGTGGAAGTACTGGCCCAAACCTCTCCTATCACCATCCTCTTCCTCATACCCATCTCCCATAAGCATTTACCTTCCTTCCCTCTCATTCTTAAAGGCGGGCAATGATTCTGAGACCGAAGTTAAATAAATAAATATCTCTGGACATTTTTCACACAGCGCCATCTAGCCCCAAACTAAGCATAAGCTTATGCTATGGGTGCTTGTGCTATAGTTGCAAAGTTCCATGGCAGTGATCACTTTTCATCAGTTGTCAAACATTTTCGTTCCGATCTTTCATAAAAAAAAAACAAGCCACATTCTACACATTTCGATCTTAGTTCCTAATTTCTGTGTACCCGTTGAATCACCACGGTACATGCAACATCTAAACATCACGCGCTCCGTTATCGGTTGAACCGATGTTAAACTACCTGCATGCAGTTTTTATTTTGTTTAGTCACTCGAAATTGTTTAAAATTATTGTTTTATTTTGTTACATTTCTTAATGTAATGCAATGTAAGTGAATTTTTTAAAAAATTCTTATTGAGAAAATAAATAATATCTTAAACCAGAATTTCGTAATCCAAATCTCTACTTTCGATAACCGCCTTACTTTCTACTTGTACTATGCCTCTCCGTCGCTCTGGATGCCGCAGACGCTAAACCCCCGTTCAGTGGAACTCGCCGCCTTATCTTTGGATTAATTAAGATCAAGCCGCTAGATTCATTGTTGACAGTCCGACCGACTGAGGTTTTGTTTTTATAGCTGCGGGGAAATGCTTCTGCAAAAACATTGAGAACACATGACGACGTCTTTTGCGCTACTTTAATTGTCAGATCATCTTATTTATTATTTGGTTTGCAAGTCTTTTATGTATTTGTTCCTCTAATAGCTAACGTACCAGCCTTCATAATGGTCTTGCAAAATTTTAATAAGTTACTATCAAGTTTTAAGTCGGTTCTTTGCGAAAGACATCAATATTCCAAAGCCTAAAGTGATTGGTGAATAGGCTAGTTGACAAAATTTGGAAATTCGTTTAAAACTATAGTTTAGTATCTATTTTACCCCAAATATATATTATTTTTAGAAAAATAGGCCTTTTTCATAAGTATTTTGCTTTTTTAGAAATAAACTTAAAATTAACTTTGGAAAGGCCAAGACTGTCATGGCGTCTTGAATGACGTCTATCCTCGCGAAACAATCGAGTTTGTTGATGTCAGTCGACGAGATCATTATACAGCTGCAACCGGTGTTTTGTGAGGACTGACGTCGCGTCCTCTGATTGTTGTTTAATGTCACGTGATTAAATAAGTAATTTTGCCGATTTTAATTTCCAAAAATATTTGTCATCTTATATTATTTTAGTAAAAAAGTTGTTTTTTTGTTTACTACATATCATGATTAATCATTAGAAACTCTAAGCCATCCGATTCATTCTTAGTGGAAACAAGCCTATTATTATTCTAAAGGTTGGAAGGTAGACCGTATGTGACAAAGTCTGTCACATATCTAGATAATAATTTACCAATTATCTATGAAGTCCACATGAATATAATTATTTCTATTTTGCTTCCATTCTTATGTCGTTTCATAAGAAAGGACTGGAATGCAATCCTGGAACGACATATCGAAAAGTATAAATCAATCTTTAATCTACTCCTATGATTATCCCTAATTTTCCGGCAAACAAATCCGTGGACACGGCTTGTACTTTATACAAAATCATCTATTGACCAACTATTGACACAAAATCATAATAAGTCAGACAGGAGTCATGCTTTCATAGACACGGATAGAACAATATAAAAATTAAGTCAGCACAAACCTTTACAAACGCCATTAGTTAAAAAAATAATCCACTTTATCTATTAATTAAGCCCTGATTCGAATCTCGGAGAGCAGAGCAAGTACTCGACTGAGGAATCTCCGAGTTTTGCCTTATTTTTATTACCTCACGTTTAAGGAACTAGGTTAAGTGGGACCGGAAAAAGTATCTCATTGGCCAAATGAGATGGACGAGTTCATTTTGTATCTGAAGTACGCTACGCACAATGTAGTACCTACTCGTAAATGATGATTTTACATGACCTTCTCAAGTGACACGGTTTATTTTGGGAAATATTTAAGTGTATATCCGAAAAAGGCTGAAACGTGCACCAAAATAAACCAAACGCACACCAAAAGTTAGGTTAGGTTAGCAATTACATTTTTTTGGTGCACGTTTCAGCCTTTTTTGGTGTACGTTTAAATACAAGCCGTTTTTTTTTTTTGGTGTGAAATTGTGATCTTATTTTACTTCTTACAATAGTTTTAATGGGAAAGTTTAAATTTTGACTTGATTTACGAGATTATGAAAGTTTGATTTACAAAAAAAAAACTACTTATTGGGTACAGTTGAAACTTTACAAAAACGTAGTATATTTTAATTTGAATGTCATTCTATATTGAAGGTTAAATATCACCAATAATCTTTATCTTTGCGTGATGTATCGTATCTCTGTCCATCAGTAAAATATAAAGTGCGTTAGTTTAAAACTCGTCACAGATGTTCTTAAAAAGTATAGTATAGTTTTTTTTTCGTTTTAATGCGAGACGCTGTGTGAAAAATACCAAAGAATATTATTTATTTAAAAAAAACATGTTTCAACAGGTAAAATAGACAAGGTACGGGACGCTCTCTACGGCAACACAGCTACAACAAGCACCAAAGCGGCTCCAAGCTTCAACTCTCAAGCTAGAGACATCAACTATGATGAGAACGAGGTGAGTTGGAATACAAGTGACGAGTGAGACAGAGTAATGGAGGTGGAGCGTCATTTTAAAGCATTTGAGTAGCATTGCGATGAACTGTCGTTTTGGAGAATTTGAAATTTAATTTTTTTCGATGGACTGTTACTGAATATGACTGGAGCAATCGGAAATACTTTTTTTTACATCAATTTACCACATGGTAAGTCTTATTTCTTATTTGAGAATTTTGAACGAAAACGTTTTATGTTGACTGTATTTTTAGAGCATCTTGAAAGAAAACCTGTCATCTTGGAATATTACAGAAGGAAATAACAGATGACCTGAAATTTTAAAGTATTTAAAGAGGACACTTAGTTACATAATATGACTCATTTGTTATCGAAATATAAAAAATAACAGAGCAGCATTTCGAAAAGAAACAATATTTTAGATTATCTGTAAAAAAAACATTTAGTGGGGACAGTTTATTTTAAACATGATAAATATTCTACTTCTTTTAGATATACTAATTCTGATGACTCTTAGTTAATCAGGTTAAGTTTTCCACACCGCCTATATAAACAGGCCAACATGCCTTGTTTTTACGATTGCATTATTGTGATACGTGACCGAAGCCTAGATGAAAATCGGTGACTTATTTCAGGGAACTTTTCAAAATATACACTCATAAAATGTTTAGTTCATAAAACTAAAATAATTTTTTGCTGGACCCGGGAATTTAACCCAATTTTGCAGCTAGGTACTAGAACCACTAGACCGACGACGAATGGAAAGATTTTCTTCTCATTAAGAAGTGCTTTGCGGATATATTTTTTTTTTGACATGACGTATTTTAGTAAAAGTATCTGCAGATTTTTACTTGAATTCATTGCAAACCTCCTCCACCCTGATAAAGAATAAAGACATTATTTAACACTAGCCTTCCGCCCGCGGCTTCGCCCGCGTGAACTATAGGACGTTATCCCGCGGGAATATCTTGTAAATTGTAGCCTATGTGTTATCCTTATATATAAGCTATATTATTGTAAAGTTTCAGTAGTTTTTACGTGAAAAAATAACAAAAGTTCATCCATCCGCTCCCCGGCCGGTACCGCCGCAACCGCTATGTCCCTGCATTTTAAATCTGTAATATCTTCGAAACTATTCATTTAAATTACATGATGTAAAGGGCCATATTGATCTATATTACATGCACAATTTATTTATGGTACTTTATTGGATAAGGATTAATACTGTATTGCTTAAAATCTCTTTTTCGTAAATAAGCCATTATTTTATCGTAATAAGTAAAGGAAAATGGTTATTGTGGGTTATCCCTAAGAGATAGACATATACCATCGCGGACTTTTTTGTAAAACTTTTTAAGGTGTACAATAGTGTAGTACATTATTTTGATCTATCTCGTAGGGTTCAGCCAGCGTTTGCAATGTAAGCGCAAAAAAATGCGATTATTTACGACCTTAAATTAAAAACCTCTAAAATTATCAGTGTTTCTCTACTATATTATGCATGTATTATACATATAAACCTTCCTCTTGAATCAGTCTATCTAATGAAAAAAACCGCATCAAAATCCGTTGCGTAGTTTCAAAGATTTAAGCATACAAAGGGACATAGGGACAGAAAAAGCGACTTTGTTTTATACTATGTAGTGATTGTCAAGAAATTCTCCTCTTAAACAATGAAAATAGGTATAATGTGGCACAAATAACTTAAAGTAAATTCTGCAATAACCGTTTTATTGACGCTATAAAATTGCCCGTAAAGTTTACAGCCTCCATTTTACAATTGAACTTGGCATCTATCGCTGGGTAATCACCAGGCCTTACTTGAACATTAATATCATTAAAGGTACCTAAGTACGGTCACTGGTCTTAAATTAAACTTTAACTTGTCAAATTCACTGGTCGAAGGTCATTTCATATAGTTAAGTTTGGTCTTCTGTGCAATGAAATAATTATTGCACTTCTAGGAATTGCTGTAATTGAATGGATCGATAGTTGTTTTGGTTGTGACTCTGTTTTGTGTGTAAGGGATCGTGGGTTCGAATCCCATTATATTTTTTTCTTTACGAGTTGCGTCACGTAGTCGTCATCGGATAAAAAGTCACTCTTCAGCTCCAAAATTATCTCCGTATCTTATAATCACTTCGATCCGTTTTTCATGAAAGAAAGATAAACAAAAGTATGGATTAATGGAAATAATAAATTATCCTTTTAAAACTCGACACCTACTCGCAATCGTATTGGCTGAATTTTTATTTCTCGTTCTAAAACATTTTGCTCTTAAAACTAATTAGTAAGTACGCGAGAAAATATTTTCAATTCATCCGATTTGGACTCGGCTAAATAACAAATCGGATTTTCTTTGCGAAACCGTATTCATTTCAAGGAAATGAACTCGGGAAATGTTTATCGTTCGTTTTAGACTTTTGTTGTATATAGAAATATACTTTCATTCGTTTAGTCTTATATTTTGATGAATTAGAAAAAAAACAGATTAATAAGAGAGAGGAAAAGGGAGGATGTGTGCATAATCTTAAAAGCAATCTCTCAAAATGCTCATAATACCTTTCATTCCGTCAATAGATACGTGTGGATTGTGCAAGAATGAAGAATCGTTAGACCATACGTAAATGAGTTTTACCTCAACAACATAGAAACTAAACAGTCACTCAAATGCTCTACTATCTAAAATGACGCTTCACCCGCCCATGTAGCAAACGTCCCTAACCCAAAACTTCTTCAAAAATATAACAAATGTTCTTGTGAACCTTCACGCTGCTTGGGACCTAAGGAGACTGCTATATCCTCGCAGATGCTTCCTCCGAAGCGCAACAGCGCCGCGCGGCTCCTTCCGTGCCTCCATTACATAGTAATGCAATTTCAGGTGAGGACATTCCAAAATAGAGATTTCCTGGGTTGTCTTGATCTTCGTCTTGGCCGTTTTTGGGAGCGATTTGGTTTGACTCATTTGGGTTCATTTTCTTTACTAATTTTGGTTTTTTTTTTCGTTTTTGTTGTTTTTACAGAATTATTTGTAGTAATAGATTTTTTTGAATGCAATAGTGCAGACTGTATGTTTTCAGAGGAAGCATAATATAGTATTATACTAATTTCAAAAATTTTAAAGGTATTAAATATTAATGCTTTCTCAAGTACCTAATAATTATACAATATTTTTTTTAGGGGTCCTTCGTTGGCCTCTTGTATATAGGTTTTTATATAATTGAAAGTATTGGGATTCATTTAAACTTCAGAAACAACTTCAAACTGGGTCTAGTTTACGTAACCTACTTATCTTAACAGGAACTGCCTCCGTGGTACAGTGGTAAGAGCGTTCGGCTCTAACCCGGAGGTCGTGGGTTCGAATCCCACGGGGAACATCACTTTGTGTGATTGTTTCCAGTTTGGTTAGGACATTGCAGGCTTGAATCACCTGAATGTCTGAAAAGAGTGATGGTTCCGTGCTTCGGAAGGCACGTTAAGCCGTTGGTCCCGACTATGTTCCAAGTAGGTCTGGTTTCCCTTGTAGGGTTACGGAGGTCAGATGGCAATCGCTCCATTGTAATAACCAGGCTTGTCAAATCTAGGATCATAGTCGAAGCGGACCCTGAGCTCCATACTGGATGCAATCGGGAATACGCTGGGATGATGATGACTTATCTTAACAGGAACATCATTGTTGTTTTTTTGCTAATCATTAATATACATATTATGGGATAGTGAGCTCTCAATAATAATATTTTCCAACAATACAAGCAAAATTTGCTAGATTCTACAGAATTCAGCGAAATTTGCCGAATTTGTACGCAATACAAGATAACTCAAAAACCTCGTCGAATTTGTGCGAAAATGTTAGATTTTCTGAAAATACCTAACAGTTGTGGAGCAAAATTGGATCAGAATATTAAGTTTAGCACGTAAAATAAAGAATTATTTATAAATGGGAAGAAATTCAAGCAGATTTAGTCAGTATTTTTGTGACACTAAGGAACAAATTAACATTTTCTTATTTTAGCATACTCGTAGAGCTCATTATTATTAGGACGTTAATTTCTTTTGGAATAGTCGTTCTTTTAGCAGATTTAACAGAGTTTTGTAATTAGGAATTCAGATTGGAAGTACGCTTGCCACGATTTATTTTTCGATTAGTAAAACATGTAAAAAACATAAAAGGTTTTGATTTTGCAAAAAAAATAAAACAACATTAGAAGAATTGCCTCAAAAAGTCTAAATAGGAACTTCAATCAAAAACAAATATTATTCAACTAATATGTTACCTTTGACTTTCAAAAATCATTTAATATCTGCAATATAACTTTGCATTCGGGGTTGTCTTGTAGTATCTTAACATTGAATTTAGTATTTGCATGATCATTAGTATCTTTCGTACTTATATCATTGTGGAAAAACTGTTTAAATCTAAAAATGGTATTAACTGCGGGAAAATAACCCATCATTCAAAAAAAAATACTTTTCACTTATCAACAATCACTAACATAAGAGCTCATATAATTGATATGTGCAGATGTTTTGGAATTTTCAGACTCTAGGAAACTCCAGGGGCCAAAGAATGGCTGACCCCATAATAATGTATCAAAATTACGGAGTTCCTGCCAAGGCGAGGGTTGTAAACCTTGAAGACAAGCAAATAGTGTTTCCTGAGGATGATGATTCTGACATCATCATTGTCAATGAAGATTTCAATAGTAATGCCGTTGAAGATGTTACAGCAGAGAATTTAAAAGAAGATTTTGGAGACATTGAAACTACCACAGAACAAAGGTGAGTTCTTTTTAATTATCCTTCAATATTTGTGTCGTTTATCCTCAATGCTAAGGATGAACTCGACGAATCGCTTTCTTCAGGACTATTTTAAGCCATCTTTTTTGGACTTTATGCTATCTTCTCCTATCATCGGTGCTGTGAATGGCGTGACAGACTAACATTCAGTAAGGAGATGATTTGGTCTGACTAGCGTAATGGGTCTCTTCCTCTGTGTCTTTTACCGTTTACTTTGCCCACGTTACTTTGGAAGCGTAGAGAAAAGAGAGATAATGGTTAAGAAAAGAATTAAACCAAATAAATGCCTTACCATATGGAAAATAAATTCAAATAAACGCTTGTCAAATGCGATCAGCTAACAAACCGATTTCCAACATTTACAAACTAGATGTGTTCAATAATCCCATTATTTTTGCATAAACTACAAATGTTATCCGATTTTGTTACATATTTCAGGATTTAAACAATTAATAATTCATTCAATTTTAGAAACGTTTGTAAATTTATATTAAATTCTGATAAATTCAGCATTTAAAATCTGCCAGCAAATTGAAATCATATTGATGTTTACCATACGCCGTAGGATTGCGAATTCGAAATATTTACATTGTATAAGGGCCGTGATTTTTTTATTGAATACAACAAACAAAAATTATTACTTTCATATCTGAAAATTAAAGGAATTCAAAAACATACATGGACTCTATAACAACATTTACCATTCCTACGAAATCAAATGAAATGGGAAAAATAAAACACTAAAAAATTACTCGGAAAAATATTTTTAAAAACAGATCATCAAAGTAAAAGTTCTGAAAATCCTGTGTTCATTTTTGCCTATAATCAATGCTGGCTCATATGATTCCCGAAGTGAGTCCCAAAGGTTGTTTACACTGATGAGTTCAATCTAATTTCGCGCTCAACTTGCGAAACAAAAACAGAAATGTATTTTGAACACCTTTACAAGATTTAAATATATTACAAAATAGCCTTTAAAGTATATTTGGTGAAAATAAAACATAATAATTTGTAAAAATACAAAATATGAATGAAACCAGATCTATTATATCTTTTGTTCTCTAGAAATGGTTCATTGTTATTTATGAGTTTGATGAGGTATTTGACATAGGAATCGAAGTTTACCCATTAGCCTAAGAGGCTAATTCCCTCCGGTAACGATATGTACACAGTGTTCATTATTGATATCGATCGTACTACATACACGATTATTCATTTCGTTTAAAAACATCATTCGTGTGGTGAAAGACAATATTGTACATTGTAGAATAGCTCTTATTGTAGGTATCGAACTTACGTGTTTGTGTGAATAGTGTGTGTAATTTAGGAAATTATTGAAGCTGAAACAAAAATTGGTACGGGTGAATAAAATTAAGTGTTAACTCCGAAAGTTGAATAGATGAACTTTAAAAAACAATTTTTACGCCAATACTTAGTACAAGTGGGGTTTGGCAGCATCTACAATGTACTACTTTTATGGCGCAAAAAAGGCGCTAAAGAAATTGTGTTTTTTGAATTTTTCGCTGATCATTGTTATTACATAATTATATTATCTCTCTTAACCCTTTCAACGCCAATGTCTGATATATCAGACAAACCATTTTCGTGCCCACCACGCCAATGACTGATATATTAGACAAAAAAACAGGATCAAGAAACGATGTATTTTTACTTGCCTGAATGAGTTGAGTATAACTAATACTTGTTTGGAATTATTTTTTTTGTTTGGAGCGTTAGGGGCATCATTTTCGGAAAAAAGCGTGGCGGGGAAAGGGTTAAATAACGTAAGTCAACTCTTTACAAAATAAAAATAGCCTTACAACGCAGCAGTATGTCAACGTATAGAAATACTTATAAAAGCCAAGAATACCTAATAACTGCCCACTTACAAAACGATTTGCATGTCTGAGTATCAAGCCGAAGCCTGTATTTACCATTACTTTCAAAGCGTAGTTACCTTGTATGTTTGTATATTTAGTACGTTCTGAGAATTGTCGTAATTTTAAAAATATATTATGAGTTCTATTTTTTCAATAATAGTAGTTAACTACCGTATTTGAATGTAAATTGGAGGTAGTATAAAATACTTTTATTACCAGCGATTATTTAAGATAGTTACTCTATTCTGAATAACTACAAATCCATACTTGTATACTTTTTATTGTGTAAATGTTTTTGATTTCTTTTTTTAATTTTTCTTTAATAGGCTTGTTTCCACTAAGAATGAATCGAATGGCTTAGAGTTTCTAATGATTAATCATGATATGTAGTAAACAAAAAAAAAACTTTTTTACTAAAATAATATAAGATAACAAATATTTATGGAAATTAAAATCGGCAAAATTACTTATTTAATCACGTGACATTAAACAACAATCAGAGAAGCGTGACGTCAGTCCTCGCAAAACACCGGTTGCAGCTGTATAATGATCTCGTCGACTGACATCAACAAACTCGATTGTTTCGCGAGGATAGACGTCATTCAAGACGCCATGACAGTCTTGGCCTTTCCAAAGTAAATTTTAAGTTTATTTCTAAAAAAGCAAAATACTTATGAAAAAGGCCTATTTTTCTAAAAATAATATATATTTGGGGTAAAATAGATACTAAACTATAGTTTTAGACGAATTTCCAAATTTTGTCAACTAGCCTATTATAATATATTTGTACTTTTCGTTGTGTCTGATAATGCAAATAAACGTTTTATCTATCTATAAAATATGGGAAAGTAAATGTATTTAGCATAAGTATGTTTACCCTTTTTTCTTTTTTTATTGTATATTCTCTGTTTAATTATTAATTTTTAATGTGTTAAGAAAATAAACTTCATTTTACACATGGACACAGAGTTAAGATAGCATTTTTTTTACAGGTTCAAAGAATATTTAGACGCCCACGAGTACGTTTGGATGACAACAGAATGGTCGCCTTGTAATGCCCCTTGTGGTCAGACGGGACACCAGATCAGGGGAGCAGTGTGCCAGGTAAGAACACCAACTTAAGTTAATTTGGAAGATTATTCTTCCGACTTACTTACAAAATAAGGGATATTTTCCTGTTTATTGCTGTTATTGCTATTGAGATAAAACTGCTAAAAAACTTTTTATTCACCTTAATTTTACCAACAAATACAATTTTCCAATTGAAGTAGAAAGTTTTATAATATTCCCAATGTCCGTTACTATATTTCGTTCTGCACCAAGAGTAGGTAATCGTTTTTATTTCTCGGTATCCAAGCAGTTAGTATTAAAATGTACGAAACCTACCTCACTTGGTCACGTTTCGGCAATGTTGTCCATTTTGACATTTCCGTAGCGACGTCGCTATAGCGTTCAAATGAGGCAGGAGTCTTAGATCAACAAGCAAACCCATCAGCTGTACCATTATATTTATACCCATTCCTTCTTCACAAACAGCACAAGAAGAACAACTCAACCACGACAGTGGAGACTGACGAGTGCATCACTCGAGGAGCCTCTCCCCCCAGCGTGCTGAAGACCTGCCGTAGCAACACCTGCGCCAGCTGGCGCGCCAGTCCGTGGTCACCCATCCGCTGCCTTGCTAGTGGGGCTGGTGAGTTGTTTTTGTCGCAGGTCACCTTTTTATGAACGAGATAAAGATAAAGATATTTTATTTGCAGAGAACATGGTACACGGAATAGGTGTTAAAAAATATTTACACTAAAAACGCATGTTTTGCCATCACAGTGGCATGCAAAAATAAACAAGTTCAATCGATCATGCAGGAAACTAGACTTTACTTTAGACGAGGAAGGTAAATGTCACTGTCTGTCACAAGAAGTGATCACTACCCCCTAAAGTCTAATATACCTTGCCTTCAAAAGAAATGGAAAGAGGGAGGAGCCTATGGTACGCTCACTCAACATACGGAGCGTAATTAATAGCATAGGTACCTGTTGATAAGCAACCACTACGGCCTATTCCATTCACAGACGTTAACCAGAAACCGTTGCTCAGTCTGCCACTATGAAGGCTCTCCTGGTCTTGGATCCTTTCGATTTTTCAAATACACTGGTTCCGACATTATTATAATACCGAAACACAAAGGCATTGAACCTTTAGATTTCATACCCGAGATATTATTTTCATCTGTTTTGACTGACTGCGTTATTATTTCTGATCGATCATCCTCTGATGACCTTCGGTCAAAGTCAGTGTGAGTTTCGTAGGTCCAAAGGGTCTCTCCCTTCTCTGCTCCCCATATCCCACAACCCTATCTTTTCCCCCTTCTCTTTACAAATTATTTTCTCAAATGCCATATAGTAATGCTCTAAAGCTCAGTAATGTCACACTTCCTCATTTGCTATCATCCTTCAAATGTAGCCCAGTCTCATACAACTGCTGTACCTACATTGTCCCAACAGCAGTGACCAGGCGTCGTGTGGAATGCGTGGCAGAGAACGGTACTGTCCTGCTGGACTCGCACTGTGAGTACAGCTCGCAGCCGGAGAAGATGAGGAGAGAGGCCAAGCCCTGCAAACCTGCTTGGGCAGTTGGGCCTTGGAGTAAGGTAAGGAGACTTATTTACAGACTTATTAACTTTCAAGTAGAAATAAATGTAGTTTAGTTATTAAATATTTTAATAAATTCATATCGCGTAATTCTGGTGGTAGACTAAACAGATAATGTTTCTATTTATTTAAGGTATTTATAATTAACTTTTATGAATTCTGTCAGTTTGAGGCTATGAAAACCCTTGGTTGTCAGTCTGTATTTATACCCATGATCCACTTGGTTAAGTTTGCTCGCCAAGGAGTACTGATGTCCGATGGAAATTGCTCTAATATAATAAGTTTTACGACGTTTTATATCTTACGTCATGAACAACTTTGGTGGAAGATCTCTTTTTGTTTCTAAATCATTGTGAGCCCCACATACCGTTCTCACAAGTCTCACAACCACGAAATGCATTAAGTATTAATTTTAAACCAATGCTTCAACAGTACTGTAACGAATCTGGACCAATTTCTCGAAAATTATACAAGTTATTATTTCGCCCAGTGCGTCGGTCCGTGTGGTGGACGTGGTCGTCAGCACCGAATGCTTCGCTGTGTATGGCGGACAACCGTCCGGTCCCGGCGGGGGAGGGAGCGCGGCGCGGGGGCGGCGTGCGAGGGGATGCGGCGACCTCTTGTCTCGCGTCCGTGCGAGCACAACAATTGCACCAAAGGTTAGTGGCGATGTTTCATCGGTAGATGGCATTAGCGGCACTTTAGATCGCGAATGCTTCGCTGCAAATGGCGGGCAACCATCCGAACTCGGAGGGGGAAGAAGCGCGGCGCGGGGGCGGCATGCGAGTGGATTCGGCCTCTCGTCTCGCGTCCGTGCGAACACAACACTTGTACCAATGGTAAGATGCATGTTCCACCGCTAGATAGCGTTGGCGGTAGTTTAGATGGCGAATGAAAAACATTGTGAAGGAATCTTCACAATCGACGTCGCCATGATCCAATAACAATGATCAGATGACAGTCACTTGAATGTAATAACTTGCAAAATCCATGCAATCAATAGGTAAAAATTATCTAAGCCCTATTTTGTTAAACGCTTCACTGGAAAACACTCTTGATTATGTTTGAATTATTTGACCTAGACACACCATATTATAAAAGTTTTTGTGCTAGGTCAGTAAAGTCTAGAAAACTTAAAATTGTTCTCACGTATAACTTACCATTTAATTCTGTCGATACAAGCCTCATTAGTGTTTACGAGCCTTTGTCCAGCCGTGGTACAATAGTCACGAATCCTTGTCCAAATAGTGGACAATAGTTTTGCGCGGAAAAACTTTATTTCTCTCTGAAAGGAGCGTGAAGGAACAATCTTGAAAGAAATACGGTCGGCAAAATATAAGAGTCCTTTTTCTTTCGTGTAATGAACGTTTGTGTTTGTTATATCGCTCCTTAAATGCAAAAGGGCCGCAAAACAAAAAATCAGCAAACCAGTTTTATTACAAAAATGTGATCTAAGCACTCGATATTTTATAGTGTAATGAAGACTCCTGCAATTTTAGCTTTTATAATTGAAAAACAGTGAGGGCGCCTCTTTTGCATTAACGCGGTTTGACCAGTAATTTCAGTGCAAAAGCGCCATATTGTGAGTTGCGACCCGACTGGAGCGAGTTTTTATAGACAAAAGGGCCACATTTTGGATTGCTACTACTTTGCACAAAAAATCACGTAAGTGATCGTTGTATTACTAGAGCAAAGTAGCCGCTTTTTGGTTTACTTCTGTTTTGAATAAAATAACGCACCGATATGCCTAGTATTGTTTTAAGCATAAGTGATACTTTTGGAAATACGTCTATTTTGTACAGAATTATGCACGCGTATGTATGTCTCTTATAATAATTTTATGAATTAGTAATACTTTTGAATATGTATCTGTTTTAGTAAAAACTAATATTTTTAATTTACATATCAATTTGTATTGATTTTTACTTTTTATTACATTAAAACTTAGTAAATTTTATTAAAATCTTAAGTTGTTGCTTAATATTTATAAAACAAACAATATTTATTATCATACAATGCTTTGCTTATATACAGAATGACTATCAGAGCAAGAATAATTCTTATACTTGTGATATCAATGTTGAATCAGTCTCTCCAAGTTGTCTCAGACTGGGGAGATGCCAATTTGGTCAGCTTTAACCCCACCAAAACGCAGGCGTGTCTGTTTTCCACCAAAAAGAGCGCATTTGAGTTGGCTCCCTCTTTTCGTGGCGTATCTGTCCCTTTATCTGACCGACTACAGCTCCTTAGTATGGAATTATCTTCCAACCTAAACTTTGGGAGCTACATAAGTCTGTAGCAGCATCTGCCTCTAAAAAGCGGAATCCTTTCCAGAGTCAGGCGCTACTTCACTGCGGAACAGCTCCTAAACCTCTACGCTCTGTAGAGGTTTAGGAGCTGTTCCGCATGTTCAAGTTGCATGGAATATTGCTGCCATCTTTGGGATGGTTTTGCTCGATACTAGCTGGCTGCTTTGGACTCTATTGAGCGGCGTGCGAAGAGGCTTGTCGGTGACGATACTTTGGTCGAGAGCTTGCAGAGCCTCGATCATCGTAGGAGGATTGCTTGCCTCTCCGTATTTTACAGACTCCACTTTGGTGAGTGTGCTGCTCAGCTGCACGATTTGGTTCCAGCTCCGTTCCATCATCGAACTACTAGACTCAGTCAGGGATTCCATCCGTACACAGTGGAGATACCGCGCGTACGAACTAAGCGATTTGCTTCATCTTTCTTGATACGGACTGTGCGGGAGTGGAATTCTCTGTCGGGATCTATCTTTCCTACACAATACAACTTGGGGCTCTTCAAGGCCAGAATTAACGGGCTTTTCCTAAGCAAGCGCGCTCCATCTTAGACCGCCTAGTTGTTTAACATCAGGTGATCAGGCATCTTTGAGGTCAATAGAAAGTTTAGTGTAGTATTATTGTGTTATTATGTATACTGACAGTATAGTAATCTATATAAACAAAAATGAATTGCTGTTCGTTAGTCTCGCTAAAACTCGAGAACAGCTGAACCGATTTAACTAATTTTAGTCTTGAAATATTCTTGGAAGTCCAGGGAAGATTTAAAAGATGAGAAAATATGGATAAATTGCGAGGAAAATACTAAATACATAATAATTAGGGTTTAAATTAATAAGGTTTACATTAATTGGGACCTTTCCTATGTTTTTAATTTTATTCTTGATTAGTTAATTAGTGTTTTGAGTTATAGGAAAGTACAATGCGGTGCTGTTAGATGTAGCTCAACCCCAACACATACAATTAATTTGATCTGTACGCACTGATTTGAATGCGTATACTGTAAGGTTTACTGAAGATGTTTTTTTAAAAAGTTTTTTTTTTTCATTTAAAAGTAATAAATTATGCTTGTCTCAAAGTCTGAAACTCTTGCTCTGAGAAGCCTAATGTTGTTTTGTTTTTTAGGATTACCATTTTAAAAAACTTGATTTATGTAGAAAGTGTGTATTTTTTTGAGAAAAGACACTTAATTTTGGAATAAAAGTTTTATGCAAAAGAGACATTTGTGTTATTTTTTCCACAAAGATTAAAATCACAAAAAGGTATGTATTTGTAAAAAAACTATTAAAAAGAGACGCATCCAATGATGTATAACACTAATATATAATCTTTAAAAAATATTGAAAAAATACATAAATTCGTTTTTCAAATTTTGTTTTGGCTCTCCTGTAAAAAAGTAAAATTTGGGATTGCGTCCCTTTTGCATTTAATGAGCGATATCTCTACAAGAAGTGAATTGTAAGATGATTCAAGTTTTTTATTATTATTATTGCAATATGTAACAAGACGAGCAGATCGTACACCTGATGGTAAGCGCCACGTCTTCCCTAAGACAGTTCAGTGCCAAACAGTAACTAATCAGTTACTGTCTAGCACTGCCGACAGACGACAGTTATTAGGTCTCATACACCCAGTAATTTTACTAGCTTCAGTGCCATTTTCGAAAAAACACAGAAGTTCTTGAAACAGTTCTACTTCACGGGAAAATATCTGGTACTAATATTTAAATATTTTAGTGAAATAAAAAATCTTCGGAGGCAACCTGGTGAGACTCCTGATGGTAACTGGTCACTTCCGCTTATGGACATTGTGTGACAAGGGACTCAGTTGCGTTATCTGTCTTTGACAAAAGAATAATTATGTACGGATGGTGGCTTTTTCACTAGCACCCAGTTGTTTTTTTTTCGGAGTAGAATGCATTTATGCACCATAAACATAACCGTAGACTAGCTAAACCAGCGTTGTTTGACTTGTAACTAAAACGTCCCACTACACACTAAACTTCCCCGGTTTCCCCTTAACACCTGAAAAGCGACGAGCTGGACCCGACTTGCGATTTTCAAGCACTTACCAAGTTTTTTTTATACTAGGTCAGTTGGCAGACAGTCAAGCAGCCCACCTGATGGTAAGCGGCCACTGCGGCCTATTCCATTGAGGGACGCTTCACCTGGAAGCGTCCCTCAATGTGCTGCCAGACTGTAGACTCATCTGATCATCGAGCCTCTGATTTTAAGTGTACTGGCTCCCACATTAATATTGCCGGTACACAGCCAGAGCTGTTATGTAAGATACCCTGACCTGATTTTTCACCCAGACATATTCAACCACGTGCAAGGAAAATAAACTGGGAAATATATTCGATTTAGAAACAATAATTTTATCTAACCTTTTCTGCAGACCGTATCTAATTTTTCCTTTTCATTTCCTTAGACGGCGTCTGTCGGGACACATCGCGATTTTGCGAGAACGTCCGCGCAATGAACATGTGCGCTCTGCGCCGCTACAAGGAGCAATGCTGCAAAACCTGCAACGACTAAGCACGCGATTGTGAACCGTAAGTCAACGCAATACAGTTCAGGTTAGTCTGAGAACTGGAATGAGTGCAAACGAAAATAGACTGTAAAGGAATTGCAATTGAGGTGAAAAGTGATATAGTGTTCAAGTGATCTGAGTTCAAGATCTGATTTAAGAGATTTGAATTTGAATTGATATGGGCTAGTTTGGATTCCATAATATACCTACATATAAAAATTAATGCCACTTTTCGTTGTAATTTTATAACTCAAGAACGGGCTCACCTATCCAAACCAAATGTTTAAAGGCTTTGTTCGGACTATTTAGTAGATGGCTTATGTGAAGTTTTCACAAAATCGGTCGAGCGGTTCTTGATTTATCACATGTTTTCCTATTTTACTTTATACGTAGCGAAGCACGTACCGGGTCGCTAGTTAGAAATAATAATAAAAAATAGATACTATTTTTAACAATTATCTTAAAAGAAATTAATTATCAAAAGAGTTGAGAGGAATGAAAATAAACTAGTGATAATAAATCATGATTATTCGTTTCTATTTAAAGAAAAAAATTTGGCAATCCATATAAAAACTATATCAATTCAAAATAAAATCTTATAGTTAAATATAGTGGAACAAAGCACAGATGAAAATGGCTTGTGTGTGAATATTTTAATTGAATCGTTCCAAATAACATTGTTCCATTTTTTTTTATAAAACAATTGTGTAGGTACATACGCATATTTTAGGTATATTTTAATATTAATAAAATATTGGTTGGATGTATGAAATTGATAGAGAGAGGGTTTTGTTTGTATTTGAGAAACAAAAAACATTAGCTCTAGTCGCAAAACACTTAAATCATACAAGGGACCTTTTTGGTCATGTAAATGAACACCTCGATAAAAAACTAAAATGAACACAACGTTTATAATTAAATGAAAATTGTCCTTGAATTGATTTAAATATAAGTAGGAATCAAAATATTTAGTAAAATGTTTTGTACTATACACTATAGTAAATATATATTGTAAATAAACAAAATATTATTAATAAACAAATTGTGCACAGTGCGCTATGCTTAGTTTTATAATATCGTAATTAAATGTTTAAAGTTTGCACAAATTATAGTTAATGCAATTTAATGTATAGAAAATGTAGTGAAATTGCCAAAAACGCAAACTAAATGAATTGTATTAATTAAACGCATTCGAATAAAACGAATCTAAATTATACATATTACTGTCAATTTAGTAAAAACATGAAATTATACACTGTTTATTTCTATGGCTATCGTAGATAGTCTTATTTAATAGGGAAATGATTATGTATATTGGATTATAATAATAGTAGATATAATTGAATTTGAAACTAATAAAAATAATGTTATTTAAAAAAAAGTAAGAAGCAATACAATTCGCTTGATGAAGATTGTATATAAATGCAATTTAGGATTATTAAAATCATTATCTATTCATGGAATAGTATTAAAAAGAAATTCAGAAATGTAGTTCGTTTTGTCGTGTTTGAGTTCAATTGATATGAATTAATTAATTTATATAACAATATGTTAATATTAGCTATAACACGGTGCAGTATTATGTATTATGAATACGATATATAATATTATATAGATTAACAATTTGTTGTCAATTGTTAGATGCATTATCAATTGTTAGCCAAATTACATAGCACTATCTTAAACAGATTTTCCCGATTATTCCGAAATTAGTAAGCTAAAATAAATATCGGATTTTTTGATCACACTTCTCGATCCGCAACCAATTAGCTTGGTGATTAAGCCAGTACCAACCTATTATTGTGACAATGACTTAATTTCAATGATCCATCATATCTGTAGGCTTCCAAGCCTTTTCCCTGCAGTGAAACATTACGAATAGGTATTGTAATATTTACATTTCTGAGTCGCTGCATTCGGGAAAAATACTATGTTTATTTGCATTTTTTACATAAGTGTGGCCAAACATACCACTCTACAGTTACGCGACTGATTTAATAATACGACCTACATACATCTTCTGACAAAAAATTAGCCAAATTTTGTTTGTAACGTTTCGAAATATTGCTATGTAGTTTGAATCTACATGAAACATTATGAATACTATGTACATAACTTTAATGGCCAGTATGTATATCGCACGTAAACCTTGTTATATAATTAAAGACATAATTATGTATTTTACTTCTTATTAGTACAATTTAAAAATATATTTTACTAACTAGAACTAAAGCAAGTTATAGGAATTGTTACTATAACTTGCTGAATTAAACAGTATGTTTATAGAAACGATTTTGTGTTCAAAATATATTTTGATGAATGAAAATTTGGAAATATTCCAAAACGGTTTGTATAAATTTACTGTTTCTTTCAGACCCTGAGTTCATGTTCTTCTGTGGTATTTAATAATATATAGAAAAATCTAAAAACGCATGTCGATTGGGAAGACTTTAATTATAAATTATTTTCAATTAAGTTAAACTATCCGCTTATGTATACTATAACATATTTAACATTTTTAATGCAAATATTTTTACTTGTAACTTTATTATTATGTCTAAATTGTTCCATATCATTACCTACTGCCACTAATAATTATTCAAATAGCTTAGAACTTCGAATATAACACGCAGAAGAAAAAAATCAAATAGATCTTTTTATTACATAAGGGACATAGAAAAATAAAATAAGGGACATGTTGCACCAGTGTCATAAAATTTCTTGATTTAGTTCATCTGACACAACTGACAGATAACAATAACGTTTTATTTTTGAAAATTGACAAAAGCTACAGTTTCTATTGGTTCCAGACCTGACAGAATATTTTAGGTTCGTTGACACTAGTTCCATGATACAGTTCCATGATGGAACTACTGTTAATTTTTTTTATCACTAGTTCCAATCAGTAAAGTAGCTGATGTCGGTTAAAATCAATTTTTTGTGTATAGGGTAATTCCAAATGTTGTGGTATAATCAATTATTTATTTATTTGTTCAAATTTATTTGAAGTTATATTTCCATTGTATTAAGTTTTCTATTATTCAATAGTCATATAAATATGTAAAGTATAAAAAACCATTATCCATGAAACTCATGTTCAACTTGTTTGTCTGACTATTGAATAATCTACCTTTTAGGTTTTGTATAGCTACTGACTTAATTCATTATTTGATAAAATATTTTTGTATAAATTGTCGTTGAACGTACATTTCAAAAGTAAACAATTTTTTCTTGTTACATTCTTCTTGTCAGCTTGGCATAACCGGAGTTTTTGAGTGAAAATGATCTTATTGAAAGGAATCATAATAATTGTTATAAAATATTCAACGCTATCAATCACCGTCGAGTAAATAATGGTACTAGGTATATAGACGCACTTATGAATCGTCAATATAAGTGTTACAGAGTGACTCTACCACCAATGATTCGAAATGTTACTAGATCTATTAAAGAAAACCGCCACCGCTCGGGTATAAAACCCGGAAGTCGTGGGTCCGATTCCTGCCATGGGTCTGGTCTAGTTGGTGGTAGGACTTTTCCAGAGTCCGACTGGCTATCTACCACCCCTACAGGTGATATCTGCTGCCATAACAGCTCTGGCTGGGTTACGGCAATATTAATGTGGGAGCCAGTACACTTGAAATTAAAGGCTCAAAGATCAGATGAGCCTACAGTCTGCCAGCTCATTGAGCTCCGCTTCCTGATGAAGTGTCCCTCAATGGAATAGGCCGCAGTGACCGCTTACCGCTGTCTGACAACTAATATTGTATTAAAAAACTGCCAAAAAAAACTCAATAGTTTCAGTATTTAATAGTTATTTATGTGACTGCTGCATAATGAGGGTCATTAAAATACGAATGTGGTTTTATGAAACGAACGAAGTGAGTTTCATAAAAGAATCACATGAGTATTTTAATGACTAATTATGTACAGTCACATACATAACTTTATCTTCATTCATACGATAATATGTCTATTTTATAGTCAGGATTGATGAGCAAACGCCCTAGTTACCAACTTAATCTGTATGTAAAATTTAGTACCTACTGACATAATGACTGACGTTTGTAGTTTTTAAAATCCATAAACAATCTAGACTCGAGTTGATTTCGATTCTCAAATCGATTGTTATAATTTCAGCATCGAATTAATTGTATAGGAATGGAACATAAAATTACTAATCGACTAATTCGATAATCGAAAAAACCTATTAATTTTTACTTTTAAAGAAGACGTTCGAAATTTGAACGAAATTAAGTATCGGTTACCGACACTAAAATGTAAACATTTCAATGCAGCCACAGATACTTATATCTAAATGTAGGGCGTTTGCTCATCGCTCCTGAATATAAAATAGACATATTATGGTATGGATGTAGATAAACATTATTTATGTCACTTAACGATTTAACCCACTGTTTCAAAGGTACTTAAAAAATAAAATCTGTTGAGTTGCTTATGTGTGTAAGTGTAGTAGACAGAGTTATATTTGCATTTATAATTTTAAATTTGGACTGGATCATTTTCCCTTAATAACAGCGAATCGAAATAACAAAGTTATAAGTGCTGCAGTAACTTATGTAAAGACTTAAACAAGCTCTTTGTAAAATGTAATAAATTAAACGCTTGATTTAATAATTGTTTACCCTTTCTCTGTATCTTAAACTCTCAATATTGTTAAAATAGATAATGCAAATTTTAATTTTAAGTCTCAGAGAATTAAGTCCAAACTTGTACATTGTACCTACCAAGAATTTTCAAATATAAAATATATAAAGTAAGTTACTGAATATAAATTGTTTTATTTACTAAGTTCCATTTATTTTAACTATAATAGATTATATTTTTATAGTGAAAACACAGGCTAAGTGCTTATTATTAAGCTTAAGGGTTCCGTGACAATGTAAGTATGATACTATAAAAGTGTGGGCTTTTTTGACGACGTTTTTGGTGTGTTGTTAAAAACCGGCTTAATGGCACCAGAACTTACTAAGTTTGCTTCTTTTTCGAAAATATTCTTTGTAAGATCTTGAAAAATTCAAACTCTTTGCAAATTATTTTTACGGTTTATTCCCGTTCATCCCAACAAGTTCGTCCCACCATTGGGATGAACGGGAAGTAAAAATAAGAATTCCCGTTCGTCCCACTAAATGGTCGTCAGTCGTGAGCTTAAAGTTTTTTAAGCGAAATAAAAATAAACCTATTCAGTAACAAGCTGAGATTAAAATAAGCAAGACCAGGAATAGAATGTGCGCGTTTCCGCAGATTTTTTTAACCCGAGTATAGTTTGTGAGATTACCTCATACATACTAATGAGAGTAGATTCTTTGCCCGGGCGTGTTAGAGAGGTTTTGTATACCCGTATTAAGTGCAAAGGCACAGAAATAGATATGTGAATGGGCATTTAGTACCAGACTATTTAATGAATGAATGAATGAATTTATTTATTTCAAGTTACAATGACTCATTTGTTAGTAATGCTTACAAATTATGTTAGTAAAATGGAATTTTAAATACATAAAGGGGCCATTTTTGCACCACTTGCATTTAATGTCCCACTGCAGGGCAAAGGCCTCCATCCTTGAAATCAAGTCTAGATGCTCTAGTGGTTTAAGTACCGGGCCGAGATCTCGAGGTCCTGGGTTCAATTCCCGGGTCGAGCTAACTTTGTGTCAATTTTTTCGGATACAGCTCGGGTATGTGATCACCAACCCGCATTTGGCTAGCGTGGTGATAAAGCCAGTACCCAGATAGGCGTATAATTAGATATTTATTGTGTAGGCATAGAAACAGATTTATTATGTGTATATAATAGGGATAGAAATATATATTAAGTGTAAAGGCGTAGAAATAATCTAGACTTACGCTCACGGCAACGCCTATTTTTTAGGGAATAAAAATCAGCCAATGTCAGCAACCAAACTATCGTGATACAAAAAAATTCGTGGATTTTTGCTCTGTTGCGAAGTAAAAATACAAATAACAAAAAAAAATCTTGATTCGATTGTAAATCACTTAGTGTAATTAAAGAAAAGGCACTAGTTTTAAATTAAGTAAAATAAATGCTTTGACTTTGACAACCCTTAAAATTGAATTTTCGCTAGGTACTTTTTTATAAGGAAAAAATATTTCTGCCAATTACACAATTTTCTTTTGTGTTTCTATTTTAATTTACAAAAGAAGGTAAAGTACCCTTATATTTAATTTTCAAGAATCTTATCAAACCTGTTAGGTATTTTAAACAAAATTTAAGATTCAGTTGTGCTTTGACAGTAAAAACTTAAAACGACGTCCGTGCTAAGAGGTAAAGAAGTTCTCCCATCATACTAGGCCTAAAAATTTGTTTATTCACTGTTATAAGTAAACGATTGAAACCGATTTTGTTAACCCATCCAAGACAACAGAAAATCTTCTAAACTTAATCCAAACCCTTACAATAAACCTTCATTAAACTGAACGAAATCTCATCACGTCCAAACAGACGCGGTCATGTTTGTAAGTGGGCCATTATTGCCTGAAATGGCCCAAATTAATCCAGGCCTGTTTGAGGCCTGCAATGGATAATAGGATGTGTCTCGTTAGTGCCTCTACAAAGGTGGCTAAAACAAGCGGCTCGAAGCTCGGGGTTTGGTCCAATTCATAAGATATTTCGATGGTACTAATATTATATCGACGAAAGTTTGTGAGTATGAATGTCAGCAATAACTAATGAAAAATTTACAGTGGAAGGACAGTAAAGAAGTTATTCTGCTAATAGATTCATAAAATATGTTTGCCCATCAATCTTTTATTCCTATCAGATGTGGATAAAACATTCTTTGATCAGTCCTCGAAAGTAGCGTCAGGACTTAAGCTATGGGTATCAGCATCAACAAAGGTTTCACAAATACACTTAGTTCAGACATAATGTAGGAAAAATTGTGTTTTTCCTACATTATGTCTGAACTAACAATGTTTATTACTATCCGGTTCAGATGCTATTAGGATAATACCTTTTAGAATGGAGCGAACTGCGTTAGCAACGCAAATAATATCTGTGTATGTGTAAGTCATCACCATGGAATTATTATTACGTCTATGGTCATCACGCAGTTGACGTAATTTTTCGCTTAAAAAATTCAAAAAGATATTATCCTAATTTGAATCTTTATACTCACCACTTCTGGCGCATGGAACAGGGTAACTAGGTACCAAATGAGTGCCGCTACCCGGTCAGTCAATATATTTTATTATATCGAACTGATACACAATACACAATCCCTCTGGTGGTAAATGGCCACTGGGTTTTTTGGTATTTTTTTATTGAGGGACACTTAACCATGAAGCATTCCTTATTAAAGGTTCATTTGACTTTCAAGCAGTTCATTTGATGGTGTTTACATTAATTCTAGAAGGCTACTTACTTGCGATATATATAATAACTTTATTGCTATCAAGTTGACTTTTGCTAAATATTAAAGTCGCTACAAGTTAATAATAATAGTAACAACCGACTTCACTTGGACCAAACCACAGTGGGAGTAGTCTGACCCGTGCAACTGTCTACAAAGACATTCTGGAATACGGGAATAGGGTTACCGCTACAACACACCGACATACTTGAGGCATTACTGGATTGTGACGTATGTACAATGTACAATATATACAGCTATAATGTGTGGCCGTGTGTTTACATCATGTTGCGTCCATGTTTCGAATGGGAAATCGATTTTGTCGATGCATAAGTGCTTTGTTTGTGCTTTTTCAGGTAAATAAAGATCGGAACTAGTGTCCCTTTTTGCCCAAAAAGGAACAGTAGGGTACCAGCCATGTAGTGGGTCATCCCTGGGTTCAAACTTACATTAAGTTAAGCATATTAGTATCAGAATATTTTGATCATTAAACGTATTTATTGTATGTATTATTAAAGCATTGCTAAATTTAAGCTATATCCAGGGTTTGGAGGCAACTCGCCATTATGGATCACAGGAAGCGATTTTCGAAATAGTAGTTTAATGCCCGCACGAAGCAACGATTGGTATTCATTGAAATCAATTCATACTTATAATATAGACACATTAAGGAGCATATTTAACCTTTACACAAACTTCAATGAAAATAAAAAAAACTATTGTAGATTTCTGCACAAGTTTGGATGTAGAGAAGACGATGTGTCTCAAATGCCCAAAGATTATTTAAATTATACACAAATACGAATACGATACTAATGCGGTTTCAAAGCTAGTTATATTTGTAACTTGTAATAACAAGAGCATCGGTCCCAATGCAGCGGTTCACTCAAAGATAATTAAATCCAAGATTAACCAATCAGCTTAGTCGCGGTAACTCGCAATGTTATTGGTATGCGATGTGCTTCGCTTCGGCGACTTTCTAATCTATGTTTGAACCATAGACTAGTGCAGCTGAGATACGGACTCAATTACAATAAAATAATTTAAGTTAATAAATATCCTGGGACATTATTCACACATCTCATCGAGCCTCAAACTAAGCATAGTTTGTACAATGGATGCTGGACAACGGTTGAGCCCTAATTTTTTAGATATATACTACATACTTAGAGAAATCTGGGTGTTTATAATCGTGGAAGAAAAATACAAATTGAGTATAAATTAACCTAAATTAAAACGTAGACTTTATCTCCTTTCAAAGTATTATCTATGACTTTACCAAAGTTCATTAAAATCTTTAAAGTGGTTGAGACGTAAAGACGGACAAAGTTACTTTTGCATTTTTATATATAAGTGAGTATGGATGTGCAATGCAACTGTGATTCTACACAGCAAGCGAACTCTCAGCAAATAAATGTCGAATAATCGGTATCTATTATTCCCATGGAAATAATATTGTCTATGTAACCGGAATGATATCTTAAAAAAATTGCATTTTTGAAAATGAACACTATCCTAACGCACTAAAGTTTATATTTGCTTGCGCTTGACGCGAGGCAAATCCGAGACGAGAAAGATATCAAGACGGGAGTAGCTTGTCTCGTTCTTTCACATTGCCAGGACGCAATGACAGTTCATTCATAGTTAGAGTGACCATGAATACTAGGTCTATGGCAAGGACGGTCTCGATTCTCGTTTTTTTTATATTGTCAGTATAAGAAATGTTTTTGGGCAACAATTTTGCCTGACCAAAAACTTAATTTAACGCTTGTATTTTAATATTATTTTTACAATGTATTAATGTACAATTGTATATTTACTTATTTTTCGTTCAATGTATTCTTAAATTTGAAGAAGCGTATATGTTATAAATTGCCTTTTTTTTATTTCTTAAGGTAGTTACCCCGTAAAGCATTATGTGATGAATAAGACCAGGAGCCTTTCTATCACATTTTTTGCACTGTCTACACAACGAATTTAAATATCGTTGTGTCTACATTATTTTATAACATCGTCTTAAACAACACAGCTCTCTATAAACTTATATCAACGGTTGAATATGAAGTTTTGCTGCCGACACAACCGACTGTTGAAAAATATTTTAACATGAATTAAAAATACTATAAATATTGTAAGCAGATCCGCAGATTGCATGTTTGAATTTGTCTCACTTAACCGAAACTTATTGTCACCCTATTGGAAAGGGACAAGCTGCTCTGTCTGACTGTTTCGCTCGGCTCGTTTTTTAGCCACGAGAGCACAGTCTAGTTAGTTATATTACGTTTATGATTATTCCAGAGCCAATTCTAACTGTTCATAGTCTGTGGAACAATCAGCGGGTTGTTCATTAGGCCAATCAGAACGCGCCTCGCGGAGCGCGAAGTCGCGACAGCCAATCAGAGACGAGAGTTACGCTGTTGCACGAATTACTGGCACTTCAGTCGACACCGGCTTCTTGGAACATGGCCGAAGTGGTTTTTTTTTTTGACAAGTGATATAATAGATTTCACTGTTTTCCGGATTTACAAACTGTGTATGATGAAACTGAACATCTAGTAATTAATAATAAAGAAAGAAAGAAAGCAAAACCTTTTAATTGAGGGAGGTTATGTAATCGATTCCCATCTTGGGTCTAGGTAGGACTTTTTCTAAATCCGTGCTACTACTCTCAAAGGTGAAATCTGCTGCTATGAAAGCTCTTAAAGCTAGCTTGTACAATGGCTGCCAGAAAATGAACATAATTTTTTTTTCTGTACATAGATAATACATTATGTAAATATAAACACACAAAAATCAGCGTAGTCACCACTTGTATGATGTTGTCTTTATGTTTACCAAAAATAAACAATGATATTTATAAAAGGAGTGCCTATTTATCAGGAATTAAAATAGGTACTCAATCATTTGCCACTTGAAAGTCACTTGAAGGGAAACTATTAAAAAATAAATTAAAAAAGTGGTTAATTAATAAGGCCTTCTACGATTTAAATGAATATTTTAATTCTTAAACTTTTAACTTTTTATATTTTACTTTTTTGTTCCTATGTACATTATTTATAAGCCTAAATATTGTATACCCGACATGGGTAAACTGTTGTTTCTTCTTACCTTGTAATACCACCTACAACATTTGTTACACAGTTGTTATGCAATAAATCTTACTTACTTACTTACTTACTAGATATTTTCAAACACACGAATGTTTGTGATCAAGGGATCAAATCTGCGATCTTTGCGGTAATAGTCCTCTTCTCAACAACTACATCAAATGGAAAAAAAGAGGACTGTAAGATTACTTTAAATTGTAAAATAAAAAATAAGAAATATGACAATAGCCATCTGACATCCGAGTTCTTTATTAAATTAAAACATCCCCACAGTTCATTAAGAAACATTTTCCGCGGAGCCTAAAACATTTTTCCATCTTCAAAGTAGCGATTTTCCAAGACTTCTTTAGTAGAAGAATCGCAAATTGTATTAGTATGTAAATCTTACGCTTCAATTGAATTTAGTCTGTGCCAAGTACTTCGCAATCACGGAGATGTTTCGTAACTG
This sequence comes from Mecyna flavalis, assembly GCA_949319885.1. NCBI lineage: Eukaryota > Metazoa > Arthropoda > Insecta > Lepidoptera > Crambidae > Mecyna > Mecyna flavalis. The sequence goes on along the minus strand of OX439417.1, from coordinate 1,067,089 downwards.
ACTTAGAATACTTACATAAAGATTATGTTTTAGTATTTGACTGCCTTCGTGGTGGATCTTTCTTCACTCAAATGGACAGCTTGTCTGGGGAATTTATTACATCCACCTTACAGCCAACAACTAAATAAATAAATATCTCTGGACATTATTCACACAGCGCCATCTAGCCCCAAACTAAGCATTAGCTTGTGCTATAGGTGCTAGACAACGGATAAACATTACTTATGTACTTTTTTTTGTAAATACATACATATTATACATAGAAACACCCAGACCGATACAAACAGACATGTTCATGCACACAAATGTTTGTACCGTGCGGGGATCGAACCCGCGACCTCTGTGTAATAGCCGATTTCTCGACCATTACAAAAAATGGCTCGTAAACTTAGTTTTTAAATCTTAATTTTGATTTGGTATCAAGGTCGTGAAGTTGCCTATTATATCACCGCACGGTAAGACATACCCAACAAACACGCAAGCTGCTTAAATTGCTTCTGTACCACCTGAAGGTTGTATGACAGCCGTTCAAAGGGTTTATTATACTTCTTAAGTTGTACAGTAGCGTATTTAAAAGCGCTTTAACAGACGTGCGGTACAATGGTCGTAGAGCGGTAAAATAATCCCCAAAGGAGATACAAAGTCATAATATAGAGTTATTGTACAGGCATTAGATGTAAAGAGGAGGTATAAGTAACTTTTGTAGCGCTCTGAGATCTTGTAGAATGTTTTTGTAGTTAAAGGCGTTAGAACAGAGTTATTAACTTCTTTTGAAACGCCTTAAGTTGTATATTGTATACTTGTATAGGCTTAAGCTGTTGAGTACAGTTAATGGCATCCTTTGTAATGCTGTATCTACAGCAGATACATAATACTCTATAGTAGCGCCTAAGTCGCTACAATTAAGAATTGTACAGCAACTTTATGGCAAATAGCTGGATTAGGCATGGCAAACACTCCTTATACAGGTAAAAGTGTATAAATTCTACTACTATGGCCATTAAAACGGCTGAAGCCGGACTAGAGAGGGGGACTAAATAAAACATTTAATATAATTAAAAGATGTTTCATATATTTTGCAGTTCTGAATTTGGTTCCGATTCTGTCGGCACTTGAGCTCCGGCGTTGTCTGAAAGTATTATATACGTAGGTTCAGATGCTTTCCCGTAGCCCATTGCAGCTGTTGAAATATTTCCACAGATTTCTTGTAGGACCTGAAAAACACGAATTTGATGCAAAAGTCTCCAGATAATAAGTCAAGTGTAGAAAGGTTTTAAGATTCTGACCACGGACTCCTAAATAAAACGACCTCTATAATAGGGTATCAATTATCCATTGTACAGTCTTGGGTTCTTAAAAGAAGTAATTATTGCTGCTGTACACCTCATAACGTTTAATAGCACGTTAATACCACAATTGTAGAACCCAAAGGTCTAGAACGGCAAATACAAGCGCCATGAATCGGTAGAAAGGTTCTAGTAAACTCTGAAAGCTGTTGTAGCTGAGACGCCATTTAGCTTATATAAAATTGATTTTCAGAATACTAATTTATAATTTTTAAATCATAAATATGTACAAAAAACCGAACTCACGTAACTATTTTTCAACCATGACACTACAAAAACTACAAACAAAGCCTAAATATCTTTTACAAGCTAAATTCAGAATCCACAATCTATAATTAAATGTATTTTTTATCAAAAAACTGCATATATAGAAGGGCGCGTGAAAATATTAGCTAAAACATATGTATATATTTACAATAAACTGTTACTCGCACTTGTATTTCATACGAATAAAAGGAAAAAACAACACTTGACTTACCTGTTTATTATTTTTAATTTACTTACTGCAATTCACTGTCATATACTTTCCAAATGGCTAATCTTATTAAAATTATAGGTTATGTTTTATAAATTCCTCTGTATCGCCACTGTATATTCAATAAAGAACCGTAAACTTTAAATCGGAGATACAGACGCGGTATAATAAGGTGCGAGCGCTACAGTCGTGCTATAATAAGGTGCGAGCGCTACAGTCGTGCTATTACAACTTATTTTAGATACTTAAGCGTATACTATCGCTCGCATACGCCACTGTAGACCCTATAGCCGTACAAAATGGGCCCTTTTGGGGGTACAGCGGTGCTTTAAGCGCTTGTACATATACTGTAGATCTTACTTAAGGAACCCATGCCTTTATTAGTAACTTCTAACCGACCAGTGTACGGCTTGTTATAGAGCTTGTGTGCTAGTTGGGTAGTACACAACACGGTATAGTAATATAAAAACATAGAAATCAAAATCTAAATAATCTTTTATCATGTAGGCCTCATAGATGCACTTATGAATCGTCAATTGTAAAGGTAACTCTACCACCGGATTCGGCTAATATCATATTTACAAAGAAAAATGGCTATAGGTGATGTAATTGTGTGAGTTAAGAGGCCTATGCCTAGCAGTGGACTGCGACAGGCTGATGATGACGATGAACCCAGTGGCGGGGGGGGGGGGACAGAGTGGGGACGACCGGGAATAAACCCACGTACTTAGTTGAGCAATTTTAGTTGAGCAGTGGGTATGACCCTCTGCTCAACTGTCGTAGTTGAGCAATGACCAGTTGAGCAGTGGGTAATACCCACTGCTCAACTTTATGGAGTTGAGCAATCTAGTTGAGCAGTGGGGAAGAAACGGATGAAGGTGGTGCCACACGGGCGTTGCAGCTGTGTTGCGTTAGCGCTGCGTCGACTGAGCGGTGACGTTCCGTTGTTATGAGACACAATGCGTTGAAATGACGGACGACACGCAACGCAAAGGAGAGGAAAGAGACGAGGTGGGGAAGGGAGCTGCGTTGAAACAACGGAGCGGCAGTAGCATAATAGCTCATGTGGCATTCACTGCATTGAAATAATTGCCTTGCAACGACGCAGCGCAGTCGCAACACCCGTGTGGCACCACTCTACCTGTTATTTAGCACACATAGTACAAGCAATGTTGCTAGGTATCGCTGTTCAAATATTATTTATTTATTATCCCTCCCTGGCACTTTAATCACGGGACGTACAGGCGTTATTTTAATATTTATCACTCAATTTCGGTGCAATCTCCGCTCAACGATAAATTCCCAATTACTTAGTCAAATGTTCGAACTAGTCGCGCATTAGTTGGCCGAATGGCGTTCCGATAAATTTGATTAATGCGGCAATAAAACCTCTTCACAATCGCATAGTTCCTCGGCCAACTTCGGCCTGCCTTTTGGTTGCTGCGCTTGTACAGATGTGGCCTTAGTGACAGCGTGCTATAGTTTTTAATCTATTTTTCTGTCATCTATATGCTTTATCATTTGATAGAAAGGCATGCACCCTACTGGTAAGCGACCATTAACTTTATGTCTACTGATGGATTTATGTGAAATTAAATAATGTTATATAAATAAATAAATACAAGTATTTTTAATGATAGAAAAGGTGAATAAAGATGCTTCTAAAGATATATAAATAACTAAAAAGTTGAATACTATATTTTTGCTTGTTTAAAAAAAGTGCTTAAAATTTTTCAAATTTATGATGATCTACAACTACAACTTGTTCCTTTATTTTACCAATATGCATTGCCCTCAATGTTTGCCCTTGTCTGCAAGAATATTGTTATATACAGTTAATGTACATATATTTGGTGCATCAGCCAATTATCACAAGCAAATAAATATGTAATTGGCGGATATGACATATACAAAATTTGCTTAGTGCAGAGTCGCTAGATAAGCATACGATGTATTACATGTTTAATAGACCTCAATTAATAAATAATAATAAAGATTATTATTATTTATTAATTGAGGCTCCCCGCATCAGCTCATAGCTAACCGCTATGTAACAAACCACAGCTTCGAGTCGTTAAAAGCAATCCAGAGAGGAAATCAATCAAATGAAACGCATTTCCAATAACCAGAACCGATAGCAATCACGCGATTGTACACACAGACAGCGCGATTAGATCAATATATACACTTAAAGTCAACTTGTTTGTCTGTCACACTATAAAACTTGTTAATAACGTCCGGTCTATGGAAACTGGAAATTCAACTCAAACTATGTAATAATTAATTTTCTAATGGAATTGATGACAAATAAACTATGTGTTTAAATCGAAAAGAAGCAGAAAAATATTTTAAACTTTTATTTTTGTTTTTTAAACTAGGTTAGTTCGCAAATATGCACATACGCGTCCTAAATGGTAACTGGACTATTCAATTGAGGGTAACTCACTCAATTTGAACCTACGACCGGATTTTATACCCGAACGACTTTACCTCTGTTCCATGAAAGTGTAAAAAAAACCGTCCAAAAATACATTTATTACCAACATAATCGTTTTAATCAATGTTTGCTTATATTTATTTTATTTAATAATAATAATAATAATAAAGTTTATTTCTATAACACTTTACAAAATTAGTACAATTATCTAGCGGATTTCGCACTAAGCATATAAGCTTGTATCGCAAAATCCAGACTATAATTTAACAAATACAATTAACAGATGGACGCAACTCAGTCAACAGAATCAAAAATTTCTAAAAATAAATTTATTTATTTATTTAAGCGACTGCAGGTTTAAAATATGACGTCGTTATAATTAAATCACAAATGAATCCGTTTTAGTTCAATTTAATAATTATAAAGAAAAAATCTTGGATAATACAACAATCTGTGCAGAGTTTCGTAGCTCCGTAGCACATATTGCTACGGCACCATCGTTGAAGATCTCGTAGTCACGCTACGGCATTGCTACGATGAAGTTTGGCAGACTGGTGACTTTCGGTTGTTTGTTAGAAGTCGGAAATTACAAGTATAATGGAACTTTAAACCAACGGAAAACTTACTGTGTAGTGTATTCACAGGTATTATCCATTTACCAAATAAAATATATATAAAAAAAAACAACGAAAAATTCTTCCTCAGTATTCCGTCCAAACAATGTGTTTAACCGAGTTCCTGTCTAATACAGTACATGCAGTCCACGCCTGCATACAAGTGCAGTAAAAACGCCACGTCTTAATACATTACCGTCCGTGACTGGCTACATGCAACTGACTGTAGCTCTACACTTATGTACGGTCTGCAGAGAAAGCAAACATGTTGAAAAAATTAAATTATATTTTAGTGGAAGATTTAGAGTTGAAAATAATTAGGCTAGTATAAAGGAGATTCGATTTTTTCTTATTAAAATGGAGAGACAAACTAGCTAACTAGTGTGATATAAACAGTTGTTTTTAGATCAGTTGGCAGGCAACACGCAGCTCGCATGTTCGTAAGCAACTTCTAACGTCTATTCCATTGAAGGAGCCGGGAAGCGTCACTCAATGTGCTGCCAGACTGTAGACTCATTTGATCTTCGAGTCACCAAGTGTCACCCCCCCCCCCCCCCTCCGGTGACAACTGAGAATTAGACTTCCCATTTGTCCCCTCTAGTCAGCTTCCAAAGGGACCAGTCGGCACGAATTGTCACCCCGGTGACAACCGGGAAGAAAATTCTCAACTGTCACCCCGGGGGACAGGGCTAGAGGGGACAAATGGGAATAATTGGTACTGGCCCCCTACATCAATATTTCCGGAACACAGCCAAAACTGTTATGGCATCAGATTTTACCTGGTGGCATAGCTGGCTAGTCTTAATACAATCATATTAAGCGAGCTCTCCTAATTAGGTTACCATCAAGTAAACTGCGTACCTGTCTACTAAATAAATAAATAAATAAATATCTCTGGACATTTTATTCACACAGCGCCATCTAACCCCAAACTAAGCATTCGCTTGTGCTATGGGTGCCAGACAACGGATAAACATTACTTATGTACTTTTTTTTGTAAATACATACATATTATACATAGAAACACCCAGACCGATACAAACAGACATGTTCATGCACACAAATGTTTGTACTGTGCGGGGATCGAACCCGCGACCTTTGGTGTAATAGCCGACTTCTCGACCATAACACCAAATGGCTCGTCAAACTCTACTAATTAAGAAAACATAAAAATTTAAAAAGGGAAGAACAATTGTGCAATAGAATAATATCATGTTTATGCAGTCCGTACGAGCCGTCAGCGGCAGTGCATATCTCGCGGTGTATCTAAATTGAACCCGGCGCGAAGTGAGCCGTCCTGCCGCTGTCTCCTCCGACAATCCCAAAGAAACCACTTTAATATACATTCTATGTAATATACGAAGTCCAAGAGTGTACTTTTGTGATTAAAAATATTGACTAGCTAGATTTGGTAGTGAGTGGGCAGGACTTAATGCGCCAGGGTAGTGGATTTTAATCACTAAATAAAGCTGATTTTTTTTTGTTGAAATTTGACAGATTAGGGTAGTCTGATGTGCTGTTGACTGTACATAACGTATTCCCCTGTTTTAAAATACTAACAACGGGCCAAAAACGACTTATAAAGACTACGGAAACAAATTTTCAATTAAAGAAACGCTCTCCAAAGGTATATTTGGAAAAATTGGCAAACTCCCAACGGAGATAACATCTTCAACACACGGCTAGACCCAGACTTTCTTAAGCTTCTAGGTTTAACGGAGATGTTCGTAGCGATATTAATTTGGCATTCGGATTGGGTTGCATCCAAATAGTATAGACGGGTAACATGGATGGGATGTGATTACGTTGCTACGAAATAGTGGTATATCGATAAAAATATTATTTATAAAAATGTGATTGCAGCATGAAATTTTTTTTTGTTTAATAATCAAATTTTTTCTTATTATTTCCCTATCTTAATAAATAATGAAATAAACTCCTTTTCTTTATTCATCAGGTTTCAAAGATTTATGAATTGTCAGACATTAATGTTACAGAGAGATTCTACGATTCTACCATCGATTTTGAGGTTTTGATGTTTATCGAGAAGAACAGACCACAAACGTCACCAAAATTTATCCTACTAAGTAATATTATAAATACGAAAGTCAGATGTTTGTATGTTTTTTACTCAATCACGCCTAAACGGCTGAACGGATTTAGATGAAAGGGACACGTATAGTTTATACCTAGGCCTAGGCTATAAAATTCCTACGGGAAACGTCTCATTCCCGCAGGATATTTGAAAAAAGAAATTACGCGCGGCTGAACCCGCGGACGGAAAGCTAGTAAATAAATAAATAATTCATTAATCTTAAAACCATAGTATACAGCTTGGACGGAAGCCACTTAATTACGATTTTATTGCTACTACCAATCATCTGCGTATTCCTCAAGAATAAATACGAATTATAACACAGCATAAATATTCTCGTTTTATTCCGCATTCCAAGAAGCCATTCGTTTCCGTGGCAAAAGCCAAATGGCCAAAAAATGCAACGCCACATTAAACATCAGACGTAGTAAATAAACCCTCCCAATGATGGAGTGTGCATAAGCATCTACCCGCGACGGATTTGGGATCATAGTACAGGAGCTCACGACAAATATGGTTATGAAATGAGAGTGATTTGTTTAAGTTAGATCAGCTGGCACACAAGCAGGTTTAACCAGGTGGTAGGTTCTTGTACCGGGCCGTCTAGGTGGGTACCACCGCAGTGCCAGATATTTTCCCGTTAAATAGAAGTGTGTCAAGCACGTCTGTGTTTTTGGAAAACGGCACTGAAGCTAGTAAAATTACTGGGTATATGAGACCTGATAACTGTGGTCTCTTAAGGCGGGTAACGCGCCTGCGACCCCAAGGGGGTCTCGGGTGCTTATGGGCGGCGGTGATCACTTATCATCAGGTGACCCACTTGCTCGTTTGCCACCCTATAATATAAAAAGCACCCAACTCACCTGATGGTAAGCAGATATACAAACTAATGAATTGCAGGACATAGCGAAAAAACGTAGTGCAGATATTTGATTAAGAAATAATGCCATATTATTTGCGAGTTTAAGACCTATGTATAAGTCTGTCCACGTTTATTTCTCTGGAAATAATATGATCTCTGGAAATAATATGATTTAAGAACTCTTTTTCTCTACATTATTTTTAGTAGACTAGTAAGCAGGCGGACACGCAGTTTAACTGCTACTGTGGCCAATGCCATTAAGGGACTCGAGAAAATGTCGCATGCACTAAAGCTTATATGTGATAAAAACCAATGAACAACTTTCTCGTCACCTCCCACGCTTTCGCGTAAGTATCTACTCTAGATAGATCCGGAATATACATGTAGCGCTGACTCGGCGCGGGCTGTAAATCTAATAGCAAAGCGCATTGCGAATGCAGACATCGCGGCCTATGGACACACATAGAGCTGTTGATACCTAGATATTTTCCCTTGAGAACGCTTTCAACAAAACTTTTTTCCCTATAGTGTTTCTTTGAACCACAGACGTGGCCCTTATTCCGCCTATCATCAGGCGGTACAGCCCGCTTGTACCACCAAGTGGTAACCTGTAATTTAAGGGGAAAGCAAGACAAATGAGGTTCTTTTCGCTGTCAACACCATGATAGCACAAGCTAATGCTTGGTTTGGGGTTAGATAGAATGATGGATGAATGATTGAAAGATGTAAATAATGTCCAGAGATGTTCGCCGGAGGAGCAAGTCACTTTTTAAAATGTCTCATTATAGGGATAAAAGTTTTGACTAATATGTCATTAACAAAATAGTATCCCGGCCTGTTTACTGCACGAATTGCGCCTAAGTAGGACTACCCAAGAAACCGTCTGACATCTTCAGACATTAATCTTATAAAGTAACTCTTTTCAATCACCAAAGCTTAACAACGAGTCTATCCATCTGCAAAGCATGTTGCCATAAATTTCATCAGGGGTATTACCAACTCTATATAAATTCTGCCAAAAATTCTATTTGGCTTGGTGCAGCGAAGAATATGTGTAGGATTCGCCGCCCGACTGGCGGGCCCTATGTTATGCAAACTAGGCCAGGGGCTAGCTCCGATCGTAAATTACCACCAATTTTCTTGGCCTCTCATATTATTTTGCCTTCCGTGTACCCATAGCTTTTTCCTTCGTGGATCAGTGGCTAGCAGGTCGCACTTTAAATCGTCTGGGATTCAAAGCCCGGGTTGCACCAAAAAGTTTAAAGTTGGTAGTGTAAAACACCCCGTGCCTCGGAAAGCACGTTGAGCCGTTGGTCCTGCGCCTGATCTCTCTTCGGTCGTGTCAGACTGCTGTCCCACCGTGTTATGAGAGTAAGATAATAGGGAGTGCACCTGTGCTTGCGCATTCACTTGTGCACTTTAATATATCCAGCGTAGTTGGTTCATAGTAAAGATTGGCCGCCGTAGCCGAAAACTCGACTAGGAGTACATTCCATCATCATCCCAGAGTATTCCCGATTGCATCCAGTATGGAGTTCAGGGTCCGCTTCGACTATGATCCTAGATTTGACAAGCCTGGTTATTACAATGAAGCGATTGCCATCTGACCTCCGTAACCCTACAAGGGAAACCAGACCTACTTGGAACTTAGTCGGGACCAACGGCCTAACGTGCCTATTAATTAGGAGGACATTTAAATTATCCAAAGCTTTAAAGTTTAGAAAAATAATTTCATAATAATGTGTCAATATTGTTTCATATTCGAGCGCTCAATGTTTGTTGCAATATTAAGTTTGTTTGGCAAACTTGTAAGACTCATATTTTAGTGGAGTATGCTAGCGTGTTAGCATAACAATAATAAAAGTTTGTTTTAGACGAGTAAAGAAATATTGAATATTGCCAGATATTATGTCTATGGACATTATTCGCATAGCCACAGAATATATACACAGTACTAACATGGCGCTATGTAGCCCAAAGACAAAAGAAATAAATTTTTCCGGACATTATTCACTCAGCGCCATCTAGCCCTATGGGTATCACACAACGCATAAACACAAAAAAATATACTACATCTATGTATAAACATGACTTAAAACTTTTCTTTTGTAAATATAGGTTGGTGGTAGGGCTTTTTCAGAGTCCGACTGGCTAGCTACCACCCCCACAGGTGAAATCTGCCGCCATTACAGCTCTGGCTGTGTTCCGGCAATATTAATGTGGGAGCCAGTACACTTAAAATCAGAGGCTCGAAGATCAGATGAGTCTACAGTCTGCTGTGCTACAGCACATTGAGGGACGTTTCCAGGTGAAGCGTCTCTCAATGGAATAGGCCGCAGTGGCTTTTTTAGCTATTGTTAAGCCGATACATAAAAAAAATGATAAAACTGATCCAGGAAATTACCGCCCAATAACATTGATACCTGTACTATCCAAAGTTTTCGAAAAGGCAATGCAGAAGAGGCTAATGGATTTCTTTAATAGGTTTAAAATAATAACACCTGAGCAGTACGGCTTCCAAAAAGGAAAGTCAACTACACTCGCTTGTTTCGAACTAGTGAGCAAAGTTGTATCCAACCTCGACGCTAAAAAGCGCGTGACTGTGATTTACTACGACATGTCCAGTGCGTTTGACTGTGTGTCCCACGACATCCTGCTTAACAAATTGGAAAAAGTTGGCATTCGAGGTCATGCTCTCTCTTGGTGCCAATCGTACCTCACTGACAGAAAACAGTGCGTAGAAATTACTAGTGTGGGTCATGACAAAATTGTAACACCAAACCGTTCCGGCTATAGGACGAATACAGTAGGTGTTCCACAGGGAAGCGTACTAGGTCCTATATTTTTTTTATTATATATCAACGACCTACCAAATACTATAAATCATGATTGTATAATGTTTGCAGATGACATTTCAATAGTTATTAAATCTAATTGTGACGACCTAACTAAATATAAATATGACATTAATAATACCTTTAGGCATGTAATAGAATATTTTGACATGAATAATCTGACTGTTAATTTATCTAAGACTAAGTTTATGCAATTTAATGTTAAAGGACGCAAAGATATCGATCTTGAAATTAAGCATAACCAAACAGTAATTGAAGGAGTACATAATACAACATTTCTGGGTATAGACTTAAACAGAAGCTTGAATTTCGTGAGCCATATCGACAAAGTCTGTAACAGGCTTAATCGATTTGTTTACGTCCTTCGTCGTCTGACTGGTAAAGTCTCAATGAATGTGACACTAGCTGCATACTATGGATATGTTGCATCAAATATCAGCTATGGACTCCTTATATGGGGTAATGGCACAGATGTTCGAAGAGTCCTCATAGCACAAAAAAAATGTGTAAGGGCCATATGTTGTAAAGGACCTTTCGACTCCTGCCGCCTATTATTTATTAAGTTACGGATTCTCACTGTTCCTGGTATGTATATCCTTGAGGCATTCAAATTCGTTAAGCCAAATTCGAAGTTGTTCAAAACGGCAAAAGAAATATATCCGAGAAATACTCGATGCCCAGATAGACTTGTTATCGACTTTAGCCTAAAGACTTCTCTATTCCAAAACAGCTGTTATTTTATGTGCATCAAAATTTATAATAAAATCCCGGACAGATTTAAGCAAGGGCCATTACCTGCATTAATACGTAGGTTGAGGGAATGGCTAATAGACTGCTGTATATACTCCATTGACGAATTTCTCAATAACACACATTTTGCATGCTAACATTGTAAGCAGAATAGTAAGCACTGTATCTCTCTGCAACTGGCACGAGAGTTTAATATAAGATCATTATTTTGTACCTATTCTTTGCAAATAAATGCTTTGACTTTGACTTTGACTTTGACTTTGGCTTCTTACCATCAGGTGGGCTGCGTGCCTGTCTGCCAACTGACCTAGTATAAAAAAAATATTTATAGAAACACGAAGAACGATACAACATCCATTTTATGCACAAAAAAGTTTGTACCGTACAAAGATCGCACCCTTGACCTCTTTTGCCAACGATAATACCAAATTGATCGTCGTATTATGTCGTCATATATGGTTAGAAAATGAAAAGGCGTTTCTGCGTTATTCGATGGTTACATCACCTCCATTCGACGCATAGATTTAGTATATATTCGACGTCACCGTGGCGTTGATTGACGTATGTCACTCAATTTTATCGGTGCGATGCTGCTACCATTGAAATAATATTAGTTAGTTACCTATATTACGTTTATGGCTGCTACTCAGATTAATAACTGACATAGATGCCACAATAGCAAGTGAAATCATAATTATATTTATTTGCCGTACACAAAAGGAATGGAGACGGAAGAATACTAAATACAGAAGATGAAATTACATTATTATGAAAACACATTTATAGATAGTATGGCCAATAAAGTCCATGTCTCAGCAAAAGTAACTGCGATATAATTTTTTTTATACTACGTCAGTTGGCAGTCAGACAAGCAGTCCAACTGATGGTAAGCGGCCTATTCCATTGAGGGACACTTCATCAGGAAACGTCTCCCAATGTGCTGCCAGACTGTAGACTCATCTGATCTTCGAGCCTTTAATTTCAAGGCAAGAACTTTATGCAAGAACTTACCGGTGGTAATAGGCTTCTACACACTGTGTAGACACCCTGTATATATTCCGATTCTTTTGTAATATCAATTTAAATATTAAAATTGAAGAAAATAAATAAACTTACATATTTCCTCTACATCCAACTTTGTACATACAATTTTTCATCTGCCAGCGAGAGCGTAAAATGTCAAAACGAAAGCCGGTCCTCTTGTATGAGATACGGAGTGATGCGGGACGGTCGGCGGGACAGTAAACACTAGTGGGACACGTGACGGGAATGAACGCTGGGTACACGGACGATTAAAAAAATAAGGACTCCACGCTGCCTTACACAAGAGTGAAGTAGTTAGGTTTGAACCTGTGTGTGCGTTTGTAGGGTTAAAAAAACACGAAGAAACTTAATACTTTCTGGCTTTTCTGTAAAAGGTGACTAACTCGATAACATTTTTTTAATGTCGAATTGTTTTGCACCATTTTAAAATAAATGAATGCATTTTTTACTAAATTGGAAAATCGAACAAAGGTGCGCGATCGGCTTGTCTTGGTTTAAGTGTGTGAGTGAGGATACGTATTTACGATAATGATGCTCATTATTATTTTTTTATACAACATTAGTAGGCAGACAGACACACAGCCCACCTGATGGTAAGTGGACACTGCGACCTATTCCATTGAGGCACACTTCACCAGGAAGCGTCGCCCAATGTTCTGCCAAACTGTAGGCTTATCTAATCTTCGAGCCTTTGATTTTAGGTGCTCTGTCTCCCACATTAATACGGCCGAACACAGTTAGAGCGGTTATGGCGGTAGTTACATTGTGTTATATTTGCGTGCTTTACTTTGGTGTAGGCGGCGCTTAGTCCTTGTTTTTTTATTCGTCCGTGGCTGTGCAGTAATTGTTTTTAGCGGCGGTAGGTATTCTAGGAGCATATTATTATACTACTAGCAGGCTTACGCCCGCGGTTTCACCCGCGCGTAATTTATGTTTTCAAATATCCCACCCTTCCCACCGAATTTCCGAGATCAAAAGTTCCCTATGTTCACCGGGGATAGTGTAGCTTTCCAACAGTGAAAGAATTATTCAAATCGGTTCAGTAATTTCGGAGCCTATTCAATACAAACAAACAAGCAATCAAATCTTTCCTCTTTATAATGTTAGTTAGTAGTATAGATAAAGTAAAATATCGCCCTATTTAATGTTCCACTGCAGAGCAAGGTCTCCTCACCACCGTTGCTAAATGGGGATTGGTGATCTAAATTTACCCGAAATGTATTCAAAATCGGTCTCAGAATTTAATTGGTCACAAGTTCAATCGGGGAATCAAACTCAGTTTACGCAGTAATATTATGAAAGGTGTTAAAGCAACGCTACCGTGGTCAATACATAGATGGGTAATTATTGAATGGATGCAGCAAGCCAAGTTTTGACTATTTAGGTAATGATCAAATCAAAAGTAAAACTTAAGTTCATGCACTCAAAACTACGTACGGGGTTTGAACCTGTTGATTCCTATCAGGATCATAATATTATGTTACATAGAAAATTAGGTAAATAGGATAAAATGAGCAAGAGAATGAACGTTGTTAATTGTTTCTGTAGTTCCTAGAATGCGCCTAGAATTCTAGGAACTGCTACTTTTATAAAGCAAGACTTCCTAAAAACCTTTTTCAGTTTACATTATTTTTCTTTTCTGTTTGAGCTTTATTTTATGAATAGCCAAGGCCATGCCCATCGCTTTCCCATGTTTTATCTTACTACTATTAAAAGGGCAAAAGTGACAACTGTAGCTGATTCTGGGACCCTTCACTTGAAACACGGCAATGTGATGTCACACTATAATATTTATTTATTATTTATTTATTTATTTTAGAAAATCATAAAAGTGGGTACAAACATATGTCCTACAAAACCATCTAAATGGTTTGACTGTAGGATCCAGTCTCTTTTAATACTAATTTACTATTACGTCTAAGAATATAATATATGTATAATATATGTATAATAGGCTACTTTGATATATGTATAATATATGTATAAAATCAAAGTAGCCTATTATACATATATTATACATATATTATATTCTTAGACGTAATAGTAAATTAGTATTAAAAGAGAAAAAAAGTCTCTTTTAATACTAATTTACTATTACGTCTAAGAATATAATATATGTATAATATATGTATAATAGGCTACTTTGATTTTCGACTTTCGAGTCTTTGGTTTCAAGTAAATTTTAATATTGAATGCTTGAATTCGGTTTGAATGTCTATATAACCATATTTAATCTTATTTTTCTGTCATATGTTTGACGGCAGTCTCTTTCATCTAATAACTACATTAATCTTTCCAAATATTAAATCATGATTAATTTGTACCCTAAGGGCATATAAAGCAGAAGGTTTCTGGCATAAACAAATCTGTTTCAGTAGGTATATACAGTATGACTTTCCTTTTTGCTGACGTCATAAATAACCTTCATTCATCATAAGACAAGTCGTTAAACTTTGTCGTCTGACTAAAAACTGGCCAGATTTACCTGTTTTTATACAGGCTAACCCTACACCAGATGTCTGTGCTGCAAATCTGTTTCTATATAATATATTATGAGCAAACTCAGGCCAGTCATATGATGTATCTTATCTCACACACGATCACGAAACATTATTAACAACAGTAATATCAGAATAGTTCCGTCCGTATTTCCATGAGGGATGATTTATGTGCCCAACGCCGACCAATACTTCCAAGATTTATTATGTAAGCAATTTGCGAGGCTGCGATACGTCCTGTATTAGGATTATCATAATAATTGTTACTTATTATTGCCTGCTTCTGTATTTTTAGTTATATTATACTTTATCTTGGTTTTAATGGAAGTCTGCAAAAACCTTTGTAGCAAGAATCAGGGTTGCCAGGTCTTTTTCAAATAAATACCGAACAGCGAGCAAAAACAAAAACGGCTACATCTCACAAACTAAGTAGATGCTACGCAATATCGATTGCCGATTGCACGGAACACAAAAATCTGTTCCGTGGCCGATTGCGTCAAATCTGATAGTTGAATCGTTTATTAACGGCTACTTATCCTAGTTAGGATCCTCATTAAGCATACGTTGCTTTCTTTGAGCTCTTTTTTAGCATGTGATGCAATCGAAAAAGCTAATTATACTTAATGCTTAATTAGAATAAGTGTAATATAGGCCTTTTAGGGAGAAAAATTTATCAGAAAAAAATACCGAACTGCCCATACTTCGGTATTTTTGTGATACCGAACACCGAACACGGTGCTTAAATACCGAACGGTTCGGTAGAATACCGAACACCTGGCAACCCTGGCAAGAATTCATATAGGTTAGGTTTTTAACTTTGATTAAAGTATAGATAAAAACAAAATTAATTCATCATTTAGTAGCTTGAACAAGTAATGCTTATTAACACGTCTCTGTAGACGATTACTTTGGTGTCTTGAGTCATCATTCGCGGGTTCGACCATATTTACAGTAAAAAGTTCATTAATATATTTATCTAATTATATGCTTATTTTAGGGCTAAACGGCGCTGTGTGAATAGTCTCAAGGAACATTTATATCATTTATAGACTACATACTAGTCGACAACTGAAACTTTTCTGCCTTTATTAACGAGAAACAAGTGCCGAGGAGACTACGGCCACTTTGGGATCAAATAATTAATCAAAAACCCGCCCAAATCATCCCAGTATGTGTATTGAGACATCTGGCCACCCTAGCATAACAGTCAAAATATAACAAGCTTTTACTTACATACATCTACTTTGTTAGATAAGGTAACCAATTGGTGTCCCAATAATTATACATAATGTGTGTGTGTGTCTGTTCCTCGGCCGATTTCGACCACGGCGACCGCTTCCAAAATTATAAGCTATTAATATAAGGCTATACATAATATTTACCTTTGCAAAGGCTTTCAATAAAATTTTAACTGACTCTTTAAAAAAAAAAGGAGAAAATTCTCGTTTTTTTCTGCTTATTACCTAAATTTTTACTGGGTGAACCAATAACAATGATTCTTTTTTTATTCGAAAGCTTGCCGATACATGAATAATGATTTGGTACATATGTAGCAAAACAAGTATTTTTGTTATCCTTACTAAAATGTAAATTGTATTCCCTCCTGATGTTTTCATTGAATACTTGTTGATGTAAAATAATGTCTAGCTTAAGAGGCCTTTAATAGGCCTCTGCAATTCCCATCTTAGCCAGATTTGGACATATTTGAGCAAAGAAGACTTGCCACCGCAGTAGTTGTCGACAAACACGCGTGGCCCGTGTCCCAGCCGGCATTGTGAGCGGCCAAGTTCCACTATTAATCAACTCTAGACGCAAGAGGACGCAAGTTCGCGCGGGGCGTGTTTTGCAAGTTTTGGACGCGGGGAACTTGGCCTAAGCTTTGTATTGGTGTGTATTATATTATTAATTGGAGGTCAATGACACGGTTGTATGCTGTAATATGCCTACTAAGCTTCCTAGGCATAATACAAGAAAAAAAAAATTTTCTAAGGAGAATGCGTTTATGCACTATAACCGCAGGCTAGCTAAACCCGCTGCCATGTGTGGGACTCGAGACTAAAGCGTCTACTACCCACTAAACTCCCCCGGTTTTCCCTTCACACCCGATTGGGATGAGCGGATGCCAGCCTTGTGGCTATTGACCAGCCCAAGGAAGCTAGGAAAATAGTTTTAAGCTTACTTTTCATACAAATTGCACTTTCATTTATGCAATAAATAAAGTGCAATTATTAACTTAAGTCTACTGTTGGAAAGACAAATTTATCTTTCCACTTGTTTACTTAGCATAGCTCTTGAGCGTTTAATATTTAAATAAATAAATCCTTGGACATTATTTACACAGTGCCGTCTAGCTTTAAACTATATAAGCATTGCTTGTACTATGGGTGCCACACAACGATAATCATTAATACATTGAAACACCCAGACCGATAAAAAGAGACAGGTTGGCATTGTGCGGAGATCGAACCAGCTACCTCTGATGTAAAAGCCAACTTCTCAACCATCATAAAATGGGTCGTCAAATTATTACCTACTTACAATTTACTTGTACTTATTGCCTTAGCCTAAAAGTTTCTTTCATACTATTTATTATTATTTAATTTATTTATGTTATATATTTAAACAGTGATATTATACAATATTTATGTGTTAAGGACGATGAACATAACCATATTGGAGTCAATATTGTGATAATATAGTTTTTACAGGTTTGAAAGGTTGAACAAGTTAATATTTTGCAACTTCTTTTCTACGCAAAAAAGCGAGACAAACTTAGCTAGTTTGCAAAGCCCGTTTTAATTTACTTTGATAAATTATTTCATTATTTTCTTTGACACTGTGTCTAATTATAAAGTGCAGTGTTCTTTGGCGAAACACCTTTTTAATTTTAAAGAAATAAGAGAATCACATTTATTCTGGGATGCACAAATGTATAGGAATATTCTAGCCTAAATGAAATGAAATGAAATGAAATGAAATGAAATGAAATAAATGAAATGAAATTCAAGACTTCCTAAAAACCTTTTTCAGTTTACATTATTTTTCTTTTCTGTTTGAGCTTTATTTTATGAATAGCCAAGGCCATGCCCATCGCTTTCCCATGTTTTATCTTACTACTATTAAAAGGGCAAAAGTGACAACTGTAGCTGATTCTGGGACCCTTCACTTGAAACACGGCAATGTGATGTCACACTATAATATAATAGGCTACTTTGATTTTCGACTTTCGAGTCTTTGGTTTCAAGTAAATTTTAATATTGAATGCTTGAATTCGGTTTGAATGTCTATATAACCATATTTAATCTTATTTTTCTGTCATATGTTTGACGGCAGTCTCTTTCATCTAATAACTACATTAATCTTTCCAAATATTAAATCATGATTAATTTGTACCCTAAGGGCATATAAAGCAGAAGGTTTCTGGCATAAACAAATCTGTTTCAGTAGGTATATACAGTATGACTTTCCTTTTTGCTGACGTCATAAATAACCTTCATTCATCATAAGACAAGTCGTTAAACTTTGTCGTCTGACTAAAAACTGGCCAGATTTACCTGTTTTTATACAGGCTAACCCTACACCAGATGTCTGTGCTGCAAATCTGTTTCTATATAATATATTATGAGCAAACTCAGGCCAGTCATATGATGTATCTTATCTCACACACGATCACGAAACATTATTAACAACAGTAATATCAGAATAGTTCCGTCCGTATTTCCATGAGGGATGATTTATGTGCCCAACGCCGACCAATACTTCCAAGATTTATTATGTAAGCAATTTGCGAGACTGCGATACGTCCTGTATTAGGATTATCATAATAATTGTTACTTATTATTGCCTGCTTCTGTATTTTTAGTTATATTATACTTTATCTTGGTTTTAATGGAAGTCTGCAAAAACCTTTGTAGCAAGAATCAGGGTTGCCAGGTCTTTTTCAAATAAATACCGAACAGCGAGCAAAAACAAAAACGGCTACATCTCACAAACTAAGTAGATGCTACGCAATATCGATTGCCGATTGCACGGAACACAAAAATCTGTTCCGTGGCCGATTGCGTCAAATCTGATAGTTGAATCGTTTATTAACGGCTACTTATCCTAGTTAGGATCCTCATTAAGCATACGTTGCTTTCTTTGAGCTCTTTTTTAGCATGTGATGCAATCGAAAAAGCTAATTATACTTAATGCTTAATTAGAATAAGTGTAATATAGGCCTTTTAGGGAGAAAAATTTATCAGAAAAAAATACCGAACTGCCCATACTTCGGTATTTTTGTGATACCGAACACCGAACACGGTGCTAAAATACCGAACGGTTCGGTAGAATACCGAATACCTGGCAAACCTGGCAAGAATTCATATAGGTTAGGTTTTTAACTTTGATTAAGGTATAGATAAAAACAAAATTAATTCATCATTTAGTAGCTTGAACAAGTAATACTTATTAACACGTCTCTTTAGACGATTACTTTGGTGTCTTAAGTCATCATTCGCGGGTTCGACCATATTTACAGTAAAAAGTTCATTAATATATTTATCTAATTATATGCTTATTTTAGGGCTAGACGGCGCTGTGTGAATAGTCTCAAGGAACATTTATATCATTTATAGACTACATACTACTCGACAACTGAAACTTTTCTGCCTTTATTAACGAGAAACAAGTGCCGAGGAGACTACGGCCACTTTGGGATCAAATAATTAATCAAAAACCCGCC
Source organism: Mecyna flavalis (assembly GCA_949319885.1). Lineage (NCBI taxonomy): Eukaryota > Metazoa > Arthropoda > Insecta > Lepidoptera > Crambidae > Mecyna > Mecyna flavalis. Next base: position 1,047,390 of record OX439417.1, on the reverse strand, counting down.
CAAATCATCCCAGTATGTGTATTGAGACATCTGGCCACCCTAGCATAACAGTCAAAATATAACAAGCTTTTACTTACATACATCTACTTTGTTAGATAAGGTAACCAATTGGTGTCCCAATAATTATACATAATGTGTGTGTGTGTCTGTTCCTCGGCCGATTTCGACCACGGCGACCGCTTCCAAAATTATAAGCTATTAATATAAGGCTATACATAATATTTACCTTTGCAAAGGCTTTCAATAAAATTTTAACTGACTCTTTAAAAAAAAAGGAGAAAATTCTCGTTTTTTTCTGCTTATTACCTAAATTACTGGGTGAACCAATAACAATGATTCTTTTTTTATTCGAAAGCTTGCCGATATATGAATAATGATGGTACATATGGAGCAGAACAAGTATTTTTGTGTTATCCTTACTAAAATGTAAATTGTATTTCCTCCTGATATTTTCATTGAATACTTGTTGATGTAAAATAATGTCTATCTTAAGAGACCTTTAATAGCCCTCTGCAATTCCCATCTTAGTCAGATTTGGACATATTTGAGCAAAGAAGACTTGCCACCGCAGTAGTTGTCGACCAACACGCGTGGCCCGTGTCCCAGCCGGCATTGTGATCGGCCAAGTTCCGCTATTAATCAACTCTAGTTGCGTGTTTTGCAAGTTTTGAACAAGAGCAACTTGGCTAAGCAACTTTGTAGTTCTATGTATGTTTTGTTTGACTGGCCTCATGGCGCTTTTGGTTGTGACCCTCCCCCATGCACCAGGCGTCGTTCAAATCTCACCTAGGATAAACATTTATGATATGACGACTATTGTGTTTGTCCTGTGTCTGAATGTATATTTGTAATAAGTATATTTAAAGGTATTTTTGTGGTTCCTGAAAACCATAACACAAGTGCTCAAGATACTTTTGTAAGGGTCAGTTTATTGTATGTAATATGTGATGTTGTTCAATATTCACTTACATTTATGAATACACGATATGTAGTTTAGCTTTTGCACCACTTTAAATAATTCATTATTACTTCACCACTGACCTTGTTAAAGATTACAGCAAGCCCTGTATCAGTTAGATTTGCGCACATTTAGGCAAACACTTCTATTAACACCGCAGTAGTTGTCAACCAACACGCGTGGCCCGTGTCCCAGCCGGCATTGTGATCGGGCAAGTTCCGCTATTAATCAACTCTAGACGCAAGATGACGCAAGTTCGCGCGGGGCGTGTTTTGCAAGTTTTGGACGCGGGGAACTTGGCCTAAGCTTTGTAGTGGCGTGTATTATATTATTAATTGGAGGTCAATGACACGGTTATGTGCTGTATTGTGCCCAAGAGACTAGGAAAAATTTTTGTTTTTTCGGATGAGAATGCGTTTATGCACTATAACCGCAGGCTAGCTAAACCCGCTGCCGTTTATGGGACTCGAGACTAAAGCGTCTACTACCCACTAAACTCCCCCAGTTTCCGATTGGGACGAGCCAGTGCCAGCCTTGTGGCTATTTTTCCAGCCCAAGGAAGCTAGGAAAATAGTTTTAAGCTTACTTTTCATACAAATTGCACTTTCATTTATGCAATAAATAAAGTGCAATTATTAACTTAAGTCTACTGTTGGAAAGACAAATTTATCTTTCCACTTGTAGACTTAGCATAGCTCTTGAGCATTTAATATTTAAATAAATAAATCTTTGGACATTATTTACACAGACCCGTCTAGCTTTAAACTTAGCATAGCTTGTACTATGGGTGCCACACAACGATAATCATTAATGATAAACTTTTTGTTGTATACATTGAAACACCCGGACCGATAAAAAGAGACAGGTTTGCATTGTGCGGGAATCGAACCAGCTACCTCTGATGTAAAAGCCAACTTCTCAACCATCATCAAATTGGTCGTCAAATTATTACCTACTTACAATTTACTATAATTTAGTAGAAAAGAAACTTTTAGGCTAAGGCATAACCAAAAGTTTTTTTTTTCTACTATTTATTATTATTTTATTTATTTATTTTATATATTTAAACAATGATAATATACAATGATTCTGTGTTAAGGACGATGTAACATAAACGGAGGCAATATTGTGATAAATATAATTTTTACACGTTTAAAAGGTTAAACCAGTTAATATTTTGCAACTTCTTTTCTACGCAAAAAAGCGAGACAAACTTGCAAAGCCCGTCCTTGTTTTAGTTCACTTTGATAAATATTTCATTATTTTCTTTGACACGCAGTGTTCTTTGGCGAAACACCTTTTTAATTTTAAAGAAATAAGAGACTCACATTTATTTTGGGATGCACAAATGTATAGGAATATTTTAGCTAAATGTATTGTGTGTCTAGTACCTTGATGATGTGAAAAATATAATTTCGTCTTCGTACACTGAGATGCATTTTAAAACTTAAATGAAAAAATATAATTGTTTTTGCACACCTGTGCCGAAAAGTGATAAAGCCGTATGTAGGTAAAACCTAGAAGTCGGGGGTTCGATTCTCTCCTTGGGTCTGATTGGTGATAGATTTTTTCAGCTCCGGCAGTGTTTCTGCAATAATAATATGAGATCCAGTGCACTTGAAATCAAAGGCTTGGTGTTCGCGCCAACCAATAAGGTACTGTTGTAACTAATGTATAAATCAACGATTAACCTAAATATACACAGTCCTTAGACAGCACTCTGACTTTCATTACGCTCCTCATAATACACCCCATACAGGCTCTAAGTTCATACAAAGTGGCAACATTACCGTTTTACAACAGTTAATACAACACCCTGCCCTGCCTGTATTTGATTCAGTGAACACTGACTACTAAAACTAATTAATTTCACCAAATTTCGTCCTTTCTATTGCATTTTATATTCACCCGCACTATACCGGAGCAGGTACCAGTAAATATATTATGAATTCGTCAGCGACGGGTTGCATAATACAGGACTGGGGGCAATAGGGATACAGGAGACAATGAAAATGGCTGGACTATATACCTAGAGTCTATAGATGCTAGAAATATGCGAGAGGTCGTGTGGGACCGAAATGAGATACGCTGTAGGTTCCATAACTGAAATTAAATAGAAACACAGAGAAAATAGTAAGTAGAGTTGGCTTAAGTAATAATAGATATCGGACAACATGGTATGTATAAAATGATTCGATTCCAAGGTATTGCTAAAGCACGTTAGAAAGTGTTATGCACAGAACAAATACTAACAAGAGTTGTTTTCTGTAGAAAATCATGTGAATATTAATATATTAGAAAAAAATAAATTTGCCAAGGTATCAGGCAGAACTCGAAGTCGTACTAGGACGTAGCGTAAAATCAATACTAGGAGAAATTCAATGGGTCCGCTAAGGTCTGACGGTAAGCATAGTCGTAGTGCACTCGCCCGGACAGCGAGGGGCGCGGGTTCGAGTCCCGCCTGATACCTGAACAATTTTTTTCTAATATTTAATATTTATATCGCCATTAAGCCGGCAAAATGATTTAAAAATTGTAAAAATAACATGTGAAGCTAGTGGGAGGGGTAGCACGGGGCTTGTAAAGTAGCTAATTACAACGTTAAATGTGGAAATATTATATTTTTTCTCTCCGTTTACATTATTTCTGTCATCATGTAGCTTTTATGGTTAATGCACTAAGAATATTGTTTAAGAAAAATTCTCTGAAATGACATCAGCAACACATTGATGGAATGTAAACTACATTTCATATACCAACTCCACTTAGTATTTGCCTTGTGTGTAACTAAGTTATTTAAAACTCCTCTTACATTTTTAACACGTTAAATTGACATTAACGAAGGATCCTCCCGTATTATTTACGAGAGAATTCGAAAGTTATAGGGATTTATCCCGAGGGACTCGGATTCCAGTTTTTAGGCATAAGACTCTTCAGTAAGCTAACACGTGTAAAATTTTTAGTATTGGATTGTACAGTTGTACATATGATGTTATTTTAACCCTAGAAAGATAACCACATTTCACTTTAAACTAAAGATAACCATACGTCACTTCGACGTACAGTAGGTACGTCGAAGTGACGTATGGTTATATTACTATATATACTACGAAAGTATTGCACTTACTGGAGCGATACGGGTGCGTCCTGCAAGCTCCGATGGCCAAAAGAGTTGGCGGGAACGGCAAGTTTCAGGACGCGAAAAACAAACGAAATATATCGATTTTGTCAAATCGATTACGTCGATTTGACGTAGGTTATCTTTCTAGGGTATTTTAAGCTACGTCAAATGGCAGACAGGCACGCAGCCCACCTGATGGTAAGCCACCACCAAGCCTGGGTACCCAGGGATCCTGAGTCCACAAACGGTGGCAGGAATTGCTAGTCTGCGGTTTTGGGCTCAAAATAAGATGAGCCAACAGTCTGGCAGCATATTGAGCAACGCATCCTTGTAAAGTGTCCCCCAATAGGGCGAAGTGCTCACTTATCATCAGGTGGATTGTGTGCCTGCCTGCCAACTGATGTACTATACAGCGTGGAATTTTAGTCGTTGTTTTCCCGCAGTAAAATGATTCTATCTTAGTAGTAAAATAAATTAATAAAGTTCTTTTTTTAGTCAAATCAAAAGTTTTACGATTATGATAGACGAAACTCGAACTAATAGTACTAGCTGCGTCACGGACGGTCACCGGCCGGGGTCATTGCCCATCGCGCTTATCAAAAAAAGATTATTTACTATTTACTCACATTTGGTTTCCATTTTCCCATTAAAATTTAAGAAAAAAATTAAAAAAAATGTTTTAAATTTTTTTTTTAATTCAAAAAAAAAATTGCATAAATCGATAGTACTACTAAAGGTAAAGCGTTCTGCTGCGGGAAAACAACGACTAAAAAAACACTCCTACAGGAATTCCCAAACGATATTCCTCAAACACAGAAACATTTCACAGTGTCCCACGCTAATAAAGGCATACACTAAAAATCACAACTCTCAAGCGAGTGAATTATACAGTAGTGACGGGAGCAAACTCTCGATAATAATTCTCCGTGAGGCCCCGAGTACTAAATCCAGTACATTTTAGTGAATATTTTATGTACGAGACGATGTACGGAGTGCGCCGTTGTGAGTTATGGAGTAGTGATGTGTCGCGTATCGATGAGCCGGATATTCGGTTATACTCGATTTATTCGGTAACGCGAGGTTAGGTTAGGGCGGATTAGTCTGATGAAATTAAGATTAAAATTTCAGGTGGCGTTTCATTATGTTTTAGTTAATTGGTTAATTTAGTGATGTAGATAGATATATCTGCAATGAAAGTCACCAAATTAATTTCATTGTAGCACTGGTTGTATTATAATATTAAAATGGTTTTGTTGGAATAATTAATGACATGGTCGGTGACGCAGCATTCTAAAAAAACACAAAACTACTTATAGCCCTTTTTGAACCGTCAATCATGGTCGCCACACATCAGCCACTGACTTTAACCACAAAACACCACCTCCGGGTATATCCATTGCAGCTTCTATACATTTTATATACTCGGCACACACGGTTGATACACTTCAACTTTTAGCTTCAGGTGGTAGCGTTTGTGACCGTGGCGTATGTGTGTGACCACCCTAAGGAATATAAGTAAGAGTTTTTTTTATAGCTATATAGTTCGAGAACGATGAGCTATATAGTTGATGCGATGTAAAAACACAATTCAGCATTTAACACTCGCTGATCGACGCTATGTCATCAGGTAAAAGAACTACATGTACCAAACAGACATTCAATTCAACAGGTAATAAAATAATGTACGAAACAGATATTCAATTGGCCACGCGGCAATATTTCATCGATATCGATAATCATCCGTCCCTACCCCGGCAACAACCGTCGATCGTAAACTCGGGCGCCGGCGTGAGTGGTGGGTTATGACGTCATCACGGCATGGACAATGCGCATAGCACAGACATAGCCACCGTTGTCATAGACTGGCTATCTGTACAGAAGGGTGCATATTAGTGTGTAGGCAATTTATTTCAGAGTTAAATATCAGCTGGATTGTTTGACATTTTGAAAACCTCTATGAAACATTAGTTGAGCCCTGGTAGACCAGTGCCCAAAAGTGGCACTCTGTTAGGTATCACTCTATAGGCACTTGTAACACAAGTATGAAGTAAGTAAGCCGTTGTTTCACGAAACTATGTAAGACGGAATGTAACGACTGCCAAGGCCGTTTATAAACTTCAGGATTTCTACATAGAGCGATGTTTCCTCATTAGGTTTCCTATGCCGAAATAGCCGATTGCCATCAAAATCAGCGATGCTTAGACACCAACCATCTTTGATGTTGTATATCGCAATCGGGCAACAATTACTTCGCTTGCGCGATGCAGGATTTCATACTAATTGAGGATCGTCAGTAGACGCCTGCTCTCATTTGTTTTAAGAAATACCTAAACTGCAAAGGTTACCCCTGACTAATATACAGAGTGCGAGTGGAGGTTGGCAGGATTTTGTTACACAATGTATATTCGCAGAATTATATGCAAAAAAAAAATAAGCACGGTATCATACACTTGAGCCGCCATGAATAACAGAGCACGCATAGTACAACTAACATCAGTAAAATAACTCCATGTTTTTTTATGTCAGAGGCGGTAAACGAGCCTGCGGGTCGCCTGATGGTAAGAAATCACCGCCGCCCATGGACGTATGCAACACCAGAGGGATCGCTTATGCGTTGCCGCATATCCATCCTTGACAATAATCAAAGATAATAGATATATTATGTTTTTACCTTGTGGTCAATGAAAGAACGGGAAAAGCAAAAAAAGCTATGGATAAATCTTTGAAAAGTAAATTGTTCACTATTGATTTTATGAGTTGGTATATAAACTGTCTTAGTGCGAATTGTAGTTAATAAAGTTCAGTGAAAAACAATATTGACTTGTTTCAAAAATTAATTGCTCATACATATTGTATTTATACCGTTGCAAGCTAGCTTACGCTCAATTTGGCGCCAAATTGATCACTTTATTAAAATTTTACACGAGTATTAAAATGTTTGTCAGTTATTTGTTGCTTTTGTTTTGTTCAAATCAAATCAAATCAAACTCTTTATTGCATGTCACAGGTGTTACATTAATATTAGTGTCTACTAGTATGTAACGCCTTGCAAGGGCATAGCAACTTGCAAGAGTGCTAGTACGCATTTTATACAACTAGTAACTTAACTATTACATTCTAAAACACATTGTTACTATTTTTATTATTGTGAGAAAAATATTAGATTAATACCATTTACAATTATTATTTTGACAGAAGATAAATATTTACTAAGATGTTTTTCTGTAGTTGTGAATGAATGGTTTTTGTTTCTTTCTTTCAAATCGATCATCCTATTTTGGCACTAATTGTATCACTGTTGTTTCCTAGACGTGCCTAGGTGTTCGGTTCACGCCATCGCTCTATGACGGTACGGGCAATGACATTCTGAGTACAGAAGGGTCCTTTGCGTTCACCGAAATAAAATCAGTCTTAACTTGAAATTATATCAGTCAAGATTTTAGAAACACGTTGGACATCTGCCGTTCATACTAATTTAAATATTTTTAGGTATTCGTGGAATCGATATTTCAAATTAGCTAGATTCTCGTTTTATATACTTGTCGTGTTTGACTGCATTTGACGCAGTGGCTTGTAGGTCGTCCTTTAATTCGATGGATGTGTCAGGAGTTCTGGGTTTAAATCTTGGTCATGTCAGACTGCTGTCCCCAGGAATAGGAAGTGCACCTATGTTTATGCAGTCCCTTCTGCACTATAAAATAGTTGGTTGATCGTTACCTTACGTTTAGTGGCGCGTTTGGTAATAACCCTATACTCCAGTGGTCGTTGGTTCGATTCCCACCCAGGAAAAACACTTATGGCATGAACATCTGTATTTATCATGGGTCTGGATGTACATTTGCGGTACCTTCGTTATTTTTGTTACACAAGGGTTTAAACTAATTAGCAATGTATGTGATGTTGTCAAATATTTAATATTTAATAATGACCCGTTTAGATTACCGTCGCCTTTAGCCATTTACAACACCAAAATCATATTTTGCTTTGCCTTACCTTAAGGAAGGAATAATAATGTAAATAAAACACGATCGAATCCGGTGGCAAGTTATTAAATCATTTTATATTTATACATCAGGCGCGCGGCAGGAGCGCGGTTGTATAAATGATAAGCGCGGGGTTCCGGGACCGGGATGCTGAGCCTTCGACAAGTTGGAAATGTGCGCAGCCACTGCGCACACTGTGGACTTGACCACAAAATTATAAATAATAATTTTATTTTATGAAATACTATATAGCCTTCCGCCCGCGGTTTCAAGCACGTAATTTCTTTTTCAAATATCTCCCCCTTCCCCCCACATTTCCGGGAACAAAAGTACCCTATGTTCACCGTAGATAGTGTAGCGTGTAACAGGGACCGTGCCGAAAAAATCGACTGCACCGAAGGAAAGGTTTCCGTTGCTTTCTAAATATTAAAAATATACGTTAATCAAAACGTCATCTGTATTCGTCTATGAATTAATCTGCCCCCCTAGACAAGCGGCATTTATGACGTTCGTTATAGCTCAATTTGAGATAGCGAATGTCAAATACTATACTTTCAACACGTGACTTTTCTATGGCATCTATCAAATCCATACAAATTGGACTTAGCGAAATTCGCCCGCTATGCAGCGATGTCATCTTGTCTAAGCCCCCAGGTCTTCTTTAGATTTTTCATTATATTTTTAGAGTTTTTACTTCTACGGTTTTAGGCAAGTTCGCACACACGGTATACGCACTGTGCCTGTCGATAGCAGGTGTAAACTTTCACCTGAGCCGCGACGGGCGGACTATTTTTGAATGCCTTTGCTATTCACACGTACGATCGGCGGGATCAACTATTCCACTATTTTACTGCTTTTAGGAAATACTTGATTCTTCTTCTATTGTCTAAGGGATAGCGGGAGCTCCGCTTGTTACAACATTTGTGAGTTTTTTTTTAATCATTGCAATGTGTAACAAGACGAGCAGATCGTACGATGGTAAGCGCGACGTCTGCCCTTAGACAATTCAGTGCCAAACAGTAACTAAGCATTTACTGTCTGGCACTGCCCTGCGCCCGCTACACCGAGAAGACAGTTATTAGGTCTTATATACCCAGTAATTTTACTAGAAACATGTCTGTGTAATTTGCCCGCTTCAGTGGAACAGTTCTAGCTAACCCGTTTTGGTATAAAACGTGGAGGTCATGGGTTAATGGGCCTGTTTTGCGCCTTAGATCTGATGGGTGGTAGGAATTTTGCAGAGTCCGACTGGCTAGTTTTTACCAATTGAAATGTTTATCCGTTCTCTGACACCCGAAGTCCAAGCTATGCTTAGTTTGGGGCTAGATGGCGCTGTGTGAAAATGTTCAAAAATGTCGAAGAATTTTCATCAGCGATCACAAATTCCATCGCCTAGCTACAAAATAAATCGTAGCAAGTAAAATAATTGAATCATCACGCTAATTAGTTCCAAGATTAGCAGCATCTTTAAAAACGCCGACCAGGCCGAATGTTCGCAAGCCGAGGTCAGCAAAACAGGCACCCTCAAAGATCGCTTCGCCGCCTAATTACCGCTGATGAAAAACTGTTTTTGTGTCAGCCGCCTATCAATCGAAGATCATGGCTACGAATTTACACTGCACTACCAGTTGCATGCAACAAAAAAATAAAATAAAATAATCTAAGGATATTAAGACGGCTATAAATATCTCTGGACAGTATTCACACAACGCCATCTCACCTCAAACTAAGCATTAGTTTATGCTAAGGGTGCCAGACAACGGATAAACGTTACTTATATACTTTTTTGTAAATACATACACAATTTACATAGAAACACCCAGACCGATACAAACAGACATGTTCATGCACACAAATGTCTGTAGGTACCGTGCGGGGATCGAACCCGCGACCTCTGGTGTATAATAATGGTGTGGTGTAATAGCCGACTTCTCGACCATATTACACCAAAATGGCTCGTCAACGTATACTTTTATCTTTTTCTTTAAATTATATTCTAAATTTCATTATCCATTTTCAATGTTAATATTTTTTTAGACAAATAAAAATATTATGTTTGACGATAGAAATATACTTGTCGTACGTTGTAAAGGCCTCCGCAGTAATCCCTCAAAGATTGGCTATTAGAAGAAAGCAGAAATTAGCGGCGCCACATGTTGTATCGCTGGGAATCACTGATGGGGCGATATTTCGATTGGCTATTTAACGGTTTAGCCATTAACGAATGTTATTGAAAGATAATTATCTATTTCCATACACTAACATTCGAATGCTTTTGTGGTGTTTCGACGACCGATTTTGCGTAATCACACCATGATACCACTAAATTATAGAATTTTTTTTGTTGTGGGTATTTATTGTTTACAGACATAATAGAAAACGCGGGTACTATTAAAATATATTCTGTGAGGCGGGCGTGGAGTGAATGGTTAAAGCGTCTGACTGCAATGTAAGGAAAATGATTATCTCCAGAAGTGGATCGAAAATGACTAAAGATGATGATAGGTAATTGTAATGTTGACAGAACAAAGTTCTTTTATTTACAATCTCTAAAAATAGTCGGAAAGTGAATAAAAATATAAAAACAATATTAATGACCTCTATATTTGACCCCGAGCGCCTCACAGTATCAAAGTGATCATAACCTTAACTCTATTTTCACCGTAGTGAGTTAACCTTAGTTAAATATCAGAACCATAACCGGTGCTCAAACTACTAGATCACAATAGCTATTCCTAGAAATTGAGATGAGATACAATGAAGGCAATAAGACAGCCATATCTCAGGTTACTTAGCCAAAGATATTCACCCAGACAAATGCCAACAGTAACAGTTCAAACACATTCAATAAATCTCTCAAACAAGAGACATTACATCGCCCATTCAGACAAACCAGCGATGTAAACACGCCTTAATAACATTCCTATATCTCCTTGTCACGCGAAAATAGTCTCTAAAGCGTAGAGTCAAAGTCCAAGGAAAATTGGTCGCTTTCTTACTTTTGTATTGTGATAAATTTCTCACAAAACAGCAGATTTCGTATTCATAGTGGAAGTATGTATAGGAATTATTTTGGTTGTAATGTAAAGTCGGTACATTGCAATAAAACTGCCTTCGTGGAAAAGGATAGGATGGCCTAGGTTTAGCTTAAGAATTTCAGCTACTAAACTTACCTATATATAATAGGTATAACTCAAAACATAGAAGGTTCTGTTTCCGGACGTAGTGATCACAAATAATTTGTGAAAAATCTGATCCGGGCTTAAAAACAAATTGGCTACATATTTTACAAAATGAAATAATATACGACGACCCATCACGCTCAAGAAAGAATTGGCAATAATTTTAATGATTCGTCAATGTTATTTTAGACTCATTGACATTACAAAGGACACAAAATATTAGTCTTCAAAATAGGCGCATTGGTATAATATGGTTTACTTTAACTAATCTTGTTCCGTTTAATGGTTCAAAGATCAAAGTTAAAACAGACGAGACAAATATAATACTGATATTGTATGTACAATGTCTATCACTTTCATCTATTTCTATCATCTATTATTTATTTTCATTTTATTAAAGACAGCACCAGAGTACAGATAAATATTTTAGTTCACACTTAGATTAAAAACAAAACAGAATTTCAATACTTTGCACTCCGATTACAGCTGTTGCTCAACACGGCATTTATTTTATCTATCTATCTCGTTAATTTTGTACCTCTCTTGTGATGTAATAATTATTATCTTTAAACTTGACTTAATGTCCTATGACCCCGAGGTGGGGCAGAGGGCGTCCATCCGGTTTCTTACTGTGTTCGTTTCGTTAATCAGTTGGTTTTTCGGGCAAGCGGGTGATTAACCTACTGTACCCTAGCCCGGCGGTGGGGCTGCCACCTCAAGAGCTTCCGGGCACGCTCGGTTTTGTTCGGGTATCCTCCCTAGTGATGGGATTTTGTTTTGAGGCGCAGAATATTCGCCTTTCGCCCTGCATCCTCAGCAGCTGCAAGTCCTGGTAGTGGCACGCGGAGCGTGTCTGCAGCAGGTCCCAGGGTGGACGACTTCGGACGTGGATGACGCGGACTGGCCGGGGTTCTGTTTAATTGGTGTTCCACTACTTAACACTACAGATGGTTTCTTGGTATTTTATAGGTAATGCCGACCTCACTACGTCAGCGATTCCCACCAAGACCGCGCCCCGGCTTCCCACCCCATTATCTTTAAAAATATATATTAATAAGTTTTCTAGAAAAAGAAAGATTTGACAATAACCCTTTAGAAGGGAGAAAGGCTCGAGCAAATTCGGCAGACAGAATGCATCTGTTAATCAAACTCTACCGTGTTCCTTCTGTGACGTTGCCTACTCTATATTATTAAGTTTTTTAGAAAAAGAAAGATTTGACAATAACCCTTTAGAAGGGAGAAAGGCTCGAGCAAATTCGGCAGACAGAATGCATCTGTTAATCAAACTCTACCGTGTTCCTTCTGTGACGTTGCCTACTCTATATTATTAAGTTTTTTAGAAATTAAAAGATTTGACAATAACCCTTTAGAAGGGAGAAAGGCTCGAGCAAATACGGCAGACAGAATGGGTTAAAATATTATTAATAAGTTTTCTAGAAATAGAAAGATTTCACAATAACCCTTGTTAAGGGAGAAAGGCTCATGAAAATACGGCAGGCAGACAGAATGGATCTGTTAATAAATCCCTTCTGTGACGTTGCCTACTCTTTGCCCCGGCGCCGCATCGTCGTAGCATTTACAGCTTTCCTTCGTTTATGGACGATCTTAAGCGGGTTTGTTTGCTGAAGCACGATGGGATATACCATTGATTAGGCTTAGTTCTGCCGACGCTGCTATGTCAAAAGTTTTCCCATGCATTTCGTCAAGAGTGCCAAGGCAAATTGAGAAATTGATAAATTGGCTGACATCCACGTAACACATATAGGGTTCGTCTATGTAGTTATATTGAAGACTGCCTCCGTGGAACAGTGGTTAGAGCGTTGGGCGCTAATCCCCAGGAGGCAGATTTTTTTGTACAATAAAAAAGTATCGGGATGTAAGGGAGTGTTACTGCCATCCTTCCGCTCCAAGCCAACCTCTCCTGCCCGTGGTGCATCCTGCCCAATAACGAACGAGGCTCTGGCGACCGACTGGTGGCGGTATAACCATCCAAATCTAATGGTGCAGCTAAAATTAGAGGCCGGTGATGGGCAGCAGCGTCACCGGTGCGAGAGCTGCACCCTGCGATCGCCAACATGCCTGCCCGGCGTGGCGATTATGGGCAAAACCTCCATATGGCAAGGAACTTTATCAGCGTGGCGAGCATTTGGAGAGGCCTATGTCCAGCAGTGGACTGTCACAGGCTGATGATGAAAAAAGTATCAGCCTATTTAATGTCGCACTGGAGAGCAAAAGCTTCCACCCAGTTTTAATAATCATTATCAGATTTAACGGTTCTGAGTTAGTCACCACTCTTGCCAAATGTGGATTGGCGGTTGGCGATCACAAACCTGAGCAGTGTTTAAAATATCCATCACAATTTTTTCCCAGAAAATTGAACTTAGGTTCCCAAGATGGCCCGACTAAGCCCTCGAGGAGACTTTTTTCTTATTAAATATAGCCTTTCGCCCGCGGTTTCACCCGCGCGTAATTTCTCTATCCAAATATCCACCCCTTCCCCCCACATTTCCGGAACAAAAGAACCCTATGTCACCCGGGGGATAGTGTAGCTTTCCAACAGTGAAAGAATAATCAAATCGGTTCAGTAGTTTCAGAGCCTATTCAATACAAACAAACAAACAAACAAGAAAATCTTTTCTCTTTATAATATTAGTATAGGCATAAAAAAGAAAAGATATTGGATTACTGTAATAAAAAATCCTGTAATAAAATCCAATCCCACAAATAAAATAATTTTTGTTAGAAAAGAAAAAATATCGTTCTTCAATTTGGATTAGACAAGGAGTTTTGCTCTTATTTTTACTAATTTACTGAAAACGGTGTTTCGGTTTAAAAACCGGCCTCCAGCGAAGATCCTTTAGTAAATCTTCAGTGTGAAAGCAAAATCTGATCTGAGGAAACCACCCCCCGCCACCGGGCGCATTAATTTATACAGAGAAAGTAGAAATACAGAGAAAGAAGGCTTTCTAGTAAGTTCTCTATATCTCTATTTTAAGAAAAACTTCGGAACGACTGCCGCAATTAAATAAGTACATAAATATCCTTAGATCTGATTCCCCTTGGTTGGAAGCAGCACTGACAGATTAAAACAATAGACACGCATTAATATTGTCAGAAAACTGCTAGTACTATTATGGCAGAGTCTATGGGGAGGTAAAAGTTAACTTTAGACTACAAAAGTTACATCACTACATAAGCCGGAAAATGTTGCCACGACTTCCGGATTTTTATACCCGAGAAACGTATTCATGACTAACTATACAACGAATCTTCTAGAAGATTATTTTTTCTTTCCGAGTCTGTACTTGGTATACTCTGTGCAGGCTTTCACATTTTAAAGTGAAAGGTGGGCGTCGTTCTTTGTGCAGTAAAACGAGTTTCGCATCGAGCGACGTCTCTATTGTGCTAAATTATATTTCACTGCCTTGTCTTAACTTTAATGCATTAGAGAGGTACTTGATTTTAAGAAAACATACACACGAGAAGTCATAATTTCAGCGCTTTGTTCCGTCAAAGTATATTGTGTACGTAAGTACGTTTAAACTACGCTCTAAGTTTTGGCAAAGTTATGTGGTATTGTTTAAGAAGTCCTAAGAATATTATTGATTTCACATCACAACGATACAAAAGGCGGACATAAAGCCCCTTACTTATAATGTCTTTCAGACATTTTTACCCGGGGCGCCATCAATCTCTAAACTAAGCATAGTTTGTACTTTAGTTTGTACATCTATATCTGTGTATATGTACTAATATTATAAAGAGGAAAGATTTGATTGTTTGTTTGTTTGTATTGAATAGGCACCGAAACTACTGAACCAATTTGAATAATTCTTTCACTGTTGGAAAGCTGTGTAGCTTTCCAACAGTGAAAGAATTATTGGGGATAGTGTTATCCCCGATAAAAATAGGGTAATTATGTTCGCGGAAAAGTGGGGGAAGGGGGAATATTTGAAAAAAGAAATAACGCGCGGTTGAAACCGCGGGTGGAAGGCTAAAGGTTTTTTTTTGTTAATATACCCGTAAATATTAGGCTCGGTGATTCTGTGTAAAATATGTCATATATTGTACACCGGTACTCACCAAAAAAAGGACAATAGTAAAACTACTACAGCTTGTACGTCGGTTTTGAAATCCTATATTCACATAACATTTATCAAATAAGTGCCTTCAATGCGGTCGAAATAAATTCAATGTTGTCTAACAAAACCAGAATAGTTCTTCGCCAAATCTATAACCTATTTTAATTGGTTTAAAATTACTTACATTTGAAAATGTGCCTTGTGGTTAGGACTTAGGGTAGAATTTGCTTTAATAGGGTTGTAGGCAGAGAGACTGGAGTTAATATAATAACCGTGTTTGTGTTACTAAGGAATTGTTGTTCATTAATAGTGTTGTGATAATGGAAAGAAAATGTAGTACAGAGGCTCTGAAATTGATTCTTTATTTAAATCCATACTAACATTATAAATTTGAAAACAAGTCTGTTTATTATGTTTATATTATGTTTTCACACCTAAACCACTGAAGCAAATATGATTAATTTTATATTATACAAACATAATTTGACGAGCCATTGGTTGTAATCAGGTGTAATGGTCGAGAAGTTGGCTAAGGGTTTGATCCTTTGATCCCCACACGGTACAAACATTTAACGTCAAGTGAGTAACATGATATCTCTCTGTCAACTAAACTAGAATATACAATACATTCAATTACGATTGTTCAACTCTGCTGTTCAACTCCCGTTAAGGAAAAATGCCGAAATAGAAGAGTTGTGGCTGAACCAAACATAATCGACGAGACAAAGTCAGCTAGATTGAGCTGGCTCGGCCACGTTAAAAGAATGGAGTCTGATCGGGCTGTAAAGAGAGCATACCTGGGTCGCTCCACCGATAAGCGGCCAGTGGGAAGCCCCAGGTATCGCTGTATAGACCAAGTTGAGAAGGACCTCAGCCATCTACAACTACCGAACAGGCGACGGGTGAGGACAGACCAGAGTGGCGAAGATCCACTTCGGGTCGCTGAGCCAGCGTAGTAAGTAAATAAAACTCATAGGAAATGTCCCCTAGCCCCTGCAGTAGGCAGCACAGAGTAGGTGATGTATAGTACAATCAGTGCGCGCTGTAATTGAACAGTTCGCTCATTCCGGATTGTTCGCCCGCTTCTGTTTGGGCTCTGTGCGGATTCCGTTTGTTTAAAAATCAATCGGTTCTTGAACTTTAGTGCATTTCATATTTTAAATTCTTAGTTCTTCTTCATTACGTCTACTGTACTGTTCTTTAAGATAAAAAATTGAACTTTATCGGAATTGTATTACATGTCGGTCAACTTAAAAAGATCATCGGACATAAATAGATCTGTGCTCGTGGTCATATTTTACGTCCTTCCGCCAAGGGCTGACTAGTAGAGTGCTGGTCAATAGCCACAAGGCTGGCACCGGCTCGTCCCAATCGGGTGTGAAGGGGACACCGGGGGAGTTTAGTGGGTAGTGGACGCTTTAGTCTCGAGTCCCACACACGGCTGCAGGCCTAGCTAGTCTACGGTTATGGTGCATAAACGCATTCTTCTCCGAAAAAAAGGGTGACTTATAGAAGACGTTTATAGTTTAGTTATGGATGTCAAGTACAGCCCCCCACCACGCCACCAGTGCGTGGGAGAAGACTCCCATGCACGCGTGGTGTGTAAGAACACACCACCCTCAAAAGAATGTATTTGTCACCTAACTGCGTCTAAACGCACTTGAAACCAAAGGCTCGAAGACCAGATGAGCCTACAGTCTTGCAGCACAATGAGCGACGCTTCTTGGTGAAGTATCCCCCAATGGAATAGGCCGCAGTAACCGCTTACCATCAGGTGGGCTGCGTGTCTGTCTGCCAACTAAAGTATGTAGTATAAGAAACGACTGAAAAGATTTGCTTGAATTATAATTAAGAACTTCCTCCTTTTATTCAAGTAGATTAAACATCAATCACTACATAATTTTATATTATATTAATAAGGGAACAGAATTGCCCTAAGTACTGCGATTTGATTGTTCTATCGCATAATTACAAGATGCGCCAATTAGATAAACTTATTACAGCTAATTCTGTCAACACAAGGAATATTGTGCAGTTCGCTGGGCCACATATCAAATCGAATACATAAGCGCATTTCACACTAACCAGGTATGGTCCCACTTGTAGCGAAAAACGTAAAAAGTAACATTGCACATCCGTGAAGGTTTCCGGTCAAATATTATATTTGTCTTGAAAGAATATGGCAATGCTTCGCAAGCCAGGTATACAAATAGTACTATCCGATTCGATTGCTATTAGGATAATACCTTTTGGAGTTGAGAAGCGACAGTGATGACTGACACACATACTGACAAAATAATGCGTTGCTAACGTTACCACAGATTATTAAATAGTTACTAACGTAACAGATGCTTCACTCAGAAGAAAATTTTCGATACCGACTGCTATAAATAACTACTCCGTCGCGACAGCAACCACTGCATGCTAAAATATGCCTAAATGCTCAAGCGTACAGTTGTGATTGCTTCGCACCGCGCGATCGACAGCAATCGCGGAGCTGCCTCTTCGATAAAATTTAATTAACATAACTTTTTGTGTCTATGCTATTGAGAATTGTGAATATGTTCTGACTGTAGGTGGTAGTTTAAAATTGTATCGTTTATAAAATACTTTTCTTATAAATTTGCGCTGACTGTACAATACATCTATATAAGAAAGTCGTGTTTGTTACAACACTTAGAACTCGAGAACGGCTGGACCGATTGCCATGGTTTTTGATTTGTTGGATTTGTTTCCGTCCCGAATAGCAGAATACTGTATCTTAAAAATGAAAGGATTTTGATCAATTCCCAGGGGAACGGGAACCACGCGGGTGAAACCGCGGGCGGCCGCTAGTATTATATAAAAGCATTGTTATAAGATGCACTTAAGATGCGTCAATGTTTATCAATAGTACAAAATAGCTTCAAACCTCTTGATATCTGTCGAAGTTTTTTTCGACAGATATCAAGTCAAGAAATTAGAATTAAACAAGAAACTCGCTAACACTGCGGCCCTTCCCGACTCCGCCGCAGTGAAAGCTGAGCAAACACAGTCGATCATCAAATCAATCAGCGGGAACACAGTGGTGATATATCGCTATGTCTGATTACGTCACTCACTGTCAGACACGTATCTGCCTTCTTGTCTTCTACTTTAAACCTGTATAAGTATAATGACATGCCTCTTAAATGAAGGTTGGTGAATCCCTAAAATATACTGCAGAGGAAAGGCGTCTAACATTAAAAGCAAACGTTTGCTAAACACAAATTGGGCTCGACCGAGAATCTTTTTTTTATTATGAAAGAAGACAAAAGAGAAAGTGATAGCTTACTATCACTTGCTCTTTTGTCTTGTTCTTAATACCTGCTGGTAAGTTATCATCATCATCATCAGCCCCTAACAGTCCACTGCTGTATATACATAAGCATCTCCAAATGCTCGACATGCTGATTTATCCTCTGCCACCTGGCCTAAGAGCGGTACACTACGTTTACCGAGACGCAGTCTCCACTCTAGAACCGGTTCTACGGCTGATATGACCAGCCCACTGCCACTTCAGCTGGCTAATCCGGCGAGCTATGTTGGTGTCTTTGGTTCTCCTAGTAAATGATCACTCCTGCTTATAGACTCTTCCGACTAGATCGAAAGTGCGTTGCGTGCGTGCGCACTCCAACTTAACATAGTAACAGGAATTGCCAAATTGCATTACGGTACTATCGAGGTCACCCGCGCGTGATCACCCTTAAGGCTAAAATCCTGTGCAGTATTTTCACGTTTACAAGCGCCGCTCCTAAGAAGTCACGATGCGCGTGCACGGTATTTTCCAAAAGTGATCACGCGCGGGAGACCTCGATCGTACAAGCGATCTAAAAATAATCTTTCACCTATAGCGAGTACCACTCCATTGACAATGGCAATTAATTGCTATACCTGATGGCAATATAGCGACTTATTGCTATAAAGCAAATAATTTGTTAATAGAACACGAGTGAACACTCGTGCAGGGCTCTGTTTGAAGCGAAAGGCTAAACTCGATTACAACCCCGTGCTTAGAAGGTAATTTAATTTCCTTAATTTTAATTAGCTACTTCCCGCGCCTTAATGGCTTCTTTGGTAAAATTAGTTACTTTCCTTTCATAAGCTTTCAAGGGTTGCATTACCCCTTTATTAATTAGTTTATGGGTTATTGTATCTTCTTTTTTATGAGGGCGGTTCAAGCTGACAGGCCCAAAGCTACATATTCCTTCCTTAAACTTGGAGTGTATTCCTTCCTTAAAGGCCGGCAGCGCATCTGTGATTCCACATGATTTGCAGTGTCTATGGGCGGCGGTTGTCACTTTCCATCAGGTGTGCCGCATGCTCGTCTGCCCGCTATACCATAAAAAAAAAACATATGTATATGGCGGCAGATTTCACCTGTGGTGGTTGGAGCTTGTGATTTTGAAAAGTCAATCATAGCTCACAACCAGTAGCGTAGCGATGGGGGGGCGGGGGGGCCGGTCCGCCCCGGGCGCCAATTTTTAGGGGGCGGCAAAATATCCTGGAAGAGCAAAAAAAAGAAAAAAGGGGCTGCAGAATTGTAGAAAATGGCGGCAGAATCGAGGAACAGAATCGAGGAACTCGAGGAGCAAAAAAAAAAGGGCGGCAGAATTGTCTTCCGCCCCGGGCGGCTGACACCCCTACGCCACTGCTCACCGTGCTGCTCACAACCTTCAGATATAAGATCTAAGCGGTAACCATTATTCTACAGTAGCGATCAAAAAGTTGAATGTTTTAATACTGGAAAGCATAATGATGTTCAAATTGCGAAAAAAGATCCAATTTAAGTCTAATTAACTTATGTAATTACAATTTTTACAAAAAATTGTACTGGCGATCCCTAACCTCAGCCACGTTTTCTCTCCAAATCTTTGCCCAACCAGTAATTAAGTTAACAGCTCTTAAACTCCATTGCAATTGGTCCCTATTATAGAAAAGGCATTTTTATAGTTGCAACAATTTCGTACTAGCGTAGTTGATAGACATCACTTGCTATGTCGCCTTCAGCTCATGGAAATTAATTGCTATCAATCGCTAATAATTTTCCCGAAAAGCGGCGTTTCTTGTGTATTCTTCCATAATGTTATTTACCTACTTTCTTTCTATTATCTTTTTCATATAGGACAGCTATTTTTTTTACTAAGAGATACTTTACAAGGAAGCTAAAAGAAAATTAATAATGCCAGAACACATCCAGGGCTATTGGCGTTCCAAACTTCTTCTGTAGATATTAAGGGGGTACATACCTATAAGAGTTGAATTTGCATAGACAGTCAAAACAATAATTGCCAAAATAGGCCGAAGAGTTTTAAAAGTCGGAGATACTCCATTAAGCAATCATATTTTGAATCTTTACAGCAGTACTAAACTAGTATGGAGAACGATGAATGAACGAAACTAAGCATAGATGGAACCTAAATCGGGTTCGATCAGTATCACAACATTATAGTTGAATGATGGTGTCGAAACTTCAGGTGATCAGCCGTCCATAGTTAGCATCTGGCAGGAACTGCCGACAAACTCGATCGCGGCCACTCGGACCGGTTGCGTGTCGCGTTGCCTGATAGACATCACGTGCTATGTCGCCTTCAGCTCATGGAAATTAATTGCTATCATTGACTCAATAACGCTTCAAAATTTTGTCTTATGATTGTTTTTGGTACATTATGGTTCCAGGTTTCTTCCTTAGCTCCTCCATAACGCCGAAGTCCAAATCACTACCTCTGTGTTTGTTCGTACCCACATGGTAAAAAAGAATCCTACGACGGTATTGCTATGCCTAAAAGACATTAATTGCTATGTCGCCTTCAGCTCATGGAAATAAATTAATATCATTAGCTCAGACTAGCAGTGAATTTACTTAAAAAATATTTTTAAAGGTTTTTTTGCAAATTATAAACACGCAGCCTAATACTTGATACTGTTCATTTCTTGCAAAAAAAAACCTATTATAGAACATACCACAACAACAATTAATGACAAAACTCTCGGAGAGAGAGAAGGAGTGCATTTGGAGATTTTCAGTTTCATGTACAGTTTATAAAAAAATCGTTCCAATCACAGAACAATAAACATACAAATGTTTTGAAATGACAGCGAAGAACATAAATAAACAAATAAAAAATAACAGTACAAAGCATGAGCGATAAATCGGTGCTCTGTTTTATTCAGTGCCACATTTTAACATAATTAATGTTATTCGGGGAATGACGCATGGCTCTCATTGTGCTCTTATTATGCAAGCTACAGCGACTACGATATCCACTGTCGTAGTCGTGCTACGGCTACGACAGTTTAAAACGTCAGTATGCTACGAAGTTGCTACGGTTTTTTCGTCTGAGGAAAGTATGGCAATTCAAGCATTGTGTCATCATCAAACATTTTGTATAACTAATATTATACCAGAAAAAATGTCCAAGTCAACCTTTATAAATTCAAACTTCGAGTTTCATGCTTAAAAAAATTATAATCGATAATTATTAATTATGTATTTTTGTTTATTACTATTTTGCCGCCTGCGTAGACTGTAGGAAGGTATCCGCCAGGTAAATGACATTTTTCAAGAATGAAAATTATCGTCAGTCAAAATCCTTCCATTGCTATGGCCTCCCATAAGGATCACCAAAATGGACGTATAGTCACTTGTGTATAGGCTAATCCATATAAATATTATAGGATTATTATAATCCTTATAGGATTAAAGTGGGGTACACTTTTACCAGCTAAAAGATTTCGAAATACCTACTACCAAATGACTTCACAGAGTCACGTAATGCGGCTTCCCAACAGGCGTCTCTTCACTGCCGTCAAACTGGCAGAGTCACCGCCGTCGAGTGTCTTTCAATCCGCGCCGACGTGGGGTTAATTAGAGAGCGAGATGGCGCACGGCTTAACTACGTATCTGAGAGAGATGGAGACATTACTGCGAGGGCATAGAGTAGCAGATAGGTGATATTACAAGTGACTGCCAGACAGAATACGCCGCTGTTGTGTCGTTATCTATTTGTCGCAACAGCTTATTTGCTGAGGCAAGATACCCTGTTAATCTGATATTAATTATAACTCATAATGAGTTACAAACTTGTAACTGACAAATCAATATCCTAGGACATTATTTGTAGGGAAATATCTTGTTGGGTAATTTATTAAATAACTGAGACTGAGATAAAAAGAACTAAGGTTTATTACGGAGTGACACTGTATGTGGCGACCTCTAACTAGAGGGCAACCACATGACAGTAATCATTACACATACATACATCATTACAATATATGCATAGGTAACTAAGCATTACACATACATCATTACAATATATGCGTACATAACTTCAGGACATTAAGTCTTGGGCTAATGAAACTCTCTCACAGTTGACACTCGATTTAGGGACCCCTGTTTTGTTCCACCACACAATAATATTTATGCCAACAGTCTAAACTCTCTCAGAGTTTACTTGCATATCATTGGAACTATAGATGCATACTTTTGGCCCCTAAATTGGCACCTAACGTCGAGTTTCACACGCTGCCCAAAGCACACGTGATCTACACCATCTCGATAGCAAGTAGCAACTATCGCTTGGAACCTCGACGTTAGCCACATCGGGCCGCAGCCCTACTGGCCTCCACCAAATCCCCTTACAGCCAGCCCGAACCGCCGAAATGAAAACCACACATTTTCATCTCACAACCATACCGATTACACAGTAACATGGTTGTCTCTAAAGCACATCCGACCGTGTCCCCTCACGCCACGGTCGGTCATCGGTCTACACAGACCGGAAAACATTGTCACTTGGTATGAGAGTTTCATTCCCATCATAAATCATATCATCAGATCACATAAACAGCGATCTCACATTAGGTGAACGCCAGAAAACAGTAAGTAAAACACTCACCCGCATTAAACACCATTTCACTGTCTTCCAATCCAAAACAAGGTAAAAAAACTTTCTATCGCTTCTATGACAGTTTATTCTCGCCAACAATAGTTTCCCGCCATGCGCGACAAGCTGCGCGGAAAAAAAACAGAAAGGCAACAGAAAACATTAGCGAAAGCATGACAGTGTTACCAACACCACAAAGGAAATAAGTCAAATTACTTACTTATAGTTTATTCGCGACATATTCCGCGACACTCCCGAAGGCCAGAAGTTGCTCATAGTACAATACTTATAACAAGGCGAAAAGCTGCCTTGTCCACTCAGCTATTTTCTCCCTTGCTTTAACAGATGCAACTCTCCTTTCTCTTGTGGTAACACTCACAGGGTCATTCGCAGTACACAACTCTGATGAAGAACTTGGTACAACCTTTACATTATTTCCAGTCTCTATCTCCTCAGGGACAATTTCTCTTATGTCGTCCTCACCAGGAACTAATTGATGTGGAACAACACCTTCCTCTGACCCGCTAAGATCAGTAACAGGGTTGGAGGGTTCCAACGCTTCCACCATTGCCTCAGTGGCTGGACTCTTATCATGAACATATAAAGGTGTATACTGGAAATCATCAACACAGTCTATTTTATGACCATCTGCTAAACCTGTGTCAGAGCAGTCCTTATCATCCTCTGCTTCAAGAGGATACAAATGGGTTATGGAACGCGTGAACTCTGTGTTTCCAACCTTTACTTTTGCAACACGACATTGGCCATCTTGTCCCTTTAACAGTGAAACAATTTTCCCAACTTTCCAATGACACCGATTCCTGTTTGAATCATTTTTAATTTGAACAAGGTCACCAATATGCGTTTCTCTACTTGACTTTACACGAGGCTGTTTGCAGGCATGCCTATATCTTTCGCACAGACTAGGTAGGTACTGGTCTTGGAACATCTGTTTGAATTCCTCCAAAATCATCTGACCTCTTCTCCAGCTTCCTATTAGGTCAACCTTAGTGGGAGCACCTGAACCACTACTTGGACCAGAATCAAATTCAAATTCGATACACTGACCTGCATTTAGGAAATCTGAAGGTTTCAACACATGTTCGGGTTCTGATCCTACATTCACCAGTGGGCGCGAATTGATTACAGCCTCCACTTACTTAATGACAGTAGCCAGTTGACTGTCTTGGAGAAGATGTTTATCCAAAGTCCTTTTCAAGCAGTGTTTTGCTAAGCCAACTAGTCTCTCATAAAAACCTCCATGCCAAGGGGCCAATTGTGGAATAAATTTCCACACAATCTTCTTTTCTTTACAAAACTGACTAGATAAGACTTCACTCGTCAGCTTGAACTGAAGAGCGTTATCAGAAACAATCTTAGCTGGTATCCCTCTAGTGGCAGTGAATCTTCTCAGTGCTAACAAACATTCCTCAGCTGTAAGGTTTTTAACAACTTCAAAATGGACAGCGCGCACGGCCAAACAAGTGTACAAACATATCCAGCGCTTTTCTTTACCTGCGTCTGTTTTCACAAACAAAGGTCCGAAATAATCAATTCCAGTGTATGTAAATGGTGTGCTATAATTCACCCTCTCCATTGGCAAAGACGGGGTAGGAGGTAATTGGTATGGGCCTCCTCCATGTTTTACACATTGTGGACATGACTTAAGGACCTTCTTAACCTCTGCTCTTCCCTGAGGTATCCAATAAGTCTGTCTGATTAAGCTTAAAGTCTGTGAAACTCCCACATGATAATTTTCTTCATGAGTTTTACGAATAATGTCAGTGGTGAATTGACAATTCCGAGGAATGAGCATTGGATGTTTCTTGTCATAGGTCCAGTTAGTATTTGACAAGCGACCTTTACATCTTAGGATTCCATCAACATCCATAAATAACCCCAAATTTCTTGTAAGGTGGGTTTCTTTGCCTGATACTTCTTCCTGGAAATGTTCAGCCTGCAACCTTTGTACTGTTTGAACTGTTGAATCCATCTGTATGTCCTGACCTTCTACTGATACATCAATGTCTTCTCTGGGTTCTACCTCAAAACCCTTGTCGACCATTTCTGGACCGTCGATGACGTCCAGAGCCTCCCCGGCCGAAAGAAGAGAAAACTGAACTTGTCTGGTACTTGGCCACTCATCCTCTTTTAGGGTCAAAAATTCAGGTCCATTAAACCACAGATTTTTCTTGACACTCCATAGCTCAGGTCTTGTTGCTAAGTCAGCTGGATTCATGTTTGTGTTAATATAACAGTGTTCTATCTGTCTATTACTTTTAATTTCGCTAACTCTCCTTGCCACGAAGGGAGGAAGCAGTTTGTTAGTCTTCATCCAGCTTAGAACAATGAGGCTGTCAGTCCATAAGTACATTTTGCAATTTGCTAAATCTAAGGAGTTTTTGACGTAGCTTAGTAGTCTGCTTCCGATCAGAAACCCAAGCAATTCCAGTCGTGGTATCTTCAGATCATCCTTATCTTCGACTGGAGTCACTCTAGACTTTGATATCATAAATGATACTGTACTATTTTGCCATTCTGTGGTCTTCAAGTAAACCACAGCCGCATACGGATTCTTGGATGCGTCAGAAAATCCATGCAGTTCATATTTGGTATTGTTACTCATACCAGTACAGCTGTCCTTCGATCCTGCATTTCTTTCTACAACAATATCCTTAGATTCCTGCAAATTATTAATTATCTTTTCCCATTTGTTTCTTAAATCTTCTGGTAGAATAGCATCCCACTTTAACTTCCTAGTGCAGATTTCTTGGAAAAGAAGTTTAGCTGGCAAAATAAGTGGTGCTATAAACCCGCAGGGATCATAAAACCGTGCTAACATGCTTAGCAGATCTTTTTTTGTTTTAGTATTATGATCAAATATATTGTCATTAAGTTTTAGTTGCAGACTATCATTACCTACGTCCCACAACAATCCAAGAACTTTGACTTTATCCTTTGCATGGGCTCTTTGAGATTCAGATATGCTCTCCATAAATTCCTCTGAATTAGAAGTCCAGTCCCTGATGTTCATGGACAATTCACCAAAAGCGTTCATAGTCTCTTTATATAACTCCTTTGCCTTGTCTAGTGAATCTGCATTTGTTACTAAATTGTCCACATAACATCTTTCAGCTATGTTCTTTAAAAGATTTTGGTTAGTAATAGAAAAGTGGTACCTTAAGGTGGCTGTGAGCAAGAATGGACTTGATATAATACCAAAGGGTACTCTGCAAAATCTTAAGTGTATCAGATTATCTTCTGCCGGCTCCTTGTTGATATCTTTGACCCACAGAAATCTAGTGACTTCCCTGTCCTCTTCTTGCAGACCAATTTGCAGAAATGCTTTCTCCACATCTGCCACAATACCAATCTTACCCAACCTGAATTTGAGTAACAATGCAGTCATATC
This sequence comes from Mecyna flavalis, assembly GCA_949319885.1. Taxonomy (NCBI): domain Eukaryota; kingdom Metazoa; phylum Arthropoda; class Insecta; order Lepidoptera; family Crambidae; genus Mecyna; species Mecyna flavalis. The sequence continues at coordinate 1,020,748 of OX439417.1, read as the reverse complement.
TTCAATCATTGAAGGGCCTCTGTATAAACATTCGTTGAGACTCTTGTGTTCATTATACTTTGCTGACGCATCATACACAATTCTGCCTCTTTTACCCTCCTGCTTTACAATGTGATGGGGAAGATAGTGAGTGATAGCATCACTATCATTCGGGTTTGCATCTACTATCTCTATGATCCCGGTATCAAGTTGTTCTTTCAAAATCTCTGAATACTCTTGAAGGGTTTCCTGGCTCGAACGTCGAAGTAAACTCTTCAGTCGCCCACAAGCTAGACCAAAGTTACTTGGCAGCACGGGTGGATACTCAGTCCAGGGCCACTTTACCATATATCTGCCATCTACATATTGAACAGTCTCGTTAAAGTGCTTGACTGCTTCTTCTTCCCGTGTAGTTTTTGGTGAGTCCGTAATACCTATGCTTTCTAGAGCCCAGAGGAATTTCACATCAATTGATCTCAATGGTAAATCAGGTTCGGTAAAATATGGACACCCTGGTTCATGACATTGACAATATGTAATGATTGACATGATATTGTCCTGTGTATCTTCAAAACTACCTGAGATAATCCAACCAAAATCTGTATCTATCCAGTATAGATTTTCTTGTAATTTAATGCGGTCATTTCTAATGAATGAAAAGTAGAAATCATTGCCAACCAAAATATCAACCTTTTCCCCTAATGTGTCATCATCAGCAGTAAAATCAATGGGCTTAGATGGGCTCACAATGTTAACTGGAACCCTATCAGTTATATGAGGTACAATATTAACCTGTATTATTTTCTTAACTCCTCTTTTAGTAAATATTGTGACTTCAGCACAAGGACTTACAGTCTCAATAGGTTTCTCGGCGCCGAATGTAAAAATTGTAAGCAGGTCTTCCTTTGTGGGGTTCAGCGACAACTCCTTAGCTAATCTTGCTGTTATGTAGCTCCGTTGACTGCCACTATCCAAAAGAAGTCTGCAGGGTACTTGTTTGTTATTATTCTGAACTCTTGCTGTTGCAGTCTGTAAGAGAGATTTATATCTAGTCAGTAGAGCACTTGTCTCATTTTCAATATCAGAAATGAGACTTTGCTTACCCTTATTGGACTCTATCAATTTCTTTGGACACAATGCTCTATTGTGTGTCCCCTTACAGTACACACAATTAACTTTATTCCTGCATTTATTGGCAATGTGTCCCTGTCTTAAACAAATATAACATTTATTCTTTAGTTTTTCCTTTCTCTCTTTAATGTTTACGAATTTTGTGCATTGGTCATTAAAATGGTCTTCTTTACAGAAGACACATTCCTTCTTACTCCTTTTGTTGTGCACCTGTTTAGTCATGCTGATTTTCCTCTTCCTATTTTCTTTATGAGGATGGCGTCCCTTCAGCTGACTTTGATTTTCATGAGTCACTACATGAAGTACTTCAGTGGTGCTAGATGTGCTAGCCACAGGAACAGCTGGCACTTCTGCTCTTTCAAAAGCGGAGATAATCTTGTGAAGTGCATTTCGTATGTCTTGAATTGTATTGTTTGAGGCTAACAACTTTACTTGATAAAGAATATTGGAGGGAAATTTACTGCAGATGGTGACCCGTAGGTGGCTTCCTTCTACATCTTGGCCCAGAGATGCTAATATGCGCAAATGTTTCTCAATGCAGTTTAAATTTCTTCTACACTCACTTGCAATATTGCTGGCTGGTGTGATGTTATTCAAGGCTGTGTAATGAGCATCAATAATTCTATCTTTGTCCCCATAGCGCTCTTGGAGCAGTTTGACAGCAACATTATAATTTATATTGGTGGTGCCGAGACCCTCAACAGCCTCTAAGGCCTCCCCTTCCAACGACTCCAACAGGTATGCAAGTTTATCTACATCCTTAATATTTTTATTTGCAACTGTGGCCTCAAAACGATCCCAAAATTCTGGCCATTTCAGCAAGTCGCCTGTATACTTTGTCAACTCCAGTTTTGGTAGCCGGGAAGTATTACCTCTGCTACTGGTATCTGGTGATGAGGTGTGGGCTGCATCCAACACCCCCAGCAACTCCTCCGCCTTCAGCTGCAGCTCCATGTGTGGGGTAACATTAGGATGCATCCCACATTTTTCCAGATACAAATAGGTTTCCCTACCAAATGAGTCAATGGCGTTCTTGAGGTTTGCTTTTAATATGGCCACTCTGGATACTTCAATGCCTTCTTCTCCATCAACTAAGTTTTGAACTTCAGTTACTAGTGAAGTCAATGCCTCGACTCGCAATTTCAGGCGTATTTGAAACGCTTCTTCCATTTTAATTATGCGCTGAAATATTGAATACACATACGTGACTAACTTGGATAAAATTCACAACCATATTGGATATCGACTAACATTATAACTATTTGTTACATACTCACTTTCGAGGCTGATGAATATTTAATGTGAACTTTTACCACAAATCCTATCCTTTCCTGATGGATTCTAATTAGGTATAGCACGTGCTGATCTGAAATATCGAATAAGAGATGATGGACAATCCTATCGAAAACTTTGTACAGACCTTTTCCAATAGAAACACGACTTAAGTTATAACCGTAATTGACCATATAATTTTACCTTTCCAACAGCAGAAATAATCCCTTTTCAACTTATTGATAGATTAACATGCTTTCACCGTGTTTAACACTTAGAAACCTGAAAATAGAACGTTTTCTCTAAAGGACGCTCACTTTCCGTAAAATTTGGCGGGATCATGGGGTAGCGATGAAAACTTTTGACACAAAAAAAAATAAAAACCAAAACCAAGACGAAGACTGCGTTGAGAAATCGTGCGGTCCAACCAAATTAGAAGTTGCGTTCCGAAATCGTAAATTTCTTGTTGGGTTTTATAAAAATTAAAACACATTATAATAAATATAATTATGACGATAATAAAACAACACAACCAATTTCAAATTCCTTTTATTTTATAACTTTTATAATTTAGGAAAATAAAACTTACATATTGTATAATATTTTATTTCACCCCTTTTTTTTTTTTTAAATGTTTACGTTTTCACTTCGTGATTCGCGAACGCATTTTTGAGCGCGAAATGAGTGATCCAATGGGAACACTTTTCAAAAAAAAAAATTATTTTCACAAGAAATGGAAATAAAACAACAATTAACAAACGCTTCGCAGTTAAATATATCGGGACGAAGTTTAAATTTCATCCGGTGTCAAAATGAACAAAACTTACGATAAAATATTATCATTTTAAAAACCGCAACAAAATGTAAAAAAAAAACATGTAATAGGAGTATCTGTTACATCATTGCTGAAGTTCAATAGCCTCGGGTGGTCCGTTGGGCAAAACCACATACATACTGTAAGGATATTCGCTATTCTTAGAGCTCTCAATCGCTCTAAAATCATTGGTATTTAACTAAGGAACAAACAATCCTCAACCGTGCCCCACACACGGCACACACCCGACGGCTATCCCAGCATCTCCACCAAAATGTGGCGACCTCTAACTAGAGGGCAACCACATGACAGTAATCATTACACATACATACATCATTACAATATATGCATAGGTAACTAAGCATTACACATACATCATTACAATATATGCGTACATAACTTCAGGACATTAAGTCTTGGGCTAATGAAACTCTCTCACAGTTGACACTCGATTTAGGGACCCCTGTTTTGTTCCACCACACAATAATATTTATGCCAACAGTCTAAACTCTCTCAGAGTTTACTTGCATATCATTGGAACTATAGATGCATACTTTTGGCCCCTAAATTGGCACCTAACGTCGAGTTTCACACGCTGCCCAAAGCACACGTGATCTACACCATCTCGATAGCAAGTAGCAACTATCGCTTGGAACCTCGACGTTAGCCACATCGGGCCGCAGCCCTACTGGCCTCCACCAAATCCCCTTACAGCCAGCCCGAACCGCCGAAATGAAAACCACACATTTTCATCTTACAACCATACCGATTACACAGTAACATGGTTGTCTCTAAAGCACATCCGACCGTGTCCCCTCACGCCACGGTCGGTCATCGGTCTACACAGACCGGAAAACATTGTCACTTGGTATGAGAGTTTCATTCCCATCATAAATCATATCATCAGATCACATAAACAGCGATCTCACATTAGGTGAACGCCAGAAAACAGTAAGTAAAACACTCACCCGCATTAAACACCATTTCACTGTCTTCCAATCCAAAACAAGGTAAAAAAACTTTCTATCGCTTCTATGACAGTTTATTCTCGCCAACAATAGTTTCCCGCCATGCGCGACAAGCTGCGCGGAAAAAAAACAGAAAGGCAACAGAAAACATTAGCGAAAGCATGACAGTGTTACCAACACCACAAAGGAAATAAGTCAAATTACTTACTTATAGTTTATTCGCGACATATTCCGCGACACTGTACAGACAAGATGGCAAACACGAAGAGGAAGAGTTAACTACACGTCATAGATGGCACTGCTGTGCGGATGCGTTCCATTTCATCATTATTCGCACAAAGCCAGTAACAGTATAATTATAATATTATGTTAGTTTGGACATAATATTATATACTGTTAGGTCATTACATACAATTAATAATGATAGGTCGCAAATAAGAGTTTCAAAGAATTCAATTTCACAAGGTAGCGTCCTTGGTTGCTATCTCTTCTTAATGTACATTAATGACTTGCCTAAGATAATTAATAGCAAAAGTATCCTGTCGATCCTGTGCCTGATTTCTCTTGGTTTGTATTAAACTATTGTCCCACCATGTTAGGAAAATAAAAGAATAGGGAGTGCACCTGTGCTCGTGCACTCTCATATGCACCATAATATATCCTGCCTAGTTGGTTAATTGTAAAGATTTTCCACTGGCTTGGAGAACATAATCAATAGTCGCCGACTTTTAAACTATACTCTTCTACGTCTACATAATCTTTGCCCTGGCCGTATGCTGTAGCCTGTCTGCTTGGAGACGGATGACGGTTGTTGCATAGTTGGCGGCAGTTCCGAACCTAATTTTAGACAACAATGGCAGAGAGTAGTGACGAGGCAGAACTGTCAGATAGAACATTGCATACATTGTATTACGTTTGAGATTGATCGAAGAAAATCAAGCTAGACAATTATTTTCTACATTTGAAAATTTACATTAACAGTAACCTAAAATGTTGACTGCGATAGGCTAATGATGATGATGATGGTATACAGGTAACGCCTCGTCCGTCTAGTATGTTTTAGGACATAACTTGGGTTAATGATCACCAATTCTGTACCTGTACTTAAAACCACGACTTGATTTCAATGGGGCCTTTGCACAGCAGTGATACATTCAAATATAGACTTAAACTTAACTGTATTCAAATACATGCTTCAAAAAGTATTCAAAATTATCTTGTGACGTAATACGCAGAGTAAAACACGTAAGAAATATCGATGAACACAACCCTGAAGTTTCTTGGCATTTGTCGTAATAACATACCTACCTCTCCCGCACTGCTCGCATACCGCAGAACCTTCTTAAAATCCTACTAATCCTACTAATATTATAAATGCGAGAGTCTGGATGTTTGGATGTTTGGATGTTTAGATGTTTAGATGTTTGGATGTTTGGATGTTTGTTACTCAATCACGCCTAAACGGCTGAACGGATTTAGATGAAATTTGGCACACGTATAGTTTATAACCCGGAATAGGACATAGGCTATAAAATTCCTACGGGAAACGTCTCATTCCCGCGGGGATATCAATTTTGAAACTACTGAACCGATTTAAATAATTCTTTCACTGTTGGAATGCTACACTATTCCCGGTGAACATAGGGTACTTTTGATCCTGGAAATGTGGGGGGAAAGGGGGATATTTGAAAAAAGAGATTACGCGCGGGTGAAACCGCGGGCGGAAGGCTAGTATTAAATATTTCTTATTCTTATTATAAAAACTTGCAGGCAGCTTCCTATAAACACTGTTCGAGCCAGAAGTCTTTCTCTCTTCTCTCTTTTGCATAGATTCGAGTCTTGCAAACGTTTGACAGTTCACAGAGCGCCGCAAAACGGGCCGGAATGAAAAGATTCAATATTTATTTAATAAATATTCGAGACGGCGGCAATCAGGCGGCTCGAGCTACGAGCGGTGACCGGAGCGGGAACTGTGGATGCGGCATTTAATTATCGCTTTTTTATTTACCAGTTCACATCTAGATAATAATATGAAGGGCTAGGTATAAAGTAATGTATCAGCCTATGTATTTCCCACTATAGGGCAAAGGTCTTCATCAAAATCAGAGGTATACTTGCTTTATCACCACGCTTGCAGATTGGTGATCACAAATCAGAGCTGTGATCGAAAAATTTGACACAATTTTACCCGACCCTACAATTGAACCCAATATGACCCCGATTTCATGGACAGGCGGGTACTTAAACCACTGGACCATTCAAAGTATGTAATATTTTTCTAAATCCACGTCGATACTTCATTTTATCATTCATTCGTTAATTATTATCTCATCGTCGTTTTCTGCTATAATGTGATTTTTATATTGCCTTTGTTCCCGTAGAGTAACACTTTTTGTTTTACACTGTAACACTCGATTGAATCTATACTAATATTATAAAGAGGAAAGATTTGATTGTTTGTTTGTTAGTATTGAATAGGCTCCGAAACTACTGAACCTATTTGAATAATTCTTTTACTGTTGAAAAGCTACACTATTCCCGGTGAACCTAGGGTACTTTTGATCCCGGAAATGTGGGGGGAAGGGGGGGATACTTGAAAAATGGAATTACGCGCGGTTGAAACCGCGGGCGGAAAGCTAGTTTTAAATATAGGTTAAATTATGTCATATCCACGCTTTGTACTTCTCGCCAAGTGCAGCGAGAGCAAACTGCAGTCAAATTAGCTGAATGCACCGGTCTGCACTACGGTGGGTAAGGTGGGCGCTGCTCCCGCCAGCCATGGTGCTACTTGACTTTCATTTACACTGATCTTAGGAAAAGCCATCGGCCATTTGCACCTTACAGAAAGTCACAGTGACAGAACTTTTAGTCAATGGGGGATACATGAGACTACAGTATTACTTAGGACATTGTCGTATGATAATGTTTGACTAATCATTATGGCAACATTAAATACTAGTGCTGGAGCAGAGAAGTTGTTGTCAACATCACGGAAGAGAAAAAGTTTGAACAGGGTACGTAAAACATTACTATTTTTGATGTCCTAAGTATTACCACAGAATGTATAATAGTACTAAGTATTACTGTAGTCTCAAGTATCCCCCATTGACGGGACTACGTTTCTGTCAGTAAGGTATCCTCAACTGAGTTGAGACTCAGTTGAGGACGCTACAACTTACAGAGGACCACAGTGACACTTTTTGACTAGTAGTACTATGTTTCTGTCAGTCAGTAAAGTCCATAGCCACGGTGGGGCAGAGTGGGGCAAGTGCCCCACCCTGGTGCGAGTATAGTTTGCTAGTTACATATTATTTTTTACTGCTGCCCCACCATGGTCCATGGTCCATGTCTGCCCCAGTCTAGGCCCATGGCTGCCCCACCCTGGGTCCATGACTGCCCCACCCTGAGCCCATAGCTGGCTACGCCCATGGTAAGGTCTCAACTCAGTTGGGGGTGTTTCACTTTACAGAAAACACAGTGACACTTCTTAACTATAGTGCTATTTTTCTGTCGGTGAGTGAAGTCTCAACTGAATTGAGGAGGGTATAATGTTAGCAGCGAGAAGAATCTTTTTTTTTCTGCGTTCGTTATGTTTTCCCTTAAAAGACGCACAAATATAATTTCAAAAAACGAGTTCCAACATTTAAGTTGCTAGATAAATCGATGTTACTCAAAACAATTTATAGTCAGAGAATTTCCGTTAACAAGAACAATATTTTAAAAACTGGAGTGTAATAACTGAGTCTTGCAACACACGCCACAAGTTTACAAGCCATTACTCTAGGAAACCGTGACGTATGTATATAACATACGAAGCTTGTTATATGAAAGCTAATGTTACACTGCCTCCGTGGTGCAGTGTCTAGCAAGTAGTCTTGGGTTCAAACCCCGGGTCGGACCAAAAATAAATTCTGTTCAGAAAACTCAGTCACAGTCCTGAGTCTGGAAGTTCATGGTGTAAAACACCCCCGTGCCTCAAAAAGCACGTTAAGCCGTTGGTCCTTCGCCTTATCTCTCTTCGATCGTGTCAGACTGCTCTCCCAGACTCCCACCGTGTTATGAGAGTGAGGTTATAAGGAGTGCACCTATGGTTGCGCACTTACATGTGCACTGTAATAAATCGTGCGTAGTAGAAGTGTATCTCACTCATGAAATGAAACGCAATAACAAAGCTACTGCCAATGGCGTTCAATATACAACTAGACACCCAATCTCTAAAGGTGGGTACTGACCAACGGTACGACATGTAATGTAACATGTTACACAGCGAGCATTCGTGCAGTCAGTACGTCGTGTTACGGGGAAACCAGCGAGCAACGAGCTGTTCGTTGCTCGCTTTGAGTGCTCCACCTGGCTGTCGGTTGTTCGGCGAATCTTTTGACTGTTACGCGGTTCAGTCAGAGTTTTGACGAGCATGTTACGCCGATTTTAGAACACAGCGTAACATGCGCGATGCGTAACACGCTCGATGCGAATGTAACATTACACCTTCCTCAAAAAACGTCCGAGCGGCGTTGACACAGATGACATTAACACATTCGTTCAAATTAACACCTTATCTCGTGGCAGTGTCAATTGTATACAACTAAACGGAAACTCTGCCCAATAGTTGCGTGGGCAGACATTTGCTTCGGAGAATATTTGAGCGTGAATGGGAGTCTAGTTGTAATATTAAACGTCTTTGGCTACTGCACATACATCAGTCTTCTGAGATAATGTAGAACTTCCCCTGTTGAGCCAGCTCATTTTATCTGATAAAGGGGAACTGTCTGCAGGATCTCTCACAAATAGACGACAAAGTAATCCAACGTATTGACAAATTAACATAGTTAACAGGCACCAATCCGAGGTCCCAAGACGTCGTCAAGCCCGCCAATAACACGTTATGGCTGACAAATTGTGGCGATTTCTCAAAACATCCGAGAACGCCCGAACTTCGGGACGTGTAGGGGAATTTTTACCAATTTGTTACGCGAGCGCCCTGGGACATACAGCGGGAGCGAGATTCGCTTTCTGCGATGTTTTGAGGCAGAATTTGTTGTGCCCGATGGCATTATCTTTAAAATACGTTTAACAACTTTTTATTCAGTTTAAAAACGATAGTATAAAAGTAAACGAATGTATACGACTAACACACTTTTAAAAATAATTAACCATTAGTAATACTAGGTACAAAATATATATTTTATATTGATTTGCTCACTTTTTTCGCAGACCAGCCCATGATAAGTGCCCACTGCGGCTAATTAGATAGGTACACTTTAGCTAGGGTTGCCATCCGTCCGGGTTTCCCCGGATTTGTCCTAGTTTAGAGGGCATCCGGGGAGCGTCCGGGGAAGGTTTCATTTGTAGACCGAGTTTTAAAAAATAAATAAATAAAAAAATTTTGGGCCGCCCGCGCCCATTTTATTACATTGAATAATTATGTTTAAAAGATCTTGTTGACATTTCCGGCTTTCGGACTCTTAAATCCGGGGTTTTCACGCGCCTTGTCCTGTTTTCCAAATTTTAGAGATGGCAACCCTAACTTTAGCAATCATTTCAAATGTACACACTTAAATTACCGGAACACCGCCAGACCTGTTATGACAACAGATTTCACCTGTTAGGGCGGCAGCTAGCCAGTTGCACTCAGAAAAATACCATCAAAAATGTAAATAAAAAGTTAAGGCATGATATGTATTATTATTTAGCTTACCGACTCCTTCCTCTTAGGTAACCAGTGAAGTTAAGTAAGGTAGTAGGATGAACGTCGTTAGTGCTAAGTCTCACATACGGCTGGCTGCATGTTTCAACTGCTTGCACTTAATGGTGACAAACCCTTAAAACGCATTGTTCTCCGCAAAAAATGGTATAAGCTAATAAGAGTGTTCTGTTTGTGCATAATTTAAAAATCACATACGATGTGTATGTATTGATTAGATTAGCAATAAGTCTTTATTTTAAGTCCTAACCCAACATTTTGTCTCTGCGCGGAGCAACATGTAAATAAACACCAACCCAAAATTTTAACCCAACAAAGGCACGGACCCAAGATTCTGTAGCAAAAACTGTTTTATAATAAAAAAAAATATGAGTGTCTCGGCTCCCGCGCTAGGCGCTAAGCCGGCGGTTGCGGCTCCGCTGATAGATGTTACTTTATGTTCCGCCGCATCCAGCACATGCGTCTCCTCACCGATTGAATATATCTGACAATAAATATTGCGAGCCAAATTCTGGCCGAAGATTGACGGACGGACAAAACTAATAAAATTAAACGTCACAATTCATTTTGATTCTGTCCGTATAATAGTTATACCGCTCAGTCCGTTACCGTTAGTACTATCCGTTTAGTCCTATTGAAGTTTGCTTTAAATTAAATAGGACTAAATGGATTATTTTCTCCGTTTATTCCTACTTGTAGGACTGAGCAATAGAACTATACGGACAGAATCAATATAAAAATGGCAGGCAAAAAATTGAGTTTTTAGTTTTGTAAAACTTTGTCTGTCTATGCATTTATTACTAGGACATCTTATCTGTATTTCTGCTGTCAAAAATAAGCTTCACGGAAAACCGAACACTTTTACCATATTTTCTATGAATGTATAAAAATAGACAAATGTCTTTAGATATTACGGTACCTAAATAGGTACCGTAATATCTAAAGATATTACATACGCCGCAATTAGAGAAATCATATTATATTACAGTATGTCAAAAAGTATGACCTACCTTTGAAAATCCTTACGCGCTGCGATGATTCCACTTCTTTACTCCAATCAAACACGAGCATTTCACATAACACTATGTGTATATTACACAAAAACCTCATAATTCTAAACAAACACTATTATTTCACATAATGTGCATCTGACACAAAACCCTTAAGTAAATACACAAACACTATCATTCCCAATAGGCTTAAAACAAAATCTCCCAATTTCTAAGTATTTTTTAAGAAAGCAAAACTAACTGTATTAGTCCAAAACCGATATTTAGTACTGAGCGTAGTAAGCGCCGTACCTTCGAAGAAAAATGTTAAACTACCCACCTTGAGAAAATAAAACTGCTAGACGGTAAAATACGGAGCTAATACAATCGATGGTCTAACATTTTTATGATCGGATTTATTTATTATTAGATGACCAAATCTGACGTTTATGTTTTTTATAACACGTCAAAATTATCTGATATTATTTTTCAACAAAACATTTAGTACAACTGAAAATGTTATATAACATTGTTTTATAACATGTTATGTTATATGATCTGACCTTAACATTTTTAAAAGGCGTGATTTGATCTTGGGGTCCAGGGTTCGATTCCCGGATCGGGCATTTTTGTGTCGATTTTTTTCACATAGCTCAACTTTGTCATCACCGCATCTGGCAAGCATGGTGATTAAGCCAGTATCCATTATTTTGACGATGGACTGATTTCAAAGATTGATGATTTCAAAGATGGTAGTTGAGACATTCAATAGGTTGATACTAAAACGGACGCTAATTAGATCGGGATGCAAGACAGCACTTGGAAAAATTATGATCAACTAGATTGCATACAATTATGTAGGTACTACATAATATAACAAAATGTATGTAGATATTTTTTAGACGGAAAAACTTTAAAGCACAATCACAATCAACATCAAAATGAAACAAATTGGAATAAGTACAAAGAAATAACCCCTAATTCTCGCCTAGTAAGCTAGTGTCCGAAATAAGCAAACGCCACAGTACAAAAATCACTTTTTAAATGAAGTGAACATAAAAATACTTTTATAAAAATTATTTTATTTTAAGGTTTACCTACTGATATAAGTTAGAAATCATTGCGGTATTTTTATTTCATTGTGTTCTTGAAACTTAGCAGTAGGCAGCACATACAAATAATAGTATTTTCTGAGAGTTATTTTAATCTGTTTAGTTTTGAAAGTGTTCCATTTTAAAATGTATTGATGTTAAGCTTTCTGGTGGAATAAATAAATAGGTGTCGTTAAAATGCATATTTTTACGTTAACAAAATTTAAAAAGATGCATTTTTTATGAAACCCAATAGCAACTATGGAAGGATAATTATTACTATGCGGCCGCGTAATCCGTGATGAAACGCAGCGCAGTGGGTTATCCACCTTTATCCAATATGCGTTTAAAAATCTTCAGAACTTCTCTCGCCGCACTTCCATGACCTGTGAGTATGTCGCGGTCCCCAAACCGTAGGTTTTTCGCGCAAATGGAATAAACTTAATTGCGCGCTCGACAAAAGGCGGCCAGCCGTGTTGTCGCGCACTCGCGCCGCAATCAAAGCGGAATTCTTCAAAAGAACTATAAACTCGTTGCAAGAGGGGCCGGACTGCACAGCTATTAAGTCATGTATTAACTCATTTTTTTTTTACTTTTTATGCTAGATCGATCACCTCGATGGTCTAGTGGTTAAAGTAACCGGGCCAAGATCTCGGGGTCCTGGGTTCAATTCCCAGGTCGAGCTAACTTTGTGTTGGTTTTTTCGGACACAGCTCGGGTTTGTGATCACCAATCTGCATTTGGCAAGCGTGTTGATTAAGCTAATACCTATAGTAGCGATAACTAACTTGATATTTGGAATGTCCAGAGATATTTATTTATAACTTGATTTCAAGGATGGAGGTCTTTGCCCTGTAGTGGGACATTAATAGGCTGATACTACTCGTATGCTAGATCGATTGAAAGACAGATCACCGAATGACTAGACTTGGACAGACTCCATCTGTATGCAGTCGAGATACCACACGTACGGACTAAGCGATTTGCTTCGTCTTTTTTGATACGGACTGCGCGGGAGTGGGACGCTCTGCCTGAATCAATCTTTACTATACATTATAACTGAGGGCTCTTCAAGGCCAGAATTAACGGGCTACTATAACTAAGCAAGCGCGCTCCATCGTAGACCGCATAGTAGTTTAACATCAGGCAACTTTCTAGTCAAGTGCTGGCTTAGTTAAAATATTAAGAAAAGACAGGCATTGGCTGTGTCCCGGCAATATTAATGTAGGAGCTAATATAATTGAAATCAAAAAGCTTGAAGATCAGAAGAGCTATCAGTATGGCGAGTAGTATTAAGCTATATTTACTGGTTAAGCGTCCCTCAATGTAATAGGTTGCTTACCATTAGATCGGTTGTGTGCACTGAGGTCCATTATAATACGGCGTATTACGCTGGAGTGGCTATAGACATTGAAATTACAGCTATTTTTTCTGTCGATTTGAAGCGCCCCCAACAGTGTACTGGGAACTAAAACGACTTCAAATCGCTTCAAATGGACAGCCGTGACATTGACAATGACAGCATTATCGAAGTTTATCTGCGAAAGTCAGCACTATTATTAGTTCCAAGTACACTAACTACTGCTCTCAGCGCCAATATGGCGACTTTCAAATCGGATCAAATATTTGGTACCAATCGCCTATCCAGTTGTCTATGGAGATCAGTGGTTGTGTGCCTCTCTTTCGCAAACAAACACAATCCATTAGTGACAGTTACTGCTAGCCATCTTGCACATAATATGTCTTCCTCTAACATATACAAAAATGGCCGCTGACTTATGCCACGCTCAACGTCAAGCTTCGCTCCATGTGCTCCTAAACTGTATGATCCTCTAATCCGCGTGTGTAGCCGCAAGGTAAAAGGTGTGTTATTTTTCGTGTTTACTCAGTGCGGCCCTGGTTCGGCGATTTCTTTTGTGGAACGAGCGCTTTGTTTGCGTTCGCCGAACCGTGCCGTTCGCTTATGCATCGTGCCGTGTTTTTATACGGCAATACTACGATACAAGACTATTTTGCTCGATTATGCCTATATAACCTTAAGTGTGCCCGCTCACGTCAGACTTTTTGTATGACCGACAACCGGTAACTGATTTATTTCTTTTGTATTTCTGACCGACTTTTTGTAGGACGTGTGCGTTGCTTTATTGCTATTACTACTTCTATTTGTCACCTACAAAAAGTCGGTCACCGATTATTTGGCTACTGCGGTTAATCTTTACAATCATCCAACTACGCAGGATATATTTGCGCAAGCACAGATCCCTTTCCCTCACTCTCATAACATGGTGGGATAGCAGTCTGAAACGACACAAAAGAGATAAGGCGCAGGACGACTTAGTCGTCAACTCGCGGACGCGAAACTCGCGGACGTCCGCGAGTTGGCACCTTTTGATTTTACCTACTTTTTTTGTCGTCAACTCGCGGGTCTATATAAAGTACAGTCAAATAAAAACAGGTTGAAACCAAAGGATAATTTACAATGTACTAGGGCAACATGACCTTATTGGAGATGTATTAATTTTTTAAGGATTTTTTACGAGTTGATTACTAAGACGAACCAAGCGTATAGAAGAAAAAAAAAGATTTAAAGCTGCAGTATTTATAACCTTGATGAAAAAAAAATGCATGACAAATAAATACATCTCCAATAAGGTTATGTTGCCTTAGTACAATAATACCAGTATCCGTATTATCAACCTTATTACTAAAGTAATATAACACATTATATACCTACATTAAGAAAAGTATAATTATACCTATTACATATTTAGTTGGCCTTATTTTAATAAGGAATTTGTTGTAACGTTTTTGTAGCTGACTATACATTAATACGTCAGATTTCATGATCGCGCGAGTTGACGACGAAAAAAGTAGGTAAAATCGAAAGGTGCCAACTCGCGGATGTCCGCGAGTTTCGCGTCCGCGAGTTGACGACTAAGTCCGCAGGACCAACGGCTTGACGTTCTTTCCCCTCGGAAAGAACGTCAAGCCACACAGACACAGAGGCACAGGGTTGTTTTTATAGGGGGCTTCGTCGTTTGACCCCGGTCCCGAATACACCGCGGTGTCAAACGCACAAGGACTCTTTTTGAATTGGCCGTTTGACACCGCGGTGTCAAGCGGTGAACAACTTTTTTCGACTTCGTCACTTGACACCGCTGTTATTATTTATGTACAGTTAAAGACAAAATTGCATCGAAACAAATACATATCCCAATACCGCCAAATTCCAGACTGGACATAATAAGCATTTTCAGAACAGAAGAACCCACAATTATTTTTTTTGTCTTGCAAGAAATTTATCTGGTCCAACGCAAAAAACTATGGCAGAATGCACTCAAGTTCCAATATCTATAAAAATAAAGACACGCTTAATTAGTACAAAAACCACATAAACTAGACGACTGATTATGTTGTAATTTAACCATGTTTATTCCCAGCAAATAGTGTAACAGTTCCAAACTGGATATTTAGGCAAACAAAGCCAGCCCGACCCTAATCCGGGCATCGAGCAATTAAATTGTAACATTGGGTCTAGACGCGTATTGCATAACAAAGTCGACGCTATAGTTAAAATTCAATAGAGACTAGCGAAATCTGCGCAAACAAACGCGGGCTATGCTGAGGAACGATAAAAGAACTGAAATATGTAGATAAATGATAACCCATTCTTTCGGTAGTCCTTTACTTGGGGGTTGTCTGGTAGAGATCGCTTCAAGCGATAAGACCGCCTATATTGTGCATTATTGTTCTTTTTTTTTATTGTATTTTTTATTTGTTTTTGTGCAATAAAGAATATTTATGTTTATGTTTATGCTTACATTTTCAATACCTAAACGTTAGCTAAGCTGTTGTACTAATACCTTGATGTTAAACACGGTATTTTGCACTGAATGCCACTATGGTTGGGAGAAATAATGGCTGACATTATAATAATGTACATCATACTTGTGATCAGATGCTCTATATACATATGAACTTATCGACTAGGAATCAGAATTCCGTGAAATTAAAAATTAGAATATCATATTCATTTCGCAATCGATAAAATAGTATTATTGACTGTAATTTCGTCACACGTCAAAGTAAACCTCAAAAAAGCAATACAAAATCAAGTAAATATAAAATAAATATATTTGTTAAAAAACCTGCTCAAAATAATAATTCAGCTATAATGAACATTTTTAAATTTTTGTCATACCACTTTCAAAACGTTTTCAAACCGCATTCATAACGTTTCTACATCGTCCTGACGTCGTAACCCCTAGTAGGTCCAGCGCCAATGCCATCAATATTCCGCCGGCAATTTATGCTAAACACGGCCGCGACGGCGCCGGTCAAACTTTGTCCGGTGCCGCCTGTAATTGGCCTGCATTGGGCTTTTGTTGACTCCGCGCGTGTTCTCTATCCACTGCTATCGGGTGTCCGAATAGAACATGCTAATTTTGTTAAAGACTGAAAGATGTGACTTGACCGCCTCCGTGGAACAGTGGCTAAGCCGCTCGGGTATAAAAATCCGGAGGTCGTGGGTTCGATTCCCACCTGGGGTCTGGTTGGTGGTAGGGCTTTTTCAGAGTCCGACTGGCTAGCTACCACCCTGTGAAATCACATGTGAAATCTGCCGCCATAACAGCTCTAGCTATGTTCCGGCAGTATATTTATGTGGGAGCCAGTACACTTGAAATCAGTTGAAAAAAATGTCGATACTTTTTTTGAAGGAGGCCTTGTGACGTTGCCTGAAGAGGTGCCGATACCGCATCGGTGGCCACACACGGTTTGTGAAAGGTTGAATGGCTGGAAGTATGAGAGTACCACTACAAAATCATGTCACTAAATCCTTCCATTTCTATATTCAAAAGAAAATTGCGTGAAAAGCGCAGATTTGTGAATAATTGAGGAATAAGTGAATGAGCTGATTTTTTTTGGAAACGTGATACAATGCTCGGAGATAAGTAAGACGCTTACACATAACAACAGAAGTACTACTTATGCCTTTGTCTTTCTTTATTATACAATTTATGACTAGCTTTCCGCTATTTTCGCCCGCGCGTAATTTCTTTTTTCAAAGACCCTTGGGAATGAGAAGTTTCCCGTAGAAATTTTATAGCCAATGTCCTAATCTGGGTTATAAACTAGGTATACGTGTGCCAAATTTCATCTAAATCAGTTCAGCCGTTTGGCGTGATTGAGGAACAAACAAACATCCAAACATCTAAACATCCAAACATTCAGACTTTCGCATTTATTTTATATTAGTAGGAAGTAGGATGAACCAACGAATAAACAACATAATACTCCGTAACACTTTCATCGCAAAGATAAATTTAGCAAGGAGAATACGAATCGAGGCAATCCGGGAGTGCACACAGACAGCCATTGTGTTGTCAGCGGAAATGCATCATGTTGAAACATAACTTTATCACGCGTATCCACTCGATACATCTCACCTGCGCGACCCATGTGCGGGTACACTCACCTACAAAACGCTTGGGAAGGCCGACGATTTGTGATTTCAATTCTATTCTAATAATAAAATAAATAATAAATAAATATCATCTCTGGACATTATTCACACGGTGCTATCTAGCCCCAAACTAAGCATTAGCTTGTGCTATGGGTGCCAGACAACGGATAAACATTACTTATATACTTTTTTTGTAAATACATACATATTATACACAGAAACACCCAGACCGATACAAACAGACATGTTCATGCACACAAATGTTTGTACCGTGCGGGGATCGAACCCGCGACCTCCGGTGTAATAGCCGACTTCTCGACCATTACACCAAATGGCTCACAATACTCAGTTACAGCCTGGAAGGTTGGAAGTTTGCGGTAGTGAAGTGATCTGTTTTCGCTCGGGTCGAATAGCTGTCCCACCTCACTATGCCAGTGAGAAGGGAGAGCACAACATTGGCATCTGAAAAGCTTGGTGTACTCAACTACTCGTGGAAATATTTTGTACCAAGACATCGCAACATGGTAAGAATTTCGTTGCGCAATTATGATTTTTATGTGTGCATGCAGTTACGAAAAACATCGTAAAGAAATTACTGTGTAGTCATAATTGGTCTAATTCCCCTGTCATGAATACAGAGGTCAGATAGTTTTCGCTCCAATGTTACCAAAATGATCTGAGCGTTCAAAACCACCAACAATATCTGAAAATATGACAAAAATCAACCTTACCTTAAGACGAAAAGGTGCATTTTCATTTGTTGTTTAAGAAAAAATGACAAAAAATGATATTTACACCTGAAAGTATTGTGCTTAGACTTTAGAGTAATTTTTGTCAAAAGTTCAGATATTTTTGGTTGGGTTGAGCGCTCAAATCTTTTTGGAGCTGACTATTATACTGAAAGGAGAGGATTGGATTAAAAACGACTTGTTGCGATCGATGCTGATTTATTAGTCCTCTGTAGTTATTGGTTACATTAGTTTATATATTCATCTTACTTGCTAACATACAAACTCATACATACCCTACAATACCCTTACAAGATTTGGACAATACGCTCGGAAAAAAAAGCAAAAATAAATTTAATATCAATCGAAAGCGCTTCTATTCGTGAGCATACGGAGTAGGTAGTGTGTACGTTACTCCGGCAGGGCTTGCATCAGTCCGGCTCCAGTTACCGACATCTACGGAGACCGGGTGCTTTATCATTGCAATCCTACGCACACAAAACAATGTCAAATATAGCCTACTATCCTTCCATCATAGGCCTCACCAGTTTGGACTATATGTCGATATAAAAAGTACCTACAAAACAGGCACGCAACCAACCCTACAGTAGCGGTAACTATGCTCTATACAATCCCAAGAAAGCATAGTTCATGAACTCTTCAAGCCTTTAATTTTTATTTAACTCGCGCGTAATTTCTTTTTTCAAATATCCCCCTCTTCCCCCCCACATTTTCGGGATCAAAAGTACCCTATGTTCACCGGGGATAGTGGAGCTCTCCAACAGTTAAAGAATTATTCAAATCGGTCCAGTTTTCGGAGCCTATTCAATACAAATATACAATCAAATCTTTCTTCTTTATAATATTAGTATGAATTCTTCCCTTAAACTAAACATCATGTACGATTTTAAAAGTAAGTGGCTTGAGCACTTAGCTATGTATGGATATTAGAATCAACAGACGTACCTACTTTTACAATTGCTACTTTCTGTGAATTTTTTAAAACCCTAAACCAACCTATTCACAAAACTATGAATGAACCCGTCTACCAATTGAGGTAAGTAGTAAATAAAAAATGTTTTAGTGCATAAAATGTCTACCAAAAACCATAATGCAAGTACATTAATACAAGTTATGCTCTTGACCCGGTTCCGTGCAGCGGTATAATGAGTCGTGACGTCACGAGCCGCCATCAAAATACTAGTATTTACACGAGTGACCTCTTTCTGCACCACTGAGGACTTTTTTATACTACTACAGTTGGCAGACGCACCTCGGCACCACCTGATGGCAAGCGGCCACTGCGGCCTATTCCATTGAGGGGCACTTCACCAGGAAACAGCGCTCAATGTACTACCAGATTGTAGGCTCATCTGATCTTCGAGCCTTTATTTCAAGTGTACCAGAGCTATTATTGCGGCAGATTTTGCCTGTGGGGGTAGCAAGTCAGTCGAACTCTGAAAAATGTCCTACCATCAACCAGACCCAGCGTGGGAATCGAACCCACGACTTATGGGCCTAGCCACTGTTTCACGGAGCTGGTATTTACTCTAGTTTCGCGACCTCTTTCTGTACCACAGAGGAATTCCTTTTATTCTGTGCTAGCTAGCGGTCGGCATATTACCTATGCACGCGGTTTCGCTAAAGGGTCTCTAACAAAAAAAAAACTCAAAAGGATCCAGTTAAATAATCTTTTTTCTATGGTGAAATTATTTTATACTTCCAGCTAAAAGGTGCTTCAATTTTTCTTTCTTTCTTTCTTTTCTTTCTTTCTATTTTTTGCATAATAAAGATAAGAAATCCTCTTTTTGATCAGCCCCCCCCCCCCCAGCCCAAATCGTAGTCAAACTTGAGAATCCTTCTCTACGACTACGATTTGACTACTAAATTCGTAGCGACTTGGAGCTGTCGTACCAACTAATGCTACGATGGTGTATTGTATATGTCACCTTAAAATTGTAAATACCGTTAGATTGTAATCTATCTCGAGAGATTGTAAACTGTCGAAAGATTGTGACCCTCAACGTACTACTTACAATTTAACGCGTTATATTTAGACAGTTTGTAATCTGTCTGTCGCAAACCGTTAATTGTGACAAAGTTCTAGGTTAAGGTTATTTTTTTATGACCACCTTCTCCCTAATTGGTCCTAAAATATGGTGGCGCGGGGCATATTATGTCGTTCAATCAGCGCGCGAGGTGCGTTCCGTTTCACAATTTGACGGTTTCACTTCTTCAATAATACTCGTAATACGTTAAACTGTAAGCAGTACGTTGAGGTTCACAATCTTTCGACAGTTCACAATCTCGCGAGATATATTATAACCTAACGGTATTTACAATTTTACGGTGATATATCTAAAGGGCCAGTTTTAGCCAGAATTTTATATAATTATAATTCCACTACCAGCAACTATATAATCGTTCCAAAGCCTAATCCCAATTCCTTACTCACCTTCCGTCAGCTTCGTCGGAGGCTGCTCTCTGAATGATAATGTGCAGCTAAAGCAACGGTGCAGCGCTGCATAAGAGGATTAGATGCATAGCTGCTATCCTTGCTCACCTCACATTGACAAGAATTTTGAAATACCTTCTCGCTCGTAGCTACAATAATAATGTTGAGTAACTGAGTTTCGGCTACAGAAGCTAATCTCTTCCTCTCTTTCTTACGCATTTTGGGTGAAATTTACCACCAACCCTTTAAAAAAGTCTCCATACAGCCGTGTGTTAAACTCGGAAATAAAGGTATTCGAATACTTCGTCCCAGTACACATTGAAATGCCCTGGTTATTTATACTAGGTCAGTTGGCAGACAGGCACGCAGCCCACCTGATGGTAAGCGGTCTCTGCGGCCTATTCCATTGAGGGAGGCTTTCAGGTGAATCGTTATATGCTACTAGCCTTCCGCCCGCGGTTTCACCCGCGCGTAATCTCTTTTTTTTTAAATATCCCCCCTTCCCCCCACATTTCCAGGATCAAAGTACCCTATGTTCACCGGAGATAGTGGTAGCTTTCCAACAGTGAAAGAATTATTCAAATCGGTTCAGTAGTTTTAAAATTGATAATCCCGCGGGAATGAGACTTTCCCCGTAGGAATTTTATAGCCTATGTCCTATTCCGGGTTATAAACTACACGTGTGCCAAATTTCATCTAAATCCGTTCAGCCGTTTAGGCGTGATTGAGGAACAAACATCCAAACATCCAAACATCCAAACATCTCAACATCCAAACATCCAAACATCCAGACTTTCGCATTTATAATATTAGATGTGATAAATGCTGCCAGACTGTAGACTCATCTGATCTTCGAGCCTCTGATTTCAAGTGTACTGGCTCCCACATTAATATTGCCGAAACACAGCCAGAGCTGTTATGACGGCAGATTTCACCTGTGGGGGTGGTTGCTAGCGAGTCGAACTCTGAAAAAGCCCTATCACCAACCAGAGCGGCTTAGCCACTGTTCCACGAGGGCGGTTCTTTACACCAGAAGAGGGATGAGCCGGAGCCGGCCTTATAGCAATTGGCTAGGCCATCACCGATAGCAAAAATTTACATCAAAATCTTAGATTATTTAGATTTGACCAGAGATTTTACTGTCAGCAGCAGACGTCAGCTCGGCCGCGCTCGTAGGAGTAATGAGTACAAGCGTAATAAGTCTTATTTGACACGGACGAATATTGATGAGCGGAGCGTCCGCAGATAACTTGCTAGGACTCACGAACTGAGTTGCTAGAAAATATAATAATTTAATCATATCTTTAATCGACTGGGAAGCTCATTTTGTTATGATGGTCACCTGCTACTAAGACCAAATACATAGAAAGTGCGTTTGATTCCCATCCTGAATACAGAGCTTCCAATCTTTGCAATCAATTTTTAGATTAATGTCCAACGCATAGATTTCGATTTTATTTAAGACTTTTGGACTGATTAGGGTGGGTTGATGTGCTATTTACTGTACATAAAATATAGAATATTACCAGTCCATATACATGTATAAATCAGTCTCTCATATTCTGGTATTGTACTAATTAACCTAAATCAGATGTCAAACTTAACCGGGATCATCCAACTCATTTCATATAAGAAGGAAAACACAGCGCACGTCAGCTCGCCGCGCTCGTATGAGTAATGAGTACAAGCGTAATAAATCTTATTCGACGCGGACGAATATTGATGAGCGGAGCGTCCGCAGAGAACTTGCAAGAACTCAGGATTTAGGCCTCACGAACATCGCGTTGCTAGCTGGAAATGTGAGGAATAGCCGTCTTATCGAATCGACTAATTTATCTCACAAAAGAAACATTGAAGATATTAGAAAAATAATTACTTATTCATTTGACAAGTGGGGCCTCTTAGCCTTTAAATTAATCAAGCGCTGTCTGATACTTGCCTCTTAGTATTGAGTAAAACCTATACCACAGAAATATAATAGTACTAACGTACATATACTATAAGGATAACAAAAAGATTCGTGCATAGTTTTTTGAAAAGTGTAAAAAACTTTACACCGAATATTTTTACTTTTTTGGCACCTGTACAACGTAACCAGGAAATTCCTTGAATTTTTCCCGAAAATTCCACCGTGCGACACTGATTAGTGTTGGTAGACGATATCCTTCCGCGCACGTGTCTTATTTGTCCCCCCCCCCCTTCTCTGACACTCCCCCCATGAACACTGAGGTCGGTAATCGGAAAATTATGATAAATTACCTAGTCTTAACAACGTATGAAGGCTTACGGTGATATGGATTATTGGAGTAAATTAACGAAGGAAAATCATTTCTGACAGGTACCACGACGGTTTAATATCTGAGTACAAGCGAAAAATATAATGAATACATTTTGTTAGTGTTGATATTCGTGACAAAATTTTGCTTAACATTGTCATTGAGAATGTGTAAAATTATATTTTGGTACAATGGTTGAGAAGTTGGCTATTACACCAGAGCTCAGAGGTCGCGTGTTCGATTCTGCACGGTTGATACAAACTTCTTAGTTCAACTTAGTCGTTCTATTATTGGGCAAGTCCAGATATTACATTGTGGTGACTGCAATCTAACCTCCTTAAACCTTAATGGAACTACACAATCATTAGCATATTTATAGGTTTTCTCTTGATATTTTCCATCACCGCCGAGCTAGTGGGAAATAAGTACTTAGACAGGTCAAATTCAAATTCAAATTCAAATGTTTTATTGCATGTCACAGGTAACATAGGTGTTGAGTACATCGATGATATGGTCCATAGGTGGGTGACGAGATTTGAGCCATCGACCTTACGTGTGTAAAACGACCCTTGAAACTATTTTGCTTACCAAGCTCAAGACTCAAAGATCATTGCCAAGTATTAAAGCCACTAGACCAACAGGGTTGTTTCTCGGTTATTTCGTACTGTAAGTTTGTTCTTATCTCACCGCACGCTCTGTGGTCTCATTCCCAAGCGCCTCCGCGCCACAAGCCACGCCCACAAACCCTTAAGTTGCCAGCGTACAAAGTGTAAAACTAATATTTCGCTCATCATTACTGCCGCGCCGGCGAAATAATGATTACCTCAAACGTTAAATTCGCCATTACCATAAATTATTGCCATAATAACAAGCCGTTCTGCACGCGAAATACGCTGATTGCCATGTTCTAGTTGAGGGAAACACATGGGTGCGGCAGGGGCTTCACTGACAGCGGAATATCAAAACTTACTGACAAAGAAACGGCTGCCTAGAAGTCGCATTTTGGTAGTGATCCTGCCCTGTGCGCCAGGAGTCGTGGATTCGAATCCCACCCACGACAATATATTATTATATATTTGTTAAGGTTTTCGTTATTATTATTATTTTTCGTTCTTTCTCTCTCTTTAGCCCGTTAGCACTACCTACTATTATTTTTTCTGCTTGGCCCAAAGGTTGACTGGCAGAGAATGCCATTAGGCATTAGGTCCGCCTTATGTACTCTTGATTGTGCATTAAAGTTTAAATAAATAAATAAATATTATGTGACGAACATTTATGTTTGTCCAGTTTCTAGATGTTTATATGTATTCTTCAAGTATATGCTTGAGTTACCTTTGCTGTTTCTGTTGCCTCTAACGTCACTTTATGCCCCTTTCTTAGTTTTTTTATATTATTTCGTTTGAAAACAGGCACGCAACCTATCAGATGGCTAGCGGCCACTGCAGCCAATTCCATTGAGTTCTTATAAATTTAAATTGGACCAAACCACAATAATGGTTTTGTTGACACTTAGTTCAATTCTCACATCGGCAACATTAATAAATGTATGTACTCGTAATCATATCTGCAAAAGCTAAGTAATATCCTTGCCTGCCAACATCCTTTACGAACTAAAACATTGAACTACAATGAACTAAAACGATTTATTCTTCGCCAATACAACCGCAGCAGTCTATTGCCGGTTACATGTGGCGTCCCACAAGGATCCATACTGGGCCCATTATTGTTTTTATTATACGTAAATAATATTGACGACATAGGATTACATGGTCAACTCACTTTATATGCAGACGACACATGTCTCTTTTACTTTGGCTCAAATATTGATAGTATAATGACAACTGCACAAGAGGACCTAGATAAATTGTATGAATGGTTCCAATCTAATCTATTAACCGTAAATATATCAAAAACATGCTACCTAATTTTTAAACCAAAAAATAAAAAAAAATTGCCATATTCTCCTCTCACTATTAACAAAGTACCTCTTGAAGAGAAGCAGTCTGAGAAATATTTGGGACTGAGAATCGACAGCAATTTAACTTGGCATAACCATATAGATTTTATAAAATCCAAGATCTCACCGATGATAAGCTCACTACGTAAAATAGCGAAATGTCTTCCAAAAAAAGTACGCAATACTGTTTACGATTCATTAGTGAAATCTCACCTTCTGTATCTTATAGAAATATGGGGGTGCACTTCTAAATATAAAATTAGTGAACTTCAAACCTTACAAAATAAAGTAATAAAGGCTCTATTTCACTATCCATACTTAACACCCACCGTCAAACTATATAAGGAAACATCTCTAATGAACATCAAGCAACTATACAACTACACCACATGCATATTAATTAGAAAAATATTAAATAAAACTATCCATACACAATTAACATTCACAAAAAAAAACCAAACACATAACTACTGTTAGGCGAATAATTGGTTACTCGATTGACACATCACTATGGTCACCGCGTACGGTGCCCCGCACTAGCCGGAGAGATTGACAGATAGATTTACCGCGCTTGCAATGTTTAATGTCGATTAATGTAAAAGCTTATTAAATTGTAATTATCAAGAGAAAGGTCTTTATATCTAAAAGTTCAGAAGTGAAATTATACCCACGTTCGTAAATAGTATTTGTTATGTACGGAATAAACAACGCTGGAAAAAAAAAGTATGCTTAATTTGTTGCACTGGTTGTAATGGCGATGAAAACGCATAAAAAGTAATTTTCCGTGAGAATGAACAAGTAAACTATGCTTAAACCTGGTTACTAAGCTATAACAAGTATTATGGATGACTTTTAATCAAGATTCGACGTGTATTATTCTAAATTGGAGATTTGGATTCTTGTGCAAAATCGACAAGTTACGACGAGTTTGGTTGGTTGAAAATGTTCACATCTGCATTGAAGAGGCATGATAAATTGTGATGGCATTGCGATATGATGCTGGTTTTATTGATGGAAGTTCAGCGTGATGGTAAACTAAGTGAAATCTTTGGTCTTGGTTGATGAGTCCCAAGGTCATAGAAAGACTTGCACTTATATTTCTATACCTTGGTATCCTTTTAAATAAGTTGCAGTTTTTGAATTGAGGAAGAAGCAGCCATTGAGAAGATGGTTGTACCATTTATGAACCCTGTGTATCTCAAATAAATTATGACTGGGTAAGTGTACACTGATATAAAACTGTACTATGAAGATGGATTCAGATAAGCATTGTTCATTTTGTTATACATCAAATAAGTGCAAGAGGCAATCTAAATCAGTGACACATTATTAATGACTTAATGGTACTAAAAAGTGAATGGATCATGATATTATATGAAATAATATTTTAGAGGACAAGATAACCTCAATTATTGAATAAGTAAAATAAGGATTAATAATTGTGTTTTAAACAAAAGAACTGAATATATTGCAAAGGTAGAATCAGAATAAATTGAGTGAAACATGGGCTATATTACTAGTCTAGATGATATGACACACACACCACTAAGATGAATTTCTGGCAAAATATAATCACTGTTGTCTGGTAAAGGATGATTGGAAAATGTACATTATGTGCTAAATTTGGACATGTTGAAACAACCTGCTACAAAAAGAAAATAAACACAAGTTTTGTTCTTTCTGAAAGTAAAGGGGCATGTCATTGAAGAGGAAAAAGATTAAGTAAAATTACGCAAAGTAATCATGGTGGCCATAGAGGCTTATTATGTTACACTGCCGTGAGGGGCCTAAGGTGTACCTGCCGTGAGGGGCTTATTATAAATACACTGCCGTGAGGGGCCTAAGGTGTATCTGCCGTGAGGGGCTTATTATGTTACACTGCCGTGAGGGGCCTAAGGTGTACCTGCCGTGAGGGGCTTATTATAAATACACTGCCGTGAGGGGCCTAAGGTGTATCTGCCGTGAGGGGCTTATTATTTTACACTGCCGTGAGGGGCCTAAGGTGTACCTGCCGTGAGGGGCTTATTATAAATACACTGCCGTGAGGGGCCTAAGGTGTATCTGCCGTGAGGGGCTTATTATAAATACACTGCCGTGAGGGGCCTAAGGTGTATCTGCCGTGAGGGGCTTATTATGTTACACTGCCGTGAGGGGCCTAAGGTGTACTTGCCGTGAGGGGCTTATTATAAATACACTGCCGTGAGGGGCCTAAGGTGTATCTGCCGTGAGGGGCTTATTATAAATACACTGCCGTGAGGGGCCTAAGGTGTACCTGCCGTGAGGGGCTTGTGCAAGGCCGTGAGGGGCGCACACTGTATTGCCGTGAGGGGCTTAATTGTGCAAGGCCGTGAGGGGCGCACACTGTATTAATAATAATAATAATAAAATCATTTATTTCAGATCAAGTATTGTCGTGAGGGGCTTAATTGTGCAAGGCCGTGAGGGGCGCACACTGCATTGCCGTGAGGGGCGCACACTGCATTGCCGTGAGAGGCTTGTGCAAGGCCGTGAGGGGCGCAGACTGTATTAATAATAATAATAATAAAATCATTTATTTCAGATCAAGTATTGCCGTGAGGGGCTTAATTGTGCAAGGCCGTGAGGGGCGCACACTGCATTGCCGAGAGGGGCGCATACTGTATTGCCGTGAGGGGCTTAGCTGTGCAAGGCCGTGAGTGGCGCACACTGCATTGCCGTAAGGCGCTTATGATGCTACAATGCCTTGAGGGGCTCTTGGTATACTGCCGTTTGATGATGGTGTCCTTATGTAGGTGGATTTTGCCACCTGAGGCGGAAGCCTGAAGGAATTTTGCAGGGAGTTGCAGTAAAGCTGTCCGGGAGGAACCTACCACGGAAGAACTTGTAGCAGCATGGACATTTGGAGAATGGAGGATCCTTCGGGGACGAAGGACTTGCAGGATGGCCGACTGTTAGGCGAATAATTGGTTACTCGATTGACACATCACTATGGTCACCGCGTACGGTGCCCCGCACTAGCCGGAGAGATTGACAGATAGATTTACCGCGCTTGCAATGTTTAATGTCGATTAATGTAAAAGCTTATTAAATTGTAATTATCAAGAGAAAGGTCTTTATATCTAAAACTACATACGTCGAAGAGGTGATCACATAGTTCTACCCACAATTAGAACCAATTATGGAAGAAGGTCAATAACTTTCGAAGGAGTCCAAACCTACAATAAACTACCTTCAGACATAAAAAATGCGGAATCCTTCGGTATGTTTAAATCGAGATTAATTAAATATATTAAGAATACATAACCCCAAGGTGGATACTGTACCTAATCTATTTATATTTAGTTTTAAATAGTTATAAGTTCTCATGTAAGTGACAATGTCTTAATGAGAATAAATATCTTTGAACTGAACCGCTCCCGCTCAACCCCCGCCCTAGCTGCGGACTGCTGCATACCCAACCACGGTACCTTACGCCCTCCACATAAGGCCCAGTTTTGCATGGCAGCGGCAGACAACGAGCAAGCATCGCCACTCCATCGCTGGCACTTTTATTTATGGAGGCGTATTGTCGGCGAAAGTACGTTATTAACATGTTTGCGCGAATCACTCCGATTTACAAATGCAGAGGCAGAAAGAGATGGAGAATGAATAAATTACGCATGGAGTCTTATTGGTTGTTAGTTTTTTTTTATGAAAGAGCGAAGCAAACGGGTCATTTTGATTGCTAGTGGTAAAATAAACTCACCGGCAATAAAACTTGGCCACTGGGCTCTTTTCATACAAACGTGGTCACTTTAACGTCTCAAAGATAGAAAACTATTTGCACCTGTGCAATGATTATTACGTCAATGAAGAGGCCAAACGCCCAATTATCGAATCACAGTTTCAAAAATTGCTAAAAATCGTTCACTATTCTCAAAAAGGAAAGGAGTTCGGTTTATTGTTTTTCCTTTTTGAGAAAATTGAGCGGTTAGTGTAAATTCTTGAAACTGTGATTTGTTAATCGGACTTTTGGCCTCTCCGTTGACGTAATAATCATTGCACAGCTGCAAATAGTTTTCTATCTATGAGTCGCTAAAGTGACCATGTTTGTATGAAAAAAGCCCAGTGGCCAAGTTTTATTGCCGGTGAGTGTATATTTAATCCTAAGTGATCACTATCGCCCATAGACACTGCGACTAGACTAAAATGCGTTGCCGACCTTCAAAAGAATATAGAAGGAGACTAAGATGAAGAAAGGAAGGTTTTTCCAACATTATCACTTACCAAACGGAGCGTAAGCTATTCTTTATACGTTTTGGTCTTGTATCATGAGTCGAAACAAGAAATTGTGAATGGGCAATTCTGCCGAAAATATATAGGGGACCCGAAAATACTCAGAAACAGTCCAGAGTCTGCAAGTTAGGGGTGTAAAATACCCCCGTGGCTCGGAAACACGTTAGGCCGTTGGTTAGCGCTTGATCCGTCTTCGCTCGTGCCAGACTGCTGTCCTAGCGTTGGAATAAGGGGTGCATTAGTGCTTGCACACTCACCTGTGCACTATAATCCTGTGAATGAAGATGGTTGATGATAAAGATGGCTGCTGTAACCGAAACTCGGACGTACTATTATTATTAGTGGCAAGGTGGAACGGACATTGACTTCCCTCCTCCACATTATCATAACAAACAAATATATTCGATTACTTTGATTGTTTTTTTACACAATCCGTCAACATGATAAACACTGCTTAAGTTTCAGTTTTGTAAACAGTTCTTTAGCGATATTCTGTGCATATAATTAAGAATCAGATAATTTCTTATTCAGTAACAGTTTGGTTATGAAGAGAGTAGTGGTCGTTTTTGGAATAATTTAATAAATTGACTAAATAAGGTTTTCTTAAATAGTGCCTTGTTAACAGAAGAACAAAATACTAAAGGTAGCACTCCATTTTATTAATATTTTTGATGACTTTGTATTTTTTTTTTTATATTATAGGTGGGCAAACGAGCAAGTGGGTCACCTGATGATAAGTGATCAACGCCGGCACCCGAGACCCCCTTGGGGTCGCTAATATCATCATTAAATATGTTTAAACTTTATTGGTGATAAAAATCTAGAAAACTTTTCTTAATGTGAGTTATATAATTTAGGCAAATGATTATTGTATTTTCTTCCAGGAATATGATTGGCAGTAACGAGTTTATTATTATTCTAGTGTTTATCTCTGTCACTCTTTATTCTCAAAACTTTGTTGATGGTAAGTAGAACAGACACAATTACTAACGGCCGGTTCACATATGCCTCCGTTTTACTGTTCCGTTTTATCGTGTACGTTTTTTTTCGTCGATGGCGTATGTAGTTGTATGAGCGACTTCATACATGGCACAGTATTCTGTATACAGTAATACATACGCCATCGACGAAAAAAACGTACACGATAAAACGGCACAGTAAAACGGAGACATGTGTGAACCGGCCGTAACCATTACATATACTTAACTGCAAGCAGCACATTAACCTACTCCAATTTAGTTTATTAGTAGAAATAGGCGTGAATGCAATGGATAAGTTAAAAATTTATTGACATAAAGTTAAAAATATGACATATTTTTATGCTCTTACTACATAAAATGTTTGATTGTATATTTAAGTACTGAAGAGTACGAAAAAAAAACCAAGGTTATTTACTCTTTTGGTTATAAAATCAAGTATATTCAATTTGAATTTTCTTTTACTAAAGGATGTAGTGTCAATTTGGGATAATGAAGACAAATGTTGTTGATAAAAGTAAAATGAAAAAGTAACAGGAGATAAAACAATGTTTGACGCATAAATAACATCTTGGTCATTCAGTGATCACTATTTCTGCAA
The DNA here is from genome assembly GCA_949319885.1 of Mecyna flavalis. Taxonomy (NCBI): domain Eukaryota; kingdom Metazoa; phylum Arthropoda; class Insecta; order Lepidoptera; family Crambidae; genus Mecyna; species Mecyna flavalis. Next base: position 990,088 of record OX439417.1, on the reverse strand, counting down.
ATAAATCAAAACAACATTGTTTTTAAATAATAGAGTAGTAGTAGTAATTAGTAGGAGTAGTAAAACGCCTCGACCGGCCAGTGCTTTAAGTAGCAGGCCGAGATCTTAGGCTCCTGGGTTCAATTCCCGGGTCAAGCTAACTTTGTGTCGGTTATTTCGGACACAGCTCGGGTTTGTGATCACCAATCCGCATTTGCCAAGCGTGGTGATTAAATCAGTACCCATCATTGTAACGATAACTTGATTTCAGGGATGGAGCCCTGCAGTGGGACAATAAATAGGCTGATACTTTAGTATTATTAAAATAACATAAACAAAAATCTCTATTTTGAGTAATGTTTTAACAACGTCATAATGCTTTTTGTTTTTGTAACAAACATAGTTTTATGATAAGAATATTAATTTTTTCAGCAAAAAATCGAACATGTGGCATAGATAATTCTAAAATAAACGAGATATATGAAGGTGACGCCAAAATCGAGACGTACCCATGGCTTGGCTACCTTGTCTATGATTCTGGTAAGAAATACAAATAGTTTCAAAGTGAGCATACAGTCTCAATATCGGCAATGGCTAAAAACTAGTCTTTTTAACCAGTGCGTGACACCAGTGCTGACCAATGGTGCCGAGAGGGTAGGTATCTGTGTGCCTTGTAAGAAGGCTAAAGACATGGAATTAGTATTATCTAATTAAGTACGTCTATGGCTAAAGATCACACTGTGAGCTATGCATGGAAATAGCTGTCTTGGAAAGGAGGATGCAAATCCTGGCCCACCCCTTCAATAGCTATGTGTGTTACATCGCTGGATAGGTATTTTTGAGCTGAATAAAAGTTACTATTGCGCCAAGTTCGAAATCTTAGTCCGTTCAGAGTTATTCTCTATTTATTATTCATTTTATATTAAACATTGTAGTTTGAGCAGCAACCAACTAATTATATTTACTTGCATTTCTACGAGAACGAGGGTCACTAACATAGCAGAGCGGTATACCTAGTTAAAGTCGGTTGTTTAATGGTGTTTGTAACGGGTTCATTTTCATTAGTAAAAGTACCTATAATGGAATCATCAGCTTCATTTTCCTGATCGCCATGCAATCTTAACAAACGAGGTGTAACAGCATACCGTAAATTCCACTTGAACCCCCGTTTGGATCCCCCAGGGGGTCCATGGATACTCACTATTCCGTTTGAACCCCCTTGGTGATCCACAGATACTTGATGTTACTCTTGGACCCCCTATACATATTATTTTTGATATTGATGTGTTATAATTTATTCTGCATTATCTGTAGAAATCATTGTCTAGTGATTTGAAGTATAAAAAACAGGTGCAAGCTATTTTCGACCTTATTGACCTTTACAATTTTGTTGTTTTTACCCAAACGCTTTTCCTAAACTTTGCTATTTCATTAAATTCTGTTAGGTATTTTGGTACTGTGTTCTACCTTCACTTGTTTCCCGAAATTCATTTGTTTTCGTGTCATTCATTTGTTTTCCTGACATTCACTTGTTTTTCCGACATTAACTTGTTTTAATGCTATTAAAAAAACTGTCAAATAATATAAAAAAAAATTATGCTCCTGGTTAGTTCCCACTTGCCACAACCCTGTTTGTTCAGTGATACGGTTTTAGACCCGCCGCGTAGCGATACGGCTGGCGTTATGGGCGGTCATATGTTTCATTAAAGGGCAATTTTCAAAAACATTGGGAATTTTCAAGACGAACCTATTAGATTACGACCACTGTAATTATGGTACTTCAACTGTTTAAGTATGTTTTGTTCTTCCAGGTAAAAATGTATTTACATCGCCAGTGGTGCTGATTACTAAACAATTGGTTCTTGGAACGGCCTTAGATATCGACAAACTTCCAAAACATAATTTCAGGTATAACAAAGCTTTAAAAAATATATAGCTCATTAAATTTTTTTTAAATCATAGAAGATAGTTATAAAATATTTTACGTCAGATTTACAGTACTTTTTCGCATTAACACAACTATTTTCTAGTGCAGGGTAGGCGAACCTTAATTTTTTCTAAACAATTTTTAATGAAGTCATAGACGTGCCATCAAATAATTTTGACTTTCAATTAGAAAATAAATAAATTTCAATTAGAAAATAATAACAATAAATACTATCAAAACTTTTTATTTATTACAAAAAAGGTACCTACATTTTGCAATGTTTTTCGCCCTCACCCTGCGCACCCAAACACTCAGCGTAGGATCATTCGCGCTCGATCGACATAAAATACTTATTTCACACGTTTTTTCTTAGTTCATAAAGAATTGCGTGATCGGTGACGTGCCCAAAATATTGCCACGATGGCACTAGAGTTGCCCAACTATCGATAGTTTCGCTATCGATAGTTGACCTTGAAAAATAGTAACAATATCGATAGTGCTATCGATAGTATCGATAATATCGATAGTATCGATACTATCGATAGCCCAATCCAGGCAATACTATCGCGGGTAAGCAATACTATTGATACTATCGATAGTATTGTTAATCGATAGTTAAAAAACTATCGATAGTATCGATACTATCGATAGTATTGCCTGGATTTGGACTATCGATAGTATCGATAGACTATCGATACTATTGATATGACGTCAACTATCGATAGACTATCGATAGTTTAGCGATAGTGGACTATCGATGGGCAACTCTAGATGGCACGCGTGCCATTGGTTCGCCATCTCTGTTCTAGTGGCTTAAATACCGGGCCGAGACATCGGTCCTCGGTTTAATCTCGGGTGTCGGTTTTTCCGAACAGAGCTTGGGTTTGTGATCACCAATCCGCATTTGGCAAGCGGTGATTAAACCAGTCCCATCATTGTAATGATAACTTGATTTCCAAGATGGAGGCCTTTTCCCCACAGTGCAATTAAATAAAAAATAAAATAAAAGTAAAAAAAAGTATCAGCCTATTAATGTCCCACTACAGGGCAAAGGCTTCCATCCTTGAAGTCAAGTTATCGTTACAATGATGGGTACTGGCTTAATCACCACGCTTGCCAAATGCGGATTGGTGATCACAAACCCGAGCAGTGTCCGAAAAAACCGACACAAAGTTAGCTCGACCCGGGAATTGAATCCAGGACCCCTTTTTTTTTTTCTTCCGGAGGAGAATGCGTTTATGCACCTTAACCGCAGGCTAGCGAGACCTGCGGCCGTGTGTGGGACTCGGGACCCAAGCGTCCCACTACCCACTAAACTCCCCCGGTTCCCCTTTCACCCGGAGAGGACGAGCCGGTGCCCGCTCTGTGTCTATTGACCGGCCCATCCCCGGGTACCCCAGCCTGGTGCAATGGGCCAGGGTTTGCGCCTTAGGAGGACCACCCGAGAAACGAGGTGATCCCCAGACTTGGCTTGGACGACCTGTGCAATGCGTACGCTGGGCTACCCCCGCACGCAGGTCGTCCGCAGGCTAGAGGAGACGCCTGTGAGCACGCCTTCTCCGGCCCGGCCGTCTACGCCGGAGGGGAGCGGCATGAGGATCCTGCTCCCGTTCCCTCTCCGCTTCCTCCTTCTGCGACATGACTGCCTCGCAGAAGGAGGCGGCCGCCTCCCACGCTCTTTTGCTGGCAACCATGGCCTGGACCATAGTTGCCAACGAGAGGTGTCCACCGCCTAGCGCTGCGCGGAGTTCGCGCCGCTCGTTTTGCCAGGCCGGGCACTCAACTAGTGTGTGCTCGGCCGTGTCATCGAGAGAACCGCAATGGTGGCATTGCGGCGATTCCTCCCGACGGGGTTCACGGTGCAGGTAATGACCAAAAACGCCGTGTCCGGTCAACATCTGCACTAGACGATAGCTGAGGCAGCCATGCTGGCGCTCCAACCAATCCCTCCACACCGGACGAATCGCCTCGATCGTCCGGTGGCCGGCACTCGGGGCATCAAGAGCATTTGCCCAACTGGCCAGGGCCTCCTCCCTGGCTTGGACACGACCCAGCGCCACCTCCTCCAGGCTGGGTCGCTCCCCCCGCTACCTCGCATTTACCCGAACTCGATGTACCTGGGCCAGAACCAGGGCATCGAGCTCCCACGGGATCACTCCTGCTAGAAGGCAGGCCGCTCCGTGGCTGACCGTGCGGTATGCCCTCACGGCCCGGGTCGCAATGACCCTCTGCGGTTGCCGCAAGAGGGCCTTTAGCCGGGGGGACAGCTTCTCCGCCCATACAGGGGCTCCATGCAGTGCCATCGACCTCACCACACCATGGTAGAGGCGACGGCACTTCGGTCCTGGGCCTCCCACATTAGGGAGGACCCGTCCAAGGGCTGCGGCGGCGGCGCACAGCCGTGGAGCGAGGAGCTTAAAGTGCTCCTCGAAACTCCAACGGGGGTCCAAGGTTAGGCCGAGATATTTCATGTGCATCTCGACAGGAACTCGGACCCCCTCTACAAGGACATTGAGCCCCTGTGGGATCCTGCAGCGTGAGGGAACCCAGAACCCCTAGACCATCGAAGCGTTATAAATAAATAAATAAAAAATCGTTTATTTCGGACAGGGTCCATATAGTGTTAGTAACAATAATCTTACAAGCTATGTTAGTACACAAAATGATTGATGCGAATTTTACTGTCTTTGACGAGCTGGACGCGAGTCCAGTGCTGCATTATAGCACTGTCTACGTCCAGTCTCGCCGCGACAGTCTTCAGGAGGCTGTTGGTGCTGCTACTTTTTTAAATAGGCTTGTACTTATCCGCAGAGCTCGTGCGAAAGTCGTGTTGGGAAGCCACTGCAAGAAACCCGGATTCTCTATTCGGGAATACGTCTTGCATCCTGAATACGCCCGCGGGACTCTCAGCGCTCTCGCCATTATCCAGCTGGATATTACACACAATCTAAAAGGTGTGTTAATTATATTTTAAAGTTATCAGGACAAAAAACTAAACCAAACTAAAACTAAAACAATCTTTAATAATACCGGGAATCGAAGCCACGACCTCCACGTCTGTACTCGTAATAAAATGCAACACACATACATACAAACATTCGAATTGACGATCTCCCCCTTTTTTAAAAGCGGTTAAAGACAAAAGCTGCTGATGAAGAAAAATACTGTTTCTTTCTGCTTGGCCTAAAGGTTGACTGGGAGAGAATGCCATGAGGCATTAAGTCCGCCTTTTGTACTTGATTTGTGCAATAAAGCTTAAATAAATAAATAAAAATAAAAAGATGACTGATATTGTAATGGTTGAGAAGGCGACTATTACATGGAAGTCGTAGCGATCCCCGCACGGTACAAACATTTTTGTGCATAAACATGTCTGTTTGAATAGAAAAAATAAAGTTTAGGTCATGTTTATCCGTTGTCTGGCATCCATATGTTATGTTTAGTGTGGGGGATCGTCGCTGTGTGAATGTAGATTCCGGGGTTATTTATTAATTTGTTATTTTCCAGGTTTCAGACCAATATGCCAACCTCCATCATACCTGGAGAATCCTCGGATATTTGCCATTACGATGTCTGACGGTAAGTGACATAATATTTCTTTTGATCACTTTTTCTGCATTTAAGAAAAGAAGAAAATAAATGACGGCCGTTGGGGCGGAAAAGTCCTCGAGTGGTGGCCAAGTACTGGAAAATGCAGTTGTGTTAAACTTCCCACAAGGTGGGCCACTGATCTTATAAAGATCGCCGGAATCCACTGGATGCGGGTGGCGCAGGACCGATCGGTTTGGAGACCCTTAGGGGAGGCCTATGTCCAGCAGTGGACGTCTTTCGGCTGAAACGACGAACGTTAAAAACCCTGTCTGCCAACTGAAATGATTTAATAAAACAGAATTGTGCTGACTTACTCCTATAACATTAATGATATTTTAATTAGACAAGGCAAGAGGTATGCTTTTTAAATCGTTTGAAACGTCGTTTTACATGCGCGATGTCGATGGTTGGACTTCCAGCGCGGACCAATGGATTTTTTTATGGCGGTGACGGAAATTATTGAAAGAAAATCTGCACAGTCGAATGTGATGAGTATTTTTTTTTATGCCATATAGTTGGCAATCAAGCATACGGCCCACCTGATGGTAAGCGGTTACCGTAGCCTATGAACGCCTGCAACACCAGGGGTATCACGTGCGCATTGCCGACCAAATAAAAACCTTTTCACGCCTTTTTTGAAGGACCCCATACTATAGTCCTGTGGGAACACCTCGCCGGGGAGCTCATTCCACAACCTTAGCGTACGCGGCAGGAAGTTTCTCCCAAAACGCACAGTACGCGACCATTTTGGTTCTAGTGTGTGTGGATGAATTCCCCGCCGGTGGCGAGCGGTGCGATGGTGGAAAGTGGCTGTATATAGGAATTCTTATTTTTATACTAGGTCAGTTGGCAGACAGGCACGTAGCTCATTTTATGGTAAGCGGCCATATTGCGGCCGTGGAATAGAATACTATTGAAGGACGCTAAACCTGTAAGACCTGTTGTGGTGGCAGATTTTTTTTCATTTGTGGGGAGCCAGTCGGATTCTAAATAAGTCCTAACACCAACCAAAGATAATTAGTATAAACTTACTTCGGGCAAAATTATATATAGCTAAACCTTATTTACAGGTTGTAAAAATCCAAGATTGAAAATATTCGAAATGATGTACGTTTCTCCGGAACAATGCAAAAGCTATTATAGGAGATCTGATGTAAGTAATAATTATTGTCATAAAGTTATTAGCTCTACCCATTGAACTACAATAGTACTTGTAACTCAATGGCTCTACCTGGCCCCCTAGACAAGCGGCATTTATGACGTTCGTTATAGCTCAATTTGCGATAGCGAATGTCAAAACCCGTACTTCCACCACGTGACTTTTCTATGGCATCTGTCAAATCCATACAATTTAAAGTTTAGCGAATTTCGCCAGCTATGAAGCGATGTCATCTTGCTGACCTCTTGTCGCTTGCCCCTAACTACTGAACCAATTTTAATAACATTTGGTACAGGCATAGACGCCTGCGATCGCCAACCCGCTTCTAAGTTTCTAAAAAGCGGGTTAGCGATCGCAGGACGTACATTTTGTCCCGGTTACGCTGCAGCCCGTCACCAGACAGTTGCATTCAGCTGCATCTTTATAATAATGATATGTCTAGACAATATTCAGACAGCGCCATCTAGCCCCAAATTGAGCATGAGCTTGTGCTATGGGTGCTAGACAACGGATAGTGCGGGGATCGAACCCGCGACCTCTGGTGTAATAGCCGACTTCTCGACCATTACACCAAATGGCTCGTCCAATCTTTGGATCTGGATGGTTATACCGTCAGCGGTCGGTCACCAGAACTTTGTTCGTTATTCGGCAGGACGCACCGCGGGCAGGAGAGGTTGTCTTGGAGCGAAAAGACGTTGGTTTACTACATTACATCCATTAGATACATAATTATGATTGTTGGTCAAAATCAAAATCAAAATCAAAATATTCTTTATTCATGTAAACTTGTATCAAGTATTTATGAATCGTCAATTACAGAGTGACTCTACCACCGGCTTCGGAATGCAGTCATCTGCCGAGAAGAACCGGCAAGAAACTCGACAGTTACTCTTTTTCATCGCCATGTTTGTTTACAATTTGTTTGTTACAATTACTGATTAGTTTTAGAATACCAAGCCATACAGTATAAAGTATAAGAATGAGACTATAATCGAGAAAAATCCGTGAGCCCTGGGAGACCAGTGCCCAAAGGTGGCACCTGCAGCACAAGTATGACGTATGTGCCAGCCATAATTTCACTCAACCATATTAGAGGGAATGTAACCACCCGACACATAACGCCACCACCCCAAGCACATTTTAGCGAGCATGACCGCATGACTGGTGTTGTTTGTAGCTGGACTTCGACTTCATGTGGCCGAAGCACACGGCGTGCGCACGCGCGAGGTACGGCGGCGTGTGCAGGTGGCAGAGTGGAACCATATTGGCATTGCGGCAGGAAGGCAGGTGGCGACTGGTATGGTCATAGATTAAGAACTAAGGTTACTAAGGGCCTGTTCCCACTTATCCGATCAGTCTTTTTTCCCTGAAACCGGACGCTGGACGTGGGTGTTCACATTATATCCGATCAGTCTGTTTTGCCGGGAGGCCGGTGGTTCGGCTCGCCGAAGTTTACGTTAGTATTTCGTATGTGATGGACGGCGACGATATTGTTTTTCTTTACAGTCTTGACGGAACGTTCGTTCACACTCATCCGATCCGGGCGTTTTGTCTGATCGTCGCAGTGGCAAAACGTCCGTCAAATAACTCGGATTAGTCTTTTTCCCGGGTCAGTCATAGTGTGAACAACTCCATACAAATTGTACTGCCACTGGCACATCCGTGTATTTAGACTGACCGAGAAAAAAGACTGATCGGATAGTGGGAACCCGCCCTTACAGTTCTCCCCCCATGGATATAAATAGATTGATTCTTCATCAGCTCGGTTATGGAATCTTCGGTCCGGGATGCGAGGCCCCCTCCCGGTTCGTGGACTACGGCATGTACCACGACTGGATCCGTCGCAAGGTGATCCGCGCCGGGAGGCCCGCACTCACGCGGATTGGACAAAATGAAGTCATCTTACGAAGATGTACGTATGCTTTAAGAATAAATTCCTCATTTTTTTATAATTTTTAAAGCATATTGCCTGCTTAATGGCGATATTAATACAAATATATTAGAAAAAATTCAATTTGTCCAGGTATCAGACGGGACTGGAACCCACGTCCCTCGCTGTCCGGGCGAGTGCACTACCAACTATGCTACCGAGACCTTAGCGGACCCGTTGAATTTCTTCTAGTATTGATTTACGCTACGGCAGCGCCATCTCTTCAACGTTGTAGTATTTCTAATATATTTGTATTAAATTCCTCATAGCCGAGTTTTGGCTACGTTACCAGTTGACAGAAAGGCGCGCAGTGCACCTGATGGTAAGTGGCCACTGCGGCCAATTCCATTGAGGGACATTTAGCCACAAAGCGTTACTCAACATGCTACCACACTTTAGACCCATATGTTCGTTGGGCTTTTAATTTTAAGTGTACTGGATCATTAACATTGCCGAGACACAGCCAAAGCTGCTATGGCGACAGATTTCACCACGCGGAGGTGGAGGATAAATTCCTATGCATAGTCACTTGTACCAATATATTAATGTTCCACTGCAGGGTAAAGGCCTCTCTAACAAAATAAAATCACCACGCTAATCACCACGCTAGCCAAATACGGATTGGTCATCACAAACCCGAGCTGAGTTCGAAAATTTGTTACAATTTTTTCCGATCCGGAAATGAAACCCAGGACTTTGAGATCATTCCGGTATTTAACCACTAATCTAGGCGTTCTATAAGCCGCTTGTGATGTAGTTTTTTTACCGCACAGACCTATACTACTATTAATACTATGCCCATACCTAAACGACGAACATTTGTTTTTCTTCCAGCAATGTCCAATATTCAGAGATTCGGTGCGTGCGACGAGGAAGAAACACAACACGAGATGTACAGCGATGAAACTACAATCGAGCACTGGGAGTATGCGAGAGCTAAGCACGTCAGCTATAACGTAAGGAATTTGTTACCAGTATTCAAGTCCCAGGATATAATTGAGTCAGCCATCATCCTTTCGCTTCAATCCAACTTCTTCTGCCCGCGGTTAATCCGAATATTATAGTGAACGAGACTATGACGACAGACTGATGGCAGTATACCGTCCAAATCCTAGTCACGTCAGCCGCCTAGTAATCTAGTCAGCGTCACTGGGACTAAGGCTACGTCCCCTAGGCAAACTGTTAGCGGCAGACTAACAGTTTGACAGTCTGCGGCTTATCGATTTAGTACGCCTTTCCATTTATAACAAATGAAGAGTCCACAGTTAGTTTTACGCTCACTGTACGCAGTTTGCAGCGCTACGCACGCCGACTATCTAAGTGAGCGACTGACTCCCAGCAACACTGGTTGCGACGTTCGAAATTTAAATTTCAGTTTGCAACTTTGCGCAGTCTGCCGCTAACAGTTTGCTTACTGGGGACGCAGCCTAACGCTTGCCCAGCGTGGTGATTATGAGAAAATCCACCTAATGCTAGCAAATTGGCAAATGTTTGGAGAGGCATTATGTCCAGCAGTGGACTGCGACAAGCTGATGATGACGATCATGATGATATAATATGTTACTTCAGATAACCCACAGGCAAGCAGCAATCCTGTTACCACCTTAGTCTGATCACCCGCAACTATGTGCAAAACAAATTGACATTAGAAATAAGAGAGATAATTGCTCATGGGTTTCTTGCTAGTATTTTCACAGTAGAAATAAAGACAAATTGAACCAGCCCTTTAATCCTTCACATTTTTAGCATTGATCTTCTAAACTGTACAATTTGACGTTCATAACTCGTAATATGTGCTCTTTAAGTACCTAAAAAGAATAAATGAATGTGATTCCTGATTATTATACGGTACGTCGTTAGGTGATCCAAAAACGCCTCGATTGTCTAGTGGTTAAGGTACCGGGCCGAGTTCTTTGGGTCCTGGGTTTAATTCCCGGCTCGAGCAAACTTTGTGTCGGCTTTTTTGGTCACAGCTCGGGTTTGTGATCACCAATCCGCATTTGGCAAGCGTGGTGATTAAGCCAGTACCTACAATTGTAGCGATAACTTGATTTCAAGGATGGAGACCTTTGCCCTGCAGTGGGACATTAAATTGGCTGATACTTTTACTTGTACGTCAATCAGGTGACAATATACAGTGACGTGGAATACTCGTGCGTGGTGTTCCGCGCGTCCAACCTCGTGCATAACGTGTCCCAGCCGTCACTGCGCCTGCGCCGGTGGTGCTCCGGCGACAGAGACATGTGCCAACATCAACAGTACACGGAACTGGACTTCAGTGTCGAAATCAACTTCAAGGGTATGGTCCCCGCACATTCTTTTTTTTGACGTGACAACTTATTATTACTTATAATTCGATGGAGCCGGCTGCACGCACGAAAAAACATGGATCTCATGCGACGTTCCAGTGCAAGTTGTGCAAGCGAGAGCGCGGAACGAGCGACAAAGAGGTACAATCGGCCTCCGCGTTCGGCAGCGTTCGACATCCGTCTCTATCCTACTTGAGTGAGCGATGCGTCCGCGTGGACAGCTGCTATACAATAATACATTTGCATGTTTATATGAAGTTGTCACGTTCAACTATCGTCAATAAACCGACTTTACAGACAACCGATTTTTTTTATACTAGGTCAATTGGCAGACAGGCACGCAGCCCACCTGATGGTAAGAGGCCCCTGCGGCCTATATCGTTGAGGGACGCTTTACTACAACCAGACGAGGCTAAAGATATTCTCCCTAAGTATAAACTATTTTTTCTTTGTAACAGTTTAGTTGGCAGAAAAGCTCGCAGCCCACTTGATGGTAAGCGGTCACTGCGGCCTATCCCATTGAGGAACACTTTACCAGGAAGCGTCGCTCAATGTGCTGCCAGACTGTAGGCTCATCCGATCTTCGAGCCCTTAATTTCAAGTGTACTGGCTCCCACATTAATACTGCCGGAACACAGCCAGAGCTGTTATGGCGGCAGATTTCATCTGTGGGGGTAGTATCTAGCCAGTCGGACTCTGAAAAAGCCCTACCACCAACCAGACTAAGGCGGGAATCGTACCCACGACCTCCGAGTTTAATACCTGAGCGGCTTTGTTCCACGAAGGCGGTCAAAATGCCTACCCTTAATAAAATAGCTCAACTAAAATATTTAGTTTGGCTATTTTACAGACTGCGACCACTGTTCGACAGTGAGCGGATTGCCGACGCGAGTATCAGCAATCCACTGATCGTCGACTGATCGGCATTCCGTATGACGTCATCGGTACGCATCGCATGGTAGGCATTGCCACGCAGATTTGCTCGGTGTTCTGGGGACGTCAAAATCACCCTTTTTAGGGCTTTTTGTACGTCCTTTTACACGGGCAGTCTGTGGGTTGACTACACGCAGAAACAGTATAATGCCTTACGCATCCAATACAATAATGCGTTCAGGGTGCTTGTGAGGCTGCCCCGCTTCTGTAGCGCATCTGGGATGTTCGCCGATGCGCGTGTGGATTGCTTCTACGCAACCATGCGCAAGAGGTGCACATCCCTGGTGCGCCGGGTGCGTGGCAGTCGGAATATTATCCTGGCCGCATTCGCCGAGCGTTTTGACTGCCTGTACCTGAACCATTGCAATATGGTTCATGTACAGGCTGGTGAGAAAATATTATTTTAATTTAATTTACTTATTGCGTGTATTAATTTTATGTTATGTTTTATTGTGTAATTTATTTGATTTTATAATTTATTGAATTTATTTGTAAAATTTATTGAATTTTTTAATTTTAATTTGTAATGTTATGATCCCCTGTTGATTGAAATAAATTGCATTCAAATTCAAATTCAAATAAAATTGATAAATCCATGATAAATCCATGTCTATTGCCGATGACGTCATACGGAATGCCGATCAGTGGACGCTGTTGTATGAGTTTTTATACAAGGCAAACTAAAATCCGTTGCGTGCGATGCGTCCGCTGCGTGCGATGCGCGGATCTGTGGACGCTCCACCTTTAGTGTCTTTTTTAGTGCTTTAAATAAGCATCAATGAGTATTTGACGACTGCTGTCGTGATAGAAACGTTGGAGAAAACATAACTTGCAATAAGTTGGAATACCTTTTGCTTTTATTTATAGATGAATCACCCAATTAATTTCCTTGCGAAGTGTGGCTCATCTGTAGCATCATCTCTCTTTTTACAGGGCCTATGAAGTACCAGGTCAGAGCGTATGGCGTCCCGGTTCAAAGCTTAGACCCTGAGAGCGTGATGTTTTACATAAACAGTCTGCATGAGACCAAACTGCCCAGTTACGAGACTATAAAAAAGATGTTGTATGCGAGTCGGGATGATTACGATCCCTACTGGATGCAATATAGCGGGGGGGGGTTCCCTAACCGTTGGGAGCCATCTGACTTAGTGAAGACTTGGGGACGGTTTCCAGTCAGAAACTACTACCTCATCGAGAAGTGCAGAAACCATTGGAATTATGACTGTTACTGGAATGAAGGTAAAGCCGTAGGCCTTAGTCTTTACATGCCTTAAAAAACATAATAATAATTTATTATCCAGGTGGCGAGATTGTTGGGATATAAAACCAAGATTTCTTGTAAACTATTATTTTAATTGAATTAGCGACTTGCACAGTATCGATCGGTCATGGAATTAATATTATATTACGTTTATGCGATCGGTATACAAGAGAGAGAGACGGCATAGACAAGACACCTAAGTGTCAAAAATGGATCCCGGATATGAAGCACAGGAAAACACATTTTACCATTTTACATCCTAACATTCTGACAACAAAATTTATTTCAACACTCCCACTAAATTTTGACTATATAATAAATTAAAGTGTGTTTGCCTGTTTTACAAACAATAACAAACATAAAACTTCTTACAAGCATAACAATTAAAACAATACATATAAGACATTATGGCGGCCCTAATGTGCTCAAATTGTATAGTAGGTAATAATAATAATAATAAAAATCTCGAGAGAAAAAAATACATAAAAAAACATAATAATAATAGTTTATTTCTCACCATAATCTTATTATTACAATAATATAATTATGGTAACTATCTTAAAATTAAATAACAGAATATTTAATAAATTATTCTAATCTATGGCATTGCTACAAGATTATGGCGGATCGACACCTGAACTAGGACTGGTCCTGTATTTCAGGTCGTCGACCCTCCACCCCGTACCATTACAGGATTTCTTTAAATTACTTTTACATATTTTCAAACAATAGAACAATGTGCGAGTAACAACATTAATCAGCCTATGCGTTAAAAATAAGCTACACATACCCACCAAAGAACACACGAATATGTGAGAGGGTAGATTTCGAGTTATCCATGCCCCATGTTTAGTGCCCGAGCAGCTATTATGCATAGGCGTGTGGTGTGTGGTCCAAGCGGATAGCGCCCAGCGAGATTGCGAGCGCGGGGGCATCGGAAGGAGTTTATGTTTTGATGTGTATTTCTGTGAGCATGTGGAGCTTGTAATAATCGTTTGTGAGTGTTTACTATATTTCAATTGAATATGTATGTACATGTATTATACCAGTTAATTACCATTATGATTATTTTATTACTTATTACTTTTATTACTTTTCTACTTATATTTTATATATTATTTTGAGTTAATTAACCACTCAATCCCGAACCGGCACTCGGGTGCCGCGTAACAATAGATTTTCTATTGTGTCTGGTGATCCGGGGCTCGAAAGATTAACAACCTTTTATTTTATTTGATTAATTGTATTTACAGACACTTTCAGTTTTATTATAGTCTAGTGACAATAAACTTTTCTTCAAAAGAGGTTTTAGTGAGTTACTATTAAGATTAGCGATATTGAGCAAGTCGTTGAAGTACCTATATAGGTAAGGGCCAGTCCAATATGATTGTCGTCTAGCAAACCATGTATTAAAAGAGGGAACGGGAGTACGGACTCGCCTTTTGCGTTGGTATGGTAGCTGAGTGGGGTCAATGTATCTGTGGTGGCGTATAACAGAATGAAGTACAAACAATTGACGAACCGAAAGAAGCTGAGTTTCTTCGTAAAGCTTATTTGTGGGATATTTTCGGGGCTTGTTAGTCATCACCTTGATTACCGCCCTTTGAGCTCTCTCTAGTTCTAAAATAAAAGTGATAGCAGCTCCACCCCACACCGTGATACAGTATGTCAGGAGTGACTGACAGAGGGCAAGATAAATGTTTTTAATAAGTTTAGGGTCCGCCGCTAATAAGTTTAGGGTCCGCCGCCTTAGAGCCTTCGTAAAAATATCTGCCAGTTGCTCAGAACTTTTGACATATTCAATATTAATACCTACACTTTTGTTCGACCTTCTCTCTATTAAAGTTAAATTTAACATCAATATGTTTTGTTTTTTTATGATACACAGGATTTTTATCAGCCTTATAGTACTCTGGTTATCAATACATATAGTACTTAGTACAATTATAATTAAAAATCAATTTCTTTGAAAAATTGGCTCAACCATAACAGATTTTTGGCAGCTTCACACCCAGCCATAAATTCTGCCTCAGTTGTTGATAAGGCAATACAAGATTGTTTTTGACTAGCCCAAGATATGGAACCACCATTTAACATGAAAATGTAACCAGTTGTTGATTTTCTTGTATCAAGATCCCCAGCAAAATCCGAGTCAGAATAACCAATTAATTCTTCATGACCTCTTTATTCAATACATAAATCCTTTGTTTTAATAAGATATCTAATTATTCTTTTTAATTGATTAACATGACATTCATTTGGATTATTAACATACCTACTCAAAAGATTAACACCATAGGAGATACCAGGTCTGGTAGCAGTAGACAAAAATAATAGAGATCCTATGGCTTCTCTATAAGGAAAGTTAATTTGTTCATTTTCAACATTTTTAGTAATTTTAACATTAATACTAGGATTTGCATTACTCGTATTAAATCTATTTATCAATTGCTCAATATAATGTTTTTGATGTATATAAATAGCATCATCAGTTTTTTTAATTTCTATACCAACAAATCAATTTAACTCTAACTCCTTAATATTAAAACCTTGTCTCAAATAATTTATAATTAGATCCAAAACTGTATTTTCCTTTGACATAATTAAGGCATCATCGACATACAGAATTAACAAAGCTTTAGTGCCATTAAAGTAACCTACAAACACACAACTGTCTGCTTGTGACTGAACAAATCCAAATTTGAGTAAGAAACTAGTGAACTTCTTGTTCCATCAACGAGATACTTGCTTTAACCCATATAAGGATTTATTCAGTTTACATATTTTATTTTTAGGAGCTTTCACTCCATCTGGTATTTTCATAAAAATATCCTCCTCCAGTTCACCATACAAAAATGCAGTTTTTACATCCAACTGCCTAATTATCCAGTTGTATTCTGCAGATATGGATAATAATATTCTTATTGATTCATATCTTGTAGTAGGTGAAAAAATCTCTTTAAAATCTATTCCTTCAATTTGTGCGGACCCACGAGCACAAAGTCTGGCTTTATTCTTGACCATTTTTGTTCTTTTTAATATTAAAAACCCACTTCGATATTATAGTTCTCTGGTTCTTTCTATCAACAAAACTCCAGGTATTGTTAACACGATGAGCCTCCAATTCATCATTAATTGCATCTAACCATAAATGATATTCCTTACTGTTGATAGCTTCTGCATAAGTTGAAGGAACATTTAACTCCGTCAAATTCGCCTCCAATTGGTTTCTCCGTGGTCTCAAAGTTATGTTTGAATTATCTATATTGCTTAAATCAATCTGTTGTGGAGGTTCATATGTAACATAATTATCATCAGCAATAGAATAAGTACTATTATTACTATCACCATCTTCTTCTGAATGTTCAATGCTGTTGGTTGCATCCTCCACAACTTGATTCACATCTTCAATGGTATCATCTTCATCATCACAGACAAATATCTGTGCACCACATTTTTTAAATTCAGAATATTTCTGTTCATTAAAAATGACATTTCGAGATATTGTTATTCTTTTTGTTATTGGATCATACATTTTATAATTGTTGTTGTCATAGCCAACTAACACTAATTTACGACTTTTACTATCAAGCTTATTTCTCAGCTGATCTGGTACATGAACATATCCTTCACTTCCAAAAACTCTAATGTGACTAAAACTGGGCTTAAAACCACTCCAAAGTTCTATAGCTGTCACATTGGGTGTCTGACTAGATGAAGTACGGTTTAATATATACACAGCACAGCTGACTGCTTCCGCCCAAAGATTAAGAGGCATTACGAGCATAAAGCATAGATCGAGCACTTTCTACAATTGTCCTAATTTCTCGTTCAGCCCGACCATTTTGTTCGGGTGTATAGGGGGCAGTGAACTCATGAGTAATACCTTCACCTTCTATATATTCTTTAAAATCTTTACTAGTGTATTCTCCCCCATTATCAGTGTGTAGTATGCGTACACCATGTGAGAATAAGTTTTTAATTTTTTTATTATACTTTTTAAAACAGTCCAGCACATCACATTTGTTCTTTATAAAATAGACATATCTGAAGCTTGTTGCACCGTCTTTAAAAATAACAAAGTATTTCATACCTTGAACTGATGGTACACTAAAAGGTCCACAAACATCGCTGTAGACAACATCACCTGGTTGCAGTGGCCCTCTGCTTGATTTATGGAAAGGTCGCCGAGCATGCTTACCATAAGTACAACCTTCACACACAAACTTGTCACAGTCCTTTAAGTCCACACCAGTTATCACATTATTTTTGCACATTTTCTGAATTTCTTTAATGTTTAAATGTCCTAAACGTTCATGCCATGTTTTAAGGTCCAACTTTTGCACTACATTACACACTGGATTTTGAACCGTTTTAATATTTAGTTCATATAGCATTGATAGTGTATTTAAAAAAGAAGTAGATACGGCACTAGCGCTCGAAAAATGCTCCGCTCATATCGTGTTAATTGCAATGAGTTAATTGACACAAATCATTATAGACGCATAATGTCAACGGTTGGTGAAGCACATAGATTTAGTATATCTTGACGGATCAAATTCTAATCGCCGTGCGTCAAAGGATGGCATATCTACCTCTTTTTTAAATACACTATCAATGTCATATAGATTATTATTTAATAAAGTCCCACACATCACTATTTTCTTATCCATGTAGATCAAAGCATCAGTATTTTTCTTCACAATAATGTATCCTTGTCTCATCACTGCTCCTTCATTTAAAAATAGGTTTCTTCTTAATTTGGGTACATACAGAACATCTTTCAAAACACAGTTCTCCCACTGTCCATTGACACACTTTTTAATCATTATGTTGGCCAATCACTTCTTATGATTCTTGATTTCCCAGTTTCAGTGGCGACCCTGTGTACTCATACAATTCTGTAAAATTTTCTTTTTGATATGACATGTGAGGTGAGGCACCGCTGTCTAGTATCCACTTATTTTTGTCATCACCATCATTCAATACATCGTTCATAACATTAAATGCTTACATATTTTTGTCTCCTTGACATTGTTTCTGTTTAGGAGCACGGCACTCTTTGGCAAAATGTCCACGCTTCCCACAGTTGTAACAAACAAACCGATGTGACTTTTCACTTGTATCTTTATTTGTTTTCTTTGATAAATCTGGTTTCTTCTTTGCACCCTGTTTTACCACCAATAAAGCAGTTTCTGCCTCTTCTTCCACATTCAAGCTAGCCTCTTCATCTATCAAACGAGCTGTCAGGTTAATTACAGTTTGTTTTGATGGGTCAAGTGATATCCAGGCTTGTCGGAGAGATTTGTATTTAGATGGTAGTGTAGTTAATATTTTTGTAATAATTGCAGTGTCACTAATTTCTTCTCCATTTTCTCTCAATTGTTTTGCTAAGCTTTCAACTTTAGCAATGTGCCCCGTCGTCTTTGTTCCATTGCGCAGCATTATTTTCTGGTTTTGGCATGTTAATATCCAGCCCTTTTGCACGCATTGCACATTTTATTTGGAACTTCCATTGTTTAAAGTTTGTTCCGTCGAATTTTTCCAAGTTAAATGTCTTTCCAAACTCCATCTTGTTTTTTCACGTGCGTGTTTTTTTAGAATGCTCTTCGTAAATTTTACTGTTTTCTTCTGCTCTTTGTTTTTATTTATCCACTCGCGTGGGTCTGGGCCCATAACCTATTGGGATTATGATTTGGAGTCACCAGAAATAATACTCGTACGCTGGTTCGTACATTCGTATATTTCAATGCACATCGGTACACACACAACAGTAGATAGATAATATTGTTATACACAATTATAAGATTTTATCAGCTTGGTCGGAGACAAATTGGAGCTTCAAATTTTCTTGTGGCTGTGGCTCAACTGTTTTTCACCTGACTGATGTCACGTGACCGTCACCATAGACTATATGCTACTCTATGCCGCCACACCACCCCCCTACGGAGAGAATTAGGTAAAATTTAGAGATCGAAAGGCGTGTTAAATCGAACGGTACGACCTGACCTAGTAGTGTAGTTGGGAGTAGTGGGTTTGCTTGACGGTGGCAACACTATGGGTTGGCTTGCCGGTGGCAAAACTGTGGGTTTGTTTGCTGGTGAGACAGCTGTGGGTTCTGGTGCCTCTAGGATCGCTGGGTTGACACGATCCAGACTCACCTCAGTACTCCTGCCGTTGACATCCAGAGTGAGAGTTTTCTCTTTTTATTTATGTAGGTACATTTTATGTAACAACTTGTCGACTCAGGTCGCGCCAAAACAAACCTCAGTGGTTTATGTGCGCGGTAAATATATTTACAGTTTTTGTATAAATTTTTTATATGGTAATAAATGAAAAAAAAAAATTAATAACCGCGCATTGCGCGCGCTGACGTCAGCGCTGTAGTGCCGGCGCTCGCCGCTTAAGGGGGCCTTTGTCGCGAGCCTTCGACACAAAGGCGGCTATCCTGATTCTGGTCAAGTATTGCCCTTCTCGCGCACTTTACTCACGTTTACGGAGAGACAAGTATCGAGACAGCATTGAAAAAAAATCAGATCATACACAAGTTTTTTTATGTTGCAAATGAGCCGGTGTGACACCTGATGGTAAGTAATCACCACCGCTTTTACACCTGTGACCCACAGGTGCGTTACCCATTTTTTGTTTTTCGCGGGAACCTCAACACAATAATTGATAAATAATTACACAATTTAATATTCACAAGCACAGAAAGCAAGTGAAATTATAAACGTCAGAGAGCACAAGCAAAGCACGAAAGAAAAAGCACAGTTCAGAAAGATAGAATAGTAGGAAGAGACGAGAAGAGATATGAAAACAGTATATCGCAGTATACGAGTAGACTCCATCCGTATACAGTGGAGATACCGCGCATACGAACTACTCGATTTGCATCGTCTTTTTTAATACGGATTACGCGATAGTGGATCTTTCTACTAAGATCCGTCTTTCCTGACCATTATTACTTAGGGCTCTTCAAGGCCATCGTAGACCGCTTAGTTTAACATCAGGCAACTTTGTGGTCACGTGCAAAAAAAAAAAAGTAAAAAAAAGGCAACAATTTGCCATGAAATCCTCTTGGTATTTGCTCAGGTTATGGCACCTCAATCGAATTAAACGACACGAAGCTCAGAACGCCCTCAGATATTCAGGAGACCACTGCGCGTTCCACGCAGCCAATTCACGGTGAATTATTTAGAACAACCCAAATTCGAAGTTCACTCAAAGTCGAAATGGTCATTTACAATTTAGTAGCATTATAGACGTATCCTCCGGGTTACGGGGCTCGCTCGTGAGTGAGCCGGTGAATTATAGATGAGGTAGGGATGTCTCGTGTGCGATACGAACCACGATACTCTAGATTGCATCTGAGATGGATAAGACAAATCACGTAGTAATCGTGATCCGGTAACTTCCCTGTACGTAAAGGTATTTCTCCTTTGATACATGTACACTGTACTATACATTGATAGTGTATTTAAAAAGAGGTAGATATGCCATCCTTTGACGCACGGCGATTAGAATTTGATCCGTCGAGATATACTAAATCTATGTGCTTCACCAACCGTTGACATTATGCGTCTAAAATGATTTGTGTCAATTAACACAATATGAGCGGAGCATTTTTCGAGCGCTAGTGCGGTATCTACCTCTTTTTTAAATACACTATCAATGGTACTATATCAAAAATCGAAATCAAATCAAAATGTTTTTATTTGAATTACAAAGATCCTTACAAATAAAACAGTAGGTATAATAAACAAGTTTAAAAAGACAAACCTCAGTGTTACCAGGGGAACCTAAACTAAGCTATACTTGTATCTTGGGAAACCATTTACATTGAATAATCTGAGTTACAACAAAGCAATTAGTGTGTGTGTGTGTGTCTGTGTGCGTGTATGTCTGTGTGTGTGTGTGTGGTGTAAGTGTTTGTGTGTGCGAGAGTGCTTCATTTGCGTTAGCTGCTCGGAATCAGCGCTTCTGTTTGCTCGTAATCGAGAGAAGACAGCAGCTGCATAACTTTCATCCTGACCTCCCTCTTGGAACAGTCTTTTAGACAACACCCCTCAGAAGCAGCGTTGTAGACAGAGACGTGACAATAGCGTGGGAAACGTCGGGCAAAACTGGTCTTGACAAAAGGCACAGGAAGTTTATGAGACCTTCGTTCCGCCCGCAATCCTTGCACTCTCATAGCAGACCCATGGACGGAAAGACACGCATTGACTATAAACAGCTGTCTCACTCGAAGCACCTCCGCCTCCTTGTACAAAGCGTTTGTTGGGTAACTGTATATAAGCTGATACTTATTGTTAACAAGATAAAATAGATTATAGACATCACAACGAAAGTCTAGACTATCATTTACAACCCAGCCTCCATCGCATGGGGGCCCTGGAGGCTAACTCTTATTACATATCCAATAATAATCCAAGCAACGGGAAACGCAGCCGTGTTAAGAGGTGGACCGTTTTGGTGAAATTACTGGGTATACCGGTATATGAGACCTAATAACTGTCGTCTCGGTGTAGCGGGAGCAACTGATGGAATAATTTTTTTTTTATATACTATGTCGGTTGGCAGACAGACACGCAGCCCACCTGATGGTAAGCGGCCACTGCGGCCTATTCCATTGAGCGACACTTCACCAGGAAGCGTCGCTCAATGTGCTGCCAGACTGTAGGCTCATCTGATCTTCGAGCCTTTGATTTCAAGTGTACTGGCTCCCACATTATTACTGAAGGAACACAGCCAGAGCTTATATGGCGGCAGATTTCACTTATGGGGGTGGTAGCTAGCCAGTCGGACTCTGAAAAAGCCCTACCACCAACCAGACCCAAGGTGGGAATCGAACCCACGACCTCCGTGTTTTTATGACCGAGCGGCTTAGCCACTGTTCCACGGAGGCGGTCAAAATGGTAGCCACTCGGGTACAAAACCCGAAGGTCGTGGATTCGATTCCCGTCTTCGGTCTGGTTGGTGGTAGGACTTTTTCAAATGCCCGAAGATAAGATGAGCCTACAGTCTCACATTGAGCAGGGCTTTCTGGTGAAGTGTCCCTCAATGGAATAGGTCGCAGTGGCCGCTTACATCAGGTGGGCTGCGTGTCTGTCTGCTGATGTAGTGTAAAAAAATATGTCTATATCTATCGATAAAGCTCTTAGCAACCCTATAGGGCCGTAGAGTGTCAACGGCTTGCCGGTGGGGAGGGGGTGCAGGACTCTGGAGTATGAATTTAAACCATCCTATACACTCCCTGCGCCGTGCACGAACTTTATAATTGTTAGGATTGAACATTTCGATCCTGTGCTTGTCGGAATGCAATAATTAGGGAAGTATGACTGGTAAAAAATCCTATGCAGTCAAGGTACAGTCAAAAGCACGTCAGACGTAACACTTTGGACTTTGTACTTATGTCGGGGGCATAAGCGCTATTATCGAACTGCAAGTGTATACCGTGATGTGCTGTTGACGGTACACTTGAAACGAAAGGCTCGAAGGTAGAGAAACCTACGCTTCCTGTTCCTGGCAAACAATACATTTTTATAATGTATTTTACGTAGGTAATATACATAAATATATAAATTTACTAAAACAACTGCATGTAACTATTATAGGTCTCTCGACGGCAACGCACCAAGCGGCCAGCCGCTATGCGGCGTGCCGTTGCGGCAGGCCGCATATCAATTTTTATATGAAACCGCATAGTTACGACGCACTCGTTACTATGCGGTTTCATACAAGCTCCGGCACGCCGCATTGCGGCAAGCCGCTAGTGCGTTGGCAGGCTTAGTCTGTCTGTTTTGCTTTCATGTGTAAAACACTCCATATGAATCCATTTTGATAAAAATTTGTACAAATATTGTCTTGAACTTGGGAATGAACATGAGCTACTTTTTATACCAGAATAATCCTCATTACCCATGGGATAACAGAATTATATGTATTTTTGTTTGTCATTCTTCTACGGCGCAACGGATGTAATGTTGGTGCCAGCCAATTTAATGTCCCATTGTAGGGCAAAGGACTCCTTCAATGAAATGAAGTTATCGCTAAAATGATGTGTATTGGTATCATCATCACTAAACTCGTAAGTGGCGAATTGGTGATCATAAATCCGCTGCGTCTGAAAAAACTGACACAAGTTTTCGCTCGACCAGGAATTGAACCGAACGGGTGCGAGCGGGATGAGCGATAAGGCTTGTTCGAAGGACCGTTGGGACCCGGGATAATCGGGAACAGGCGGGAAGGGATGGAACACGTGAATAGACTAACCTTGATTATGTGGATCTGTTTCCTGCTTTCTTCCTTCTTCTTTCCCCGGGGATATGCGGCACACGAAGCACTTTTGAGGGTTATTTTACGAGTGGGGCGCGGAGTTTTTGGTTTAACGATATTGATGATCGAATTAGCGCGTGCGAATGCGAACCATATTGCGAACGATCCAAGCCCGGTACTTTTTAAACACTAGACCATCGAGGAGTAACGGATTGATATACTTTTTTATTTATTTTTTAACTACAAAAATAGCGCTCATGATTACGTCCTGCCTGATAGTCATTTCACCAACCGTATCGTCATCATATCGTCATTGTTATGAGGACAGTTTAAAGAGTTTCAAAGGCTACTTTTACAAAATATCTAAAATATAACTGCCTCCGTGGTACAGTGGTTAGAGCGTTGGGCTCTAATAGATCGTCGTGG
Organism: Mecyna flavalis; assembly: GCA_949319885.1. NCBI lineage: Eukaryota > Metazoa > Arthropoda > Insecta > Lepidoptera > Crambidae > Mecyna > Mecyna flavalis. Next base: position 966,298 of record OX439417.1, on the reverse strand, counting down.
GTTCGAATCCTGCGGGGAGCATCACTCTGTGTGAATGTTTCCAGTTTGGTTAGGACATTGCAGGCTTGAATCACTTGAATTTCTGAAAAGAATGATGATTCCGTGCTTCGGAAGGCACGTTAAGCCGTTGGTCCCGCGCCTGATCTCTCTTCGGTCGTGTCAGAATGGTGTCCCACCGTGTTATGAGAGTGAAGGAATAGGGAGTACACCTGTGCTTGCGCACTCACTTGTGCACTATAATATTATATCCTGCGTAGTTGGCTGATCGTAAAAGATTGGCCGCCGTAGCCGAATCGGATAGGAGGACATTATTATTTACAAAATACATCGCATTACTGGGGGATAACGTCACATAGTCCAAGCAGGTGAAGCGGGCAGAAAACTAGTTGTATAAATGAGTATACGTATAGATTTCACGTATGTTATTAATATACATATATGTATAGTTATGCGTTTCTATTATTGAACAACGTCCCGAAATTGGATGATCCCAACCTATTAATGCTATTAATAGTCCCGCGTATCAACGGGATGTGTACATAATATGATAATGAAGCCTTTGTGCGGAATAGTTAAACGCCGCAGGATTCAGTTCGAGGCTCTGCCGGTATAATTTAATTAATATGTTTGCATAATCCGAGGAGGTTAGACTTTACTGTCACTTGACTATACTGTTTGTTTTAGCCTCGATACTTATAAGTTAATAGCGGCCGCCCGCGGTTTCACCCGCGTGGTTCCCTTGGGAATTGATCAAAATCCTTTCTTAGCGGATGCCTACGTCATAACATCTACCTGCATGCCAAATTTCAGCCCGATCCGTCCAGTGGTTTGGGCTGTGCGTTGATAGATATCTATGTCAGTCAGTCAGCCAGTCAGTCACCTTTGAGTTTTTATATAGATAGATGTGATCAGTTTTTGTTACCATTATCGATTTTTAAACATAATATTACAGTCTTTTGTAAGCTGAGTTTAGTTCAGACCATCTTGACAATTTGAGCCATATTTGTCCTAACCAAAAGTCTGGTAATTTTTAGGGAACTTTTACGATTTTAATACCAAAATCACTATCCTATTTAATGCTAATAGTTTAACGCAAAGTTAACGTGAAAATATATTTGTTTAATGCTTTATTTGGCCTAATGTGTGTTTTTAATGGTATCTTTTTTTTAAAGTGCTTTATTATTTGATACCGGTGATTTTAATAGTGGAACGCTTTAATTTAGGGTCCTACACACGGCAGAGGCCCTAGACAAGCGGCATTTATGACGTTCGTTATCGCTCAATTTGCTATAGCGAATGTCAAAACCCGTACTTTTAATATCGATTGACCACGTGACTTTTCTAAGGCAATTTGAAGTTAGCGAATTTCGCTATCGCTGTCAAAATGTTACTTTGTCTAGGCCCCCAAGTCTCACTGGTTTTCGGCTATGGTGCTTAGAAGCATTCTTTCGAAAAAATCAACCTTTCCTTATCATTTCTTCTCGATAGATAGTAAGTAACATATCGAATCAGCTGGCACTCTGAAAGATCAATGTTTTACGACTTATAAGTGCATCTTTGAACCGTTCATTAATTAAGCGTATTTTGATTTGATTTGACATCCCACTGCTGTTTATATTAAATAAATATCTCTGGACTTATTCACACAGCGCCATCTAGCCCCAAACTAAGCATTTGCTTGTGCTATTGGTGCTAGTCAACGGATAAACATTACTTATTTACTTTTTTTTTGTAAATACATACATATTATACATAGAAACACCCAGACCGATACAAACAGACATGTTCATGCACACAAATGTTTGTACCGTGCAGGGATCGAACCCGCGACCTCTGGTGTTATAGCCGACTTCTCGACCATTACACCAAATGCACAGTATTACAATAACCCTACCAAATGCCTCGTCGAATATTGAGGAAACCATTTAAAGTTGAATTTATTTGACTGAAATTAGTCCACAGAGAATGTTTTTTGTCATTTTTGAGTCTTTGTCGGCTCCAATCAGCTAAGTGACAGTTTGGATCTCGTTTGCCTGATGGACCGGCCGCGAGGTAATAATAATAATAATAATCTTTATTGGAACTCGTACATGTTACAAAAAATATGTAGTGATCGATAATGGCTGCATTAGTTCAGAGAACTGTGTCGCAGTCATTAACGCCCACCTCCAGAAGTAAGGTATTATCATTCCTGAAAGGATACACAACTAGCTGTATTAACAAAATATAAATATTTCCATACTGGCCTAATATAACAATAATTACTAAATGTTATTGTTTGAGAGAGTACGTGTGTGCGTGTGCGTGCGTGCGTGTGTGTGCGTGTGTGTGTGTGTGTGTGTGTGTGTGTGTGTGTGTGTGTGTGTGTGAGAGAGAGTGTGTTCTCGTGCTTGTATGTGTGCGTTTGTGTGGTCGTGTGTTTCGTATAAGCTAAGGTTCTGTTTATGACATTGTGTATGATAGTAAGTATAATTCAAAGATTGATTGTGCTATAAACAACTTTTTAAAAAGGCTTCGGTATCTTGATGTGACAAACTCTTCAACCAGCCAGAGACACTGAGCTTACATTCTCGTGTAGTCAATGGGAAAATGCAAAGAATTCTGTTTATTTTGTTGTAAATAGTTGGAGCAATGAAGTCAAAATGCCTTTTTGTCACCACCAGTCTGCAAAATAACGACCGGCATACCAAGTCAGTTCTACGTTTTTTTGCCAGGGCAGTAGCATCATATGGCGTTTGCGAGTGCTTACGTAAAACGACTTGGAGAATGTAAATTTGTCTGACAGTTAACACATCTGTTATTTTATAAAGTTCAGATGTAGGAAAAAGAATAGGCTTTGACATCATTACCTTTAATACAGCCCTTTGGGCCCTTTCCAGGTGCAAAAGGTGTGTTCCCACACAGCTACCCCACGCGGATATGCAATACGATAAAATTGACTGGCCCAGTGCGTTATAGACAGTTTTCAGTATTTTAGTATCAGCCGATGATCTGAGGTTTTTGAAAACGTATACTAACTTCCTAACCCTGCCCACAGTCACTCTTACATGTTCATGCCAAGATAGAAGGCTGTCAATCCAAACCCCAAGATATTTGACATGGGAACACCTTGTGATCCTCGTGCAGTTACAGTTTACGCAAGTATCTGGAAGCTTTGTATGAGCAGTAATAGCAAAGGAAGAAGGAGGTAACGAAGGTGTGCCAGACCCAAAAGGAATAAAATTAGTTTTTGATAAATTTAGAGTAAGTAGGTTCAAATTTAGCCATTTCATAATGGTATGTAATGCGTATTCAGCGTTCGCACGGGCTATCTCCCAGTTTTCACCATGTACTAATAAAGCTGTGTCGTCTGCATACGTTAGAATTTTGCACTTTGGGAGAACAAGTCTACAGAGGTCATTGATGTAAATCAGAAATAGGGTAGGCCCGAGGACACTACCCTGAGGGACTCCGAAACTGATTTCTTCGTCCTGACTGATAAAACCATCAATTGAGACACGTTGGGAGCGGTTTGTGAGATAACTGCTAAAGATATCATGTGCAACACCACGAATACCGATTTTTGACAACTTGTCCAGTAGGAGAGGAACAGAGACAGTGTCGAATGCTTTGGAGAGGTCTATAAATATGCCAATAGTCTTAAGTTTTAAGTCTAAGTTCCTGACCACTAGACCAGCTATGTCTAATACCGCATCTTCAGTTGATTTTCCCTTTCTAAACCCATATTGATTGTCAGCAATAATGTTATTGCTATTCAAGAAACTAATTAGTCTTTTGTTTAAGAGCTTTTCAAAAACCTTTGATAAAGTAGTCAAGACGGATATGGGCCTATAGTTTGTGACATTGGCTTTATCACCGCTCTTATAAATAGGATGTACTAGGGCTTTTTTGAAAGATATAGGAAAGATTCCCGACACCATACACTTGTTGAATAGTTGCACTAGAATAGGGATAAGTATATGCTTAGTCGACTTAAGGATTGATGTAGGGATACCATCCCATCCGGTTGCTGAAGTATCCTTGAGATTAATGATGGTGCATTCAACTTCCTTGTAATCCGTGTTAAAAAGGGACATTGAGTTAAGAGGTGAAGCTTGGGTTATATTTGATTGGGCGGGAATATTATCTACTAAATTGGGTATTTTATGGGCTAAATTTTTACCAACATTAGCAAAATATTTATTGATGTCATTAACTGTGGATATTGGGTTGTTGGAGGAGGAGATTAATTGACTTGATGAAGTGGAGGACTTATTTAGGTTGCCTATATTCTTAATAAGTTTCCAAGTAGCTTTCGGATTTTTCTTGGCTTTATCAAATTCGGCGCGCTCATACTCCAATTTTACCTTTTTAATAAGATTGTTAACAAAATTTTTGTATCTTTTGTATGTCAACTTAGCAGCTTCATCACCCGGATTTTTCTTACTTTTTTGAGATAGTCTATCTCGGTTTCGTAAACATCTTAGTAGACCAGGTGTAATCCATGGCTTAAGTATCCTCTTCCTGCTAGGTACATATACTTCCCGAGTGTGCTTAGCCACAACGTCAGAAATAATCTTAACAAGTAATGTAATTGCATTATCTGGGTCATTACAAGTTATAACCGAGGTAAAGTCAGCATTACACAGATCCAATGAGCACGAATTTAAATCAAAATGTGTAGTGAAGCGTTTAGCATGGCATAATTTAGATTTAGTATTACAGCAGAGTATTAAAGGTGCATGATCTGTAATAAATGATGACAGAACTAAAGTGACTGCTGCAGACCTTGTCTTCAGCATAACATGATCCAGACAGTTTGATTTCCTAGTTGGGATCAGGTGAACTGGTAACAACCCATGCGAGGCGATTGTATTTAAGTATATTTCTGAGGAGGAGTTATAATTAGCAGGTGAAATATTTATATTAATGTCACCAATTACTGATACGGTACGAAAAGTTTTCAATGTGCCCAAGATTTTGTTGAGGGATTCAATAAAATTATCCACATTACTAAAAGATGGTGAACGATACGTCGCCAATATTGCCATTATATTAGAAATTTTAAGCAGTAGGCAGCTAGTGTCTTTAAATTCGGGGATCACACAGGAATGAGGCAGGTCTTCTCTTATGTATACTATCACTCCATCGTTTTGGTTAATGAAGGTAGATGCATAGGAAGTAAATCCTGGGATTTTAGGAAGACATGGACATTTGCTTAACCAGCATTCAGATAAAATAATTACATCCAGAGGGATACTTATGCGCTGTAACAACAGTATAAGCTCTGAAAAATTTTTCGCTATACTTCTGATATTTACGTGAAATATTTTTAATTTATTATCAGTTTCTGATAGGTACAGATTACATTGTTCAGGAGAACAGTTAAAGGAATCAGATACTTCAATTCGTTCAATTTCATTAAGAATATTTACGCTATCCTCCATACAAAAAAGGAAATGTCAACAAATGGGTCACAGGACAGGAGTAAATACACTGTAAAGTGTACAAATTCAGGGTAAAAACCAAAGTATTTGGATTATGTTTAAGCACGTGTGTGTATAGATGTGTGATGTATAGAGTAAAATAGAGGTAAGTGTTAAGTAGAAGCATAACAATTTGTGTAAATGTAAGTGTGTAAATATAAAATTGTAGTTTTAAACCTATGTTTTTGAGATCAAACACATAATAAGTTGCAAAGAGTACATAACTTAATATGAGAACCTTTAACAAGAATAACAAGGTTATTCCACGGCATAGTCATTTCTGTGTAATAATATTAGACAGATCGAATTCAGTCTTAATTTGAAACAAAGAAGTACCATCTGATTGTCGTAAAAATATTTTACCATGTGAAACCCAGCAGTATTTAAAGTTGTTTAAAAATCGCGAGATAAGAAAAATAACCTTTTCATTTTAGGCGTTAAATTCTCTGAGATGTAAACGGGTTTTTTTATACCACTGAGTCTCAGAGTTTCAGTACTTAGCTTGGAATTATGTTTATTATATGTTTTGACTACCACTGAGTCTCAGAGTTTCAGTACTTAGCTTGGAATTATGTTTATTATATGTTTTGACTTTCTCCAATACTTTTTCTTTTGTGAGGACACTTGTGAAATCTACAATGATTGTTTTATGAGCAGGATCTTTAGTTGCGGTACGAAATACATCCTTCACTTCATGGGGTTCAATATTCATCCCGATGACTTTCATTGTATTGGTAACTGTATTTAGCAAAGTGATTTTCGATTCTTGTTTAAGTGTGGGAATGTTCCTTATTTCGATGCAGGCAGATCTGGAGGAGCGCTCGAATTTTTCAATTTTCTCTTCTAACTTTTCTATGTATTGCAAATCTTTGTGACGTTCTTCCTCGAGGTTATGTATTTGTTCTTTAAGAGAATCATAAGAACTAGATAGGTATTCCATCGATGTGCGTATATCACAATTCTGAGTCTTAATTTCTTCGACGGCATGACAAATTTTGTCGATTTTCTCTTCTTGTTCTTTTTTAAAACTCATAAACAGTTCTTTCATTTCAGACATAAACGTGTTCAATTGCAAGTTACAGTTGTTTTCAGAATGCTTACGTTTCATTCGGAGTGTTACCTGGTGTTCATGTTGTTCCGCTAATCGTTCAGAGCTTAAGTCGGGCTCCGAAGAACATTGTTGAATTTGCTGTGTGAGCGCAGCTACTTCTTGCGCAAGCGCAGGTGTTTGTTTCGTAGGTGTACGGTCGACCGGCATGATTCACTCAAGTATACAACAGGTACCAGGATAGTATGAAATGTTAGAAGTAGCAATCTCGCACCAGGCAGCCGCACGTCGTAGGGTTCCGAGTAATCTGGTCGGTCGCGACGCCCAAGTACAAACTCGCTTTCCGTCTAGTATAAGTTGACCTCCAGGTTAAAATAGTACGGTAAGGGTGCGCTTACTTGAAGTGTGACGAGTATAGATCGATACCTCCAATGAACACTACGCTAACTTCAAAAGTGCAGGTTTACAGGAGGAGCTCTTGAACAAAAAAGGTTGATAAAATCTTTATTTTTGTAGTTATTTTCTTGATTTTTTTTGTGTGAGTAACTAATTTACTGATGCTTAAGATCCGCATAGTAACATTTAAAAAAACTTATGGGTTTTTAAATTAGCCTCACTTAGCGGGATGTAACGCAGAAAGCTCTAATTTAAGATCGGGATACACTCCGCCAATCCTAAGTTAGCGGAATATATTCGGGAATATTACAGGCTACAAAATAATAAATTAAATGTATACTACATAAAATAAAATTAATAATTACATTTAAAATCGACTTCATTACCAATTAAGAGTATTTTGAACAATGTTTTTATTATAATAAGATCGTAATTTATGAAAAAGAAAAGTTAGCGTTTTGTAGTAGGATAAGCCGAAAATCGTTGAGCCGTTATACAAGCCGCTAACAAATAAATAGCGTAGAGTATCTTAACTGTGTCATTACTTAGCGGCCTTTCGTCCATATTGGTAACTAAGCTTATGTAACCAGTTCCAAAAAATATTATTTTTTCGTTGGTGTTTTAAGTAGTTGTGAGGGAAAAATTATTTTTCCACTTCGTAGATTAAATTATTTCCATTATAGTAACCCGAGACATTGTGCAAAAAATCCCGATATGATGTGGGATTGTTGTGATATACAACTGGCTCGGTGTAGTTGATTTGAATTAAAACGTACTAGGCAAAACACTTTTAAATCATTTATTAATACTTAGAAAAATTTTAGGCAGTGGACTACTGTAATATCTTAAATTTTAATTGCTGAATAGTTGCACTTATTTCTGTGTCAATATCATGATAATTATTTGGTATTTTGTCGTTTTTAACTGCTGAATTTATTTATTAAATTTTTGTTTCCTTCATTAGAATGCCCAACACTTATGCAATGGATGGGTTAATATTTTCCACAAAACGATTAATTCTAGCATGCCATCCTTCCAAATGGCTGCCATCCTTAATACTGTTTAACTGTTCCCCTTCACAACACCAGATTTTAATGAATCTTGTAGCCAGTTACGATTGAAGTAAAAATTTAATTGTGGTATTAGATTAGCTAATATATTTTATAAGCAATTGGGCCAAACCTGCACATCTTGCAACATGCCGCCTCTGAGCTGGCTTGATACTTAGCTGTTCCGCTTTTTTAAAAAGACTTTGACTAAAGTGGTTAAAACAATCTTTTACATCTGTTTGAGGATATGGTTTCTGAATGCCATTAAAAGCAAATCTTCAAAAGCAACAAGCATTTTACGTGGTTTCCAGAGAGGAAATTTAGTTTTGATTATTTGTAAAGGATTTTTTTTCTTGTCTTGGTTTTGGAGGATGGCAAAAAACAATGGTACTATTTTTGGGTAATAACAATCTAGCTGTGAATGGTAAAGTAAAAAAATCAAAAGTGCAAGTAACAACTTTTTCGTCAAAATTCTAACGTCATTTTAATCAGCCAATAAAAATATGAAAAACAATCGTTTCCTCCATAACTAATAAAATTCACAATTATTAATATTTGGTTTCCTTGACACCCAACACATAGTATAATAAACAATCACTATAAAATATGACTGTAACTCATTATACTAATAATTATTTTCCGATAGAAGTGGCCAGTCACAAACATTTAACGTTCATAATAGATAGCAAAAAGTTACAAAAATGGAAAAATTATTCTTCTTCCACAACTAGGTAGTTACCAAACAGCAAAAAAAATATATTTTGTAACTAGTTACATAAGCTTAGTTACCAATATGGACGAAGGGCTAAGCGGTTCGTTTCATACTAGAAAACCAAACTCTTGTATTATAATTGTAGCATTTCATGCAGCTAATTTCGATTTTAATTTACTACAAGTTAGTGAAAATTATTAAACTTAGTAATGTTTAACTCTGATTTACACTACGTTATATAATTATTTGTTCAAAAGTGCATTCAACGGGCGACACACACCGCTAACTGTCACATGAACAAATACTTTCCCGCGCAACACCCCGCCAACTCCTAGTTGGCGGCGTATCTCCCGCGGGCCGGCAGTCGCGCTAGCCGAATACACACCGCTATATTAAGACAGCGGCTTGTCCACCCCGTAATTGAAGAAAGTACCTTTACTTGGCGTTATGTAAATCTCAAAACTTTTTTGTTTTTAAAGATATTGTCATGAAAATTTGGGGGCATAATATTAGTAAAAAAGTGGGTCGATTTCTATAAAAAACGAAAAATGGCGAAATTTGAGTTAGCGTAGTGTTCATTGGAGGTATCGAGATGATAGTTTGTGAGTTTTTCTTACTTGGACAGTGACGCTAGCTGCTTATAGTCCTTATTCTGAGCGCTAGCGTTGTCATCTTGGCGCTCTTCAACCAAAATCGAGATCTCCCGTGTTGTTATGCACTCCTAATTTCTTAAACGAATTAATGTAATAGAATTTTGAAGAATATTATTTATTTTTATTTGGGAAATAGAAATATGGGTCTACTTTGAACACGTCTGAACACCTCAGAGGCCCGGAGGGAAGGGGGAAAAGGTTAGAAAAACATGCGCTTTTTGTGCCATCCGTGAAAGAATGGCCCATCATTGCGCATACATACACGAGTATTATCCTTTCAAAATTAAAATCAAAATATTCTTTGTTCATATAAGCTTCAAAAATGCACTTAAATATGCACTACACCTCGTCAATATCAATATGACATATTATTGATGAGTGACTCTACCACCGGATTCAGAATATTGTTACCCATCGAGAAGAACCGGCAAAGAACTCGACAGTTACTCTTTTCAACCGTTAATTATTTTTTTATTGATTAATAGTCCGTTTCATCACTTTTTCAGTTATAGTTTTCTAAGGTGGTTAAAAGACTTAAAAGTCGTTTGCTCGTTCTTTCAAAATAAAAACCGTGAAAAAGTGTCTGTTTCTCAGATGCCAAGCTGTCTACTTACAAATAGCGCTGACATAGATATGCGTAGTTGGTTAAACGTGTCCTGGTAACACGAGGTCAGGTTTCCAGTAGTGGTAGAGCCTTGCTGTTTTACAGTACGTACGAATGGGCCGGCTCGTCCGGGAAGTACCACCCTCCCACATTACACCAGCGTGAAATAATAGTGACTAACTACTATTGTGTTTCGTCTGGTTTGTGAGAGTGCCTGAGGCCCACACCCCCCATACCCCCATAGGCCAGCAACGCATCAGCGATCCTTCTGGTGTTGCAGATGTCCATGGGCGGCGGTGATTGCTTACCATCAGGCGACCAGCTGGCTCTTTTGTCGCCTCTGACATAAAAAAAAAATCATGTCCTACTACCTATGTACGCGTTATCCGTACACTTCATAGCAAACTATACAGTAGTAAGTCCGATTGTAACCGAGGCGGTTCATCATAAAGGCAGGTAAGCTCTGGAAGGAACACCCGAGATTGTTCAACTCTCTGCTTGCTAATAAAATTCTGCCGTACCTTGAATGTAGGTTGGCAAGGGACAAGTGGAAAAATCACGGATAATATAAGAAAATGAATGAATCATTTAATCTCTTAGAAGTTTGATTTTTTCACAACTCCAAGGAAGCTTCATACCTCCACGCGTTTCTGAGAAAAGGGTCTTGACAGACGGACGGTCGGACAAGAAAGTGATCCTTGGGTTATTTATTAATGGGTGGTATTTAACCGCACATCAAAAAATACTGAAATGTACATCAAAAAAATTAATTGCTAACCTAACCTAACCTTTGGTGTGCAATTAGTAATTTTGATGTACATTTCAGTATTTTTTGGATATACACTTAAATATTTCCCTTTACTTATTTAAACTTTAATGCACAATCAAGAGTGCATAAGGCGGACCTAATGCCTAATGGCATTCTCTGCCGGTCTTTGGGCCAAGCAGAAAAAAAATCTTAATGTGGATGTAAATGTAAAAACGTCTATCTAATACTAGACAATAATAACTATTAGATATGCGTTATTTTCTATCAGGACTTATCCGCATAGTGGTAAAGGCGTGGTGTTACTAAGTTAAGGTCGTAAAGCGGAATTGTCTCAGCAGCTAGATTGGAAAGTTAATACCCGCCGTGACGGATACAAAGCGCGAATATTGTTGAATATCGAGCGTCTGTCGCACTCAAATGTCGCTATGTTTGATTTAATTTCAATTCAGTCCTTATTTTCTTATCACACCCCCAAATCTACTGAACACCCATGGAGTTAATCGCTCCAGTTTTACTATCACTTGCCTATTCATACTACTAATCAATACTTCTTGTTAGAGCGTTGGGCTCCAATACCCAGAGGTCGTGGGTTCGAATCCTTCGGGGAGAATCACTTTGTGAGAATGTTTCCAGTTTGGTTAGGACATTGCAGGCTTGAATCACCTGAATGTCTGAAAAGAATGATGATTCCGTGCTTCGGAAGGCACGTTAAGGCGTTGGTCTTGCACCTGACCTCTCTTCGGTCGTGTCAGACTGCTGTCCCACCGTGTTATGAAAGTGAGGGAATAGGGAGTGCACCTGTGCTTGCGCACTCACTTGTGCACTATAAATATCCTGCGTAGTTGGCTGATCGTAAAAGATTGGCCGCCGTAGCACAGAATATACAGTATGACAGGAAATGCGAGGGACATATTTAAACCCCAAATAGTTCATGTTTCCATAAAACAAAATAAGTATAAATCAATAAAAACTCTGGTACATATCTGTCAATAACCTTAGTCGAAACCTGAAAATCCGCGTAACGTCCGGGCACTCTTCCCTTCACAGTACCTATTTCGTGCACTCGTTCAAGTGCGACTTAAATTGTACTCGCGTACAATTTGAGTTTGGGGCGTAACCGGCCGCTCAGCACACGGGATTTTTAGGTAGTTCATGCATACATAAATTATTAGGATAATTATGAAAAAAATTAAGGATATATTTTTTATAGTGAATTGGACTCTGAATCGGATTCTGAACACTCTCCTTAAATATGTCCCTCGGGTTACCTAACACGCTGTATACTAAAGTAGCCGAATCGGCTAGGAGGACATTATTATTATTAATACTTCTATACTTATTATTATAAGTAAAGAGCAAAGATTTGATTGTTTGTTTGTATGTATTGAATGGGCTCCGAAACAACTGAACCGATTTGAATAATCCTTTCACTGTTGGAAAGCTACACTATTCCCGGGTGACATAGGGTACGTTTTATCCCGGAAATGTGGGGGGAAGGGGGGATATTTGGATGAAGAAATTATGGATACGAGTACCTAATAGAACTATGTAGCATGCATTGGGAGAGGCCTATGTCCAGCAGTGGACTGCGACGGGCTGACGAAGATGATGATTGCCTTATACCCTTACTTTGGCGCCAAATTAATGTATGTTGTTCAATATTTATTATTTGTATACAATATACTGTGCAATCAAGGCAAAATCAAAAGAAAAATAAAAGACGTATGCAAATTATGTTTTGATAACGAAAAAAGATGTTTCGTACTTCCACGGAACAGCCCTTTGAGAGCAAATATGGCACCTCGTTTGCGATATTTCCTCGAAAAATGCCCTTAATTCAGTTCAAAGGGCGAAATCAGGCTTCGAGAGAATTCTCCTCAAATATTGTGAAGTGTAACATTTATATTTTCATAGGCATTTCTTATTTTCTTCTCATTCTGCTTTGCTTACAAAGCGTTTGTGGTTGCAGTAGTAGGTACCCTTTTGAAAACATCACAAATATTACAATAGGCTAAAGTATAAAAGTGGGACTAAACCCGTTTTTAACCGACTTCAAAAAAGGAGGAGGTGCCAACGGCTATTTTTTTTAATGTGTGAGAGGTGAAATCAAACAGCCAGTGTGTCGGTCTATAGTATACCTATTATTTTTTAATTATTTACATCCTATATTCTACTTATTTCTAATACACGCTACTGTGATTATGTAACGAACGGCCAGTTCACACATTCTCCGTTTTACTGTAACGTTTTATCGTGTACGTTTTTTTTCGTCGATGGCGTATGTATTACTGTATACAGAATACTGTGCCATGTGTGAATTCGCTCATACAACTACATACGCCATCGACGAAAAAAACGTACACGATAACACGGACCAGTAAACCGGAGACATGTGTGAAGCGGGCGTAAGCGTCACCAAATACCTCCATTATTCTGAGTGTGTCACTTATACAAAGTAAGTAAGTAATGTTAAACGTTGGTTATTAGACACCACAATGCATGCTTAGTTTGGGGCTGGACGGCGCTGTGTGAATAGTGTCATGAATATTTATTTATTTATTTAATACTAGCCTTCCGCCGCGGGTTCGCCCGCGTGTACTATAGGTCGTTATCCCGCGGGAATATGTTTATAAATTATAGTCTGTGTGTTATTCTGATGTATAAGCTATATTTTTGTAAAGTTTCATTAAAATCCATTAAGTAGTTTTACGTGAAAGAGTAACAAACATACATCCATCCATCCATCCATCCATCCATCCATCCATCCATCCTTACAAACTTTCGCGTTTATAATATTAGTATAATAGATAATATTTATACAAAAAAAAAATATAAGTAAAGGTTATCCGGTGCTTAGTCTGGACGACGCTGTGTGAAGTGTCCTTCCTATAAATGATTCTCTGGTGTCATATTGGCATTCTTTCGCTCTTCAAACAACTCCATATCATCCTGGTTGTCCTGCCTGTACCAGAGAGTGTAGCCGTCGCGAGCCACCATGTCCTGGATCTGCTCCAGGTCTGGTATCTCCACGGGTGCAGTCCCTTTGTTCACGTACAACATGGCTCGTCGAACGTCGATCTCTTTTGCGGGGCGGCCGTAAGCTACTAAGTCGTAGGACATGGGCCCTGGAAATAGGGATGGCGATCTGAGATCGATTAATCGAAGAATCGATTTTTTGAGCCAAAAAGATCGATTTTTTAAATCGATATGTAGTACTGAATCGATTCAGTGAATCGATATTTCACCCTTGAAAATCGACATTCGATTTTATTTTAGGTTTTGGTATAAACCAAAAAGTATTTACAATTAATTTAATGTAAGTACGCGTATTATAAGTGCTGCCGGCTGCCGGTTATATTCGAAAACTCGCGAAATGGCGGAGTGTTTGGATTCCTGCGCCTTTCTTTAAGTAACGTTTGTAATCTTTGACCTTTGTCTGTATCTGTGAGTGTGACTGACATTTCTTGTTGCGTCATCATTAGAGGTCGGATATTCGGATGCATAATTATTTACCTAAAGTTCATTTTTGCTACAATATTATGGAAGCGCCTTCTTAAAAAATATTTTTTCCTTATTAATCCCGCGATTCCGGGAAATTAGTACATGCGAATCTAGTCGATATCACGGTGGGAATTGACGTCTTAAGCATGTGGCATTTTTTTAACCGACTTCAAGAAGGATTTCTCCGTCATTTGTGAATTCGTATGATAAAAATCTTTTGAAAATTGAAGAAAAAATATGAGGCCATCTTTATTTCTGTTATAAAAAATTTAATTTGTCAAATCCAAAACCCCCAAATTTTTTTGATACAAAAGTGCACTCCATATTAGCACCTTAAAATAAGTAAATATAGCTACACCCGATTTGATTCAATAATAAAAAAACTAAATTTGACGATCAAGTTGATTTTATCGATACAAAAGTGCTTTCCATGTTAAGACAATACCTCAATTTGAGGTAAATATGCATCCGAATATCCGATCTTTATCTATAATACAATATAAATCAACTTGAAAAAAAGATCGATTTTTCAGAAATCGATTTTTTTGGCCTCGATTTTTTGTGGATCGATTCATTGGGTCACGATTCGAATCGATTCAAAAAATCGATTTTTTTCGGAAAGAATCGCCATCCCTACCTGGAAATAAATAAATAAATATCTCTGGACATTATTTACACAGTGCCATCTAGCCCCAAACTAAGCATTAGCTTGTGCTATGTGTGCTAGACAACGGATAAACATTACTTAAATACTTTTTTTTGTAAATACATACATATTGTACATAGAAACACCCAGGCCGATAGAAACAGACAAATGTTTGTACCGTGCGGGGATCGAACCCGCGACCTCTGGTGTAGTAGCCGACTTCTCGACCATTACACCAAACGGCTCGTCAAAATAAAAGAGAAAACCGTTCAATGTGTAGCGGCTTTCTGCATGCGCTACATACAAGTTACAACAGACTGACGACACTATATAACGCAAGATTTCAAGTCAGCGAAACATCATCGGCTTCGAGACTCGTCACTCACACGTCACTGAGACAGCCAATCAGATATTCGATCCTGATTCGCGCTAGCAAATTAATATTGTCTAGAGGAGATGTAGAGAGCATAATACAACACACAAAGACGGTACATTGAGCCGCGGTCCGTGATGACACCTAGCACGAAGGAAGATCTTCCCTTTTCGTTCATACATCGCAAAAGTGAATCTGATGATGTACCAATTGTAATGTGGCTCCTGGCTCCCAGTACAGTAAGGTTCGAAGATCAAATGCGCTTACAATAGAATGGAATCTCAATGGAATAGGCCGCAGTTGCTGCTTACCGTCAGGTGGACTGTAGGGCGGTCTGTCAAGTGATCTAATATTTTATAAAATGTGCAAGCTATCACTGAACATCACAGAGACGAAAACTGACCAATTTCAACCTAATTATTAATAAAATTTTCCTGGTAATTATTCTAACATTGCCGTCTAACCCCGAAATATGAGCATAGCTTGGAAAATGGGTGCCAGACAACGAATAAATAATACTTATATATGTTACGGGCCATTTGATAAGTCCGGGCATTATTCATAAGGGCCGGTCTGTATTAATAATGCCCGACTCAATTGGGCCATGTGATTAAAACAGCATGATTTATCACTTTTCCCGGCCATTATGAATAATGCCCACCCTATCTTGGGCCAAGTAATAAAATAGGTGAACAGTAGTGTTTTTGTTTATTAAAAGACAAAAAACTTAAAATTTTTTCATGAAAAGTTACCAAAAAATAAGCGGTATATATTACCGGCCAAAGCCGATTTCAAGACAAACTAGTTTGGCCTAGGCTAAACTAGTTCTTACTAAGGGAGAAATCGACTCGGATGGATATAGGTTAGAAGGCTAAGGGCGGGAGCGAAGCGAAGCGGAGCTCCCGCCTCAGCCTTCGTGGTTATTTTTTTTTTTTAACCCTGAAAACCTTTTTTGTTCCTAATATATACTATGTTGACTTAAATTAGTTTAGCCTAGGCCAAACTAGTTTCGTCGTTAAGTCGTTAAATCGTTAATTTGGGGAATAGGTGTTAAAAAAAAAACCACGAAGGCTAAGGCGGGACCTCCGCTACGCTCCGCTCCCGCCTTAGCCTTCTAACCTATATCCATCCGAGTCGCTTTCCGCCGCACGTAAGGCACGGCCGCGGTCCAATTTATCACATTGCCCGGCTACAAGTAGGGAATTATTCATACTGCCCGGTCCAAGTGATAAATTCAAGCTATCTTAAACACTGATTTATTACATGGACCACGGGCCGTCGGGCATTATTAATAAGGGCCGGTCAAAGTGATAAATTAATCACTTTGCCCGTCGCTCTCGGGCATTATTAATAATGGCCGGTCCTTATTAATAATGCCCAGTTAATCAAGTTGCCCGTAACATATACTTAAAAAAGATACAAAGAATAAAGATGTTTGCAAACGAATGTTTGTGCCGGATAAGGATCGAACTCGCGACCTCTGGTGTAATTCACTAAATTCATCAACAAACATGTTGAATATAATGGAAGAGAGAGTCTAATATTAATTTTTATCTTAAAATAAACGCGGAAATCGAACCCGCAACCCTTAATCGAAAAAATATAACCACAGACTAATTTGTCTAAATATTATAATATGTTGGGTCCAATCTATTCTACAATATGAACACCATTTCAAGCACATTTTTATTTACAATCAATCTTAAGTATTTACACGTTGAGACTTTATTCCTAACTATACAAAAATCTAATATATTTTATGAATACAATTTAATTATAATATAAATACAATGAAAACATTCCATTACTTTTACCTACCATCTCTAAACATATTATTTGATATATAACAGAAAAATCTAGCTAGCATTGAAGTTGTACCGCTGGATACCTACATGGTCATAATCATAATATTTAAATAATATACTTATATACATACACTTTACTTATAAGTATTATAAATGCGAAAGTCTGGATTAACAATTTTAAAACCCCTGAACCGATTTAAATATTTCTTTCACTGTTGGAAAGCTACACTATCCCCGGTGAACATAGGGTACTTTTGATCCCGGAAATGTGGGGGGAAGGGGGGGATATTTGAAAAAAGAGATTACGCGCGGGTGAAAACGGGCGAAAGGCTAGTATACTTATAAGCTCGGAAGAAGTGTTTTTTTTTTGTTTTTTTTTTTCTAGCCGTTTTGATCCCACTGCTGAGCAAAGGCCTCCCCTTCCGTCCGCCACCTTTCCCTTGTGCTAAATTGCTGCCACTCGGGTATAAAGGCGCTTAAGTCATCTCAAGGAAGAAGTGTAAAACGCGTAAATGCATGTAAAGCTGGTTGGTCCTCTCTTCAGTGACCCTGCCCTATGCGCCAGGGGTCGTCGGTTCGAATTCCACCCAGGAAAAACATTTATGTGATGAACATTTGTGTTTGTTTTGTGTCTGGATGTATGTTTGTATTTCAGTATTTTTTTGTTTTATTTGTGATACTTTCGTTGTTTCTGATACCAGAACTCTTGTTTAAACTATTAATATACGAGATATTAGGGTTAGATCACTAGAGCTATATGACTGATGTTCTCCGATATTATTTATGCTTTAAGGTGTTTTTTTTAACAAGAAATCAGTTTTATACTATATTTTTTGTGGCATAATATTGTTAATATTCAATTCAGGCACAAAATAACTTTTGTTTTGTGTGTTAATCGGTGTTACGAACATCTTGTTCTAGTGCCCATTTGTACCACGGGGGTGACAGTGCCTTCGACAGAAACCTTACTACTCTGGCACTGGGTACCGGTTTCTTAGGGGTATTCCTGTTGAGGTACCGCATGGCCCGCCGGGTGTCGAACCTCTTGGCCGGCTGGCCGAAGGCAATCACGTCATACGATATGGGCCCTGAAACAGTAAAAGGCTAAACTCCTAGTAATTTCAAGAATAGACTTATTTTTAGGCAACGCTCAATTCAATTCAAATTGCTACAACAATTAAAAATAAATGGTAGTTGTACCATTCATGGTACAAATGACACTGATTTATCCAAGAAAAAATACCATAAATAAATTATAATTATTTTTTTAAATAATCCGCCGTTTGGTGTAATCGTTGAGAAGTCGGCTATTACACCAAGGGTCGCGGGTTCGATCCCCGCACGGTACAAACATTTGTGTGCATAAACATGTTTGTTTGTATCGGTCTGGGTGTTTCTATGTATAATATGTACATAATTATGTATTTACAAAAAAAATGTATTTATGTAATGTTTGTTTATCCGTAGTCTGGCACCCATAGCACAAGCTAATGCTTAATTTGGACTGTGTGAATACTGTCTACAGATATTTATTTATTTATTTAAGTTACCAGAGAATGTGATCTCGACGTAGAAGTCGATCTCCGTGTGTTGGTGGTCGCTGCAGATGTCGATGGACCCCGCGCACCACCGGCGCAGGCGCAGCTTGGGCTTCGCGTCGGCCGGGTTGAAGTTCATCGCTCGGAACCACACGCACGAATACTCCACGCTGGCGTACACCGTCATCTGGATTATCAGTATGACAGCTTAGGAAATGCGAGGGACATTTATTTAAACCCCAAATAATTCATGCTTACAAATAACGAAAGAAGTATAAACCAATAAAAACTGGTAAATATCTGTCAATAACCTTAGTCGTAATTTTTCTGAAAATCCGCGTAACGTGCGGACAGTCTTCACAGTATTTCGTGCACTCGTTCAGGGGTAGACCTATTGTACTCGCGTACAATTTGAGTTTGGGGCATAACCGGCCGGCCGGCACACGGGATTTTTAGGTCGTTCATGCATATTAGGATAAAAATGCAAAAAATTAAGGACATCTTTTTTTAGCGAATTAATATGTCCCTTTGGGTTACCTAACACGCTGTATAATTTTCTCATTGCCGGCTCATGTATTTCATCCTTGATATGGGTATGAAGCGTGAAGAAGCACAAGGTTCAGTACTGCGGTGCCAACGACTACAACGCTTCGTTGTTGCGTCTGTTGTCATGGTTATTTGGACTCTCCTTTTGCTGACCATCAGGCTAAGTGAAGCTAATGTAGTTAGCTACTGTAAAAAAAAACGTAATCCTGCTACCGCGGCTAGTCTTGATCAACAAACTACGCAGAAAATGTTATAGTGCACAAGTAAACGCGAGCACATGTGCACTTTCTAATCCCTAACTCTCATACACGGTGGAACAGCTGACTCGAACGAAGAGACATCAGGCGTACGACCAACACTTTACGTGCTTTCCGAGAAGCGGTCGTGGTTTTTCATCGCCACTTTCAGACTCTGGACTTTGACTTAGTATTTCAGAATAGAAAAACCCGGGTTGACTCAATAATTGAACCCAGTACCCCTGGTTCGCCGTCACTTTAAGTCACCAATATGTAGACTTCAGAGTCCAATTTGCCAGCTTCAGCCATAATAGCTCTGTTTGTGTTACTGACTTGAAATCAAAGATTCAAAGATTATAGGCAGCACATTGAGTGACGCCTGACTAAGTGTTCTTGAATAGAAACGGTTGCAGTGGCTGCTTGCCATCTGGTGGACTCTGTGCCTGTCTGCTAACTGATCATGAAGAAAAATACCATTGGTGTAATGGTCGAGAAGTCGGCTATTACACCAGAGGTCGCGGGTTCGATCCCCGCACGGTACAAACATTTGTGTGCATGAACATGTCTGTTTGTATCGGTCTTGGTGTTTCTATGTATAATATGTATGTATTTACAAAAAAAAAAAGTATATAAGTAATGTTTATCCGTTGTCTGGCACCCATAGCACAAGCTAATGCTTAGATTGGGGCTTTAAAAAAAAAAAAAAAAAAAAAAAAACGCATTTTAAGAAGTACTCACGTTGTATCTAACTCTTTTCAACCCACTCTTCTTTGGTGTGACGCTGGTGTGGTCCGAGTACAACTCTCCCTGCATCTCTTCTGTGTCGCAGAGACCAAACCTTTGTAAATTGGTCAGAGCTGAAATAGATGATGATGAACAATGACACACAGGTACTGTAAATGCAAACGTTCAATGACAATTGAAACGATTTAGAAGATGATAATAAATAATAACCCTGGGCATTTTTCACAAATTACTGTCTAGCCCCAAACTAAACATAGATTGTATGGGTGCCAGACAACGGATAATATTAGGGGCATTATGGCTCATATCTGTTTTTGTAAATACGTATATGTACATTAATTATATAAAACACCAAGGCCAACTCAAAGGTATATAATATTAAAAGGCCATATTAGCCGTAGAACCGATAACCGTTGGGGTAAACGGGTTCTAGAGTGAAGACCGCGTCTCGGTAAACGTAGTGTAGGACGCCCTCAGGCCAGGTGGAGCGATGATCTGCGCAAGACGGCTGGCAAGAGCTGGATACGAGTGGCCGAGGATCGATCGGCGTGGCGAGCATTTGGAGAGGCCTATGTCCAGCAGTGGACTATCACAGGTTGATGATGATGATGATGATGATGATGAAAACACCAAGACCGATACAAACAGAAATATTCATCCTCACAAATTTTTGAACCGTGCGGAGATCGAACCCGCAACCCCTTGGTATAATAGTTGACTTCATATCCACTACAACAAATCGGTCGTCAGAAAGTCAAGGATGATTATAAGATAAAGGTTCTTTCTTACATCTCCTCAGGATGACTTCACCGTCGCCTATCCTGGTGATAGTGGGCTTGCCGATCCTCAGGATGCTCTGCCTCACCCACTGGTGGTACATGCCGTAGTCCAGGAACCTGGCCGGCGCCTCGCAGCCAGGCCCGTGGACGCCGAATCCCACCTTTTACAGAGACAGTGAAATAACCTTCGAATGAAAAATTCATCAAATTTGTTGACCTAGTTAAATTATGAGGTAACAAATTAGACAAAAAAGAACTCAGAAAAGAATAGTCGAATTACCTCCTACCTCCTTTTTTAACGTCGGTCAAAAAAACATTTCTCTCACACGTGAAGCAACGTTCGAAATAGAAGCTCTCAGCATTTATAATCATTACTAAAATTCGTATTTTTAAGTTGGCATGCCTGGCTGTGTGCCTGTTTACCAACTGCAGTAACATGAAATATGTAGCCTTATGAATTAACATGTATGAAAACGTACCAGGTTCCACCTCCGTCCCTGATACACGACGAGCGCCGTCCCACTCCTCCACAGACACTCGCCTCCGTGCTTCGCGCGTGCGCAAGCCGTATGTGTCGGCCATATGCTGCCAATGTCCAGCTGAGCCAAAAAATGATACCATATTAAGTAGACCTTTTTAATTGTGGGAAATGCGTTATGCATAACCTCGGCCTGGTTCTGGCGAGTAGCCTGACGACTAGCCTTCCGCCCGCGGTTTTACCCGCACGTAATTTCTTTTTTCAAATACCCCCCCTTTCCCCCACATTTCCGGGATCAAAAGTACCATATGTTCACCGGGGATAGTGTAGCTTTCTAACAGTGAAAGAATTATTCAAATCGGTTATGTAGTTTCGGAGCCTATTCAATACAAACAAAAAAGCAATCAAATCTTTCCTCTTTATAATGTCCATTAAAATGTACAATAAGTTACCTAATCAGTTATGAAAAATAGAAAAGCCACCAGAACTGTATAAAATGTTAAGAAAGTATTTATTAACCAATTGTTTCTACACTTTAGAAGAATACCTAGAGGCCAAATAGTTTTAGTATATTTAAATATTTTTAGTAATAAATTAAGTAGTTACCTAGTATACAATTTAGTGATTAAGTTTCTTTTGCTGTGCCCTTACAGGGTTTATGTGCAATCTAATATAGTAAATTATTTATTTATTTACTATAGTATTTAAGACCTTTTGTACCACATTTTTGCAATAGATAAACGATTATGATTATGATTATTATGATAATATTAGAATAGATGAAAGTACTCACACCAGATTTTCTATAGTATGTTTTACATCGATCCGGTTCGACGAATTTCATTTCATATAGCCGTACTTGAGGTTCGTTGCAATCTAAATACAATAGGGAACATGCACTATTTTTATTTTTGTCTTCATTTTAAAGAATCCCATGTAGAATAAACCACAGTTAAATTAAAAAATTAATACATTGTAATTTATCGGAAAAAATGCGGTTTTAAATTGACCGTTTTAATTTTCGCGCGAAAACGGACCTATGGTTCCGATGACATGAATGACGTCACTCAAGTCTTGTCACTGCCTCACTGGTCGAGTGGTCGTACTTCACTGTACTTGTTCGTCGCTGGCTTTCATACTTTTGCATATTTTTTCGAGTTTTGAAATATTTTTTTGTAAAAAATTTAAAATGGACTATCTATCAACATCAGGTGATCATAACAATACCACTAATATTCCGAAAAAAACCGTGTTTTATGCCAATGTGGACATTGGCATAAAACACGAGTCAACACGGTCAACACACATCTATTTCAACAAAGTTTCCAAATTAATTGTTTTTGACAGGACCTTCTGACCCAAAACTGAGAAAAAAATGGTTTCAAGCTGCGAAAATACAAAGTTTAACAACTATGATTTATACATACCCTAGTAATTTAGTCTCTTTCATTTCTACCCTTGAAAACTCTGCACTTTCGACAAATAAAGTTAGAACCATGTCAACACTAACTCTTGGTAAATTCCTGGAGTCTGCTTTGATGAACCCAACTTCCATATTTATTACAAAAACGCAATTAATATTCCGATAAAATAATAATATTTACTTTTTCAACCATATAGACCGACAAACTTATGTGTTCCGGTGGCCAAAATTGGAACTACGTGAAATGCAATGCAAAAGCGATATTTATTGACAGTTCTATACTGACAATAGCGACGCCGCCATCAGAACAAATAAGTTTGTCGGTGTAACGTCAAATAAGTTGATTGCTGTTTTAAAATACGTTTCGTTTCAGTTATTTTTAATTCGTAATTACAGTTAAAAAACAACATTATTTAAAATAAAAATGTTGCAGTGACCTTTCTTTTATATTATTTTAACATTTTAGTCATAAAATTTTCATAATTATTATATATGCATCTTCCCTATTCATTGTCAGGAGTCAATATAAAATAATTTAGGGACATGTGTACCATGTTACGGGTTAACAAATAATTTCAATATACCTAGCAAAGACTGTTTTTTTTTTTTGTGAAACTCATAGTTTCCAGCAATACATTCTAAAGCTATTATTAAAAAAAAATACTCTCAAAAGCATTATTACGAAAGAGGCTTTTGATATTTACCGTAAGATAGCGTCATAGCGTAGAATTCCGGATCGATAAAATGTGTCGGCGGCGGACAGATGGGTCGAAGAGTATCTGTAACAATGTTCTTAAATAAAAAATGATAATGTCCTCGCGATAAACGAACAAGATATACATATTAAAGTGCACAAGCGAGTGCGAAAACACAGCGTTTAACGGCGCATAAGGTAAAATTTAAATTTGAAAGGACAATATAACGTGAGCAGTACAAAAAAAGCGTATTCCCACTACCTATACTATGCCCTATGCTAGAAATCTCTTCGCGAGATAGAGTTCGAAACAAAAACATACGCCAATGCACTGAAGCCACCGATATCAGGGTAAAGGTGGGTCTATGCTTACGAACCGAGCACGAGCCGCGCACGAGCGGAGCACGAGCCGAGCCGCTCTGCTCGCGTGACAAGTGTGGACGCACACGAGCCTGCACTGCGAGCGCGATGCAAACCTCTTTGTGTTCGTCAAAAACCCGACATTAGGCGGAGCCGTAGACAGAGAAAACTATAGACAGCTAGTGCGGAGGCGTTTTTATTACTCTATGCAGCTAGTAGAAAAACCGGCACGCGGTGCGAGACAAAAAATTGTGTAGTTATATCTCTTTCTTTTACATGGTCTATCTGTATCGCCTTCTTTTTCTTGTGTGAATGCGATAGATACTATCAATTTGTCTATAGTTTTCTCTGTCTACGGGCGGAGCACAGTCGAACACGAAACGAATGCTCGAAGCGCGCTCGTGTTCGGCTCGTAAGCATAGACACACCTTAAGAGTTGCGAAACTGAATGGCAATAGGCCAGACACATCTGCCGCAGAGATGACAATAAATGGAGCCACATAGCCATGCATTGGGTACCCCGGACAGGAAGACGAAGCGTGGGCAGACCAGCAGCCAGATGGTCGGACGATTTGAGGAGGACGGCAGAGCCGACCTGGACAAGATACGCCGCATCACGCACATTGTGGACATCCATGCAAGAGGCGTATGTCCAGTGAAGAAGAAGAAGAAGATACTATGCCCTCTCCAATAGGGAAGATGCATATATAATAATTATGAAAATTTTATGACTAAAATGTTAAAATAATATAAAAGAAAGGTCACTGCAACATTTTTATTTTACATAATGTTGTTTTTTAACTGTAATTACGAATTAAAAATAACTGAAACGAAACGTATTTTAAAACAGCAATCAACTTATTTGACGTTAGACATACAAACTTATTTGTTCTGATGGCGGCGTCGCTATTGTCAGTATAGAACTGTCAATAAATATCGCTTTTGCATTGCATTTCACGTAGTTCCAATTTTGGCCACCGGAACACATAAGTTTGTCGGTCTATATGGTTGAAAAAGTAAATATTATTTTATCGGAATATTAATTGCGTTTTTGTAATAAATATGGAAGTTGGGTTCATCAAAGCAGACTCCAGGAATTTACCAAGAGTTAGTGTTGACATGGTTCTAACTTTATTTGTCGAAAGTGCAGAGTTTTCAAGGGTAGAAATGAAAGGGACTAAATTACTACGGTATGTATAAATCATAGTTGTTAAACTTTGTATTTTCGCAGCTTGAAACCACTTTTTTCTCAGTTTTGGGTCAGAAGGTCCTGTCAAAAACAATTAATTTGGAAACTTTGTTGAAATAGATGTGTGTTGACCGTGTTGACTCGTGTTTTATGCCAATGTCCACATTGGCATAAAACACGGTTTTTTTCGGAATATTAGTGGTATTGTTATGATCACCTGATGTTGATAGATAGCCCATTTTAAATTTTTTACAAAAAAATATTTCAAAACTCGAAAAAATATGCAAAAGTATGAAAGCCAGCGACGAACAAGTACAGTGAAGTACGACCACTCGACTAGTGAGGCAGTGACAAGACTTGAGTGACGTCATTCATGTCATCGGAACCATAGGTCCGTTTTCGCGCGAAAATTAAAACGGTCAATTTAAAACCGCATTTTTTCCGATAAATTACAATGTATTAATTTTTTAATTTAACTGTGGTTTATTCTACATGGAATTCTTTAAAATGAAGACAAAAATAAAAATAGTGCATGTTCCCTATTGAACTCTGACCTTTATAAATAAATAAATATCTCTGGACATTATTCACACAGCGCCATCTAGCCCCAAACTAACCATTAGCTTGTGCTATGGGTGCTAGACAACGGATAAAAATTACTTATATACTTTTTTTTTTGTAAATAAATACATATTAGACATAAAAACACCCAGACCGATACAAACAGACATGTTCATGCACACAAATGTTTGTACCGTGCGGGGATCGAACCCGCGGCCTCTGGTGTATTAGCCGACTTCTCGACCATTACACCAAATGGCTTTATGGGAAATAGGCCAATTAAGTAATTTTTCATCCCACCATCTCGGTAAGAGTATTTTTAATCTTCAATATCTGAGTGGAAAAGCCGTTTTTATTCTCTAGAGGATAAAGTAAAATTGAATTTAGAACATCGTGTGCACTAAGTTTGTGAATTAAAAAAAACATTAAACCTATTTACTGCTACCTCTATGGTGCCGAATATATCATACAACTTTTTTTTTAATTTGTTAAAAACTCAGACTCGGAACCTTCTTGGTGTTCTTTTTTCAATTTGCTTTTTTTTGCATTTAGTCATTTCCTCGCTGAGGTGGAATGAAAAGTTACGTGTTGCACTCGAGTGCAAAGATTTTTCACCTCGTGCTCTTTTGATTCCCTCGCTAACGCTCAGGATTCTAATTTTGAATCACTCGCTGCGCTCGTGATTCAATTTTAGAATCCTTCGCTTGCTCGGTCATCAAAATTGAACAAGCGGTTAAAAAGCAACTTTGAACTCTTGTATAACAAATAACTATTATCAGGTAACGTCGTTCAATATGTTGCCGCTCTAAAGGCTCCTCTGATCTAGGAGCCTTTGATTTCAAGTGTTTAATAAAACCACAAAAGCACCGTATTCAGGAACAGCAGAGTGTTACCATACAGAAAAAATAATAATTTTACATAATGTTGCCATTCACACGTACCTATGTGGCGTTTGACATCATCCAAGTTTAGTTGGATCATGGCCAGAGCGCTGATGGTGTTGGTTCCGTAGTCCGGGTGGAACACATAGTCCCTCACGCGGAACTGGTACCCGGAGCAGTTCTGGCCTAACACTACACTTGCTCGGGCTCTAAAATAAACATTTTAACGGTTAAGTGGCGATACCTCCTAACTCATATCTTTAAAGGGTTATAAAAAATGTGATAAGTTTTTAATTATAAAATTATCTATATATTTATAATTAAAAAAAGAATGTAATTACTCATTAGCACCAAAAGCATAATTATTAAAAAAAACTATTAAAAACATTAGTAGTATTAGTACCCAATATTGAATTGAAAGTGCAATGAGTACGAAATTGCATTCTTCGGCGATTGGCATTAGAAAGAGCAAATTGCCTAAATAAGTGGCATTAAATTATTAATATTGTCAACTAGGTATTTTGTTGATACATCATTACTGTAGTATACCTGAAGTCATTTTTGGGCAAATTGTCAATTTCGGTGGCAGTCCCAAGAACCACTTGTTTTGTCACTAATACCACCACAGTCGTCAAACGCTTTTTACCTGCAATTATTTTAAAATAATTATCTTAACAAAAGATATTTCTAATTAGATATCTCTACATCTATATCTAATATTATAAAGAGGAAAAATTTGATTGTTTGTTTGTATGTTTGTTTGAATTGAATAGATAGGCTCCGAAACTACTGAACCGATTTGAATAAATCTTTCACTGTTGGATAGCTACACTATCCTCGGTAAACATAGGGTACTTTTGATCCCGGAAATGTGGGGGAAAGGGGGGTAAATTTGAAAAAAGAAATTACGCGCGGGTGAAACCGCGGGCGGAAGGCTAGTGCAATATAATATGGTGGCTTCTTAACATCAAAAGAATAACGTTTTGAAGTGCCATCTAAATAACCACTGTTACACGGAGGTATTCAAAACTAATATCACTCAAAAAAATGCTTACCAATTGGATAAATTAGATACCCTAGCCACGGGTAGGTCTCTATGGCTGCTAATCCTTCAAAAACTACATTTATCGGGGAATTGTCTATGCCACATGACAAGTTCTTGTAGCCGGTCTCTGCAACTGTTGAGTGAAAATGGTAAGTTTTTATGATAATTTTATGTGTATATTTCAATTGGTTCGTAAATGGTTAAATTTGAAAGAAAACCCTATTGAATCCGGTAGATGGCACTGCAATCGGTATGTCACCAATATTATAATTACAGTCTGTTCACGATAAGAAGTCCTTTAGCCGCTATATTGGTACTATTGTTTTTCAATACATTCAATCTGTTTTTTGACAGATTTACAAAGCGAAGGCAATGCTGCCAATATAGCGGCTAAAGGACAACTTATGGTGAACAGACTGTATGTGACGGGTAATCAATTCGAAACTAGAAGCACTTGATATCATTTTAGGTATGAAAATCGCTTACCAATAACAACAAAGGCAGACGCAACCAGAATATATGTTGATGCTGGCATGTTAACTCTTTAAAAGATAGCCAAAAACTGAAATGTACGCTCCGTAATTGCCAAATTGATATAGTCCAATTTGTTTGTTTGTTTATAAACTTGAAAGAATGACAACTGAACTCGATAGTTAGGCATACCGAATCGATCTTACATGCGACGTACAAACTATACAACAATATACTTAAAGTTACGAATTCTATCTTTTTTCTCCGAGCTCTGTACGCTTGCACCACTGATTTAGGATTTGGAGAGTCTAAATCTGCCCTATCATAACTAGAGGGGAACTAGATCTTTTTGTTATGTCATAGGCGGCAAACGAGCCTGCGGGTCGCCTGATGGTAAGCAATCACCGCCGCCCATGGACATCTGCAACACCAGAGGTATCGCTGATGCGTTGCCGGCCAACGGCCTACGAGGGTATGGTGGGTGTGGGCCTCCGGCACTCTCACAAACCAGACGAAACACAATAGTAGTCACTTATTTCACGCTGGTGTTATGTGAGAGGGTAGACTTCCACGGACGAGCCGGCCCATTCGTACTGTAAAACAGCATGGCTCTCTCAGTACAGATCAATTGGATCATGACGTTAGCCACAATTAGAGTATAATTGGATCAGCTTTGCTGTTAAATCTGATAGATAAAATATCACGAACTTATTCGTCAGTGGAGTAACTGGCCCTATCTTAATACTGATAGTTGAATCTGTCGCAGTGATCCCGTTGTACAAATGGAAAGGAAACCTCGCAACATGGTGAACGGCTAAAAATCCTGAATTCCGACGAGCAACTCTAAATGAAATCCATCAATTCGTCTGTCGGACCGTCAGTCTCGCTTCACATTGAAAATTGCACAAAACGAATCTAGTCCGAATTTTAAAAATGCTCTCAGTGGGTCGCTTTAACCGCCCGTATTGATTACTTTATAGCGATCACGATAATGAAATAACTGACAGAGTATTTTTTTTGTTTTATTCATTTTTAAATACCTAATTTACAACTTCCAGAAAGAGATCGATCGACGAATCTAATTCGGCTGGGCAGCGTTCGGGAAACTTCGCTGTGTATTCTCGGCCCGTTTACCGCAGTGTCTTAAGATGAAAGTCTTTACTATACGTGTGTGTTACCAGCGATGACCTATGCAACAGAAACGTGGCCACTTACAATGTGCCGAAAAGAAGGCTCAAAGTCGCGCAATGGCAATGCAGAGGGCTATGCTTGGGGTCTCCCTGCGTGATCGCCAAGGTCGACCAAGATCACCGACATTGTAATAAAACAATATTATAATAAAGCTACAAATTATTGTTCCAATTCAGAGCATCTTTCAGCGAACCACTCACAAACTTGTCCCAAATCAGTGCCGCTGCGGCGGCGACACAAATAAACAAAATTAAATGATGGCACGCCTCAGTGTTGCTCAGACAACGTTACTTGAAATTCAGAAATAATTTAAATTTTATAAAAGATATATTATATTATGTATTAAGATAGGTAGATTGAAGTGGATTTCCCACTCAAATAAGCCGCAAGTCTGGGGAAATACATCTTCCTTACAGAAGACCACAAAGAATTCATCATCATCAGCCTGTGATAGTCCACTGCTGGACATAGGCCTCTCCAAATGCTCGCCACGCTGATCGATCCTCGGCCACTCGCATCCAGGTCCTTCCAGCCATCTTGCGCAGATTATCGCTCCACCTGGCCACAGAGGAGTAGCACTGAGTAACTGTTGTACTGTTCCTGTATGTGAGTAAGATTTCCAGAGCTCATATGGGAGGGCAAAGACCATTATCATTATTCAAATCTAGTTATCGGTACAACAATATACTGTACTGTTCTGGGTACTGGCTCTTTGCTAATCGCTAATCACATAAGCTGTGTTCAAAAAATTTGACACTTTGGCTCGGTATTTAAACTACCTGTCAGGCATGACTTTAAAAAAATACAATTCTGTATAGAAATTCCCACCTGGCAACACCGACGACGAGCCGAGGCGAGGCAAGGCAAGGCAAGAGGCAGACGCAAAGAGGATGCGACGTCGTTAGAGGTAAAAGGTAAACTATTGACGGGAGCTTTCAGCCCGCTAATGATTTGCGTTCAGGGTTGGCTCATATTGTACAGTCTCCAAGTGTTCCGTTCCAAACTAGTCAGGGTACGCTTGCAACATGATCCAGGACTTGGCAGGTCCAGTTATAACCCTTAACAGGGAAACTAGATCGATCGAAGAATGTCTACACAGCTATTTGACTATACAAGTTTCTTAAAGATGTTTTCCGTTACCACCGAGCTTGTGGTACAGCACTAACATAGAAAAATTCATAAGTGCGCGCCGAAATTAGAAACTATAACGAAAGGTAACCGACGTTAAATTGATCACCCTATCCGTACTTGGCAAGCGTGGTGATGGAGCTAGTACCTATCATTTTAACGATGACTTGATACTCGAGGCCTTTGCTCTGCAATGGGATATTTAATAGGCTGGTACAAAAGATAACAGTTTGCGTCAGCCCTGCGTAGTTGGCTTCGTTTGTGTGCAGTTTCGCCGGCGCTCGGCGCGTCGGCGGCTGTCGGTAACGACCGATGCGACGAGCGTCTTCAGTGAAAGCGCACTACGTGCTCCTTGAGACGTCGCTGTGCTCCATTTGTACAAATAATGTATAGTAACATTCTTCTTGCTAAGAAATATGTCACCACTTTTTCATAGTTTGACTAAGTAGCTACCTAACTAATGAAATCTACCGCCATAACAGCTATGGCTGTGCTAATGTGAGTATGTGTCAGCCTGCGTAGTTGGCTTCGTTTGTGTGCAGTTTCGCCGGCGCTCGGCGCGTCGGCCTGTCGGTAACGACCGATGCGACGAGCGACTGTATCGACAAGCGTCTTGAGTGCACGCGCACTACATAAGAGTCACATTATTCTTGCCAGGAAATTTATGTCACCAATTTTTTTAAGTTCAACTAGCTATATCTACCACCTTGACAGGTGACACTGCCACCCACTGTAACCCAGAGGTTAGACGTGCTTTCGTTAGTCTTCGGACCCCAATGCAAGATAACATAGGGCCAGAAAATCATACTAGCGAAATAGACAGTCTAAAAACTTTCTGTGGGGTTTAATACTGTCAAAATCTGCCGCCATAACAGCTCTGGCTGTGTTCCGGCAATATTAATGTGGGAGCCAGTACGCTTTAAATTAATGGCTCGAAGATCAGATGAGCCTACAGTCTGACAGCACGTTGAGCGACGCTTCCTGATGAAGTGTCCCTCAATGAAATGGGCCGCAGTGACTGCTTACCGTCACGTGGGCTGCGTGTCTGTCTGCCAACTGAACTAAAGTAAAAAAAATATATTTACTATATTTAACACATTTTTTGTGGGGCCAGATTTTTCTTTTTCTTTTGCGAGTTTTCTAGACAATTGGTCGAATTTGAAGCTTTGGGTTTGCCAATGAACGTAATGACGATACTTTTTCCTAGAGTAACAAGTAAAATAAACTTATACCACAATTTTTCACAGCCCTCCTGCACTATTTACGTACGAAAGTAAATTAAACGTGAGAAATATTTACATTATTTCAAGCTCGAATAGAGGCCATTTTTCTTTAATATTTTGGTTAGAAAGTTTTATAAAATCTCTTCTGTTATTTCGGCAAAAGTTTTGATACCGAAATAAAAACTGTTTTGCATTAACTGTGCTGCTCACTTTTGAGACGAGTTCGTGGCAGCCGCAATAATGTCCTGAGGGCCATAGCCGACAGTGGGGACTGTCCATTCGTCGAGCACATGTGCCGTATCACTAAATCTAAATTAAACATTAAGTACTAACATAGGTGATAAGATTTCATTGTTACTAACATTCTCTAAATTAAACTTTAAGTACTAACATAGGTGATAAGATTTCGTTGTTACTAACATTCTCTGTTGGATCATTAGTTATCTGAATAAACATTATTATTATTTTTGTGTTCTTTTTTTTTCTCAGCATGTTGCTGGTTTTTTGATGCAACTTACGTTCGACATTACCTCCTGTATCTTCCTTGAACACGTCTAACATCCTATCTGCATTGCTTGTCCATTTCTGTAACTTAAAACCACCTTCTTCTAGTAGCTGATTTAATTGCTTGTATAATTCGATAGCTTCGGTCTGAGATTGACAGCCAGTCATGACGTCATCAACATACACATCGGACTTGATTACTTCAGCAGCCAATGGATATTTATGACCTACATCACAAGCTAGTTGTTGCAATGTCTTGACTGCTAAGTATGGAGCACTGGATGTACCAAATGTGACTGTTAGAAGACGATAATCTTCTATATTATCTTCACTGGACTCTCTCCAGACAATCCTTTGGTAATCCACATGTTCTTCGTTATTATTATTATTATTATTAATAAAATACCCTTGAGAAAAAACCGCTGATGGTTCGCGAAAAGTTAACTTGATAGAGCCATCAGGGTGACTATTTTCAAAAAGGGGAAATTGCTAAATCTGCCAAAAATGTGCCACATAATCCTTCAATATTCAAGGTTAGTAGCATAAGCACTTGCGTTATAGGTATCAAAATCCATGAAGGTGCCACAAATGTTAACTAAATTACTTATTATTATTAAAAACACCTAGATATAAAGGTGCGTCCAGAAATTATAACATAACATGTTATAAAACAATGTTATATAACATTTTTCAGTACTAAATGTTTTGTTGAGAATTATTTTATCAGATAGTTTTGACGAAAACATATTATTAACAATGTTACTTAATCTGTAGATACGCATCGTAAGACAAAAACAAAATACATAAGTATGTTCTTTACATGAATCCTGGATGGGGATTTAAAAAATACTCAGGCGGAACTGTATAATATATTATTAAAAAAAGGATGAAGTAAAGTTTATCAGTTGTATCTCACCCATATTACAAGATACACTTAGTTTTTGAACATGGCCATGTTGTCTGAAAAATGTCTTATGTCTGACATAAAGATTTGATATTTGGCGCTTAGATTTTCACAGGAATACCTATCTGTAGCTCCGACAAAGGGCGCTCCGTACATTCCTTAAGAGAATATTCTAAAAGCCGATGTGCAAAGTCGCCACTTAACCACTAGTGCTATCAGATCAGTCTGAGGAGACGGCTTATCTGATGCTAAAACTAGCAAATGTCACGTCTCGGTGCTCCACGATCTTAAGCCCCGTGCAAAAACGTAAAGTAAAAAATATTGAAGTTACTTCGTAACATTAGAGGAATAAAAGAGAGAAAAGAAACAATTTGTTGACTACATGACAAACTAGTATCAAAGTATCTTAGTAAAAGTCTCGCCACAAACGAGATAACAAAATTTTTCTGAATTGAAATTTCTCCACCCAGTTTTTGGCAATGCTAGCTCTGAATTCAACACCACTTCCATTTAACAAATACAATCCAAATACAAAACTAGGGCAGTGCGAGATATGAAATCAATGCGTAATTATTAATGAGTGCGCAATACTTTCGCCGTAATCACGTCAATTTACTCATTAAACAAAGCTGTGATACACCGAAGCCGGGTAATTTAAATTTTGCAGTAATATTTGCCAGATGTAGGTACTCATTTTCAACACTAACGAGTGGGCAATGCATTTTTATCTCTCTTTTTTTATAAACTGTATATTCAGATAATTAACAGACGGTGTAACCATGTATCAATTGGTCTGGGTATAAAATTGTTATATCTGGTTCAAATGCTATTAGGATATACGAACTTTTGGAGTTGCGAGACGAACATTGATAAAAGTCACGCTCGCGTCGCTGCATGCTGGCTTTGACGCTCCGTCGACAGAGTTACATAGTTTTGTATGTTACCTAAGCTGCAAGCAGGCGTACACCAAGCGTATAATGACGAATACGCGTCTATGAAGCTACGCCGCCGTGGACAGTAGGCCTTACACGGACACATATAAATAATGCGTGGCTATTGGTTGCTAACCACAGAGATAGAATGTACTCTATCTCTGTGTTGCTTGCTAACGTTACGGACAAGCGCAGTTGACGTAATTTTTCGCTCAATTCCAAGAGGTATTATCCTAATAGCATTTGAATCGGATAATACGTACGTTTCTGTTCGCCTCCGTGGCACGGTGGCTCAGCTACTCCCATCTAGTATCTGATCTGATATCTAGCTTAAAAATAATCATATCCATATTCTTCTATTATATATACATTTTCAATTCCACCATATAGATTAAGTTTAAAAAATATTGTTCTCATATAAGTGGATTTTTGTAATCTTTTTGAGAATAATTTCTTTAAAACCTATATGTTATATTTTGTATCATGTGCCAGCACTTAATTATTAAATAACACTTTTGTACGCACCGCATTTTCGGATGAATACGCATAAACAGTGCCAGCGGTTATGCTTAAAGTAAATAAACTTGATATTTCAAAAACATAACCGGACGTTTTACTTACATTTACTTACATTTGGTGGAATTCATGGCGGATATAAAGGGTCGTTTGCAAGTTTTCATAACAATAATTTTCAGATTGTTTATTGGATAAACTTTCAAGCAAGAGGAGTATATAAATGAAGTAATGAAGAAGACAAGACTCATTGCAAGAAGTGTTTTGTTCGTTTTGGAAGTACAGTTAGCAATACTGATTTATTTTAATATGAGCAGTTTAGTGAAAATGTTGCGATACTATTTGGTGTTACTTCTTTTAAAAGGTGAGTATGTTTTGTTTCTCCAGTAACGTTTGTCAATAGGTACTATTTTTTTTAATTATGTAATCAATTCAAACGGTTGTATCAAATTAATATTTATACGCCAAGTAATGGCAGAAAATGCTGAACTATAAATTAATACTAAGATCTAAATGTGATGTTCTAAGAAATAAATATATTTTAATTTAGGTAATCTATTATATTCTTTAGGTCTGATTTTATGCTCATAGTCATGTTTGTTACCTACGCCCTCAGTCAGCTACTTGTAAAACGGAAATATCCCCGAGAACCTGTAATCATCATCATTTCAGCCGAAAGACGTCCACTGCTGGACACAGGCCTCCTCTAAGAGATCAGACAGGGGATTTGGCCCTCAACCCACCATGCCAGCCCAGTGCGGGTTATTACGGGGCGCCAGAGCCTCGCCTGATGGCTAGGGTCCTATAAGTTCTTAATTTTTGACAAGTATGAATACAAGTCATTTCAGTTTCTGGTACATTGCGTAGGGTCTAACCTAGGTCTAACCTAATTGTTGCAGTGCGGTCAGGATTCGGAGCAGAAATAGACATGGTGAACTGTGGAATAGACGATGATGTTGATGTGACGGTGGGAGATGTACCTATCACCATGTACCCGTGGTTGGGGATCTTGTATTACGCTAGCAGTAAGTAAACTATCAAAAGCATTTTAAAAAAAAATGTTTATTCATTTTATACCACGAGTGTGGTGCTTAGGCCCCGCCTTGCTTCCTCCCCTACATAAGCATGGCGACGTTGCCGGCTACTCTTATCAGTTTGGCAACGTCCCCAATTTTGACATTTCCATTCAATCTGACAGGGTCCCTTTTTTTTAGTTTCTCCAGATGGCGGGGAAATTCGGGCAGTGACGACTGTGGTACTGATCCATAGGGAGTTCGTCATAGCACCCGCAGCCGACATTGGGCCTATGCCTAAACATGACTTCAGGTTTGTTTACGATGTACATTTTTGTTAATAACCGTTAAATGTTTGCTGTTTTCATTTTGATGTGAATAAATAAGGAATAGAACTCTCTGCCTTGGTCATTGAGCCCAAAAATTGTAAGTCAATGTGCAGAGATGAGGCATACAAACCTGGGACAAACGTAGCTGTAATAAATATTGGTATTAATTACGTCTACATCGTACTCCCATGTCCCAAGTCTGCACAATTTTGGACCCAATCACTTCGATTGTTTTTTGGACATTGTCTTGAGTCCCTAAATGGGACTTGCCTGGGTGAGCATGTGATTCAAAGGAGAAACCGTTTCGAACTAGGAAGCCTCATCACGATTACTACGTGACATTCATTTATCTCATCTGTGACAGGCGAAGTACGAGGGTGCTGCTGGGGCAGGACTGGAACGGCGACGAGTTGCGGGTACGCAGCTACGTCATCCACCCGGAATACGGGGAGACCTACAACACCGTCGCGATCGTGCAACTCAAAGACCCCGTCAGAGACCGTCAGTATTCATCAACA
The DNA here is from genome assembly GCA_949319885.1 of Mecyna flavalis. Taxonomy (NCBI): domain Eukaryota; kingdom Metazoa; phylum Arthropoda; class Insecta; order Lepidoptera; family Crambidae; genus Mecyna; species Mecyna flavalis. The sequence continues at coordinate 930,077 of OX439417.1, read as the reverse complement.
CCTTTTTTTCTCTAAATAAACCTGGCCAAATACCAACTGGGCGGCCTTGGACTGAAGCGCGAGAAGGCTGATAAGCCTTCACTTACTTTAACCGACTTCGTGAAACAGTGGCTAAGCCGAGACCTGGAGGTCGTGGGATTGATTCCCGTGCGTCTGGTTGGCAGAATCAAGATGGGACCAGTTGACCACTATCAAATTAGAAAAGGTGCAACTGGTCCCCGGGCCCAGTTTCAGACTGGGACGAGTTGCCCCCTAACCCGGTGGAAGGACTTTTTCAGTGTCCGACTGCCTAGCGACCACCCTTACATATGAAATCTGCTGCAATGCCATACCAGCTTCTCCCCCTTGACCGAATTCAACGTAGAGCGTCTCGTATCGTCGATAACCCGGTACTCTCGGACCGGCTTGATCCTTTGGCATTACGGAGAGATGTGGCGTCATGCTGCATTATGTACCGAATTTACCATGGGGAGTGTTCCAAGGAGCTATTCGAGCTGATCCCTGCCGCTGCATTTACCGATCTTCGCGACAAAAAATTCATCCCCACCATATCGATGCTTGGCAGTCCACAACTGTGCGCTTTACTCGCAATTTTCTGCCTCGCACGACCAAGATATGGAACTCTTTGTCATCAGCGGTGTTTCCGATCAGATACGACTTGCAATTGTTTAAAAAAAAGAGTGTATTCCTTCCTTAAAGGCCGGCAGCGCATCTGTGATTCCACATGATTTGCAGTTGTCTATGGGCGGCGGTTGTCACTTTCCATCAGGTGTGCCGCATGCTCGTCTGCCCGCTATACCATAAAAAAAAAAAGCTCTGGCTGTGTTCCGGCAATAGGCATTAATGTTAGACCCAGTAAACTTAAAATCAAAGCTCGAAGATCAGATGAGCCAACAGTCTGGCAGCACATTGAGCGACGCTTCCTGGTGAAGTGTTTCTCTGTGGTATACGCCGCTTACCATCAGGTAAGCTGCGTGCCTGTCTGCCAACTGACGTAGTATCAAAAAAAGACGAATGTGGACGACGGTGGTTTGCAAACGAAGGCATTGTAATGCCAATAGGAGTTTATCACTCTATCCCACTCAGATACCTTAAATATGTTATTTTTATTACAGCGAAAATAAAACCCGTTTGCCCGCCGCCAGAACTGTTGAGGAATCCTGAATTTTACCTGATGAAGTTCCATGATAGTGAGTATTCCAGCTACCAGTACTCGTTAGTTATTGTTGAGCGCTCGAGTATTAAACCTGGAGGTCGTGGGTTCGATTCCCGCCTTGGGTCTGGACTTTATCTGCGTCAACAGCCTGTCGCTATGTTCTGACAATATTACTTGAAAATCAGGCTCGAAAATAGGAGCCTACAGTGTGATAGGTCATTGAACGATGTTTTTTGATTCCCTCAATGTTCTCGTAATATTTATAAATAAATAAATAAATCCCTGGACATTATTCACACAGCGCCCTCTAGCCCCAAACTAAGCATGAGCTTGTGCTATGGTTGCTAGACAACGGATAAACATTACTTATATACTTTTTTTTTGTAAAAACATACAAATTATACATAGAAACACCCAGACCGAAACAGACATGTTCATGCACGCAAAATGTTTGTATTGTGCGGGAATCGAACCCGCGACCTTTGGTGTAACAGCCGACTTCTCGACCAATAGGTACACCAAATGGCTCGTCGTTATAACGATATTTATTTTCCTTCCAGTTTTTGAAAAACTAGAAAAGCAAGTACTTCCTGTAGAATATGTGCCAGGGAGGATGTGTAAAGATTTCTATGTAACAGCACATGTAAGTTAATTTCTTTTTACATGTGTGAAATCCAAGTGTGTCATAATTATGCATATTCGTAATAATTCTCAAGCATTTCTTTTGCAGAATGAATACTTTATCCGCTTCACACGAGTTACCCCACAGGATAATTCCGTAGGAGATTCTGGAATGGGCATAAGCGTAATAAGCCGTGAGGGCAGTCTTTAGATCAGTCACTTTTTTAAGGTGTTGGAGCGCATAAATAAAAGAAGATAATTTTTTTTCAATTTTACAGATATTTCTACGTTTTGACGATTCATAAGTGCATATCTGTGAAGCCTACAGAATATTTGTATTTTGATTGGAAATCACACTAAATGGGAGATACCTATAAGCTTTTAGCGGTTAAACGATTTAAGCGGTTAATTTTTTTTGTTTTTTTCAGCTGTACGCGGATAAAATGCGTCCCCCTCACGTGGTGTGTGCAATCTCGCTCGAAGATCAAAGCATCTGCGTGTGGGAGGCTGGGGCAGCCCTGGTCGCCAGGGACGCTTGGGGTCGCTGGCAGTTGGTACGTACTCAATTCATCATTAATGTCATCCTAGCCGCCAATCCGCATTTGGCAAGTGTGGTGATTAGGACAGTGCCATCATTGTAACGATTACTTGATTTCAAGGATAGAGGCTTTGCCCTGCAGTGGGTCATCAATAAATAAATAAATATCTCTGGACATTATTCACACAGCGCCATCTAGCCCCAAACTAAGCATTAGCTTGTGCTATGGGTGCTAGACAACGGATAAACATTACTTATATACTTTTTTTCTTGTAAATACATACATTATACATAGAAACACCCAGACCGATACAAGCAGGCTGATACTTTACTTTTTTACTTACAGTAAGTTTCTTTGCAGCTCGGTCTAGGCGTGCGTGGGCCAGGCTGCGGAGCTCCATCTCGCTACTTAGACATGATGGGCTACTTCCCCTGGATAGAGGCCAGCCTCTCCAAGTTCCGCCAGATTACCATTTCGAAGATCCATAACCATAAATATGTCATCAGAAGTAAGTACGCCTGAATCTACACTCGAATTATTTGTGGCTAAGCTGCTCGGGTGTAAAACCCGCAGGTGGTGGGTCGACTCCCGCCTTCGGTCTGGTTGGTAGTAGGACTTTTTCTGAGTCTGACTGGCTAGCTACCACCCCCACAGGTGAAATCTGCCGCTATAACAGCTCTGGCTGTGTTCCGGCAGTATTAATGTGTGAGCCAGTCCACTTGAAAATCAAAAGCTCTAAGATCGAATCGAAGATCAGATGAGATTCACACATATTACAGGGATTGTATTGACTCGCCACATAGCTCTAGTCGGAGAATGGGTAGTACAGTCTAGATGGCGCTGTGTAAATGATGTAAGAAAATAATTGATTTAATCAACAGGCGGAGGCAGCGAATCGCAGGAGTTTGGATCGGTGCTGCAAAGATTCGGCGCGTGCGACCCCGAGGAGAAAATCAACCTTATTTACCGCGAGATGATCGTGCTGCGAACCGACAACGATCAGTACCAGTTCATGACCTACAACGTAAGAAAACGTATCTTTCTTTCTCTGGGCCTTTTTCCTGATCTAATAAGGGTACGCTGACACCATGATCCAGATTTGGGTTAGGGGGCAACTCGTCCCAGTCCAAAACTGGGCCCGGGGACCAGTTCCACCCTTTCTAATTTGATAGTGGTCAACTGGTCCCATCTTGATTCTGGTGTTGGGACCAGTTGACCCCTGAATATTCTTTAGGGGTTTTTTGGTCCCAACGTGATGTTGGCTCTAACGGAGGTAAATTGAACACAAATTAAAGTATGTAGGTGAACCTTTGGAGATGTATTAATTTGTCAAGCATTTTTGTCCAATTACCATTAAATGCAAATATCTGAAGAGCTATGTATTTAATTTACATAGCAAGTCTAGTTAATTATTACATAGGAGTGACCACAGAAATGGGAGTGATGTAGGTACCGTCAAATTAGGCCTTAAAATAGAAGTAAGGTTACAAAAATTCCCATAGAGCTAAAAATTGGTATGAATTTTCAGAATGCTATTAGTTATAAATGAATTGTGAAAACTCCTCATCAATCCCCCTTGTGCAATTTTTTTATTGATGGCGAAAGTTTGCAAAAATGTGCAATGTCGAAAAATACTCGAACTCGAAAAAGTAGTAATTGATGCCGTGAAAAGACGGCGCCAAGAAGAAGAAGCTGGTTCATCAAAAATAATTCCTCCTCGTACTAGCAAGAGTAAGTGAAACTACATTTTGCTTCATCCGTGATGTTTATTTTGCGGCAATGAAGTGTTGGAGAAGAAAAAAAATACTACGTAAGATTTTTAAGCAACTAAATCATATTATTCAAATTCAATTCGAGCAGCAACAGCTTTGGCTACATCATCACAACTAGTTTTAGCTATAATTAGAATTTAAGCTGTCTTTGAACGAAAATGTAGTCTCTTTAAAATCTTACGACTGGAAGAGATTGCTATTAGCAATAAGTCCGCCTACATTGTAAGTATCATCCAATTTTGTAACATATTTTTCTGTTATAATTTTGTGCAATAAAGAGTTTATCTATCTATCTATGACTGTCATCTGGTATTTGTGTCCCATGATCTGTATTCATTTGAGATTTGTTTGAACGCCATTTGTTGACAGATGACGATACTGGAGAACATCGAGTACTCGTGCCTCACGCTCGAGCTGGTGAATGCCAGTGCTGTGTCCGAGTTCAGGATCCGGCACACCTGCATCAGGGAGGCTCGTGGCCCCCCCTGTTATTTGTACAGAGGTAAGTCCGAGACTTCTTTTTTTGCGACAGGCAATGCTGTTACGCCGCCCCGACATCCCTGACAAAATGGACGCTGCATTCCCCCTGCTTAAGCCGGGGGTCACCCAAGGGACGGAGGTTCGTCCCGGAGCGGTGTATCGGACTCGCCCTTCGGCCTTACCGACTAATACCTGACGATGACCCTCTCAGCGCAGTGAGGGGGAACCGAGAACCTCCATGAGGATACAACGCCACGCCATTTTATTTGAAATTTACACCGAACTTAAAATCAAAACATGCCTTTTTAATGTAGGCAGCACTCGGTACTATCATGCATTAAAAAAATCTGCTCTGCCCTGCGCTGCGCGGACCTGCGTCCCAGCATACGCCTAGCCTTCCTTTGTATGCATGCCTATGGTAGACATATGATAGAATGTTGACATCTACCGGCAAGAATTTCTATAGTTTCTTTTTTCAATCGCCAAAACTTTAACAATATTTTTTAATACAATCGCCATTTTAATACTACATTACTAAGGGAACAAATTAAATGACCACCAAAAAACACAATCGTTACCCAAACAGCCTCATCCAAAATAAATATTATTATGTACAAATAAACGAAACCTGTACCAAAATATTTCGGGCTATTTAAGTCATGCCTGCACTACAAAAACTTTTCGTAACCCAAAAAGGCCACGCGTGCACCAAATTTTAACTAGCAAAGTTTTGTGTCATTCTTACCCAAATATATCATTACGTTTGCCATAAAATATATTAATATAACCAAGTATATTAAATTGATTGATAAGATTTGTGTTAGGTTAGGTTAGAACTGCGACCACTAAACGCACGAGCCGAGCGAGCGTAGCGAGCGTGCCGCGGCAGCGGCCGGCGAGTGCCAGAACTGAATTCTACCCATTTTACTTGGTCGGGACAGAGAGAAAAAGATTTTGTTTATTTACTATAAATCGTCAAATGGGATATAGTATCGGTAAATCTTTAGAACTTCATTTTTATTTTTTGGGTACACAATGATTTTTGTACGCATTACTTTAATTTATTAGGATAAAAATATGTAACATATTTGGATGAAATTTTTAAATACAATGCGAGTACAAATTTGGTGCACGCGTGGCCTTTTTGGGTAGCTCAGCGATTATTCTGACGATACTTACGTTTTTTAGGTTAGCAGACTTAACGTTTATTGGTGATCATTTCATAATAAAATGGGGATTAAATTCTGGTATGTAAGTACTTAGGATTTTTTGGGCGTTATATTTCATTATATCTGGTGGTTGCTTAAACCTAAGCCCATTACTAAATACACTTTTTTTATGAAAGAAGTAGGCTATCGTGCCAGTGTGACATCTGATGGTAAGCACTGAGGACTCCAAAGACACCTGCGAATAGGTCTAAGGTCAGTTAACAGCCTTTAGAGGTGTAGCTGAGCGGAGGAGCGAGTTAGACTGTATATAGGTTGTATGCTGGTTCAAAGAGGAACTTTACTAGAAGACGGTGCAGGGGTCCACGGGCGTAGCGGTCAAGCGTAGTCGAGTGAGTGTCTTCATCGATGGGACGACTGGCGGCGGTCAATCCCGAAGGTGGCGCCGAATGGAGGCGGCTGAGCCCGATGATGGTGGCGAACGGTGGCGGCCGCGCCCGAAGGTGGTGACGAATGGTGGCGAATGGTAGCGGTTGAGCCCGAAGGTGATGACGCCACGATGAGCTGATGGCGCCTTTTAGTTATTGTTCTGAGGATGGGGCCGCGTGACGTCATTACGTCATAGCGGCAACAGAGGAATATGTGGTGTGACTGGTTGGGAATTATAAAGAAAGGTTTCCCAACTTTCCCAACGTGTCACAGTGGGGGCTTCGTCGTTTGACCCCGGTCCCGAATACACCGCGGTGTCAAACGCACAAGGACGCTTTTTGAATTGGCCGTTTGACACCGCGGTGTCAAGTGGTGAACAACTTTTTTCGACTTCGTCACTTGACACCGCTGTTATTATTTATGTACAGTTAAAGACAAAATTGCATCGAAAAAATATCCCAATATAAGTATCCGTTTTTTGTAATGACAACTTTGTCCCGCAAAAAAAACCGAATTTGTCGTTCCCCTCGATTTTGAGAGCACTCCTCTTGATAAACAACCGAGCATTGGGATTCTAGGCGTCGATATCTCGAGCGACGTTCAATTTCGCGGTCATCTGGAAGAAAAAGCTAAGCTTGCCTCAAAGAAATTAGGTGTCCTAGCCTAGGTAAAGCAATGTGGTATTTTACTCCGACTCATCGCCTCCAACTCTATAAAGCGCAAGTTCGGCCTCACATGGAGTACTGCTGTCATCTCTGGGCCGGAGCTCCACAGTACCAACTTCTTCCTTTTGACCGTATCCAACGTCGAGCAACCCGGATTGTCGGTGCCGAGAGTCTTGCCGGTTGCTTAGATCCTCTGGCATTGCGTAGAGACATTGCGTCCCTGTGCATCTTCTACCGCCTATATCATGGGGAGTGTTCCGAGGAATTATTTGGCTTGACTCCTCCTGCCAAATTCCACCACCGTACAACCCGCCACAAAATGCAGTTTCATCCAAACCACCTGGACGAGTGGCGATCAACTACCGTACGTTTCTGCAGACATTTTCTGCCCTGCACGACTGTTCTTTGGGACCAGCTTCCCGCAGCGGTGTTTCCAGGCCAATACGACATGCATACCATCAAGAAGCGAGCATATTCCACCCTTAAAGGCGGGCAACGCGCCTGTGACCCTAAGGGGGTCTCGGGTGCTTATGGGCGGCGGTGATCACTTATCATCAGGTGACCCACTTGCTCGTTTGCCCCCCTATTACATAAAAAAAAACCCCTGTGTTTTTAAAATTGCAACTCCAGTGCGGCATTACACGTTTGACGCGAGCGCAAAAATGTCCATACGACTGCGGCCCAACACAAAACGTGTGATCAAGGCAGCCGCTTCGCGTGTGGCCGCACACACCACCAGTACTTAATGATTTGTATGCTTTTATATTGTATTATTAGCTATTTATACATAATATAGATAGTTAAATTTTCGTTAATACACAAAGCGACAAGTAATTCATTTATTGAAACATTAAATTTGTTCATATTATTATACATATAAATTTAATTCAGACCAAAAATAAGCGTCTTATGTCTTTATTTTCTATTTTTTTACAAACAAAGCAGTGCACGACTCCTGCAGCTTTCATTTACACGTAACCATCAAATACTTAAAACTACTACTAAAAAAATACCGACAAGGCAATGCTTCCAGGAACAAGTGACCTTACTAATTGAACCATCTTACCCTTTTGGCGATAAGGCTATTGTAATAGCTACTCGTTTATTACTTCTTTTGCAAAAGATACAAACTTCTAACGATTCCTATATCGCAAACGTGTTCCATGCAAAAACCAATACACGACACGTTAATGCTTCCTAAAAACAAATAACTTTTTAGAAAAGAATATAACCTACTCACTAAAGGATCCTTCAAATCTACGACTTACTTGTGTACGCAACTGTACAAAAATCAAAAATAAGATTTTTATTGGCGGTGTCAAATGACGAAGTCGAAAAAAGTTATTCCCGCTTGGAACCGCAATATTATTAACGGTGTCAAACGGCCAATTCAAAAAGCGTCCTTGTGCGTTTGACACCGCGGTGTATTCGGGACCGGGGTCAAACGACGAAGCCCCCGTCACAGTGTGACTGGTTGGGAATTATTTTACAAAGTTTTCCCAACGAGTCACAGTGTTACTGGTTACAGTGTGACTCGTTGGGAACCAACGATTATTGTCATTTCAGGATCGGCGTTTGATCTGTCCGTGTACATGATGTTTTCGGACAAGTGCCGGTTCGAAATGTTCGCGTGGGGATGGAAGAAAAACCTCACGCTCATCGACATCCAGGACTGGAAGTGGGAGGAGGGCACCTACTACGAAGACTTTTCTATGACCAGGGTGAGGACAATATATTTAATTTATCATCATCATCAGCCTAAATACGTCCCACTGTTGGGATACCTAGGCCTTATCTCTACTGTGAGATAGTGTGGGCCAAACTCCACCACGCGGGCCCAGTGTGGATTGGTGGAGGGCCCGAGGGGTGCGTAAGGTAAGCGACCAACCTTAATGTCAGATGTTTTTAAACCGCCTAATAGCCTCTAACTAGGCTTGAAATTATTTAGTATTTACAATATTGTCGAATTGTAATCTTTAATATAGGTTTCCTAGTTAACGTGCACATTAACGGATTCCGCATCTAACGGTAACATAGGGGAAGGTGGGGACCCTTCGTACGGTTTTTACATTTTATTTTTTTTATTCTTTATTTTTTCATGAATTAATCACCTGACAGCTTTAATTTATAGTCTAACTATCTGAGCTTCATAAAAAAATTCATAAATTACAGATGATTTTCATCTAATGTTTCAACCATAATTCAAACGATTTAAAAAAAAATGGAATTTGTACGAATCTGCCCCACCAACGGGGCACCTATATACAGTGTTGAGAGACAATTTCAATGTGTACTTGTCCGCAGCTTTTCTATATGACAATACTCCTTGCATAATATTCTGTATTGCTGACTGCATGGATTCATCATCCACAGCTTGTCTCTTGTCTTTTTGGTTTATAAGTCCGCATCATGTTTTTGTGAAGAAATAATAAGAAATAGGTATTAAAATATATAATATACGTACATCGACGATAGCAAAACACAGGACAAATTTAATGCAAATATTAGCAATTAGCACACTAACACTTAATCGTACCTACTTACTAATTTTGGGTACATTTGTACGCGTACAAATGTGCCCCATCTAGTTTTGTCCGAATGTACCCCACTAACTGAATAACAACAAAATATAACCTCTTCTAATATTTATAGGAAAACGTCATAAATTAAGTATTGAAAACGTATCTTAAGTATATTTGGCTACTTACTGATAGAATACTCTTCACGAAAACTTGTTTTATCTACGGTAACAACAGACAAAAACATTGATCAAAAAATTACTTACCGAGCGCGAAAACACATTCGTGTCTATCATTTCACTCTCAGCGGTGCGAATGGCGCGATACTACGTTGACGTAAAGGTAGTATAGACTCACGTACATATACAAAAGCAAGACCGTACGTTGTTTCGTTCAAGTTTTATTTTGACTGTATGAGGGTGCCCCACGTACGAAGGGTCCCCACCTTCCCCTATAGTAGGTACATTACAATCTTGGAGCTAGGTATAATACGATGAAACTTAATTGGCTTGCCCGAACATCGCGCGAGTACCTGCGCAAAACACAAATGTAGGTGTCAGAGCACCTGCACAAACGACGCGACCAGCTAACTGAGGACAAGCCAGTTAAGTTGAATCGTATTATAGCGCTAATGTTATGTCTTTCTTAAAGATAATATTTTGGTTTTGTTGCAAAGGTGGAGTACCGCGGCCCCACGGAGGACACGCTTTACGGCTTCGAGCCGCTGGACGAGAAGACTTGGGTTCCCGAGTATGACTACTGGACCACCACGGAGTTCAACAACTCCACAACTACTACCTTCGCGCCGCCTAAGGAGGAAGGTAATAATATTTTGTTGAAATAAAACCTGGATTTTACTGACTACAATCCGATCACACCATTACGAGTATATTTATAAACATGTACAACATAGACATTTAATGTTCTCCTAGCAGTTTTGCTTCTACGGCGGCCAATCTTTACGAACAACCAACTTACGCAGGACTTATAGTGCACAAGTGAGTGCGCTAGCACAGATGCACTCCCTATTCCCTCACTTTCATAACACGGTGGGACAGCCGTCTGACACGACCGAAGAGAGATCAGGCGCAGGACCAACGGCTTAACATGCCTTTCCGAGGCGGTGTGTTTCACACCGCCAACTTTCAAACTCCGGACTGTGGCTTAGTTTTCCGAACAGAAAAACCCACACTTTTTTTTGGTCCGATCCGGGATTTAAACCCAGGACCCCCAGGGCGGCTGTCGCTTTAAAGTGCGACCTACTAGCCGCTGCGACACGGAGGCAGTCAAAAAATACAACATACATTTACTAAGTGGCTGAGTGAACGCAGTTTTTATCAATGATATCTATTAGTTTTAATAACACTCGTAGAAACTAATTTTTTCCTAACCTAGTAAAATCAGCCAGCCACTAAAAGCAATATTCTGCCAATAATGATGAATTAGATCCACCAGTTTTATGGTAAATTCACTTTATTATGAGCAACTCTGACCGCAATGACAGCTCCAATAATAATGAGCCCAAAGTAGTCATAAATATCTTGGCATCAATGGAAAATTTACTCTATTACACTCAAGTAAAGCATAATTTTGAGGTTTTGAGTGACATAAAATCTTTGACAGCGCCAGTCAAAATCTTATAAAACGATAGTCAATAAAGTACATTTTCTTTTGATGCCAAGATATTTTTGACTTCTTAAATATCATGAGAGGCGACCGTACAGTCGACAGCACATCAGACTACTCCTATCTGTTAAATTTCTACAACCAATTTTCAGCTTTATTCACTTTACATAGAGTTCTCTTTCAATAAGGAATTTTTGACAGATTAGTAGGTTGATCTGCTGCCGTCCGTACATCAATATCGAAATTGGTTCCGTATTATTTTAGGTACTGAAGATCCAACGAAAGTAACGAAGCCCGGCTACGGTACAAAAGACACAGTCGCATACAAAAATTACAGAATTTTTCATCCAGAAACAGGAACGGCTGCGGAAGACACCGAGTTTCTCCTTGGAATTAGGTGGAAGCGATCGGACGATCTTGAAGAATTGCAACCTTGACTTCAATCACACACTCATTCCACGCACACACACACACTCACATCAGGACATCGGGACTTTGGTACTTTTTGAGTGAAAATAGCGGGATTCTTCCGTCAAAAGCGGGACATAGTAAAAAAAACGTATTTAATCAAAGGTTTTCAAATATTTATCTTTTTATTTTACTTAAAATTACGTTTACTTGACAATAAATAGCAAAAGTAGCCATGTCAAGTAGCCTCTCTCTCCCACAAACTTATCTTCATTACACGCGCGGTACGCGCCTTTCTTTTCTTTCTCAGCACTCTGCACGTACGGTCGAGTTCTCCCAGAAAAGCGGGACTGCGCCTGTCCCGCGCGGGACATTTAATTTTGATTTAAAAATCGGGACGTCCCGCCAAAATCGGGACGCCTGGTCTGGCAACGCTGACTCACATACACCTACACCTTACTGTTAGTTATGGAACGCATCCATAGTTCTTTTTTTTTGTTCCTCCCTTGTCTGTGCCCTCTGGCAACACCGGTCTCTTCCTCCGCAAGCGTGTTAGCGGCTAGGCGTTTCACTAAAGCTCATAAACATTTATTTCCGTTTAAGTAATACAATAAACCATTGTAATACAAATAAGTGTAGTTTTCTTTCATGCAATCCAACTTTCTTCACTTACACAGACACTCACACACCACACACAAACAATTTATCTTTTTCTTGGATACGGAAACGCCCATTGAATTTTATAATCCTCCGAACCTGCCGTTAATCTCGTACCTTGAAACGTTCATTACGGTTCCTGCGATACAGGCCTCGAGTCTAGTGCAGCGGCCGCTGTTACAACTTAAGGTTCCTCTACTCTACATACCCTAAACAGTGATTATAAGAACAATTATTTTTTGTAACTTGGAACAAATCTTGTTAGCAAATAAAGGTTTATTTTAATATGATATGTTACGTTCATAGTAATTACGATTTAAATCTGTTCCGAGCAAACCAAAATTGACAAGTAAAACAAAAAATACGAAATAGCACGCAAATGAACTTCAAATGTTTGTGACTACTCAAATACGTTCCAATTCGGACGTTTTTGAGTATACACAGCGCAAGCGCTTATAACCTAATCTGCTTTTGTTTTTATATAATATCATTGATTTCTATCGATATCATCTAAAAATTAATGAACCAAAATTAACATACAATGGATAAGCCTATCTATCAATATCCGCAATCTCTGTATTATTACTGTCTTACTTCCATTTAAATATTTAAACGTGATTTAATCATTGCCTGATATTGGGGAAATATGAATCTCATTCCAAAATGCCCATATTTGAAGATACTATCTAGCAAAACATTATTATGCAATAAATGATTAAATGAAATGAAAAAAAATACAACAAACTGTTAAAGGAAAAGTTTGGGACCAATGATGTTTTATTGGGACCTTAATGATGGTGCCTAATTTTATTCAGAAAACGATTTTTGTCCCAAATTTTGTTTTTAATTTAATGTTCGACGTGCGGTTTTCAGGATATAGACCTATATCATAATAATATTAATGTTAAAAGACTTTCGTTCTGTTTATTGGTTTATTCATTATTGGTTGTGCCATAGATTTTTATGATGTAGGTACTTACCTATGTCCATTGAACTACAAAGTACTCGTAATTCAATACCTATGTCATTTTATTAAAATTTATAATACAAACCTTATTATTATAGTATTTATTTGTATACAAAATTATTAAAATATAAGTATAAGCATAGCTATGTACAATTTCATATTTGTATATTTGTTTTAATTTATTATATCATAATTTGTGATAAATAAAATTGTATTAGGTACACCCTGCAAAAAAGATTTCAACTTAACATCAAAAAATGCAAGTAAAAATGATCTTTTTTTTTGGAAGAGAATGCATGTATGCACCATAACCGCAGGCTAGCTAGACCTGCGGCCGTGTGTGGGAGTCGAGACTTAAGCGTCCACTACCCACTAAACTCCCCCGATTCCCCTTCACACCCGATTGGTACGAGCCGGTGCCAGCCTTGTGGCTATTGACCAGCCCAGAATTACAACTCCCTGTATGAGCGAAGATTTTTTTATTATTATAATTATTATTATAAAGAAGCAGTCAGTATGACCTCACTCCACCTGATGGTAAGCGGATGTGAGGTCCAAATATAAGGTTGACTGGCTCAATAGAACAAAGTACCCATTCAGCCAGTCACCCTTACCCTAAAGGCCTGCTGAGATGCCGCTTCACACCCCGCCTGAAAAGCCCAGAAAAAGCAAAAGATTTGTGCAATTCTATTGGTTGGCAGCTCAATCCTCTCCCATTCTCTCCACATGTCCGAGCCAGCGTAGTCGGGATGATGTTATTTCCCCAATGACGTTCAATATACAACTAGACACCCAATCTCTAAGAAAAATTCCTCAAAAAAACGTCCGAGCGGCGTTGACACAGATGACATTAACACATTCGTTCAAATGAACACCTTATCTCGTGGCAGTTAGTGTTTAATGTCAATTGTATACAACTAAACGGAAACTCTGCCCAATAGTTGCGTGGGCAGACTTTTGCTTCGGACAATATTTGAGCGTGAATGGGAGTCTAGTTGTATATTAAACGTCATTGTATTTCCCCCATAATATTCGGCTCGGCTATCAGGTCTTCAATCTCCTGGTTGAACCTGGGCCTCCAACACCCATCTTCTCCTTTGGTTGGTCCCAGAATCTTACGGAATATCTTCCGTTCCGCCACCAGAAGTTTAGGTACTTTCCTCCTTCAGTTATCAGTTCAGTTAAGAGCTTATCTGGGACGACCAATAGGACGCCGTCCTGTGGGTCGTCCGAGATATCGCTGGAGAGACGAAGTCGCCAAGGACCTCAAGGCACTAATCGTGCATGATTGGGCGGAATTGGCACAAAACCGAAGGAAATGGCGAGCTTTGACGTCGGAGGCCAAGACCAATGACGTTCAATTAAAAAACTAGACTCACAATCACGCTCAAATATTGTCCGAAGCAAAAGTCTGCCCACCCGACTATTGGGCAGAGTTTTCGTTTAGTTGTATACAATTGACATTAAACACTAAATGCCACGAGATAAGGTGTTATTGTAATTTGAACGAATGTGTTAATGTCATCAGTGTCAAAGCCAGTCGGACGTTTTTTGAGGAATTTTTCTAAGAGATTGGGTGTCTAGTTGTATATTAAACGTCATTGGCCAAGACCCATTTCGGATAGCTGAACCAGCGTAGTAAGTAAGTAAGTAATTCTATTGGTAAATATTTCTCAGTTTCTCCGCTCCGCTGCCTCGCTCCGCTCCAGTAGTCAGGCCGCCTGGAGGGCGTCGAACGGTGTCAGAGGTGTGGCATCATATGTAGCCATTGTCGACGCAGTGCACCACGTTGTTGGCCTCGCGCAGTCTGCCCGCCTGCGTTTTGATCGGTCCTATCGCCCACACGTCATCGATATCTAGCTTCTGATCACCCTGCAAAAAAACATTATATTCATTTATTGACGTGACAACGTCTTAATTTTAATTTGATGGAGGGCTGCACGCACGAAAAAACATGACGTCATGCGGCGTTCCCAATCGGCCTCCGCGTTCGGCAGTGTTCGACATCTGTCGTATTTTCTAACGACGTTGTCACGTTCAACTATCGTCAGTAAACCGACTTTACAGACAACCGATTTTTTATTTAGAGAAACGAAAAGAGGGTATAAAATCCGGAGGATTTGATTCCCGCCTTGGGTTTGGTTGATGGTAGGAGCCTAAGATCTCATCTCGTATTTCAAGATAAAGGCTTTTTGCCATGCAGTAGGACATTAAACATTATCGATTGAATGCGTTAGTATCGATACTATTGCATCTTATTATTATTTTTATGTAATCTTGTGTATTTTGTCTTGGGCCAATAAATGTTTTTCTTTTTTTTTATGTAATAGGGAGGCAGCGAGCAAGCGGGTCACCTGATGGTTAGCAATCACCGCCGCCCATAGATACCCGCAACACCAGAGGAGTCACAAGTACGTTCTATATTACTATCGATAATATACACTCACCGGCAAGCCCAGTGGCCAAGTTTTACTTGACCACTGGGCTTTTTTCATACAAACATGGTAACTTTAACGTCTCATATATAGAAAACTATTTGCAGCTGTGCAATGATTATTACGTCAATGGAGAGGCCAAACGCCCAATTGTCGAATCACAGTTTCAAAATTTGCTAAAACCGCTCAATTTTCTCAAAAAGGAATAACAATAAACCGAACTCAACGCTCCATACTACGACGTATTGGGCGTTTGGCCTCTCCATTGACGTAATAATCATTGCATAGCTGCAAATCGTTTTCTATCTATGAGAACCTAAAGTGATCATGTGTGTATGAAAAAAGCCCAGTGGCAAAGTTTTATTGCTGGTGAGTTTATAAATAGTATAACTTTAAAACAGGCGATACTATCGATAGTATTATGATGCAATAGTATCAATACTATCGATAGGCAAATTTAATGTCTATATACAGCGTGGAATTTTAGTCGTTGTTTTCCCGCAGTAAAATGGTTCTTCTTAGTAGTAAAATAGACTAATAAAGTTCTTTTTTAGAGAAATCAGAAGTTTTACGATTATCATAGACGAAACTCGAACCAATAGTACTAGCTGCTTCACGGACGGTCACCGGCCGGGGTCATTACCCTACGCGTTTATCAAAAAAAAATTTACTCACATTGAGTTTCCATTTTCCCATCAAACTTTAAAAAAAAAAAAAAAGTTTAAAAAAAAATTCATAAAAAAAAATCCAAAAAAAATTACTTGCATAAATCGATAGTACTACTGAAGGTGAAGCGTTCTGCTGCGGGAAAACAACGACTAAAAAACACGCAGTATAAGTACGTACTTCAAAGTCCATGGGCACCGCATCTTCAGGGTCGAGTATGATCATGGGCGTGGACTCGAAGCTGAAGGCCAGGCCGAAGAACGAGTACTTTCTGATCTCCTCCTCGAACAGTGCCCAGGGGTATACCTTCTCTGGGTCACTGCCCATCTCGCTGAGGCAAACATTATTTATAATTATGTTTCTATCGTATTCAGTGCCTCCATCGCCGTCGTCACTAAGAAGTGCAGTGCAGTGACGGCGCTACATGTTAGCCTTAGGCCTACTGTCCACGGCGGCGTAGCGTCAACGTCGCGCTCGCGTCGCTGCATGCTGGCTTTGAGGCTCCGTCGACAGAGTTACATAGTTTTGTATGTAAGCTGCAAGCAGGCGTACACCAAGCGTATAATGACGAATACGCGTTTAAAAAGCTACGCCGCCGTGGACAGTAGGCCTACTCTACTTAAAGCTTTGCTTCACTATCATACGACGCCGTGGCAACGTCACATCTCAGATGGAAATGTCAAAATTGACAACTTTGTCAAACGGTTGCCGTGAGGCCTATTATACAGCCAATAAAATAAAATAGCTTAGGTACAACTAAATAAGTTACAGATTTACTAATATACGGCCATTTGGATCCGCCTCAGCTTGAGCTTCCACGTCATGGTTACATTGCCGCGACAGCGCTAATTTAACATTCTGGCGGAGCCAGAGTGGCTGATAAAAGGAAAGACATTAAAATATTCACAGCATACAGTAGAACAACAAAAAGAATTGTATTTGTCCGGCAGTAGACGTCTTTTGGCTGAAATGATGATGATGATAGAAATTACCGTATCTGCTTAGAGAGCACCGCGTGGTAGTGTTGAAGTAGGGCGGTGTAGTGGTCCCTCCGTAGATCCTGACTCGTACAGCCGTAGAAGAAGAACGCCACGTCCAGAACCGGAGTGGCGCACCTGTTACCAACACATTACTCATTTGGTTTTTGGCGAGGTGATAAAAAGAATTGTAAATAATAAAGAAAAAATGGCGGCCAGCTCTCAGTTAGCCGTAACTAGTAACTATTTAATATCTGTGCCGTAACGTTAGGGTTGCCAGGTAAAAACAGATACTTGCAGATTGCAGAATCGAGAAGTGCGATCTTAGACTATCTACTATCTTAGACTAGGGCAAAGTTTAAGCATAGCCTGGGCATCCAGCATGACAATGTCATAAGGATATTCCCCATGAACGGTTAAATCAATAACAATGGTCTAGTGGTTTATGTACCGGGCCGAGATCTCGGGGTCCTGGGTTCAACTCCCGGGTCGAGCTAACTTTGTGTCGGTTTTTTCGGACACAGCTCGGGTTTGTGATCATCAATCCGCATTTGGCAAGCGTATTTTGATTAAGCCAATACCTATTGTAGCGATAACTTGATTTCAAGGATGGAGGGCCTTTGCCCTCCTGCAGTGGGACATTAATAGGCTGATAGTACTTTTAGTTTTTTTTTAAATTAAAAATATAATATTAGTATGTATTGATAATAAAACAAGATACCGTGTTAGTTGAAAGTCGATGATTTTGGCATCGACTGGGACGCCATCTTGGTATTTGTAGAGAAAGTTGTTGGTCCACGAGTCGCCGTGCGAGATGACTCCAGTCTCAACCGTTTGAGTGGCCGCACGTGCCATGTCGTCGTACCTGAGATTTTACCAGGTGGTAGATTCCTGAACTGGGCCGTCTAGGTGGGTACCACCGCAGTGCCAGATATTTTCCCGTGAAATAGAAGTGTGTCAAGCACTTCTGTGTTTCGAGGGAAGGGCACTGAAGCTAGTGAAATTACTGGGTATATGAGACCGGGTACGAAGACTGGGTATAACTGACGACGTTAGAACCATAGTGATCCAAGTGACATTTTTGTCAAAATCGATATTTTGTTATTAACATCCCAAAAAAAGACATATTTTTCATGCCACACTGATCCAAGTGCTTATTATAGCAATTTTCATAAGGAAACTCATATCGGTCACTATGGAATAGTACAACTTCAGGAACAAATGCAAACGCGTTTCCCTCGTTTTCTCAAAAAGTTGAAAATGTGACTTGGATCACTATGGTTCTAACATCGCTAACTGTCGTCTCGGTATAGCGGGCGCAGGGCGGTGCCAGACAGTAACTGCTTAGTTACTGTTTGGCACTGAACTGTCTAAGGGCAGACGTGGCGCTTCCCACCAGGTGTACGATCTGCTCGTCTTGCTACACATTGCAATAAAAAAAATATAGACTTTGACTGACCCACCCGATGGCGCATTTGGTAGTGACCCTGCCCTATGCGTCGTGGGTTCGAATCCCACCCAGGACAAGTGTTTGTTCTGTGTATGGATGTTTATTAGTATTTCAGTATTAATATTTGTGGTAACTTCGTTGTTTCTGGCACCATAACAAAAGTTTTTTTTTATTGCAATGTGTAACAAGACGAGCATATCGTACACCTGATGGTAAGCGCCACGTCTGCTCTTAGACAGTTCAGTGCCAAACATACATATGGCAAAACTTGTACAACAATTATTTTTATTTGAATATCTTGTGTATGTTTCAAGTGAATAAATAATTTAATTTGAATTGATATTTATCACATACCTTTCTGGAACGCAAAACTTCTTAATCTTCTCAACATACACAGAACCGGGATACTCTTTCTCCACAGCGTCCACCGCGATACCATATATCCTCTTACAGAACCGCGCGTACCACGGCTTCAGGCGTTCGCTGTAGTACGTCTCGAAGATCTTGCGTCGGATGCTGTCGAATGCGTGAGGGTCCTGGTCTTTCATCGCGAAGGAGATGGCGTGGAACTTGGCTAGGGCTGAGAGGGTCTGCCTACAGTGTTCTAGGTCGATGCCTTCTTGCCTGGAGCAATAAATGGATTTTTTTGTCAATACACTTCTCGTTTCCCTACCTTATTTATTATAACTCTCAAAAAGTACGGTCAACAGCACATCACGGTAAACACTTGCAGTTCGATAATAACACTTATGCCCCCGACATAAGAGCGGTACAAAGTCCAAAGTGTTACGTCTGATCTGACGTGCTTTTGACTGTACCTTGCTTTCCCACTCCTCAATATCAACCTAAACGAATAATATCATCAATGTTACTGGCCGATGCAACAAACCGTGCAGTGCCAAGAAGAACGAAAAAAACAAAAGAAAACTGAACTGTCAGGTAACAGAAAAAGGATGCACTGGTCTGGTACGAAAGAGATGGCGATATAACCGTAAATGTGTTATAGATTTATAGACCGACAAACTTATCTGTTCCGGTGGCGGCGTCGCTACTGTCTATTTAAAACTGTCATTAAATATCGTTTTTGCATTGCATTTCACGTAGTTCCAATTTTGGCCACCGGAACAGATAAGTTTGTAGGTCTGTATGCTTTGATTGACCTTTAGTAAATTTTTGACGTTCTGAAGATTATATGTGCGTTACTCCTTCTTCGGCATCCCTGGGGTGGGTGGGGGCCATAGAGAAATAACAATAGTCTGTGGTGGCCGTGGGGGCATGGGGTAGGGTAGGCACAATAAGGCCAGACATGTTTTCTTGTTCCCCCAACGCAAGATAAGATAGATAGTATGCTTTGACTAATGATTCTGTAGTTAACTTTTCCTATGAGACATCCCACTTCCACACACTTTTCTAAAATATAATTACCCTAATGACTCTTCCCGTAAAAATCGTTGCAGGCGTCTATGAAAATGAAAATGAAAATATTTATTTACCAACTTAATTATGTACAGTCAAAAGCACGTCAGACGTAACACTTTGGACTTTGTACCGCTCTTATGTCGGGGGCATAAGTGCTATTATCGAACTGCAAGTGTTTACCTTGATGTGCTGTTGACCGTACATTCAAGTTTGCAATGATACTGCAATAAGCTCTGGGCTTGTGTTGCAGTAATCCCTCTACTTATGACAAGACACAGGTTTGTACTCCGTGTTTGAGACACAGTTTGGATAACTTAAAGTTAAATTTTCAAAAATATGGCTAAAATTTGAGTTTCTTGCAAATAGATTCGCCTCCGTCCACTTGGCTCCCATGCTTCGCTCCCATGGGATCCAAAAATATTTTTTTCCGCCACTCGAATCCCATAGGATCCTCAGATAATATAAATTCCTTTTAGATCCCATGCTTGCATCCCATGGGATCCAAAAATAGACAGATGTTTTAGGCAAAGCATAACTTTATATTATACTCGTAATATGCATTTTGCCAGAACCTGTTTTGACTATACAAAACAAACACTTTCATTTTAGTTATCTGAACTACATTAAAAGATAAGGATACAATCGTAATGTGTACGATTGACTCTTAGAGGCTTTTATCTTATCTACGCTATTAATTGTTCTATTTAACTCAATAATTATAGCAATTGCGAACATACAGGCTCGAAAATACTTACCTAAATGTATGCTATATCTCAAGTATCTCAACATTTATAATATTACTCGCGACATCGTTATTTATCGACGAAGTCGTAATCGATTGACGAGCCGTTTGGTGTAATGGTTGAGAAGTCGGCTATTACACCAAGGGTCGCGGGTTCGATTCCCGCACGTTACAAACATTTGTGTGCATGAACATGTATGTTTGTATCGGTCTGGGTGTTTCTATGTATAATATGTATGTATTTACAGAAAAAAGGATATAAGTAATGTTTATCCACAAGCTAATGCTTAGTTTGGGGCTAGATGGCGCTGTGTGAATGACGTCCAGAGATATTTATTTATTTATTTTATTTATTAATGCAAAGTGCCAACGATATTTCATAAAAAAATAACCTTACCTAACCGCACTCCCATAGTTCATAAGCGACACATCTTCCAAGCATATAACATCGTTCACTCCATCCGACACGGCTAGGAACAAGTTCGCATACTGTGTGAACGGGTCCGAGACCTGCTTCGAACCCTGGAACCTCACCAGCGCGGGTAAGACCTGCTCGTAGAAGCTGATCTCGTTCGCGAAGAACTCGTGACTTCGGAACGTGAGGCGACGGCAGACGTTTTTTGGTATCGTTTTTAGAATTACCTGCAAAGATGCGTTTGCTTATACCACAAGTGTAGCACTAAGTTATGTGCATTTATTTATTTATTTATTTATTTATTGACAAACAAATAGTTGGCTTACAGTGTGGTACCAAAACGCCAACTATTTTAAATAATTTGACAAAAACACTCTGAGACATAACACAATAAGACCCATACTATCATTAAAAATGTCGATATGTTGAAACTCGTGTGTAAACTGATTCAGAAGTGCCAGGGCTCTGTTTGTGGGTGCGTTTGATGCATGGACTGTTCGCACGCCTGAGCACGAGAACAGTTGGTGCCGACGACGTGTCCCGGTACGTATATAGTTGTTTGGCACAAATATGCCCATAGCCGACAGAGCCGTTGGATTATTAACTTTACCTCGTAGTATTTGGCAATAGTGAATTACCAGAAGTAATTTACGTCTAAATTGCAGTGTATCTGCTCCTATCATTCCAGTTACGAATAGTGAGGGGAAAAGGTACGGGTAGTAACCATACATCCGTTTGTACACATATCTAGCAAATTTACGTTGGATTCTCTCAATCATCAAACTGTAGTTTGCTACGCCCGGGTCCCATACGATTGCACCAAATTCCAACTTACTACGAACAAACGCGTTGTATAGCATAATTGCAATGCCTACATTTTGGAATTGTGAGGCAGTTCTCATTATAAAGCCCAGCAACTTACTAGCTTCCTTACAAACGGAAGTGATGTGCTCACGAAAATCAAGCCGGTTATCTAGAATCACACCCAGATCACGAATAGAATTTACTCGGGCTAACGGAGAGGCATCCAACGTGTATTGGAACGTCAAGGGCTTTTGTGATCTAGAAAAGGACACTACTTTGCACTTCAAAACGTTAAGGGAAAGCCTATTTAACCGACTCCATTCTTCTACCGAATCTATATCATGCTGTAGGTCAATACAGTCAGCGAGGGCTTTGACAGGGCAGTAAAGTTTTAGGTCATCTGCAAACATCAAACATTGGGACCGTCTTAGTACATCTGGAAGGTCATTTATCATGATTAAGAACAGAGTGGGGCCCATTGTACTACCCTGACTCACACCAGATCTCGTGAAGAATTCAGCAGAGAGATGCATTTTTAGCTGAACATATTGTCGCCTGTCTCTTAAGTAATGAGCAAAGAATCCTAACAGCTTGCGAGAAGCTCCCAGATTCGAAAGCTTGACTAGGAGAACATCATTGTCCACTAGGTCGAATGCGCGTCTAAAATCTAGAAATATAGCATCAACCTGTCGTTCGGACTCCATCCCTATGGCAACTGAATCAACAAAGTTAATCAGATTTGTATTTGTCGAGCGACCTACACTGAAACCATGTTGTGAATCATGATATCTGTGTTTTATTTGGCGAGTGATATAATAATTTATAATGGACTCAAATATTTTTGCAAATATGGACAGGACAGCAATTGGTCTGTGAGACGTTACATCGTTTGATGTCGAAATTTTGGGTACAGGAACTACCCTAGACAGCTTCCACCTGGAGGGATAGACAGACGTGCTCAGAGAAAGATTATAAATATGCAGTAGCGGTTCTTCCAACGCAGCTGAACAGTCCTTTACAATAAATGGCGGTACAGCGTCTGGGCCGGCCGCTGAAGATGCTTTTAGGCGAAGAATAGCACGACGGACGTCTTTTATTGTGATACCGTCCAAGGAAATATGCGACGAGTCTGCGGGTTGTGTTGAAGAAGAAGCTCGCATTGCCGCATCCGGATCAAGCGCAGGAACATTGCTGAGAAAGACAGAGCTGAAGTATTCGGCAAACGATGAAGCTGCCTCTTGTCCAGCTACCGTTTTTCCTTCAAATGTATATTCATTTGTTGGATTCCTGCTGTTACGTCTCTCCTTGACGTATTTCCAAAAGAGTTTAGGATCACGCCCGATTTCGGAGCCTATAGATTCCAGTGCATACCTGTCTGCCCAAAAAACTAAACAAACTATTTTCCTTTAAAACTGTGGAAGATCTTCCTTCGAGCTTGATTGACTTGGAGACCATGGTCATGTACCACCTTTGGTGTGTCGTATATATGCATGCAGGTGACAATTACTTTGCTTGCGCGATGCAGGATCCCATACTAATTCTCATTTGCAGCACCATCTGTCATCGTCATCGTCGTGGGTTCCCACCTTGGGTCTAGTTGGTGGTAGAACTTTCTCAGACTACGACTGGCTAGCAACTACCACAGGTGAAATCTGCCGCCATAACAGCCCTGGCTGTGTTCCGAGTATTATTGTTGGAGCCAGTACACTTGAAGTCTATAAGGTTGGGGTAATTTTCATGATGCTATGCTCTGCCTCTCTTCATACGCATATCTATTACTTATTTTTAATAAAGAAAAATACAAATACATTTATAGAACACTCGAGTTTACCTGAACTAGCTTGGATTCGCCATCTTTGCTTTTCCCAAATATTCTAATTCGCATCAGCTCGCTAAGGTATGAATCGCCTTTTCCAGTCTCACTCACATACTGAAATTTTAATATATTTTATACATAATTTTGTAGACAAAATTCTGTTACAGAAATCACCAGGTTCCCTCTCATATTGAATAAGCTCTAAAGGTGACATTTTACCGTTGGCTTGTGAAATGTTGAAATAGCTCTTTTATACCATTATACCAACCTCCCAGTGTGTAAATGTGGATGGTTCTTTAAACCACTTTGAGAGGGCTTCACTCAGTTTCTCATTACTTAGCAACGGAGATACATGCAGCAGGGATCTATACTCCTCAGGATTTGACATTGTGACCAACTCACTGAAATAATAAAGTGTACCTAATAACAATATATGATAAATAAATTATAAGGATAAGCTGAATGAATACAAACAGTTCCAGGCATTTTCAGTCTGTCGATTGAAATGGGCCGGATAAACCAGAGATTTTAAATAATGCATTAGAAAGACAATTATTATTATAATGAACTAGTAATATCTACTTTTGTACATCCGATACATAGATTTCAGTGAAATGCAAATATAAAATAAGTTTGTCAGTATTATTTTTAGTGGAAAACTTGTCTTGTATTTTAATAAGTACAGACAGATGAATAATGTGGTTTTGGAAACACATGAGAATACAAGAATTTGCTGACATTTGTGTAATAAATTAATTATACTAATTATCTTACAATTATCAGAAGCAAAATTTAATATTATAATATATTTAACGCCTAATAATAGTTTATTAATAAGCAAACACAAATACTTATCTGCATTAAATTCGATACTTACCACTTTTAAGGCCTGTATTCACTTTGATTAGTGCGAGTGCGAGTGATTAGTGCAAGTGATTAGTGATTAGTAGAAAATAAGTGTGGACAGCGACTGATTAGTGCGAGTGATTAGTTGGCTGCGTAGTGAAGTGTTTAGAAGCGTGTTCTATTTTTCTGCGAGTGGACTGCGAGTAGCCACGTCCCGCGCGCCCGCCCATCCCCCTCTCCCGCGGCGTGCCTGCCACTAAACACGTACTAATCACTCGCACTCGCCAACAATTGGACACTACTTGCACTACGCACCTGCACTAATCACCCTCAGCTACTAATCACTCGCACTCGCACTAATCAAAGTGAATACAGGCCTTTACGTATTGCGAATCGACTCAAAATAATAATTGTTTACTTTTTTGAACTTTCGAATAAGTGCAGTTTCAATGTCTTTCAACTTAAAATAAAACGGAAGTTAAAATAATGTATGGGAAATCCTGGAACTATTTTAATCGATCAATTCGGCATATCTGACACCTTTAAAGAGATACCTTTTTACGATGATTTCTCTTGTTTACATTTGACTCTTTTATATTGTTAGGTTATAGTTATATTAGACGTCAGTTTGACATAAAGTCAATGACGTATTACCGGATGACGACTGCCGTTTAGTTCTACGAAAAATTTTAGTCGTAAATCAATACGAAAATGTTGTAAAATATATTTCATTCTAAAATAAATAAAAGTGCAGCATCAACTTAAATAGAAAGCACATCCTTTTCAATACCCATGAACATGATGGTTGGCTACAAAGGTTAAAACGGCACGGCGGGATTTCCGCTTCCGTAATTAAACGTAAATTTTTTTGTACATTGTATTTTAAGTACTCATCAAGATTTATATTTTTTACTTTAACACAATGGTGTAAACTTGGGTGTAAAGACCATTATGAACTGAAATATGTTTGTGGGTAGAATAACAAGTATTGCAGACACCGAGATGGGCTAGACGTCTTTATCGCCGGAAGGCGGGAAATCAAGGAGTTGAAGGAGTCGTTCGCGCGAGCGAGTCGCGTCACTTTGCTTGCGCCAAAACAAAGACTTTCATCCATCACGTACCGTACATTCGCAGACCAGCGAAAGTTTTTGTTGAGGCATGCAAAACATTTTTGCTTATTAATAAACTAACTGTCTAATAAATAAACTTACTCTATGTTTGAGACAGTTGGTTTATTAAATAATCTGCATTCTGCGGCCTATTCCATTGAGGGACGCTTCACCTGGAAGCGTCCGTCAATGTACTGCCAGACTGTAATCTTCGAGCCTCTGATTTCAAGCGTACTGGCTCCCACATTAATGTTGCTGGAACACAGCTAGAGCAGTTAAGGCGGCAGATTTCATATAGGTACCACATAGGTCTGGGTGTTGATAGGGCATGTAAAGATTCTGAAATCCGCCGCCATAATAGCTATGGCTGTGTCGGCAATATTTAAATGGGAGCCAGTACACTTGAAATCAAAGGCTCGAAGACCAGATGAGGGTACCGTGTGGCAGCATATTGAGCGACGCTTCCTGAAAGTGTCTTTGAATGGAATAGGCCGCAGTTTGCTGCCATAACTTATAAATATCATAATAGACAAGCAGCGCGCTATATAACTTGAAAAACGTAAAGCATTATTGCAATGACCACTCATCACTGTTAAAATTAATTACATAGGATGGGAAATCATTAAATTACTTTATTCACCTAAGGCTTTTTAGCTTGTGAACTAGGCCCTGCACTTGAATAAATTAATAAAACAACATTTAATTAAAAATAACTTATTCTATTTATTTAAAAAATTAACTACCACTTAAAACTATTTTCATAAAAAAAAAAACTCTATGTAAGTTCCAGTCTACAAACACTGCACAGTTCCAAAACAATTTTCAAGCGTTCCTTAAGCCGGTAACTTTCCTATATGCACTAAAATGTTCTAAATACTGGTATATTGTATCTATTGGCGTGTAGATCTCATTCATACGACTGAGTAGGTGCTGAGGAGGTTGGATAGGCACAGTGGGTCCTAACAGCCCTTGCAGGAACTCTCGGAGCAAGCCCCACACTGCGTTTGCCATCACACATGGACGGTATTCTACCTGAAAAATTAAACAAAACTTTTGCATCATCTGAGTAGGTATATGAAGGAGTGAACTTTAAAAAACTGCAACTTTTATATCATCAGTCTTTTAATCCTTTGATCATTTGGGAGCTAGAACACTTGAAATCAGACGCTCCAATATCAGATGAGTCTAGGCTGACCGGAGTGGTCGCCTACTATCAGGTGGGCTGCATGCCTCTCTGCCAACTGACCTAAGATAAAAACATGTTAAAGTCATCTTACTTAATGCTAACGTACGACAGACATTGGATAAGTGTTTTCTTTATTTACATAATGACCCAGGCCAATATAATCAGTTCATAAACACAATTTTTTCTACATTTATGGCACTGAACTTCAGAATCATATTTATCGTACGACAGACATTGGATAAGTGTTTTGTTTATTTACATAATGACCCAGGCCAATATAATCTATATATATAAAAGAAAGTCGTGTTTGTTGCAACACTTATAACTCGAGAACGGCTGGACCGATTGCCATGGTTTTTGATTTGTTGGATTTGTTTCTGTCCCGAATAGCAGAATACATCTTAAAAAAGAAAGGATTTTGATCAATTCCCACGGGAACGGGAACCACGCGGGTGAAACCGCGGGCGGCCGCTAGTCAGTTCATAAACACAATTTTTTTTACATTTATGGCACTGAACTTAAGAATCATATTTATAACTTACTATTGAATAAACTGACCTCTATTAATATACCCTTAAAGTTCTGATTCATAGTGACTGAACCCAGTTTCACACAGAAGTCTCCAAGCTCAAAACGTGGACCCTTGCTCTCGATCTTGGTTTGTTTCTTCGACGTATAGTGCTGCGATAGCTTCATCATGAGCAGGTCAAACAGTCCGTCTGCGATAACATGGATGTTTTTCGTACCGCTTTCAAGGATCGAAAATACTGATGCTGGCTGTTCAGAGTTGTGCAGAATATGAACTGTTTTTGTTGTTCCTGTAAAATGAATGAATATAGCTATCATAAAATCTGATACATAAAAGAACAGGATTGCCTATCGTCTAAACATACTGTTATAGCAACGGAATTGATCCATATGCTTATGCTTGGAGCAATCCAACCAATATCTTCAGTCTCTAGAGTATTTTGTGTGCTTTTTGGTCCCTTTTATATTCATTTTGAAATGTAATGTAAACAAAGAAAAGGATTTGTATATATATCTAATAACTTATTGTATAAAAGGTGCACAGGATCTGGATGGTTCTTCTGAGGAGCTCCCCTTATGAGACTTTCGCTCAGCAGTAGGCGGCAATTGGCTGAATTGTTAAAAACTAAGTGAAGCTATAAAAAAGCTTTTTAAAGTGGTTCAACATACCCATTTGAGGATGTGAAAGATAGCTTTCACAGTCCACTAGAAACTGTCCTTGCTGCGAAGCGCCGAGTGCCATGATTCGTTTCGTCAGCAGCTCTATTACATATGTCCCTGTTTTGTTTTCTGGAACGGGATATTGCTGTAAACTACAAAAAACATTCATTAATATACAGACTATTTGTAAAAGTACAAATTCAACTTACAGTGGTAATTGAGTATGGAATTGCTCAAATTAGGGCTGAACATAAAAATTACGAAGAAAACTTACACTGTTACACCCATTTTTATAATATTATCTGGATCTGGTTAAGCAAAGGGTTATTTTGGTGGTTTGGTTATAATTTGCTTCTTTAACGTTTTAGCAGTAAAAAAATTTGCTTAGGTAGGTACTTATGAATACGTAATTCTAAACAGTCACATTTATTTCATAATCGACACCGTAATATATATTTTGATAAAAAATCAATTACTTTTACGAAAATCTGAAACCGACGAAAAACAACAACAATTTGACAAGTTTGACAACTTTGAACTTTGGTTGGCAACTTTCTTTTTTTTATAAATTTTGTTTGTTGCGTGCGTTCAAGATTGTGTTCAAGTAAAAGAAAACGCTATTCGTCCGTCAGTTTAATTATTTTGTATCTTTCATTAATTACATAGTTTTTCAAATTTTATTTTCAAGTTTCCACTTTAAATTCGTCGTTTTCGTAAAATGTTTACAAAAGTAAATAAAAGAAAAGTTATACTAAAAACTTACTGGACGACTCCTATTGGGCACGTTTTGACATATTTAAATAGACGACCAATGAAGTATGAAATACTCAATAACAGAAATAAATTGGCCAATCACGTTGACTGTTTTCAGCAAGGAGAACGAAATAAAATCGTCATTAATCATCGCTGGACCAATGAAAAATCGACAAATAATTTCAAAGGCAAATTGACAAGTGCTGGGGCCTCTTTATTTTACGGAGTATTTATTTACCTCAAAACCAATTAATTTGTTCATTATTTAGTCGGATAAGAAACTGATTACACAAAAAACATTATTGAGTTATTGCGTCACCCGAGTGTTGCACTTTTACGTATTTTCTTTTTCTTTGTGATTACCTTTTTGTGTGTTTATTTGGAGGAGTGATCATTATTACGAGTTCAGTTATTATCTAACTTACACAGCGACAATTGGATGATTGAAAAATGATACCAGATAATGTGACGCTGATTGTGAAGGCGCCTAATCAGCAGGTCGAGGACCAGAACGTCGAATGCCAATCGTCATGGACTGTAAGGCAGTTAAAAGGGCACCTATCGGAGGTCTATCCTAGCAAACCGGTGAGTTCTAGCGTTATCTTGGTGAACAATGCGCAATTGTCACAAATAAATAATCTTTTCGTTCAAATAGCTACTATCTTAAGAATTTTAAGAACTCATGATATTGATAAAGTTCTTCATGCATTTAGAGTAAGTAAGAGACTTACTGCTACTTTTATTTTCATTTCAGTTTAGAGTAAAAGTAGATTCTTCCTGAAGAAATCATGCTAAAATTGTTTCTTTACTCAAAAATCTATTAGGATGAACCAAATAAAACCTGTAACTATTAGTACTACTTATTTGTTTTATTACAATATAATTACATGGCTTTTTAAGTAATTCTTTAATGTTTGAATAATATGAATTTAGATTTTATTTAGGTACTATGCACGTAATTTCCTTTTTCAACTATCCCCCCCTTCCTACATATTTCCGGGATAAAAAGTACCCTATGTCCGTCTCCTGTTTCTAAGCTACCTCTCCACCAATTTTCAGCCAAATCGGTTAATACGTTCTTGAGTTATAAATAGTGTAACTAACACCACTTTCTTCAGATATTCTGTGTATAATTTCAAAATGACAGGTTTTACTGAATGCTTTGAATAGAAGATCCTTCTTCTTAAAAAAAATACTTAATAATAAAATCTCAGTATGAAATAGTTCTGTAATAAGCATATTTTATCTACCAGGATCAATTTCCCATAAAACTGCTTTAATATCACACCTCATCTGTGAACAGTTCTATACCTAAACACTACTGTAAGTTATCACTTATCTCTTAAAACATATAGCTACTCAAGCAGATGAATTTATATAACTATACCGATTATACTTCAAAAACATTTTCATTTCAGATCATTCATTGCATTGGATGTATGTTTTATATTACAGGGTTTTTGTAATACTACTTTTTATTATTTTTTTTGTTTTTGAGTAATTATAACTTTGTCCTCGTAATATTGTAAGGGGCCGTTCAAGTATTACGTAAGCACTATGGGGGGGTGGGGGGGTCTTTGTTTTGCTTATTTTGGATGACATGGGGGGTAGGGGGGTCTAGATGATGATTACGTCATCGGTAGTTATTTAATTTTTTACACCAATGGCAACCCTCACATTGCCTATGCTTGAAAACGAAACCCATTTTCGGCGATTCCCGCAAATAATGCAAACGTTTAGGTACTCGCTTTAGAACCGATTAGAGGAATTACTGTGCGCTACTCAGTTGTCTAAATTTCCTCTGGCAGTGTATTGTTTCGTTTGGATACTATAGCGAGTAGACGTATTGTAAGCATAGCAAAGCAAGTTTACATTTAAGTTAGAGCACCATGATGTGAGAAGACGTTAGACATTCCAAAATCGGATGAAAGTTAGCAGACTCACAACACTGAGCAGCAATCTAAGCAATCCAATGTCATCGAAAACTTAGAATCATGGATTCGGGTTTCATGGACTGAAGACTGTTAATTTTAATTTAATATGTGTACCAATGTTTAATATGCGTCCGGTGCTTTAATACTCCTTCGATCGAAAGAGCTATAGAGCAAAAAAGGTGTTCGTACAATCTCTCGGAAGAAGCCACCTGACGAAGCTGACCACAGCAAGTGGAGAAGTTGTTGCCTCAAAGCCAGCAGTCCGTTCGGAGGTAGAGGACTTCTATGGCCGGTTATACGCTTCGCATGCATGTCGACCTGATCCCGAAAATGAGGACTCGAGAGCCACGTTAAATCGCCATTACACTGAAGACCTGCCAGAAGTGAGCGTTGGCGAAATCGAGATTGCTCTTGGGCAGCTTAAAAATGGAAGAGCCCCTGGAGAGGACGGCGTTACTACAGAGCTGCTAAAGGCTGGAGGTAAATCCGTACTGAGGGAGCTCCAAAAGCTTTTTTCGCTGTCCTGTTCGAAGGGAGAACTCCAAAGGCGTGGAGTAGGAGTGTGGTCGTCCTGTTCTTTAAAAAGGGTGACAAAAGCCTGTTGAAGAACTATCGACCCATTTCCCTTCTAAGCCACGTCTATAGAAGTAACAATGGGCTGGCCATATCAGCCGCAGAACCGATAGCCGTTGGGGTAAACGGGTTCTAGAGTGGAGACCGTGTCTCGGTAAACGTAGTGTAGGACGCCCTCAGGCCAGGTGAAGCGATGATCTGCACAAGATGGCTGGCAGGAGCTGGATGCGAGTGGCCGAGGATCGATCAGCGTGGCGAGCATTTTGAGAGGCCTATGTCCAGCAGTGGACTATCACAGGCTGATGATGATGATGATGTGTACCAAAACTTT
Source organism: Mecyna flavalis (assembly GCA_949319885.1). NCBI lineage: Eukaryota > Metazoa > Arthropoda > Insecta > Lepidoptera > Crambidae > Mecyna > Mecyna flavalis. The sequence goes on along the minus strand of OX439417.1, from coordinate 898,428 downwards.
AAAATAAGTTTGTTATGTTCGTAAGATTATAATATTTTTGTCCCTTACTCTATGTTGAATACTGTATCAGTAAAATCTAATCTCTATCCTAAATCTTTTTTCTTATTTATAAAATTATAATTATAACATTATAATTATAATTATAGTATAAAAAAAATTATAATTGAAAAATGTTTACGTAAGCATAGGGGGAGGGGGTAAGAGCTTTGCTTACTTTTGCTGACAAGGGGGGTGGCGGGGTAAATAATTGCAATAAATCTGCTTACGTAATATTTGAACGGCCCCTAACTTAAAGGGAAATATTTAAGTGTATATCCAAAACAGGCTGAAACGTGCACCAAAATAAACAAAAAGGCACAGGTTAGGTTAGCAATTCAATGTTTTTGGTGCACGATTCAGCCTTTTTTGGTGTACGTTCAGCCTTTTTTGGTGTACGCTTAAATACAAGCCTAACTTAACCCAACTACACCCGACCGAAAGCCGGGTGTCGCGTAAACAATAGATTTTCTACTGTGTCTGGTTTTCCGGGGCTAGATGGATTAAATAGTTTATGAAGATTTCTTTTTGTAAGTCTTTCATAAAAATACTACTAAATAGGTTTGATTGCACTTGATTAATATAAATGGTCATTATTTTGCCGCCAGTGCCATTCAACTCTTTCTTTAAAACGTTTTGCATGTATTTATGTGTTATTTGGCTTGCCTTATTCGGCCTGGGCGCGTTTCGGGCGTCGTGAAATTTTGTAAACAAGCAAGTCAGTCGCGTTTCGGGCGTTTTCGAAAATTTATAAAAAATGCCTACACCGAATGGTCGCGATTCGGGCGTCCTATTTATTTAGCTCTTTCAGATAGTCGCGTTTCGGGCGCTTTATAAAAATAGGACGCCCGAATCGCGACCATTCGGTGTAGTCATTTTTTATAAATTTTCGAAAACGCCCGAAACGCGACTGACTTGCTTGTTTACAAAATTTCACGACGCCCGAAACGCGCCCAGGCCCCTTATTCTTAGGTCTGGATAAGTATAACTCCAAACATAACTTTTATTCACATAAGTTCAAAACAAATTCTCATATTCAACATTTTGTGTATTGGTAGTTTTAATTTTACAGAACTAAGAAAGGTCAAGGCAACATAAACTGTTTACTTTGCACTTTGAACAGCACATAGTTAATAAAATTATGATAAGTTCTCATTGGTTATTCTTATTACTGGTAGAAATAGGCATTAGTTGTGTGGTGAGGAATCTTAATCCTATTACTGTGTAGTGTGTACATTAAGTACACAATCCAAGACATGTACACTAGGAAAGTTCCGTAAGTAATTTTGAAAGCAAAAATATAAATATGTGAATATTTACTGATTCTCAAGCACAAAATTTGTCTGGAATGGTTATGGTACCTGTGCATATGTATACTACTGCAAAAGTAAAAAAAAATGCTGGTCTACACTATTTGGCAGGTCTTAGTAATGGTACAGAATATCTGCAAAACCAGCCAACATACTTTCATCATTCTTAGTTATTTGAATAATTACTTTTATAGTAAGTAGGAAAATTTAGGAAATGGTATCAATCAATTAAAATGTGTCAATTATTTGATAGCCTTATCTTTATCTACAAAATCATATGATATAAGATAAAACAGATTGAATTGTAATCCTACTAAAAAGTAATCTATAATTATATTTGTATTGTATTATTTTGATGAATTTAACCACTCAACGCCGAACCGGCACTCGGGTGCCGCATAACAATAGATTTTCTATTGTGTCTAGTAATCCGGGGCTAGAAGGATTAATCAATTGAATGATTTTTTTATTGATCATGCAAAGTGGCTAGCGTTTGGACAGGCCTATGTGCGGCAGTAGATTGTGATAGGCTAATGATGATGCCAAATGATGCTAAATAAATATGCATATTGCATTAATTGTGTACAGGAGCATGTCAGAACTAACTTTCCAAGTCTCAGAATACATGAAGCTCACTTACAATGTCTCATTTTAAAAAAGTAATATTAAAACTAGTGTACTACTTTTAAGCACCAGACCACGGTCTTTGGGCCCTGATTTTAATTCAGGTTTTCTGAGTTTTGAGCTCGAGGTTGTGATCACCAATCCGCATTTGGCAAGCATGGTGATTAAACCACTCATCATTGTGACGGTGACGACGGTGATTTCAATGAGTGAGGCCTTTGCCCTGCTGTGGGACATTATATATATGTATTATATAGGCTGATACTTTAGGTGTAGGTAATATAAAAATACCTTAACAGAAACAAAGTCAGTAGCAGTAGCGCTAAAGAGTATTGTATTTAAAATATCCAATCAAAGGTAGTTATAAAAGCAGTTATGTTGTGCGAATTGATAACAGCTCTAACGACTTGCAATCAAAACAATGGAATTACAAACATATTGCAATTACTGACTCAGTAGTTTATACTGCAGAGCCACGGTATGGTTTTAAATGTTTTGTGCTGTAGTTACATATTTGATTTTTAAAAATGGTACTAACTTTGCCAGCGTGGATTTGACTGAAGTGCGTAGAATTAGCTGCATTTTGTAGTGACCCTGCACTGTCGGCCAGGAATCGAAGGTTTTATCCCAAATCTAAATATCATTCATGTAGACTTTAAAGATGCACTAATAAATCATGAAATCCATGTTACGGATTAGCTACCACCGGCTTCGAAATTATGCCAGCTATCGAGAAGATTCGGGAAGAAACTTTCTAATGAAAAGATATGATGTTGGTGATGGTAATCCATTCATCATCATTTCAACCGAAAGATGACCATTAATGAACATAAGCCTGGACCAAGGATCTCCAAACCGATCCTGCGCTATCCGCATCCAGTGGATTCTCGCGATCTTTATCAGATAAAATCGGTTCACTTTGTGGGACGCCTACCACGGTTTTTCCACCACTTGAGGACCTTTTCACCCCAATGGCTGACAGTCCTTCTCGCAATGTGCCTTTTTGATCGCCAAAACTTTTACCCAATCAAGACGTAGTTTTTCGTGTCAAACATGGTGTAGAGTCTAAATTAAAACAAAAAAAAAACGTTCTTAAGGAATACTAATGAAATCAATGTTTGTTTCAGACGACAGAAGAACAGAAGATAATATACTCCGGGCAGCTGTTAGACGACAACACAGTGCTGAAAGACGTGCTGCGAACGTACGACAGTCAGATCGCGCATACTATGCACTTGGTCTGCACTCCGACCAGGAAGATGCCCGACCCACTGCCTACCCCACAGCCCAGTACTGACGGACTGAGGTAAGGCGATATATTATTATTTTTATGAAAGAGCAAACGAGCAAGTGTGACACCTGATGATACGTGATCACTACGCCAATATACACCTGTGACTAGGTCTAAAAAAAATTTTTACAGTACATATTCAATGTATTTTATTACGAATACAGCTATTTTCGTACATTTAAAATGTGAACGCAAATGTGTTTAAAAATTATTCAAACGTGCGCGCGACTGCCCTCAAAGCTCGGGCGAGCAAACTAAGCGAGTTTGCCCGCAGCGTACCGCGCCGCCCGACTCCCCTCGAATACCCCGCTGTTGCTCTGCGTAAGTACATTCGTTGCGCAACTGTATGGTTTGCTAAACTGTGGTGAAGGGCTGTGGGAAATGAGGATGGGGAGGAAGGGAAGGGAAGTTCGGATACTAACATTGAATTACTTTGTCTCATGATTGCCATATAAAAACAACTATTACTACTAAGTGTCTCATGTATAAGTCTTTCATTTCACGTGTTATGGCGGTTGATTTCACTTGTGGAGTTGTGGGAGCAATGTCTTTCTAGCCGAGTTTTTAGCTACGGCAGCCAATCTTTACGATCAATCAACCAACTTCGCAGTCACATATTAAAGTGCACAAGTGAACTGAGTGCGCAAGCATAGATGCTCTCCTTATTCTTTCACTCTCATAACGCAGTGGGATGATATTCATTTATTTCTTTTTTGTCCACCCAGGCAACGCACAGTCCCATCATCGACCCCAGCCGACCCGAACCGGCCGGAAACCCGCCAAAACGACCAGAACCACAACGTGGAGATGCAGAACTATCTTAGCTCGTTCGCCAACTACGGGCGCGTGCCGCCGTACCCGCCGCACTCGGCCGGCTACCTGCCCGTGCCCGGCGACCCCGCGCTGCTCAACCACGTCGCGATGATGCAGCAGGCATACCTGCAGTATATGCAACAGTATGCTAACATGTAAGTACCAAGAAATTTAATGAAATTGATGAATTACTGACCTTTTTGTGACAGCGTCACAAATTCGGTGACTTGTTGCTTTGTCGCACCTCCAAAAAATGGAATAGTCTATCAGCGCATGTATTCCCCCCTTCCTATGACATAGGGTCCTTCAAACGAGGCGTGAAGAGGCACTTTGTGGGCCGGCAGAGTGAGGGTGACTGATGCTACGTCCCTTACTTACGTTGCACCAGTTGTCCTCGCGTCTCTGCCTAGCTTGGTTCAGGCCATGCTGGGCAGTGCAGAGGCCTAGCAGGCGGTAGCCTCTTTCTGCGAGGATGTCATGTTGCAGAAAGAGGCGGCGGAGCGTGAGCGGGAGAACGATCCTCTCGCACCGGCATGCCGCAGACGCAGAAGGGGGCGAAGGAGGCGACAGTTCGACCGCTTCCTGCCGCCTCTTCAAAATGGAGACCAGCAGGTCATGGGTGCGGGGGCACCCTAACCTGCATAGCACGGCTCCAGTATCGCCGTGGGCGGGAGCGTCCCAGTACTCCGGGTCGCTCCCGCAGCCCCCCACAGAAAGGGAGGCCCGCGGAGCCTGCAAATGCAGGCTTCGCCGGAAAGCTCACGGAGCAAAGGCTTTGCTGATACCCGTGGCCCCCCCAACAAGGCGAAGAGGGATTACCGCGGGGTTTAGTGGGTAAACCCCTGGACCTTTAACTAGTCCAGAAGCAGTGTCCTTTTAGGGCGCTGGGAGCCCCACACACGGCCATGTCCGTCCCCCAGGAAGGGGTTATGGTGCGTAAAGAATTCCCCGCGAAAAAAAAAAATGTCCTCGCGTCTGGACTTCACTTCCACTTAACATCAGGTGGAGTGGGGTCATTTGCCGGGCTAAGTATAAAAAAAAATGCGACATGGTAGGGTGTTAGCAGACCAATCGATCGTATGGTAGAAACTATCGATCGGCGTTCTATCATCAATCGATGCCGTTGCTCGACAATGGATCGATTGGTCTGGTACACCCGTACAGACCGCGGGCGTAGCCACGAAAAAATCTCGTCTCTTGCTGGTAAGAAAAGAGAAATCAGTCATGTTTACGCCCAGAATGACTTCTAGACTAATCTTAATAGTCAAATTGGTCGCCATACACCAAATAGTCTAAAAATACTGTTTTCATTGGATCTAATGACTGTGTTAACACTTAAGTCAAGATTACAGTTTTGCGTTATCATTGTCACCTTCATATTGTGACGTCAAACAAGAACATTCTCGGGTCGCGAGATAAAAACACTCAGCCCTGAAAGAAATATATTTTTGTACCGCAAGTTAATATAAAAAAGTCTAACAATTTATGTAGGTGGTTACCACCAAAACACCAAATCGTTATTATCGAAGGTATTTGTTAATCGAATAAATATCCTGGCATAGAATAAACACATGATTTTTTCCTAGGGATTCGAACCCACGCCTTCTGCCGTGACGCGGCCATTACCAAATGCGCCATTAATCCAATCAATCCAATCATATAGGAAAAAGAATAAAATTATAAGTTGAACTTGTTTTTTTATATAGTCGTATAGGCAATTAGGCAACTAGTTCCTGACTAGTTTCAAATCTAAATCTTGCGATCAAACCCTTCTTAACCATTAGGTAGACCAAATCAATCGTCATAATAATAGAGATAATTATTAATTCGGTGGATGTTTTCACAGGTGTCTTCTTACTATCGAGTTTCTGACATTCATTCCAAATTGGCTATTGTCTTAATACGATCCACGATAACATGACACTCGGTGTCATGGCATGTGCAAAGTTCATTTGTAAGCGAATATTTCTGTTCGTTTTATCAAACAACTGCTTATCAAATTGTATATTTAATGAAGGAAGTATCATTGTAATCTAAGCATTATTCACACATCGCCATCTAGCCCCAAACTATACATAGAAACACCAGACCAGACCGATACAAACAGACATGTTAATGCACACAAATGTTTGTACCGTGCGGGGATCGAACCCGCGATCTCTGGTGTAATAGCCGATTTTTCGACCATTACACCAAATGTCTCGTCAAACTAAAAATACAATGGTGAAGCAGTGATTTTGTGATTGACATCGCTAGTTGACAAAGGCCTTGATATAAAATTAGCTTGAATTGTCAGCGTTTGTATCTCTTCCTGTTTAGCTCGCTTCCTCATACATTAACATTGTTTTTATGTAAACGTTTTCTAGATTATTTTTCATAAATATGTAATGAGTTAGGTACTGATAATGTCTTCTTAAATATCGCTATTTATTTGTGATATCGATCTAATCCAAAATATCGAATATGAACTTTACATTTTGTACTGGGGTTCGTTCTTTATAAAGTATGAGCTTACCCTATGAAGCGGTTTTTGGAAAATTCACCCCCTATGTTTATGAAGTTGAAGTTTTTCCTTCCTTAAAAACCGGCAGCGCATCTGTGATTCCACATGATTTGCAGTTGTCTATGGGCGGCGGTTGCCACTTTCCATCAGGTGTGCCGCATGCTCGTCTGCCCGCTATACCATAAAAAAATATGAAAATACGTCATTTACAAAGTTGAAATTTGGGGTGTAGCTTTTTAGTTTAGTGTAAGCCTAAAATAAGAAGTTTTCGTAAATTAAAATTTCAAGGGGGTTCAATATGGCTTTGAAGTTCTATATGCAGTGAAGAAACACCATAACCACAGGCTAGGAAGACCTGCGGCCACGTGTGGGACTCGGGACTATTTCGTCCCACTACCCACTAAACTCCCTCATACCCTCATAAACTGAAACGGGATCCTGCACTGCCGTGTGAAAGGGCCGTAAGAGGGACAAGCGGAGCCCGCCTTTTCGTGATTGACCGGCCCAGACTTAAGATTGCATTTATGAATCGAATGATATCGAAAAAAGTTTAAAGTTATTCATGGATAAACAAACTGAAGGTGTAACTATTTTCAGTGAAACATTTTGCCAACCTTATTATGTATATTTACGGCTTACTTTACGAGCGTTTCCATGAGGTAGCTAATTGGTTGTTAATTTTATCGCGCTTTAAAATTATCGGAATAAGTTGCGGTTCCGTCATATCCTATATTATGCAAACACGAGTTCAAAGTCTCCATATCACTCACAAATAATATAATTCTCAATTTATGAAATGGTTAACCTAATTATTTCTAGTATTGTACTTCTATTAGCGAGTAATCTCTGGAACAAGTAAATTACTTGTCATCGAAATTAATAAATTCTATCACTCACATATTGGGTCATTGCGCCATCCTGAGCGTGCTCAGCGACAAGCTGGATAGCCCCCTGCTGCGGCACTGGGTTCAAGCACAAGTGCGTGTGTCCGGTGCCCCAGAGGGTGGCAAATACCTAAATTAATTGACTGTACTTACATAGATCTTAAGTCATTTGTACCTATACTAACATTGTTATGGGCAAAACCTGAAATAAATTTATTTTATTAATTTATTTTATTTATTGAATTCCCTCTGACGTGGTTGCGTGAAATACCTACTGGCTGACATATGACACATCCGTCATACTTGTGAATGGGTGTCACCTTATGGAATGGAATGTTGTAAAATTTTGAAATGAAGGTTGTTTAGAATTAACAATCCCCTAGATGGCGCTATGTAGCTATAAGGTTTCCTTATTCTGAGTAAGGTTCAACTGAAACGTGATTGGTTTATTTTAACGGAAGGTGTCAAATCGCTATCATGAATGTGGAAATGAACCAATTACGTTTAAGTTAGCCCTTAGTTGATTTTTCATTCTAAAAAACCTTCATTGGAAAGAGCTATCGAATTTCTTGTCGACTGATTTGATGTTATGGTTGATAAGTGCCAATTGACGAGCCATTTGGTGTAATGGTCGAGAAGTCGGCTATTACACCAGAGGTCGCGGGTTCGATCCCCGCACGGTACAAACATTTGTGTGCATGAACATGTTTGTTTGTATCGGTCTGGGTGTTTCTATGTATAATATGTATGTACATATTTACAAAAAAAAAGTATATATGTAATGTTTATTCGTTGTCTGGCACCCACAGCACAAGCTAATGCTTAGTTTGGGGCTAGGTGGCGCTGTGTCAATAATGTCCAGAGATATTTATATTTATAAGTCGGCCATTACTCGCAAGAGGTAGATTCAATCTCCGCATGGTTATGTCTGTTTTTGTGTATATTATAGAACGATATGTCTGTTTGCATATAAAAAAATGAACTTGATCGTCACATATTTTATTTCTCAGGTGGCAAGCAACAACCACAGCGAACGCCGCTGCGACCCCCCAACCGCCTCCCCCCGCCGGCGACAGGCCGGAACCCGCGCCCGCCCCCCCGGCCCCCGCCGTCGCCGACGACGACGACGCACACCCTCACGATTGGCTGGACCAGCTGTACGCGGCGTCGCGATTGGCTATCCTGTTCTCGCTGCTGTATCTATATGGAAGCCCGGCGCGGTTCCTTCTCGTGTTGCTTCTAGCTGGCGCGGGATACCTGTGAGTACTTAATAATAATATAATGTCCTCCTAGCCGTGTTTCGGCTACGGCGGCCGATCTTTTACGATCAGCCAACTTCGCAGGATATAGTGCACAAGTGAGTGCGCAAGAACAGGTGCACTCCCTATTCCTTCACTCGCAGACGCAAGAAACGATCAGGGGGCCTAGACAAAGTAACATTTTGATAGCGATAGCGAAATTCGCTAACTTTGAATTGTATGGATTTGACAGATGCCATAGAAAAATCACGTGTTGAAAGTATGGGATTTGACATTCGCTATCGCAAATTGAGCTATAACGAACGTCATAAATGCCGCTTATCTAGGGGGGCAGAATTGCCAGTAAGCTAAAACAGCTCAAAACTTAATGTGGTTTTTTCATTTACATTTAGGTCAATGCAATTAAAAATCATTTGGCGTGTCTGAGTTTTTGAGCATTTAACATAACACGTTGTATAAAGATACCTAACAATGTGTGTTGTGAGGCAGGCATCAGATCGGCTTCTTCCGCGACTTGCACGTGAACGCAGCGCCTGCCGCGCCCGCCGCCGCGCCGGCCGCCGACAACGCGCCGCCGGCGGAACCGCAACAGGCTGCGGCTGATAACAACCAGGTCAGTGAGCAAACCAAGTAATACAGACCCTGTTTAGACCCAAATGGTTCAATGGTGAAAAATATCAAAGGGAAATGCCCAAAAGCCATAGTAACTTAGGCCCAGAGTGCACTACATATTCAATTATATGAATGAAATCTAAATATTCCTACTTGATTTTTCGCTATTTTATCAGTATAAGTTGGGAAAAACTTTTATAAATAATTAAGTATTTCAACGATTTTATCCTTTACATGTCACTTCTGAACGAATGACAGATTGATGTTTGAATTAAACTATAACTGTTACTTTAGGTTCCACCTCGCAGTAGACCTGAAACTCATTAAATACCTAGCTGCGAATAATAATATTGTAACTTCGTCAGGCCAACAACCAAGGGAACCAACAACAGGCCCCGGGGCAGCCCGCGCCCACCAACAACGACACGCAACAGTCACTCCTCGCTGTCACCTGGATGATATTCACCTCTTTTTTCGCCTCGCTCATCCCTGAAGCTAACTAACACAGGTGAGTCATGCTCGCTGACATAGTAGAACAAGTAATGTCCGCGCCGAGAATTCGGCTACGGCGGCCATCTTTTACGATCAGCCACTGCCTCCGTGGTACAGTGGTTAGAGCATTGGGCTCTAAAACCCGGAGGTCGTGGGTTCGAATCCCGCGGGGAGCATCACTTTGTGTGATTGTTTCCAGTTTGGTTAGGACATTGCAGGCTTGAATCACCTGAATGTCTGAAAAGAATGATGATTCCGTGCTTCGGAAGGCACGTTAAGCCGTTGGTCCCGACTATGGTCCAATCGCTCCATTGTAATAACCAGGCTTGTCAAATCTAGGATCATAGTCGAAGCGGACCCTGAGCTCCATACTGGATGCAATCGGGAATACGCTGGGATAATGATGATGATGATAATATTGATTTTCTTTTATTTATTTGACAGGTGCCATTGGGAAGGATCCTTGTGACCGAAGCTCAGTCACTGGTAATGACGTAACTGTTTCAGACCGAAGATCGGAAGAGATTATTTAACACGAAATGTAATAATGGTTCTTATATTCACGCAATTACTACTCATTAAATAAAACTAAAAACGGATTATATTGACGGATGTCAAATCAGAGGTATTTGACCCAAAAATTTATAAATTTAAAAATGAAATCTACATTGAAATGCGATGTGTCGGTTATTTAAAATTTTCGATTTTTGAGTAATCGGATAAAAATGCTTCGACACACGTCAAACATAAATGACAGTTGTCAATGTCAAATTGACTGATGATTATTTGAGCAGCCTAAGCTGTCAATGTGTTCCTTATTATAAACACGATAAGGTACAAATTTGCATTAATTATACATCCAAGATCTATAATGCCTAAAGTCTTGATATTATTTGTTATTTGAAGGGGTTGTATAGTTAGTTATGTATCTGAGTGCAGCATATAATTTAGGAAAATAGAAAAATACAAAATGTAACTTGTGTACAGAACAATCTGTTTAACCAAGTATATATTTTATAATTGACTATTTCTATTGCGTTAGGCACCTATAGATTTTTCTACTTGCATATTTACCACTAACCTGCAAAATAGCTGTGTAGCCATGATCCAATTGGTCTGGTTCCCCTGTTAATTGTTACGGAGGTAAGATACTCGTATAAGTTATTCCAATGTTATCTGCAATTTCCAAGTCATGGATCGTAGTGGGAAAGAAATGGTTAATTTCTATTGCGTTAGTTTTCCCACTTCTGTTATAACGAGGCAAATTATTTTTTAGCGTAACAAAACACATGGTGTTTAAAATTATAAACAGAATACTTGGTTTGACACATAAAACTGCTCAATGTTACATACTGTATACCTGCTGTATAGTAAAGATGCTATAGCATTATAAACTTTGAATTGAATACCTTTAAAAAATCGAACATTATTTGGTTTTTACGGTTTTTGTGAACTCCCGATGGCTATATCATATATCATGGCTTAATGGAACGGCGGTTGGCAGCGGAAGTCGTAGGTTCGATTCCCTCCCTTGGTTGTTAGAAGTTTTCAAAGTTCTACTAGCTAGATAATATCCTCAAAGGAATGATCTTCCGCCATAATAGCTTTGGCTGTGTTCTGTATTAATTAATCTGTAATATTATTAAAAAAAAAAAACTAAAAATACCTGATTCACATCGGGAGATGCAAAAAATAAAAGTAACTTTTTCGAACTTTAAGATGCTATTTTAAAAGCTTGAGGCAAATAAATTGTAGGTTATAATTTGAAGATATTTTTAATGCTTTTTAATCTTGCCTTTTCATTTTGAATAACTATTTAATGAAAATTAATGTGAGTGATATGGATCGACTCAGTCGTCCAGTAATGGAACAAAAACCATTTTGAGGTTATTTATTCCGCCGAGAAGCGAAATGAAAAATTTGGATAAGATCTTCGGATGTTATTAAGAATTTTCAAAATTATTATGAGGCAGTTTTAGATAATGAAGTTTTACTGTTTTACTAATATTTTAAAAATGTAATTTATTTATTCAAATGTAGTGTAAGTGAATGCGGGTAAATAAATATTTTTCCAAAATTGCTTGAACGTTTTAAAACGGTGTAATTACGATTATATAATTTGTATACATTGTTTATAAAATGATGCGTACTAAGTGGGAAATGCCAAAGTACTTTGTTAAGAGGGGAACTCCATATTATATTTGCTGTATAAATATATTTTAAGATGGGAAATGTATAGGCGAATATTTCGGGTTTTTTCACATGGATGGACCCCAGTGTGAGGTAACATCTCTGGCTGTGTTCCGGCAATATTAATGTGGGAGCAATTACACTTAAAATCAAAAGCTCGAAGATTATAGGAGCCTAAAGTATGGGAGCACATTGAGCGACGTTTCCTGATTAAATGTCCCTCAATAGAATAGGCAGTGGCCTCTACTCTCTAGCATGAAACAAATATATCAATGTTCATTCTAAATATTAAATGATTTCTTGTTAAAATATTATCTAAATCTTCTTAGAACCATTTCATTTGGCATTTCCCACTTGTGACGCATTTCACAAAAATATTAGGAACTTGCAAAGTATTGTATATACATTTCTATTTCATTTCATTTAGGGCAAGTTACACCACTGCCAGAAAAGTTCCTGGGGGCCTAGACAAAGCAACATTTAGAGAGCGATAGCGAAATTCGCTAACTTCGAATTATAGACCGACAAACTTATCTGTTCCGGTGGCCAAAATTGGAACTACGTGAAATGCAATGCAAAAACGATATTTAATGACAGTTCTAAATAGACAGTAGCGACGCCGTCACCGGAAAAGATGAGTTTGTCGGTCTTTAGATGGATTTGACAGGTGCCTTAGAAAAGTCACGTGGTCAATCGATATTGATAGTACGGGTTTTGACATTCGCTATCGCAAATTGAGCGATAACGAACGTCATAAGGGCCGCTTGTCTAGGGCCCCTGGTATTTTATCAGATAAAAGCTATGATGTTTTCTTCTTTCGAATGTTGACAAAAGAGACAGCATCTTATCTGAGACAAACTACCACGCACTTGTCTGTCAGTGGTAACTATACTAGCGGCATGCTATAATGGCCGTTTTGACATTACAATACATGGTTTTACACATTGATAGTGTTTTTAAAAAAGAGGTAGATACGGCACTAGCGCTCGAAAAATGCTCCGCTCATATTGTGTTAATTGACACAAATCATTTTAGACGCATAATGTCAACGGTTGGTGAAGCACATAGATTTAGTATATCTCGACGGATCAAATTCTAATCGCCGTGCGTCAAAGGATGGCATATCTACCTCTTTTAAATACACTATCAATGGTTTAACAGTATGATAAAGCTCAAAACAATGGTTTAAAAAACGGCTCTAAAATTAAAAACAACACATTAACTGCTGCACAGCAGATAGTATAAAAATGCGAAAGCGTATAAAAAAAAACCATGTAATGTAATATGTCAAAACGGACATCATAGCGTGCCGCTAGTATAGCTCTTAGTATTACGTTAAGAGCGTTCCCTACAATACGAACATAAGGCATAGTTTTAATTATGATGTTAATAAATTTGTGTGTTGTAAATTATAACGTTAAACCATGAAGTAATATGAACAGTTGATAACTGTTAATTTTTAATGTCGGTTAGAGATGCGGTTTTGTTAGTTATACATGAATGTATACCGGTTCTTCTCAATAGATAGTCAAAGTCTAATTTCTTTATTCATATAGGCTACAAAAAACATTGAGTTACAAGTACTAGTAATTGTAGTTCAATGACAAAAAAGCACTTTATAATAATAAAAAATGCGATTCTACCGCCGCTTTTGGAATGCTGTTTCTATCGAGAAAATACTCGATAGTTGGTCTTTTCAATAAATAACATTTATACACAATATATTGACGATTCATAAGTGCATAATATGTGATGCTTGCATGATTATAGAATATTTTGATTTCATTTGAAAACAAAATGGAAATGTTGATGGTTGTTAACCTAACCCGTCTCTGGCTGACAATACTTTTCAATATAAATTAAAAAGTTTTTAATATCTTATGTTTCATTTTGCAAATGTTTGTTTTTGAATTTTTCACTGTACTGATGTAAAACCAAAAACTAATTGTACATATTTATTCTTTATAGCTTTAGGTCGTGTATCATAGGCTTTATTATAATACTAGTGCTATTCATGTGGCTATGTGTAAAGCTATGTCCTTGCCCAAATAAAAACTTTTAAACTGAATCAGAAAATGGTAGTTATCAAAACAGTTACTATTATAAGTTTCATCGCTGTCCGATCAATTCTTAGTAATTTATTGGTCAAATATCAATGATACTGACAATTAAAAAAACAAGACAAACTCAATACTATTTTGATAGACAAATTACAAGGAAAGTACTCGTATCTTAACAGCGATGAAAGTTTACCCACAAGTAACTTTTGTTTTAAAAGTTTTCAAATTTCGTCAAAAATGTTTAGGAATGTTTCATTTTTAATTTTTATGGAAAGTCAAAAGTTGTTTGAACTATTAACTGTTTTATTAACCTAAGGACCTGTTTTACTACTGTCAGATAAAGTCGTTATAAAATATCTGTCTGATATCAATAAATATATCAAAGTAGACCAATTGATAAGAGACAGCAAGATGTCTGACAGATGTTTATCAAGACATTTGCAGGAAGTATTGAAACTGGTCCCATATCTGTAAAGAGTGTTAAATTCTGTTTATTTATTCTTCTTACTATTTCCTGCCTATCTAATTAGAACATTTTTATTGTTATCACTACTACGATTGTCGCTATCTTCTCAATGGTTCAAATACAGAAAGCAAATGTAAATTTGTATTGACGTACACATTGATAAGTCAGTCTCTACCTACTTCAGAAAATATTCTTTTTAATTTTGTATACTACATTAGAGGTACGGACGGCAGCAGATCAACCTACCCTAATCTGTTAAAAATTCTCAATTGCAAGAGAACTCTATGTGAAGTGAATAAAGCTGAAAATTGTTTGTAAAAATTTGACAGATTGGAGTAGTCTAATGTGCTGGCGACTGTACAATCGACTGTACATTTGTTTTCACACATCACACTACTTTGTGATATTAGTTTGTGGGACCGATAAGTAAATATAATTGACCTCATTTAAGAATTGTATTAAAAACTTTTTTTAAAAAAAATTAAACCGACTTCAAAAAAAAACAAAAAAAAAACTACCTAAAAACACTGAAAAGCAAAAAATAATTTTAATAAGACATTCATCAAATGCGCTTATTGTCTAAGCCTATTAATAACATTAAATTGTATTTACGTGCTAGGTAGGTACCTACTAATCTGTTTGAAGTCGGTGCCAAGCCAAATAGTAGGTACCCAGACTACGTACCTACGTCCGCGGATTATTTGTAACCCTGTATAATACATAAATTATTAGGTATGTATCATTTTTCATTACCTTTGGCTTGGCACCGACTTCAAACAGATTAGTAGGTACCTACCTAGCACGTAAATACAATTTAATGTTATTAATAGGCTTAGACA
Source organism: Mecyna flavalis (assembly GCA_949319885.1). Classification (NCBI taxonomy): domain Eukaryota; kingdom Metazoa; phylum Arthropoda; class Insecta; order Lepidoptera; family Crambidae; genus Mecyna; species Mecyna flavalis. The sequence continues at coordinate 883,049 of OX439417.1, read as the reverse complement.
ATAAGCGCATTTGATGAATGTCTTATTAAAATTATTTTTTGCTTTTCAGTGTTTTTAGGTAGTTTTTTTTTTGTTTTTTTTTGAAGTCGGTTTAATTTTTTTTAAAAAAAGTTTGTTTATTTTTCTATTTTTAGTGTGAATAATACGTAGGAGTGAGTAAAACTCTCTCATAATATTGATAACGAAAATACGAGTAAAATAGTAGAATTGTATTATTTGACAATATTAGGTATTCATTAAGTGTTCAGCACCATTCAGTAGACCAACTAAAGATGCAGCCCGCAAGAGGGACATAAGAATTAAGAAGTCGTACCCTTTAGCTTCCATCATCATAGTTGTACCTTCCATCATCAGCTTAGCTGCAAAAGTACATGAAATACAACTAACGGTCCACATATTCCTACAACACTGAAATAATTATCCCCTAACTCCTAACCGTTAAGGAGTTGTACCTTCCATCATCAGCTTAGCTGCAAAAGTACATGAAATACAAATAACGGTCCACATATTCTTACAATACTGAAAGAATTATCCCCTAACTCCTAACCGTTAAGGAGTTGTACCTTCCATCATCAGCTCATCAACATAAAGTGATGTCTATAGGACGCAAAAACTTAAATGGCTTCAGAAAAAACAAGTAACGCGTAGTGTGCGCCTATAAAATTTGAGGTTTGCCCTTGATTTTCCCGGGATCCCATCATCAGATCCTGACATGGTGACAATGGGACCACCTCGGAACTATACACTTTCAAATAAAAAAAGAATTATTTAAATCGGTCCACAATTGACGGAGAAATCGACGGACATACATAAAAAAAAAAAAAAAAAAAAAAAAAATACATACAGTCGAACATAGAACCTCCTCCTTTTTTGAAGTCGGTTAAAAATTGGTAAAAGGAAAGGCCGTGTGTATACAACATTTAGACCCATATCGACTTTGAAAGCGCATATTTACAAGTCAATTTGTGACCTTAACAACATACAATAGGAGACACATTGACTTGTACTGTGGTCTTTGGTCTGAATACGGGTCTAATATAAATTATATAAAATACTGTAGCAGAATTTGTACAAAATTGTTTTAAAATTGTGGCCACGTTAATATTTGGGCAAGGGAGCTTTTCGATGAAATCGTATAGTCGTGTTTAAGTTTTTGAATACATTTTTTGTTAAATAAAACTTACCACAGATGTATGACATTAAGGCCATTTTGTGAAATGGAGAAATAAATTTCATAATGGCTTAATTCTTTGTTTTATTTCACCTAAGAGTTAGGACTTTTTAGTTTACTAGAGATTTTCAGTCCTTATCCGCCAAAGTACACCTATATTTAGAAGGTAGGTGGGTTAATATAAAATTATAAATAAACTCTAAAATGAAAAACAAGTACTTTTATTGCCACCAAATATGTACGAGTATATTGAATAAACACATGGTCAGAACTAACTTCCATTTGCTAAAGGCATGTTAATCAACTGTATAAAACAGCTGTTTTATGGATACAGCAAAATGGGACTTTTTTAGGTATACAAATATATTTTAAAAGTCATCATTAAAATCAATATCCATGATTTCTTCTGTTTCATTACTGTCTACATTTTCTTTATTACTGTGTAAAGCTTCTTTATCCTTTGCAATATTTGCTTCACTTGATTCTGTAATGACATTTCTGTCCTCCACTTTTTCATCTTCAGATGACTTCCTCTTATTGTTTTTAACACCATTTTGGTTTTCATCATTGCTTTCAGTGTTTAAATGAGGACTTACTGTTGCACAATCATTTATAGCTTCAGCCTCTATTGGATTCGTTTCTTTTTCATCATTAAATTCTACTTCAATACAGTCTTTTCCACTATCAGCTGCAGTAATCAAACTATCAAAATCATTGTTTATTTTTTCAACTTCAGTAACCATTTCTTCATCATTTTTAGGATTTTCTATAATTTCAAGATCATTTTCTTTATTACCTCTGCTATGAACATCCACATCAATAGTTATTGACTGATTGGCTACACCAACCTCTTCATCATCTGAACTGTCAATAACATTAGACCTATTATGTCTCCTCACAACTACATCAGCCATATCTGTTGTCGCTTCTGCATTACTTTTAGTAATGTCAATAATTTCAATATTATTTTCTGTAGTTTTAGCTTTATTATAAATATCTGGAATACTTATTGTTTCATTAACAAAACTAACTTGTTCATCATCAGAACTATCAATAACATTGGACTTATTATGTCTCCTTATAATTACATCAGCATCTTTTGTCGTTTCTGCATTGCTTTCAATAATATCAATTAGTTCAACATTGTTTTCTGTATGTTTAGCTTTACTGTGAACATCTGCATCAATAATGATTGATTCATTAGGTACACTGACTTCATCATCAGAACTATCAATCACATTGGACCGGTTATGTTTCCTAACTACATCTGCTACATTAGTCGTTATTTCTGGTATATTAGTCAAGTCTACAGTAGAATTATCATTTCTAAGTTTAGCCAGTCTCCTTTCTTCTGCCAACCTTCTGTTCCTGAGCATTCTCTCGCGTTGTTCTTCGCTGATGGAAGGCGAAGATGTTGCTTTTGGCATCATGTGGGATCTGGAAGTAAAATATGTGATACATATAATATAAATGACATGAATGTATACAAAATGAGAGCGTTAGCTGCTGCAAGGAAAACAGGTTTGGGTGGGGTTAACCAAAGAGATGAACCATGCATGTGATTATGGCATATCACCCCAGTCTATGCTTCACTTAACTTCTTAGTCCATGTGCCCTGTCACAAATACCTAGATTGAGCTGATGAGTGCGTCAGATAACTCGAAACGTGTCGCCAAGTACTGGGCCAATTTTAAATAGTAGAAAAAAAATGTAGACACTAAAGATTGCACTGTGCGAATCCAACCCGCAGCCTCTGGTGTGTTAGCAGACATCTTAACGATTGCACTGTCAAATATATTTTTAAAATTATGTTCTGAGCATTGTACCTGTCAATGCTGGGAGTGCTGAAAGCCGGTTTCTTGACTGACCCTGGCCCAGGAGTGGCCCGGGCCAGCTCAATCTGCTGCTGCAGTAACTTGTCAAACTCATCCTCTTCCGGAGGTGCTGCCTCTTCGTCGCTCGAGTCCTTCTGCACCACTGTCTCCTCAGATACAAACTGGTCTGATCTTATCTTTTGAAGGTGAACCTAAAAATACAACCAAAATTGTTGTCTTAGCTTTTGATGTGAATGGCAAATGGAGAAAAAGAAAAAAGTGGCTGTACAATATTTAAAATGAAGTAATATTCAAAAAATAAGTAAACAAGTAACAGAATGCTGTTCAATACAAAATACACAGAAATAGGAATTCGTAAATGGGAGTACAACCTGAAGAAAGTGGTAAGTGCCAAAATGAATGATGAAAGCTTCTGTTAGAGATACCTTAAAAAGCTCTAGGAGATCTTTGCCAAGGGGGCGTTCAAGTATTACGTAACGCAATTTGGGGGGAGGGGGGGGGTCTCGTAAAACGTTACGATGCGTTACAGGGGCGGGAGGGGGTCTTTCTAACAACAAGTTACGTAACATTGTTTTTTTTTTAAATAAAAAATTTGGGAATAAATACTCCCAAATTGGCAACCCTTTTCATTTACGTTTTACGGGGAAAACATCGATTGTATAGTCTGGTCGTCATTTTTAATATTTTGTTCTCGCAAGTTCAGGCAAACCTTTTCGTATATATTTCACGGGGAATCCCTAGTCACTTGAGTGTTACGTAACGTTTAGAGGGGGGGGGGGGGGGTACAGAAAAACGTTACGGAGCATTACAAGGGGGGGAGGGGGGGTCAAAAATCTTCAAAAATTGTGTTACGTAATACTTGAACGCTCCCCAAGGAGCTAGAATGACTAAGCAGTAACATTTTTTTTTATTGTATTGTAATTTAATAGTAGAAGGAAGACTGCCAATAAAGGTAATAATAATAACAATGTTCTTAACTCTCATAACAGTACACAGTGTACTGAGTAAGACAAACTTATCTGTTTTAAAATACATACTGTCATTAAATCAGAGTAGCAATCAATAAATCTATTTACCATAACTGACTTCTTCTTGCCAAGAGTCTCAATTTTCTTCAGGCAGTCATGAAATTCAAACTTGGGATATAGTCTGTAGGCCCAGTGTTCTAACTTTTTCAATACCATGTCTATGTCTTCTTTCTCATGGCCCTTACCTAAAATTTAGATAATAATAATATTTAATAACACTACATTGGTCTTCTGGCCACTGACCTCATGACCGAGGAATCTACTGTGTTCCAATTCTGAACTATAGTCAGCATAATTATGTAAAGGCAGTTCTAGTTTGAGATTACCTTCATTTAGCCTGGATGGTAATGAAATGATGACTACACATTGAATTACTGTAATTATAGTATCTATCTATCTATTAAATAGATAGACACCCCCCAGAAACACCAAAAATTTTGAAAAAAAATATCTTTTTGTTCAAAAAGAAAAAAATCTATATACATTATACAATTATTATTGTGGACACATAAACACATAACATAACTAAATAAATGAACCTTGACAATAAAATTTATATATATTTTATCTACTTGCTATTTAAAACAATAAAATGAAAATATTAACTTTTCAATCTTAATAATACAGGGTGGAAAGTTTCAATGGGGCAGCCAAGTGAGGTACCTTAATCGTTGCAGCTACAAGAAATTGGTCTTAGGAGACTATCCATAATTTTTCAAAAAAATTACATTCCCATTCACAGATTTTTAAAAAAATTTACGGTTAGCAAGAAAATTACCATTTTTCACAAAAAAACTTTTTGATGCTAATCGGTCCAATTTTGTACGCTGATCAAAATCTTGTATGGGACCAACTGAGGTTTCAGTACTAGAATAGTCACAAATCAAAAAAAACTTTTCCCATACATTTTATAGTGCTTAGATTTTTTGTGAGGCCATAAGAAGAGGTAACTTTTTGTTGTAGCTACAAAAAAATTATTAAGAAGATGCATATGCAATCAAACAATAAAATTATTTAAAAAATAATAATTATTTTTATTAAGTAATTTTACTTTATGATATAAGGTGCTAAAATGTTCTCCATTTTGATTAATGCATAAATGTATTCGTTTTTGTACTGACCGCGTGGCGGCCAATAATTATTTGGATGAATTCCATATAAAATTTTACAGAGCGAGTTTTTTAATTCTTCGACACTGTCATATTTCTTTTCATAAATTTCATTTTTTAAATAGCCCCAGAGAAAGAAATCAAGCTCATTTTTGCAAAAAAAAGAATAACTAAAAGCATCTACTCGCAAAAGCACACCAAACGTAATCAGATTTTGATATAAGCAGCAAAAGAAGAATCTACGCATTATAAAAAGAAAACAAAGTTCGAAATTTAAATCTTATTTGAATTTGAACTAGGTAGGTAACTAAATCTTTTTTCAGAAAACTATCGAGGTTACGTAAGTTCCAATTGAAACAAAATTAATTGACTGATGTATGGGAAAAGTTTTTTTTGATTTGTGACTTTTCTAGTACTGAAACCTCAGTTGGTCCCATACAAGATTTTGATCAGCGTACAAAATTGGACCGATTAGCATCAAAAAGTTTTTTTGTGAAAAATGGTAATTTTCTTGCTAACCGTACATTTTTTTAAAAATCTGTGAATGGGAATGTAATTTTTTTGAAAAATTATGGATAGTCTCCTAAGACCAATTTCTTGTAGCTGCAACGATTAAGGTACCTCCCTTGGCTGCCCCATTGAAACTTTCCACCCTGTATATTATGTCTTGGAAAATCAAATCTCTGCGAATTTATTTACCTTTGAATTTGAAATCTTTGAAATGATCAGGAATAACTTGTATGCCTCTGGGGCCGGTAAGGCGTGCTGGATTTAACACAAATCGAGGGTTTTTAACGACTCGTTTTACTTTTCCTTGTGTAGGGTCCACTCTTCTTTTATCTTCCTCTGAAATATTAACAAAATATTAATTGTATTTCACTTCATAAAAGGGTTTGTGTGCTAATTCAATCATCGTTTTTAACAGAGAGTGCAAAAAACTGTCCCATAATTTGTAGCAACAGACTTAACATAACTGTAACATGTGAGAAATCAAAAGTATTCGAATTAAAAGTACCAGCTTCATCTTCCCTTTCTTCATTATCATCGCTTGTTGGAGAAACCGGTCTTCCCTCGTACTCATCCTCACCGCCGCCTTCGAGCACTCGTTCCAGCTCCTGAGCCTCGCCGGCTTCATCTTGGAGAAATAAGTCTTCCAATAAAGACATAATAAAATATTTTGAATTAGTTTTTCTTCAAAGACCTGTACAAATTCGCATTTTTGGACTATTTTCTAAGGTTTGTTTCGATACGTATACATGTAAGGTGATGTAAGGTTTCGATGAATGAATGAATGACATTTCTTTTTAAGCGGGAATATTTTTTTTATAAATCCGTTTCGCATGCTCGGAAATCCAGATATTTTCAATCTCGTGTATTTTTTAAATAATTATTTTGTAATCAAAATCATTTAAAAAGAATTTTTCTAAGCGGGGAAAGGTATATTATATAAAATAAGTTGAAATATTTAACCTGATTTAACCGTACAAAGCCAAAACCAAATAAAATTATAAAATCACCTCTTTACAATTCAGTTTTCGAACGTAACTTAGCATTGTTTGCGACAAAACTCATACACCCAAGGCAAATAATTTAAAAAAGCCAAAAACCGGTACAGTCGTTTATCGGTACCGGATAAATAAACCATAACATTAATTATTCGGTTAATTTTTGATATGCGTTTACCGGTAATCGTAATAAAATACACGCATTTTGTCTGTAAACTGTTACAGTCTAATTTATACATAACATTTTGACTAAACAAATGACTTTTTTATACTTTACATCTTTAAACGAAGTTTTTCCGGTATTTAAAGCGTAACAGACAGAGAGACATTTGAAGTTAAGTGTTATACTTTTAGCCAATGATGTAATGTATGGATAACTACACAAGATTTAGACTTTTAAATAATGTAAAACATTATAGTTATTTTATGACTTACTATTTAAAATAATGAAATCCTAAAAAAAAATACTTGCTTTAATCTTCTCATTAATGAAGTAAATAAATAACTTCACTATCAAAAGTGTCTGTAGAAACTATTTGTCACTAAAATACATTACGTAATATTTATTGATAAAGTGATATGGTGTATTTATTTATTGTAGTAACTGCCAAAAAAATTTGGCATTAAAACTGGCCATTCTTCATCAATCAAACCGTAATATTAAGGGCCATCACTAGTAAGTCACGTGACCAGCTTGCGTTTGAGAGCGCATTCACAGGTATGGTATCAGTAAATTTTATATAAAAATTCAATTACATTTCGGTTATTATCCTAGAAATAAGGTAATTATTAAAGTTGAGTTTCTATTGTGCGTCGATGTGCGTGTAAAAGAGGTGTGAACATGTGCTGTGCACGGTTATTTCATCAACAAAGACTAAGTTTGATACCAAGAATGGTGCTTGAAAGAATGGCGTCCCCCACATGTGCCGCTGGCCTATAGAATTTCGTCTTGGATGTGCTAAAATTTGATGACGTGAGCTGGTGAAATGGCGTTTAAAAGTGAATACGTTCGAATTTTTCATGTGTTCCGATTGTAATCAGTGGAGTATGGCCACTTTCTGACAATGCCCTTGCGGTCCACTTACAATGATTCATTGTCCTGATTTCTTCGAAAACTAGCTAAAGATTTCCTGTATTTCGTCGATACAGGCGTGAAACTGTGTTGCAGGATTATTTTTTTAGTGTTTATCGTGTTTTGGTGGTGGAAACTTGTCATTTTAGTCGAGATCCGCCCAAATGTTTTGTTTACCTACTAGTTTACCGCTTTCGCGACTGTGGTTCGTAGAAAACTTGTTTGTTGTCGGTATTTTTCTTTAATTTCGATACTGGAATATATTTTAGTTAGGTACTACCCTCAAGTTAAAGTTATTGTTATGAAGTTACCGCCGTTATCTCGAAAGAGCGGGCCCTGTAACCTCGTAAAAACAAGAGATGGCAGGTTACATTACATTGTACTGTAATGTAGTATTAAGCTGATTGATGTATTGCCGCGCCACTTCCCTATTATGTATTCTCTTGGACACGGTCCACAAGTTTGTGGAATAAATTATTTTATTATCAAAGTTCATTGAACTCTCATAAGATTGTTTTGGCATTACAAGTGCTGTTGCCAAGGTCAAATACTTTCCATAATGCTTCAGTTAATGTTAAATAACTTTATCTAGTGGATCTATGGGTATAATTTATGATTGCAATTCAAACACAATTCATTTACCCAATTCAGATAAAATTTGTTAATAAGTGATAAATCATTTTGTCATGTTAACAATTTAATTATTCTTTTATCTCAATATTTGAAACAGAACATAAAACACTATTTAATTATATTTTAGGCATAATTTTATATACATACTATATTAAAAATGTGAAATAGGTGTCTGTCTGATATGCTATGCCTAGCCACTTAATATTACTTTATTAAATTTGGTACAGTCCTAGTCTAGAGTTTAGGTAAGGGCAGGCTATTTTAATCCCAGGATAAATGTCTGTTGGTTTGGCATTACAGATAATGTAGTGTTTTTGTTTTAGTCGTTTAGTATGGATATGTTTTATCTTAAAACAGTATTTTATCCCTGCTGGATAACATTGGCTAGTTTAGTATATTATGTTGTACCATTATCATTGAGTTACAAGTACTACGTATAGAGAGGCTATACGGAACAAAAAATGTGTCGCAATTATGATGACTGGATTGACTGATGTATTTGCTACAGCGGATGTCGTCTAACCAAACTATAAAACTTGCAGCGCTAGATTGCTTACAGAGTATATTTTTCTGGCGACCAAAACGTTGTAAGCGCCATGCAAAGCAAGGCGCTTACGCGTTTTGTTCGAAATGCCTATCTCATAGATCTTGAATGAGTTGTTGCCGTAACCATGGTAACGGCAACAAAGCATCGCGCAAAAATTTTGTTTGCAGTGTCGGTTCTATACGCTAGTAATTGTAGTTCAATGACCATTATATCTTTTACCATAATATGATTGATTATATCTAATACTTATAGAAAACACAAGTGCTTGGACTAGTTTGGGTAGAAAAGATTGTGACACTACCCAATATTTAATTAAAAGCTGCAATAATGGATTTAATTGCTGTGTACAACAACACCAGACACAATTTAAGCAATATATTATTTGTATGTCGTAATATTATATCTATCATTTTAGGCAAGGCTAATTATATTACAGCATATTTGGTAGCATGTTGTCTTGTGTTTCATGAATCATAGGTTTTAATTGTCCTGGACAAACAGTTGTGTTATTATATTAGTATTTGTTTGTATACATTAAACCTTGTTAGAGAATTACTTTTTGGGGTGGTTCAACATCACTACTTATTCTGAAAAAGTAATTCAAAATGCAGTGGCCGCTTACCATCAGGTGGGCTGCATGCCTGTCTATTAACTAATATAGTTTCGTAAGTAATTTTGATTTTGGTAGAAAAAAATATGAAATGAGTACTCATGAGTACAGCTTCTTACCAATATTCCCAAATATTAAAAAAAACAAGTTTAGATAATTACAACAATTACAATAAACACCAAGTAGCCAGGTAGGTAGCATTATTTCATTTTATTCTCATACTCTTGTATCCATTAGTGCACTCTTAATTTATAGGCATGACATCAGGTATCAATTTAAATAAAACTCCATGTATCAGATGACTAGAATGTTGCTGAGATTGTCAAATATATATTCTGGTATCAATCTAAAACTGTGTATGAGATGACTAGACAACTACATAGAATGTTGCTGAGGTCGTCGAATATTCAGTTGAAATACAATAGCAATGCAAAATTATGTCATAGTTTATGCATTTCTATGTTTTTCTGGTAGTTGATATTCTGCCCACGTCTTTTGGCGCCTGCGTGGGAAGACAGCCTGTCTCCGAGAATTACCTTTCTAGGAATAGTATTTGCTATTTACTCTTCAGTTGTTTTCCATTTACATTTAGGTCTTAACTGCCTACGCAAATAGACGAATGTTTACCCTACAGGAGGTCTATTGGTTTGATTTTCTGGCCGCAAACAGTGCACGAGGACTACACCTAAATTAGTCATCGTTTAGAGAGCAAATCTTATGAGATTTCTTTGAACTTAATTGAGAGCTGGTCAATCGCCATCCGTTTGTCAGGGGAAAACCGGGAAGTTTAGTGGGTAGTCGGACTAACGTCTTTAGTCTAAACACGACCGCAGGGGGCTTAGACAAGATGACATCGCTTCATAGCTGGCGAATTTCGCTAAGTCCAATTTGTATGGATTTGACAGATGCCATAGAAAAGTCACGTGAAAGTATGGGATTTGACATTCGCTATCGCAAATTGAGCTATAACGAACTCCATAAATGCCGCTTGTCTAGGGGGACAGGTCTTGCTAGCCTGCGGTTATGGCGCATCAACGCGTTCTCCTCCTAAATAATAGGGATCTTGGATTGAAGGCATCTCTTTTGTTTCTTATTCTATCTATGTTGTTGCCCTGCATTGGAGCTTTTGTAAGTTGATACTTTTGTATTGGAAAAGTAGTTGTGTTAGTCAGACGTTTTGAGCCCTATGTTAGGGGGCGTAAGAGAACACTACCACCACTTCTTTGCGTGGGGTTGTTGATGCAGAGGACGGGGGCTAACGCACCGCCCAAAGTCACGCGTCAGTGTGGGGTGGTTTCACACTGACGAACTTTGCAAAGTGAAGGACAGGTCAATTTTTACGGCACTTTAGGAGTGCTAACATGCAGTTAAGACTTGCTAGGGGCACTTGAGGCCCTCCGTCTTGGCTGAAGATGGTCACAGTGGAGTTAGATTCCTTTTAATAAGGAGTGGAATCCGACACCTCGGTTGCTCCCTCGAGTTCCAAAGGTCGCTTCACACGCATGATTCTGTTACTTCGTAATAATGCTTGAACCAAATAGTTAGCCTTTACCACCGGATGGACTATTTAAAGTATACTTTCCTACATTAGCAAATCCGTTCCCATGCGAAAACGAGTCGGGCAAGTAATAGTACATAATAATGACGTATTAAGTATGTTTATTTGAACTCTGTTGCGGTAATCTTAGTGTAGTTGTGATAAGGTCATTGTCCGATATTTTCCCTACATTGTATATTATGAAAGTTATCAGTATGCATTGTTTTGCTGCTTATCTTTTTATAGCAAACACTTAGTGATTGGGTGTGATAATTTCCTTTGTTAATGATTTACCTAAATTGATGTCTGTTTATACAAATAGCCATCATTATGTCTACATAGACACTTTAGAATTCGATGAGGGGAATGGAGAGTTTAGTTCAGTTGAAAGCAAAAAGCTTATCTTCCGCGGCAATTTTCGGCAAAATTTAGATCCATATAAGCCGAACTGGCAGTTTACCATTGGATGGCGTGCCAGTCTACCAACTGGAGTCACAAGAAAAAGATTTAACCAGGAATCTATTTTCTGGTTTCAAAAGCCAGCAAATTCAATTCTGCAGAAATGTGCGATGACCAGTTGTAATATTTGGCCGATGTTATTATAATAGTATATTATTTGCAAAAGCGGTCTTCTTTCCTACCCCTATAACTCTTAGCAGGGAAGGAATTAGACCAATTTGAGAATGGTTACGTAGCGAATGTAGAAGTCGTAGTCTGACTGTTAAAGTTTACTGAGTTGGGATTGCAGTAGATGAGAAACGGCTAGTCTGTAGAGCCATAGACCGCGACGTTTATTTTTAGAGTTTGGTCCTAAATATTTTATTTTAATTAATGTGAAAATCGTCTAGGTGTGTTAGTCACGCATGTGGGTACTTATTTGATGGTAAATGGGGCCTTTTTTATTTAAAATGCTGTTGTATAATATGGTTAGGTTTATCACTGTACGACGTAATTCCGAAGTCCCGAGACCATCAAATTTTGTTTTGTTAAACGAGTGAAAATCGTATCCAAACATATTTTATTCGAGTACATGGCTAGTCAGTATGCGTATTGATGTTGATGTCCCACTGCTGATCATCATCCTGGGATCATCCTGGGAATATTAAATAATTACGTATGATACGTAACTTTTTTCACGGACGCGTTACACAAACCGAGAATTTCAATGTTCTTCGGGTCGTGTAAATCGCACTATTTACGGTTTGCTAGAGTGAGTGATAAAGCAATTGCGATCAATTACTGAGTATTGGATTTAGATGCCACTGTGTGCAGATTATGCTGTTGTCTGCTAGGATTATGCAGGCAGAATATTGTATGGTACTGGGTATCTTATACAATATTCAAGCCTATCATCAATATTAAATCATTGCACATTTTCTGTACGATGATCAAGTCCCAGTTTAAGTTAAGTTTATATTTTGATGGGAAAACAAAATATAAACATGATATTTTTTTAAATCTCTATCATACATTGAAGAGTTTCAAGCGCCGCTTCTCATGCGTGAGGTTTCGAATCCCAAATCCCACCTTTGTAATTTTCTATGTGTGTATGTACGGTCAACGGCACATCACGGTAAACACTTGCAGTTCCATAATAGCACTTATACCCCCGACATAAGAGCGGTACAAAGTCCACAGTGTTACGTCTGACGTACTTTTGACTGTACCACTAGCTCGCGGTGACCGAAAATGTGAGGAAACCTGCACACTCGAATGGTTGTGTAGCCATTATCCAATAAATTGGTGTAGGTAGTCCAATGTTAGTGGTTACGGGAGGTCCCGGTCAATAGGCTGTGTCTGGTACCGGGCGGCGCTACCAATGCGACCCTGAGGGACCCGACGGGTTTTAGTGGGTAGGACGCAGTTCTGTCTGCGGGAGCCCCACATAACCGCCTAGCCGCCCCCGCAGCTAGCGGTACACGTAAATGTGTTTCCCGTCGCAAAAAAAAAGGGCTACGGAGGTCAGAAGGTTACGGGATCATGTTGTAAGCGTAAACTGACCCGATCGGGTAAAACGCTCAGTTAAGAGTTGTTATAAAAGTTGTGTTCTTTTTTTTTCGTATTTCTCAGGTTTTCTTATTTAAAGGTTATGGATAACGAGCACTTTTTCTTGGAGTTGCGAAAACTTATCTTGTAAAATGTTCAAGCCTTATTTTTCACCTATAATGCTTTGCAGACCCGCGAATAAGATGTTTCTATGGATACTTATGTTTTATTTTGGAATTAATTCAATCAATAACATATTCCCTTTTTCTTTGAATTTTTTTATTTATATTATGGGGAACGCCATGACTTTCAAAAATATCAAGGATTTTTATTCGACGCACTATTTTTTCACGCTTAGTAAAATAAAATGAAATCGATAGCTATTCGATTTGAGTTAATTTTAGATTTCTCTTTTTCTTTTCCTGTAAGTTAAAATAAAGTAATGTATTGTTCCAGCTGCTTGTAAATAGAGGCTGTAAATATAATATAGCAAGTAAAGATGAGTTTGGGAGCGCGCGCCACCAAGGGTGGTGCGAAGGCCGGGAAGGAGGGCAAGCACGCACAGGAGAAGAAGCCCACAGACAAACCACAGCCCAAGGAGAAGGTTAAACCACAGGTTTGTTCGCTTTATTCCACTACTGCTTGAAGTAAGCAATCCTCCCGCCTCCGTGGAACAGTGGCTTAGCCGCTCGGGTATGAAACCCGGAGGTCGTGGGTTCGATTCCCACCTAGGGTCTGGTTGGTGGTAGGGCTTTTTCAGAGCCCGACTGGCTAGCTACCACCCCCACAGGTGAAATCTGCTGCTATAATAGCTCTGGCTGTGTTCCGGCAGTATTAATGTTGGAGCCAGTACACTTGAAATCAAGGGCTCCAAGATCAGATGGGTCTACAGTCTGGCAGCACATTGAGCGACGCTTCCTGGTAAAGTGTCCCTCAATGGAATAGGCCGCAGGTGGCTGCTAACCATCAGGTCGGCTGCGTGTCTGTCTGCCATGCCAACTGACATGGTATAAAAAAAAAGTAAGTTGGCAGACAGGCACGCAGCTCATCTGATGGTAAGCGGCCACTTGACTTCGGCCTATTCCATTGGGAGACACTTCACTTTGCTGTCACACTGTAGGTATCCTCTGATCTTCATGTCATTTATTTTATTTTTTTAATGTTTGTGTGTCAACAGTAAAAAAATTCAGTTTACTGAGAGTAACTGTATTTTTTTACTGTTGACACACTATCATCTATGTTATGACGGCCTCCTTAGAACGGAGGCTGAGCCGGTTGGATATAAAACTCGGAGATCGTGAGTTCGATTCCCCACCTAGAGTCTATCTGATGATTCTGATGGTTAGACTTTTTCAGAGTAACTTTTACTCTATCTTTGTTCCCGATCTCAAGGACTTCCATTTGATTTTACTACACATATATTTTTTTTTGTTTGCAGGCAACAACAGAACAGCTCCGTATGGCACACATGATCGATCGTAAAAGCGAAGACGCGTCTGACGTTCGGAGAATGGTGAGAAACTTAGTTTTTATGTTAATTTTAATGCGAATTTCTCACATGCGATTCCCATGTATTGATTGATTAGTCTGCTAATTGTGTTTTGGTGTAGATGAATTCATACTTGTTGAGTTTGTGTAATAGGGTAGAATTTAGATTTTTATACGAATACAGTTGGATGAAATCTGTGTAGATCTTTTCATACAAAAAAGCGGGTATGCCCTATTTTACAGAAGAGTATTACTCTAGACTAGAATGTCACACTTTAGGCCCCCCTGATGGCCAAGTCTTTGTATTCTGTGTCGATTTTTTCTTATTATTGAAGACCAACGCTCACAATGTCAGAGAACGATCTCACTCCTGAGGATGCAGAAGACTGGGCAAAGTGGAGAAAGCTAAGCAGGAAAGCGGACCCCGGCACTAGGCTGGGAAATCGCTAGGACGAAGAAGATTGAAGACCAACGCTATCTTTTTTATTATAATTTGTCTCTCTAACGGTAACGGGTCTCTAGCCTTTTGTCTGGATTCATAAGTGCATCTCTGGGGCCTACATTGAGATGATTCTCGATGCAATGTCAATGACTTTGACAGCTGTAAATGTAATTATATTAAACAGGTCTTCAAAGTGCGTAAGAAAGATAGCATCTACATGAGTCGTGGGAAAACGCAGACAATACGAGTTGAGACCCCTCGGAGTGTTAAATTAATTGCGGAGAAGCGGTAACTGTGTATTAGGAACCATATAATTACTGCTTTTGATAATTAATAATTCCCTTCACTTCACACTTATTTCTTTTAATTATTACTTGTATGTAAGGAATCCACAGCTCATATTTTTGAGACTGGAGACAGAGTGTATTTGACCTTGCTGAATTTCGCGAAAATGGTATTGGGCCATCACGCAGGCGCACGGGCGGTCACCGTGTGACGCGGGTTCTCACGGTGCGTGCGATTCTGTTCAGTGGTGACCACCGTGCGCTTGCGTCCTGGGGGCCTAGACAAAGTAACATTTTGACAACGATAG
Source organism: Mecyna flavalis (assembly GCA_949319885.1). NCBI lineage: Eukaryota > Metazoa > Arthropoda > Insecta > Lepidoptera > Crambidae > Mecyna > Mecyna flavalis. Next base: position 867,494 of record OX439417.1, on the reverse strand, counting down.
CGAAATTCGCTAACTTCATATTGTATGGACTTGACAGGTGCTTTAGAAAAGTCACGTGGTTAATCGATATTGAAATAAGGAGTTTTGACATTTGCTATCGCAAATTGATCGATAACGAACGCATAAATGCCGCTTGTCTAGGGGGGCTGGCCCGCTCTCGCTTCCACGAAATTCAAGGCAGAGGTAGAGGTGGCTTAACACTCTGTCTCCACTTAGGTTTTTATTGTGTACTTCCATTTCAATAAAATGCATGTTATTTGAACGACAGGTGCTAGAGCTGATGGAGATGACGTGTCGCACGGAGGAGGAGGTGTGCTCGGCGCTGCACGACTCCGACAACGACATGGTCGCCGCGTGCAACCTGCTGCTCGAGGAGAGCCAGCGGATACAGGTAATGTACCACAGGTGCTAGCGCTGATGGAGATGACGTGTCGCACGGAGGAGGAGGTGTGCTCGGCGCTGCACGACTCCGACAACGACATGGTCGCCGCGTGCAACCTGCTGCTCGAGGAGAGCCAGCGGATACAGGTAATGTACCACAGGTGCTAGCGCTGATGGAGATGACGTGTCGCACGGAGGAGGAGGTGTGCTCGGCGCTGCACGACTCCGACAACGACATGGTCGCCGCGTGCAACCTGCTGCTCGAGGAGAGCCAGCGGATACAGGTAATGTACCACAGGTGCTAGCGCTGATGGAGATGACGTGTCGCACGGAGGAGGAGGTGTGCTCGGCGCTGCACGACTCCGACAACGACATGGTCGCCGCGTGCAACCTGCTGCTCGAGGAGAGCCAGCGGATACAGGTAATGTACCACAGGTGCTAGCGCTGATGGAGATGACGTGTCGCACGGAGGAGGAGGTGTGCTCGGCGCTGCACGACTCCGACAACGACATGGTCGCCGCGTGCAACCTGCTGCTCGAGGAGAGCCAGCGGATACAGGTAATGTACCACAGGTGCTAGCGCTGATGGAGATGACGTGTCGCACGGAGGAGGAGGTGTGCTCGGCGCTGCACGACTCCGACAACGACATGGTCGCCGCGTGCAACCTGCTGCTCGAGGAGAGCCAGCGGATACAGGTAATGTACCACAGGTGCTAGCGCTGATGGAGATGACGTGTCGCACGGAGGAGGAGGTGTGCTCGGCGCTGCACGACTCCGACAACGACATGGTCGCCGCGTGCAACCTGCTGCTCGAGGAGAGCCAGCGGATACAGGTAATGTACCACAGGTGCTAGCGCTGATGGAGATGACGTGTCGCACGGAGGAGGAGGTGTGCTCGGCGCTGCACGACTCCGACAACGACATGGTCGCCGCGTGCAACCTGCTGCTCGAGGAGAGCCAGCGGATACAGGTAATGTACCACAGGTGCTAGCGCTGATGGAGATGACGTGTCGCACGGAGGAGGAGGTGTGCTCGGCGCTGCACGACTCCGACAACGACATGGTCGCCGCGTGCAACCTGCTGCTCGAGGAGAGCCAGCGGATACAGGTAATGTACCACAGGTGCTAGCGCTGATGGAGATGACGTGTCGCACGGAGGAGGAGGTGTGCTCGGCGCTGCACGACTCCGACAACGACATGGTCGCCGCGTGCAACCTGCTGCTCGAGGAGAGCCAGCGGATACAGGTAATGTACCACAGGTGCTAGCGCTGATGGAGATGACGTGTCGCACGGAGGAGGAGGTGTGCTCGGCGCTGCACGACTCCGACAACGACATGGTCGCCGCGTGCAACCTGCTGCTCGAGGAGAGCCAGCGGATACAGGTAATGTACCACAGGTGCTAGCGCTGATGGAGATGACGTGTCGCACGGAGGAGGAGGTGTGCTCGGCGCTGCACGACTCCGACAACGACATGGTCGCCGCGTGCAACCTGCTGCTCGAGGAGAGCCAGCGGATACAGGTAATGTACCACAGGTGCTAGCGCTGATGGAGATGACGTGTCGCACGGAGGAGGAGGTGTGCTCGGCGCTGCACGACTCCGACAACGACATGGTCGCCGCGTGCAACCTGCTGCTCGAGGAGAGCCAGCGGATACAGGTAATGTACCACAGGTGCTAGCGCTGATGGAGATGACGTGTCGCACGGAGGAGGAGGTGTGCTCGGCGCTGCACGACTCCGACAACGACATGGTCGCCGCGTGCAACCTGCTGCTCGAGGAGAGCCAGCGGATACAGGTAATGTACCACAGGTGCTAGCGCTGATGGAGATGACGTGTCGCACGGAGGAGGAGGTGTGCTCGGCGCTGCACGACTCCGACAACGACATGGTCGCCGCGTGCAACCTGCTGCTCGAGGAGAGCCAGCGGATACAGGTAATGTACCACAGGTGCTAGCGCTGATGGAGATGACGTGTCGCACGGAGGAGGAGGTGTGCTCGGCGCTGCACGACTCCGACAACGACATGGTCGCCGCGTGCAACCTGCTGCTCGAGGAGAGCCAGCGGATACAGGTAATGTACCACAGGTGCTAGCGCTGATGGAGATGACGTGTCGCACGGAGGAGGAGGTGTGCTCGGCGCTGCACGACTCCGACAACGACATGGTCGCCGCGTGCAACCTGCTGCTCGAGGAGAGCCAGCGGATACAGGTAATGTACCACAGGTGCTAGCGCTGATGGAGATGACGGTGCTTAACGCACCTTAACTTACTTTTACTGATATTAAATTTTAGGGCGTGAGATAAAACTCCTGCGCGTGTACAAAAAGAAAAAGCAAAGAACTGTTTTTGCATGGAATATGGCTCGAAGGACCATTTTGTTACTCACATTTTTGTAAGTTAATTTCTAGGTTTATTTATGTTTGACTCGTACACAAAGTCACCGGGAAAATAATGTATTGTATTGTCAACAGGGCGAGTGGCAAACCAGCGAGAAAAAGAAAAAGAAACCGCCAGCCGCCGGCAACGGCGAGGTCGAAGCGCGCACGCGGGCGCCGCGCGACCGCCCGAGTGAGTAACGTTTAAATTAAGTATAGTCCGCGTCAACTTTATTGGCTTATCTGAAGTTAGCTGCGAGCGTCCTTTACGCTGTTGCGGGGCTCGGCTGCACCCCTCTGACATCTACATTTGTGTTCTGCGCAGGTTCTCACACGATGTTTAGACAAGCCAATTAAGTTGACGCATATTATAATTTGTGCTTTACCCTAAGTTCCCCTGTCTGTGTAGACTACATACATATTGAGGGCCTAGGTTACGAGGGTTTCTGAAGGATATGACGATGTAAAATTGATTAATGGTTTATCTTTTTTATTGATTAGTTTATTATCGATTAATTTGTGGTATGTATATAGTAGAGAAATTCATCATCATCATCAGCCTATATACGTTCCCACTGCTGGGACACAGGCCACTAAATATGGTCAGAATGGTCACCCATCCATTAACCGACCGCGGCGTAGGTAGCTTGACTTTCGTTATCGCTAACGAACCACTGTCACAGCGCGCCACGAGCGCCTCTATACGAGTTTAAATTATTTTTCTAAAACTATAGTGTGAATAATTTTTCGGTATTATAATAATCATTATCATCCCAGCGTATTCCCGATTGCATCCGGTATGGAGCTCAGGGTCCGCTTCAACTATGATCCTAGATTTAATAATTATATTGGTATTATAATAATGAGGGTTTTAAATAAAAAAATTGTTAGATAGTGTGACATAGTTATAAGGTTCAATTAAAATGTGATTGGTTTATTTGACTTAAGATGACAAATTGTTATTATGGATGTCAAAATGAATCAATTACAGTTTAATTGAATTTTACGACTACGTAGTGTCATTAAGCAGATCAGTTATTCCAAAACACTCATGAGAGTGTTTTGGACTTATATGAACCCGAGTCATGAGACTTCATTAGGTTAGTTTCAAGTCGGTACCGATGTTAAGTCGATGACGTATGGGTACTACTAGCAAGGAAGAGAGTGGGATGAGGGCTAAGGGTAGGATAGGGTAGGTTTAGGGTTTATATATAGGTTGCTCGATGTACTTTTACATTTATTTTTTTTTTCGTGTGAAGTGAAGCTCGTGGTCCTTTACGCTGCGAGGCCTTCCATCGTTTCTTAGTTCCTAGGAAGCGTCTTCCTCGGTTGTCTCGCATGTTACGAGTGAAGCTCTCGTATCTTCCTCAGGACGCGGCGAAGGCGAGGGCGGTCGCGGCGGGGGCGTGGGCCCGGGCGGTCCGGCCGGGCGGGGAGGGCGAGGTGGCGGCGCGCGCGGCGGCGGCGCGGGGCGGGGGGGACGCGGCGGCGCGCGCGGCGCCCGGCGAGGTGCCCCGCCCCGCCCGCTGCGCCACCCCCGCGCGGGCGACGACTGGCAGGACACTAATGACCATGGTGAGTACTACAACAGGAATACACGCAGGTTCATGCACACACACACGCTAACAAAAGAACACATCCGACTCACTCCAAGGCACGTCCACACATTCATGCACGTCCGGACCCACACACAGGCACTCAAATGACAGGTTGGCTAAATATAGATACTTTTAAGTTACAAATACGATACGATTACACTTTTTGACTACCAGCAAGTATGAATCAAGTGAAAGTAATTCAACGCAGACAATTATCTACGTCTCCAGCACCTTAAATGAATGCAAGAATTTTAAACAAAATCCTATTCAATTGGACTTCCTATCCTATTAACTTAAACTTTAATACCAAATCTTACACACGGACAAAAGTCTCTAAACTTACTACGATATAACCGCTTAAACGCATATAAACGAAGATACTGCCTCCGCATGTCGGCCTTCTATGAATTATTATCTACTGCATTTCCAGTCAAACCAACCCATTTGTACTAACATACAAGCACTATTTACAGAATAGCTTTACCACACGTATAAATAATATCCAAACATATTTACTTATTCAACTTTCGAATAATTCCAGGTGGCAACATGGGCGACCCATTCCCCACAACAGAAGACTGGGACAACGAAGAGTGGTCCGGGTCGCTGTCAGACACCAAGGTAATGAAGCAAGCTAACGTAGTAAGTCCTTTATATCGGCAGGGTGATTGGAAGCGTGGCGCTTCTTATCGTTGTAAATGAAATCTTACCTTACTATTTGTTGTATGGCATTGCTGAACATATCTTAGGCCTGGGGACCGAGGTGTATGTGGGGATTTTTTGCACTATATCACAGACGTTACTCTGTGACAGAACCAGTAACGTCAGTCTTATTTGATTAAATGTGGCGTGGGTAAGTTATAAAATAATGTCTCCTGTTAATAAAAAAAATATATTTAGAAGCGCCACGCATCCAGATACCCTGTAAATGTAGCCTTAGTAAAATAGTACCAACGAAAATTGTCAATAAAATAAGGACTCCGTAAGTTATTTTATTTAAGTTTTTGCCAATATTGCTATATAATCGAAAATATAATCTACTGCTTATGGCTTTTATGCAATTGTTATAATTAACTACTTAAATAATACCTAAATTGCTTGGTTTACAATATTCACCGAGTGTTTAAGCATTCATTATTTGATACTACAGATAAGAGTGGATGCTATCTTGAAAATGCAGTGTTTTGATGTTCATTGGATTATATCAGATGTATATTACTGTGTTACACTCAACCTATTAAAAATTTTATGTAATTATGGCATATACCTCTGAGAAGGACCTGGGGTCCATAAAAGCGAATAATGGTTGGGTGCATCAAGTATTCACACACTGTTGACTTCATCGACCTTCAGGTTTCATATACGTTAGTCACATTTGTTACTCCCCTGGTGTTGCAGATGTCTATGGGTGGCAGTTGTCATTTACCACCCACTGTTTCATACAAAAAATCGGTTAAGAAAGTCGGAGAAGAAGTGCCGCAAGAAACTTAACAAAGAGCCTCATTTTTTCAATGTCATCTTTATAATCTAGATATCTTATAATTTTTCTTCTACGCTATAGTAAGCCAAACAGGGAGGATAACGTATGAAATGTTTCCAGGTGTTCACACCGAGCGCAAGTGCACAGAACTCGATGCTGGACACGGAAGCCGCCGCTCCCGCCGAGGACTGGGACGCGCCCGAGACCAACGGGCCCACAGACAGCCACATCACCACCTACACCTACCACAACACGCACCACCACTCGCTCATCGACGTACGTACTTTTTTTTTCGGAGGAGAATGCGTTTATGCACCATAACCGCAGGCTAGCTAGACCCGCGGCCGTGTGTGGGACTCGAGACTGAAGTATCTACTACCTACTGAACTCCCCCGGTTTCCCCTTCACACCCGATTGGGACGAGCCGGTGCCAGTGTTAGCTATTGACCAGCCCATCCCCGGGTACCCCGACTTGAGAGGCCTCAAGTCGGGATGGCGCCTAGGGCGGGCCACCCGAGAAACAAGGTGACCCTCAGGTCAGGACGTACTATACGTACTGCCTAGGATCTGTGCCTCCTGACGATAGGGGTTCTGCTCACGTGGTAAAGACGGCAATCCGCCCAGGAGTAACCCTACTAAAACCTCTAGTTTCGTGAGCCTCCTATCGAAAGCTTTCTATGCAGGCTGCCCATCGTTGGTGCAGTTGTACAATGCAGGATAGATGAGCAGCATGCGGGGGCCCGCACTCATAATTTACTGGCTTCTTCTTTAGAAGGGTGGCAAGCAGTTAAACTTCCTTCATTTCCTACATAGGACAGAATTTGCATCACATGAACGTGACTTTTTTCTGTGATAACGTATCAGAATATTAATGTCCCACTGCAGGGCAAAGGCCTCCATCCTTGAAATTAAGTTATCGTTACAAAGATGTGTACTGACTTAATCACCACCCTTGCCATGTGCTGGTTGGTGATCACAAACCTGAGCTGTGTCCGAAAAAACCGACAAAGTTTGTCTACAGTCTGGTAGCACATTAAGCGACGCTTCTTAGTGAAGTGTCCCTCAATGGAATAGGCCGCAGTGACCGCTTACCATCAGGTGGGCTGTGTGCCGGTCTGAATTGAACCCAGGACCCCGACATCTTTTCCGGCTCTTAAACCGCTATACCATTGAAGCTTGATTCTTTATCTACCTGTATACTAACTTTGAATAACTATTGTGTCCAGGCAATGAGTGCGGGCAGCCGGCAGTCGCCGGGCGCGGCGGGCACTCCGCCCGCAGCGGCGCCGGCCGCGGACCTGACGCCGCTGCCGCAGCATCCGCCGCACCAGCACCCGCAGCATCCGACGCACCATCCACAGGTAACTGTGTCCAGGCGATGAGTGCGGGCAGCCGGCAGTCGCCGGGCGCGGCGGGCACTCCGCCCGCAGCGGCGCCGGCCGCGGACCTGACGCCGCTGCCGCAGCATCCGCCGCACCAGCACCCGCAGCATCCGACGCACCATCCACAGGTAACTGTGTCCAGGCGATGAGTGCGGGCAGCCGGCAGTCGCCGGGCGCGGCGGGCACTCCGCCCGCAGCGGCGCCGGCCGCGGACCTGACGCCGCTGCCGCAGCATCCGCCGCACCAGCACCCGCAGCATCCGACGCACCATCCACAGGTAACTGTGTCCAGGCGATGAGTGCGGGCAGCCGGCAGTCGCCGGGCGCGGCGGGCACTCCGCCCGCAGCGGCGCCGGCCGCGGACCTGACGCCGCTGCCGCAGCATCCGCCGCACCAGCACCCGCAGCATCCGACGCACCATCCACAGGTAACTGTGTCCAGGCGATGAGTGCGGGCAGCCGGCAGTCGCCGGGCGCGGCGGGCACTCCGCCCGCAGCGGCGCCGGCCGCGGACCTGACGCCGCTGCCGCAGCATCCGCCGCACCAGCACCCGCAGCATCCGACGCACCATCCACAGGTAACTGTGTCCAGGCGATGAGTGCGGGCAGCCGGCAGTCGCCGGGCGCGGCGGGCACTCCGCCCGCAGCGGCGCCGGCCGCGGACCTGACGCCGCTGCCGCAGCATCCGCCGCACCAGCACCCGCAGCATCCGACGCACCATCCACAGGTAACTGTGTCCAGGCGATGAGTGCGGGCAGCCGGCAGTCGCCGGGCGCGGCGGGCACTCCGCCCGCAGCGGCGCCGGCCGCGGACCTGACGCCGCTGCCGCAGCATCCGCCGCACCAGCACCCGCAGCATCCGACGCACCATCCACAGGTAACTGTGTCCAGGCGATGAGTGCGGGCAGCCGGCAGTCGCCGGGCGCGGCGGGCACTCCGCCCGCAGCGGCGCCGGCCGCGGACCTGACGCCGCTGCCGCAGCATCCGCCGCACCAGCACCCGCAGCATCCGACGCACCATCCACAGGTAACTGTGTCCAGGCGATGAGTGCGGGCAGCCGGCAGTCGCCGGGCGCGGCGGGCACTCCGCCCGCAGCGGCGCCGGCCGCGGACCTGACGCCGCTGCCGCAGCATCCGCCGCACCAGCACCCGCAGCATCCGACGCACCATCCACAGGTAACTGTGTCCAGGCGATGAGTGCGGGCAGCCGGCAGTCGCCGGGCGCGGCGGGCACTCCGCCCGCAGCGGCGCCGGCCGCGGACCTGACGCCGCTGCCGCAGCATCCGCCGCACCAGCACCCGCAGCATCCGACGCACCATCCACAGGTAACTGTGTCCAGGCGATGAGTGCGGGCAGCCGGCAGTCGCCGGGCGCGGCGGGCACTCCGCCCGCAGCGGCGCCGGCCGCGGACCTGACGCCGCTGCCGCAGCATCCGCCGCACCAGCACCCGCAGCATCCGACGCACCATCCACAGGTAACTGTGTCCAGGCGATGAGTGCGGGCAGCCGGCAGTCGCCGGGCGCGGCGGGCACTCCGCCCGCAGCGGCGCCGGCCGCGGACCTGACGCCGCTGCCGCAGCATCCGCCGCACCAGCACCCGCAGCATCCGACGCACCATCCACAGGTAACTGTGTCCAGGCGATGAGTGCGGGCAGCCGGCAGTCGCCGGGCGCGGCGGGCACTCCGCCCGCAGCGGCGCCGGCCGCGGACCTGACGCCGCTGCCGCAGCATCCGCCGCACCAGCACCCGCAGCATCCGACGCACCATCCACAGGTAACTGTGTCCAGGCGATGAGTGCGGGCAGCCGGCAGTCGCCGGGCGCGGCGGGCACTCCGCCCGCAGCGGCGCCGGCCGCGGACCTGACGCCGCTGCCGCAGCATCCGCCGCACCAGCACCCGCAGCATCCGACGCACCATCCACAGGTAACTGTGTCCAGGCGATGAGTGCGGGCAGCCGGCAGTCGCCGGGCGCGGCGGGCACTCCGCCCGCAGCGGCGCCGGCCGCGGACCTGACGCCGCTGCCGCAGCATCCGCCGCACCAGCACCCGCAGCATCCGACGCACCATCCACAGGTAACTGTGTCCAGGCGATGAGTGCGGGCAGCCGGCAGTCGCCGGGCGCGGCGGGCACTCCGCCCGCAGCGGCGCCGGCCGCGGACCTGACGCCGCTGCCGCAGCATCCGCCGCACCAGCACCCGCAGCATCCGACGCACCATCCACAGGTAACTGTGTCCAGGCGATGAGTGCGGGCAGCCGGCAGTCGCCGGGCGCGGCGGGCACTCCGCCCGCAGCGGCGCCGGCCGCGGACCTGACGCCGCTGCCGCAGCATCCGCCGCACCAGCACCCGCAGCATCCGACGCACCATCCACAGGTAACTGTGTCCAGGCGATGAGTGCGGGCAGCCGGCAGTCGCCGGGCGCGGCGGGCACTCCGCCCGCAGCGGCGCCGGCCGCGGACCTGACGCCGCTGCCGCAGCATCCGCCGCACCAGCACCCGCAGCATCCGACGCACCATCCACAGGTAACTGTGTCCAGGCGATGAGTGCGGGCAGCCGGCAGTCGCCGGGCGCGGCGGGCACTCCGCCCGCAGCGGCGCCGGCCGCGGACCTGACGCCGCTGCCGCAGCATCCGCCGCACCAGCACCCGCAGCATCCGACGCACCATCCACAGGTAACTGTGTCCAGGCGATGAGTGCGGGCAGCCGGCAGTCGCCGGGCGCGGCGGGCACTCCGCCCGCAGCGGCGCCGGCCGCGGACCTGACGCCGCTGCCGCAGCATCCGCCGCACCAGCACCCGCAGCATCCGACGCACCATCCACAGGTAACTGTGTCCAGGCGATGAGTGCGGGCAGCCGGCAGTCGCCGGGCGCGGCGGGCACTCCGCCCGCAGCGGCGCCGGCCGCGGACCTGACGCCGCTGCCGCAGCATCCGCCGCACCAGCACCCGCAGCATCCGACGCACCATCCACAGGTAACTGTGTCCAGGCGATGAGTGCGGGCAGCCGGCAGTCGCCGGGCGCGGCGGGCACTCCGCCCGCAGCGGCGCCGGCCGCGGACCTGACGCCGCTGCCGCAGCATCCGCCGCACCAGCACCCGCAGCATCCGACGCACCATCCACAGGTAACTGTGTCCAGGCGATGAGTGCGGGCAGCCGGCAGTCGCCGGGCGCGGCGGGCACTCCGCCCGCAGCGGCGCCGGCCGCGGACCTGACGCCGCTGCCGCAGCATCCGCCGCACCAGCACCCGCAGCATCCGACGCACCATCCACAGGTAACTGTGTCCAGGCGATGAGTGCGGGCAGCCGGCAGTCGCCGGGCGCGGCGGGCACTCCGCCCGCAGCGGCGCCGGCCGCGGACCTGACGCCGCTGCCGCAGCATCCGCCGCACCAGCACCCGCAGCATCCGACGCACCATCCACAGGTAACTGTGTCCAGGCGATGAGTGCGGGCAGCCGGCAGTCGCCGGGCGCGGCGGGCACTCCGCCCGCAGCGGCGCCGGCCGCGGACCTGACGCCGCTGCCGCAGCATCCGCCGCACCAGCACCCGCAGCATCCGACGCACCATCCACAGGTAACTGTGTCCAGGCGATGAGTGCGGGCAGCCGGCAGTCGCCGGGCGCGGCGGGCACTCCGCCCGCAGCGGCGCCGGCCGCGGACCTGACGCCGCTGCCGCAGCATCCGCCGCACCAGCACCCGCAGCATCCGACGCACCATCCACAGGTAACTGTGTCCAGGCGATGAGTGCGGGCAGCCGGCAGTCGCCGGGCGCGGCGGGCACTCCGCCCGCAGCGGCGCCGGCCGCGGACCTGACGCCGCTGCCGCAGCATCCGCCGCACCAGCACCCGCAGCATCCGACGCACCATCCACAGGTAACTGTGTCCAGGCGATGAGTGCGGGCAGCCGGCAGTCGCCGGGCGCGGCGGGCACTCCGCCCGCAGCGGCGCCGGCCGCGGACCTGACGCCGCTGCCGCAACATCCGCCGCACCAGCATCCGCAGCATCCGACGCATCATCCACAGGTAAACTATGGTCCCAGTAACAAAGAAGATAGGGCAAGGCGTGAAGTCAAATGCGAAGCTCAAGATTGAATGTTGGCTCCTAGGTCGGGAGAGGTGAGAAATCAAACAGCCATTGCATACTATCAATTGGTTTTACCTTAACTACTGGAAGAAACGAAGTAATTGACTTACCGCCGATCTCAATAACCTATCTATCTGTAACAATCTGTTAAATTGGCTACCGACAGTAGCTGTTACGTCAGTTTTGCGTTTCAATAACGAAAGATAGATCGGAATTTATATCTCTGACTTTAATCTACCGTTGGGAGGGCAAACTGCTTACCGTAGATATGCAGAGCCATAGAAAAATGACATAAAGCGTTTCAATAACGTACAAACCGACAACTGTCAGTTAAATAAAATACCATCTGTCAAAAAAATTCTATCTCTCGAATTCGGGCGATAATTGGCGTTAATCCATTAGTAAAAGATAAACAACACAATATTTTATAAAGATTAATGGCCTTGTTTAGTGATAAAAGTTAAAATGAGATGTATGAAGCCGGTATATTTGATTCCACAACAAATTCAAGACCTGTAGAATAAACATTGGGCAGAAAAACAATGCTTGTATGTTGCCGATTTTATTGGAGTGACGAAAACTACAGCTAGCAGAATTGTAGCCGATGTAGGTATCTCGTGCAATAGCTGCACTGTACTGTGCTGCACTGTACCTACATGTTAAAGTGTTAGAAAACACTCAGCCCACCTTTCACGCCATTGCAGGATTTCCCAAGGTTCTTGTTGCTTTGCAGTTGATTGTACACATATACCCTGGTAAGTAAAACCCTTTAATGTTATGCTTACTATTTTACATCTTAAAGAAACAAGAAATAATTCTGTTTTAGATTCAAATGTAGAAGAGTACAGGAATAGAAAAGGTATTTCTCAATGAATGTCCAAGGAATTTGTGATGCAGATTAATGTTCATGAATGTAGTTGCTCGGTGGCTAGGGTCTGCTCATGATGCTACAATATCTAACAACTCCGTTTTTAAAAGTAATTATTAATTATATTATTTTATAATATTATATTTTATGTACTATTTATTTATTTTATTAATTTTTTATTTTATTTATTTGGAACAACAACAGCCTTCAACATAATGTAAAAACGTTTAGATTAAAATAATCACTTAAATAACTTAGGCCAAACCAGTCATTCACAGTATTACATAATTTTGAGTACTAAACATGTAGAAGTTGTCTTTGACAATTTAACTTTGAATATTAGCCACCAAAATATAGACTAAAAAGATAAAGTTAAGTATCATAATCATAAGTGAACAATTAAATTTTATATAATAAAAGGTGTTCAGTCTTAGAACTTTACAAGGCGAATTTGTATAAATACTATACATACACAACATTTTTACACTATCTTCCAACAATCGTTATTAGCTGTAATCTAATACTGCAATAATAACTCTTAATTTGCATAAAATTAACATAGTGGCATGTCAAACGGTGTACCTCACAGAATGAGTCTGTGGTTTACCTTAACAAAGTGAAATTAGCCTTAATGCTATGATTTGATAAAATTGTAACAATTTTTAAACATACTAATGGCTATGTTACCTACCATATTATAATTAGACATGATTTACAATATTATTATATTCATCTTTCATTCCAGACGTGACATTACCTGCCAGATGTTACTGAATGAAAAATTCAATTTATACTTAGAACTTACTCTTTTACAGAGAATATTAATTTATTTGCTTATATTACTTCCAGTGCAATGTGAAGATGGAATCTTTGGGAATAGGTGGCTTATTGGTGACAGTGCATATCCCTGTACATCATACCTATATTAACACCACTGCTCGATCCGGGAACTGTAGCAAATCTGATAATGTCCCGATTGACGGAGTAGCTCACCAACATCATAGTGCTAGACAACATTTGATAAACAATTACTTTAATTGGTATTTACTGTATTCTTTTATTATCACATTTTAAGATATTACATACTTAATATATATTATGGTTACTAATCAAGAACTTCTTTTTTAGATATTTGTTTTCTTTACATAATAATATGAACAATTTGCAGCCAATGGCGTTTATCAATCATGGAAGCTGGACACAGCAGGCATTGTGCAGATAATGATGACAACATGAGGGAGAGAAACTTTTGTTGTTGAATATGAAACGAGATTTATTGGCAAAAATACTCACAAACCACTATTTAATAAAAAATAATAATAAAAAAACTTGATGTAATGTCTTTTTAAATTTATAATGTTTAATGATATTGTATTTATTTTAATATTATTCTTGCAAGTACAAATTCATAGAAAAATTAATGTGAATTTAATAAACAATGTTTTATTTATAAATTACAAATTGTGTTTCTTTATTATGAAAGTCTTAAGGAATTATGAAAAAAAACCAGGCTCATAAAAGTAGTTTCTTTATTTGATTTACAATTTAAAAACTGAAATAGTAATTCACTTGTACCCTGAAGGCCTGCTGAGATGCCGCTTCACGCCCCGCTTAAAAAGACCAGGATTGTAAGAGGAAGGAAACACATGAGCTGGAAGGGCATTCCATGACTTGATATCCATGCCTCCTCTTTAAGTTTGTTATTAGTCGCATTTGTGACTTTAGAGGTAATCACCTTGTGGCTGGAAATCAGATTGAGCAGAAGCACAATACTATCCTTGTTCAGCGCCTTCGCCCTAATCTGAAAACTACAACAAAAGATACATTTGGTTAGAACAAAACAAAACATAAATATTCAATGAAATTGACTAGAAAATAACTTTGTTATAAGTAATACTCACTTGTTCAGCCATCTTCTATTCAATTCAATTTATTTTCGATAAATAAGTGTAAGTTTTAAACCAATTTCAAAGTTCCAACGAAATGTATGAAATAGCTCAAAGTAATACGAGAGCGTCAATTAAATGTCAATAGTCATGTGCGTTTTATTGCCTTGAGCTCGTAAGTATTTCACCGAATTTATTTATTAAATCTACTTTTTTATGAAAAATACTATAAAAAGATGTTTAAAAAAAATAAATGACTACTTATAGTAAAATCCCCATATTATTAAATAAAAATTAATATCATAATATTAATCGCGCAGCCATTTGTTAAGATGCGAAAACAGAACGCTTCGGAGGGATACGTTTACCCAGAGATATCGAAATTATCCGTGGATAGCTCACGTCATCGTAACTACAAGTTTGATATTGAAACGGCAGTAACAGTAAGGTTTGACGTTTCGGAAAAACTCTGGTAGCTGGTTACTGATAACTGTCGGTATGTTATTGAGTTCGGCGGTTAAGCACATAGGCCTCAACTATTGTGTAAAATCCTGGATCGACTCTTGATTTTATATGTAACGAAACTGTTGATTTTGAATAGTATTTTTCACTTAAATAAGAGCAATGTTAATTAATTATTAACAGCTTAAATACTACTTATTGCTAATGCACACTAACGTGATTATGTGAGCGTCAGCAGATGATTGATCTCTGTGTGTGCTCCAGATACAAAGTCTGAGCTGACGCTACAAATGAACAACTCTTTTTTTAGCCAAGTACCGACAACACCACCCGACAAGGTTATCTGGGACTGAGCATGAGCAACACCTGGCTATTATCCGCCTACTGGCCTTCAGTACACCCGCTATTTTACAACCAACTTAGACTATATTTACCAAAACCCTGTCTCCATTCAAATAAATTCTTTATCAAAAGAGTAAACTTTTTAATTAATGAAACAAATAAAGCATTTTTATTTTAGAAGTAATGTTTATCCGTTGTCTAACACACGTAGCACAAGCTTAACCCTTTCCCCGCCACGCTTTTTTCCGAAAATGGTGCCCCTAACGCCACGACCATTAAAAAAAAATTCCAAAAAATTATTAAGTTATACTCAACTCATTCAGGCAAGTAAAAATAAAACGTTTCTTGATCCTGTTTTTTTGTCTGATATATCAGTCATTGGCGTGGTGGGCACGAAAATGGTTTGTCTGATATATCAGACATTGGCGTTGAAAGGGTTAATAATGCTTAGTTTGGGGCTAGATGGCGTGTGAATAATGTCCAAAGATATTTATTTGTTTATTTTAAATATTGGACCGCATTAAAGTGGGTGCATGATATTTCCTCTTCTACCAGATTCAAAGGGACTTAATATTATTTAATTATTTCTGATACATATTTAATTTATATTATATTTTAATGTATAGCGCGATCGTTTCCAGGCCGCGAACGCGAACCAACAGCCAGAGCTTTACCACCACCACCAGCCCATGGGCATGTCGGGAAGCTTGTCCGCCGCACAGACGCAGTACCTCTCTCAGGTGAGATTCCTACGCCTTGTTCGATCGATAAAATGGATTAGCCGACGTCGATCTGCAGTTGATCGATTGGTTTGGTAACACCTATGTCTCACTCAGTGGAGGCCTAAACATGGGAGGTTATGAGAGCTATCGGTGCTAAGGTCGCTCGTAGAGTTGCCTAACTATCGATAGTTGACATTGAAAAATAGTAACAATATCGATAGTGCTATCGATATTACAAATTACAAATACTATTGATTGGAAGCAAAATTATCGATAGTATCGATACTATTACATTATAATACTATCGGTAGTATCGATTGTTTTAAATTAATACTATCGATACTTTCGATAGTAGTGTTGTATTAAATCATAAAAACTATCATTACACTATCGATAGTTTAGCGATAGTGGAGTATCGATAGGCAACTCTAGTGTCTTGTATCCCGCAGCTCACAGCGCAGTCGGCGCGGCACGAGCCGTCCACGGCGGGTCCGGCAGCGGCGGCGGCCGGCAGCAACCCGGCCGCCGTGTACGCCGGCTACTCCGCGCTGGCCGACGCCGCCGCGCAGCGGAAGCCGGCCCGAGCGAGAGTGCCGCCGCCGTCCAAGGTACAACATATATTATCAGCTGGACGAATAATAGTTATTTATGTGGCTGTTGCATAATGAGGGTCATTAAAATACGAATGTGGTTTTATGAAACGAACGAAGTGAGTTTCATAAAAGGAGCACATGAGTATTTAAATGCCTAATTATGTACAGTCACATACATAACTTTATCTTCATTCATACGATAATATGTCTATTTTAAAGTCAGGATCGATGTGAAACCGCGTGGAATATAATCCGTAGTACCAGGAGAGCAGAGTTACAAGAAGCTGGCCCGTTACTAATTAGTGTGGACCGGCGCAGTCGCTTGTTAACCTAGTTAGGCCCTGCCGGCTGCGGCTAGCTCGCGTCTTTCAAACTCTTTGATTTAATTAATAGTTACGCTGCGGTTATGCTCTCCTGGTACCTTTGAAAATACATCAAGATGTTTTGCTTACATATGTTAGCTTCAAATCCATTAATTTTTACTTTTTAAGAAGACGTTCGAAATTTGAATGTAATTAAGGTATTGGTTACCGATACTAAAATGTAAACATTATGATGCAGCCACAGATACTCATATCTAAATATAGGGCGTTTGCTCATCGATCCTGACTATAAAATAGACATATTAGGGTATGGATTTATTTATTATGGATATTATTTAGTTCAAAAGCTATTATACGACCTTTTGGATATGCATTCCACGACAGCGATGACTTACACCCACCCGGTTACTTTACTGCGTTGCTCCCGGACAGGCACAGTTGACGTCGTTTCCAAAAGGTATTAAAGCATTTGATTGCATAGAGAGAGTGGAAATTACGTTTTGAACAAATGTCCTGCGCGCGCCACGTGATGATGATGATGAACAATCCTGAGACAGACATGCATGGTAGACAATTATATCGTTGATAGGGCCAGAAATAGCCTTCTATATACTCTTTCTACTACGCAGGCACTCCCCTAGACTATGTGCTACCGCCTGCTGCGGATACATTATGTGATGTTGTGTCGGATACAATCCACCAGTGACGTATAAAACCAGACTAGCGCAAACGTAAACAATTTTATATACAATGCTCCAATTCCAATTTAGTCCAGACCTAGACTAAACGTTGAAAAAGGACATGTTACTTTTTATCCCAGGATAATACTCGGCCCACGGGATAACTAAAATAAAAGAATTATTGTTCGTCGTCCTTTCACGTCTTTACGTATTGAAGTTATTTTTGATATAGGGAGAATTTGAGAATTGAAGAGTGACATAAGTTACTTTTTATCCCGCAACTTTTGTATAGGTACCGGCAAACTTATTGAATATCGGGTTGGGGTGGGGATTGCGCAGAACACGAATTTTGACACGCCTGCGCGCTATTGGTCAGAAGCATACCTCTGACCAATAGCGCGCGCGGGCGGTTGAGAGATTCGCGAGCGCTATTGGTCACGCGACCTATGTTCAACAAGTTTGCCGGTATCTGTACATTACTGCATATTAACGCCATAAAGACTAGTTGTTAATAACGTATGTTATTCAGATCCCGTCGTCAGCTGTGGAGATGCCTGGTGGCGAGGGAGGATCCACTGCTCTGTTCCTGGATGTACAGTTCGGCGCGCTCGACCCAGACTCATTACAAGATGCGCAGGTAAATATACGCACACCGACTTATAGAGAGAGAGGGAATTATTGTTCAAAGTTCAGGCTACGAGCTATTCCTTTATAAAATCCTCTCTCAATAGACGGCGTCATCAAAATCATGAATTAGGCTCCGTCCCCAGTAGGCAAACTGTTAGCGGCCGACTGAGTGAGCCGCAAAGTGGCGAACTGAAATTTGAGTTAGCTGGAAACTCAGGCGAACAATCATATCGCAGCGCCAACTGGAACCGGTTTTGCTGGGAGTCGGCGCGCGTAACTCTGCAAACTGCGTATAGTGAGCGCAAAACTAGCAAACTGAAAACCCGAAACCTTATATCAATACAAACATAAAATGTCATTAGACGATATCCAAAGAATTACAAGTGAACGCTGTTTTGAAAAAAAAGTCAAAATGGCGGACCAGCAGGAAGGCCCAAATCTTCAATGCCTTGTAATGGTCAGTTGTGTCATCTTGGTTACTTTTGATATAATACGCGTCAACCTATTTTAATTATTATTATTATTTTCTTTTTTATGTTTTTTATCTCAGCAATTATTATTATTATTACCTAATTGGCTTGTCTGAACATCGTGCGAGAACCTGCGCAGAACACAAATGTAGGTGTCAGAGCACCTGCGCAAACGACGCGACCAGCTAACTGAGAAAGAAAGAAAGAAAGAAAAAAGTTTTATTTGGTTCCTTACAACGAAACAATACAAACAAAAACAATTTTAACATACTTAGGTATTATATTATAAGAACCAAATAGGTCCCCGCTCAGTATTTGGTCGGGACGGCCAAGGAGCCGCCCGCGGCCACTGGTATTCTGCGGAGGCCAAGTTGGAGACGGCGCGAGCGCCACACAACAAACAGCATTAGGTTCAAAAAGAAATCTCTTCATTTTTCATATTATGGGGTTTTTACATATTATATTACGTGGTCATACATATTAAATGAGGACAAGCCAATTAAGTACACGCGGACTATATCAACAACACAAGTGCTAAAGCTACTTACTTACTTAGATGAATGCATGAAACTTCCATTATTGATAAGTTATTGTCGTTGCAGCAAGTGACATCGCAAGCGGAGACACAGCCAGTTTCTACTAGCCACGAGACCACGACAGAAGCGCCCTCTAGCACGTATCCTAACGCTAATAGTATGGTGAGTCATCTCCATCCAATATGTTTTTAATTTTAGTTTTATGGCCCATATACCTACATAGTGGCGTCCTCATCGAATCAAATTCATACACACGCAATGGCAGGGTCGCCATGTAGGGTTCGAGTAGGGACGGCAAAAGAAACACGTGTCATCTCCTGAAGTTACATGATTTAATTGAGAGTCAATATGAATACATGCTTCATTTATATAGGCATATTGTAGGTACATATTTATACGCAAACATTCTACACCACACATTTAATCATATCAATTTGCAACGCGTTGGACAAGTTTCTAGTGATGCAAATATTTATTTATTTATATTAGGTACATTTACAAGTCAGGGATGGGCTGGTCAATAGCCACAAGGCTGGCACCGGCTCGTCCCAATTGGGTGTGAAGGGGAAACCGGGGGAGTTTAGTGGGTAGTGGACATTTAAGTCTCGAGTCCCACACACGGCCGCGGGTCTAGCTAGCCTGCGGTTATGGTGCATAAACGCATTCTCCTCCGAAAAAAAAAAAAAAAAAAAGGTACATTTACAAGTTACAAATATCATTAGGTGATTCGTTTGCTCGTTTTCATCCTTTTTAGTTGTACTCTTATGTTGAGTGTGTTCAACGAACACACTCAACATAAGAGTAAATAGTAATATAACATTTTTTATGTAACGAGAACGTCACATAAGACCATTTTTGTACTGAGTTCTAGCAAATAAGCGTCTCAATTGGACTAACTCAAACATCACTTAATCGTTATTGTTTTTTTATTATTATTATTTATAGTGGCTTAGTGTTTCCACAGTCACTGCGACCAATTCTGATCTATTGTGAACGCCACTTAGATTACAATTCTTCTCCAAGCCCTTTCTATGAAAAGGAGGATATTCTTGGGGAGGATATATTTAGCCTCGTCTGGTTGTAGAATGTGCTTCTCCAGAATAAGGCTACGTTTGTGCATCAATGGCTCGCAGTCCGTGAGTATATGCAGAGGTGTTTCGTCGCTAGTGTGACAGAATCTGCATTTCCTCGACTCGCGTAGACCCATTACAGTCATGTGCTTGTTAATACAACAGTGTCCTCGTTATTGTTACAGTTAAATGAAACGCTATCGTCAGTTGTGGAGTCCACGCCGCCGGCGAGCCAGCCCGTCACGTCGGAGCCCACAGTCACGAACACCACACGTGAGTGTCTATCTGTCTGTGTGTGTGTTGTGATCTTGCATGGTTTTACCAACCATCAGTGGTATGTGACTGTGCATGATGTTAAAGGTTTCGCTGCTGATATGTTTGTGTTTTTATCGAATATCGTTAATGTGTCTGTTCAAGTGGCGTAGCGATGGGGGGGGCGGTCCGCCCCGGGCGGCTGTTTTTAGGGAGTGACAAAATGTTGCGGGGCGGCTGGCACCCACGCTACGCCACTGCCTGTTGCCAATTTAAAAAAAGAAGACGTTTTTATCCGCCTGATAAATTTTAAGTAACTAATCTGACAATATGATCAGTCATTTCACATTCAAGTTGACACATGTTTGACTTATCATTAATAAATAGCTATCTCTTTCTCTTGTACGATGTTGAGCGTAGGTATTTCTAAACTACGTTGTTATTAAGTGACAAAACTTGGTAAACTGATTTCTTGTTGGCTAAATGCTAAGTTTGGTAAACAATGTCAAAATAAAAATTATCAAAATATAAAAAATTTTGACTTCCATGTAAGCTGATATTATACAAAATGTATGAAAGTTAAAAAAAATCATCTCATAAGTATCTCATCTTTCGCTCTACTCATTAGTGAAACATCAATTTTATACATGCAATTTAAGCTAGGAACACAAATCATCATAGACCTAACTTATCATTTATTAAAAGAATTCATTGCTAACATTCATAACATCTATGTCGCAACACGAACTTTATTTTTCGCAAAGAAGCACAGTGCTAGAGCAGCACGGCACTATGCCGATGTTGGTGTAATACATGTGCGAGAGTGAGATGGGCTTATGTTACGCATTTCGCCTGATTTTACACGCTGGGTGATGGTAAATGGGTCTGACACTTTTTTCTTTCTGTGATTGTCTTATTATTTGTTTTTCTTTGAATTTTTAAGTTGGAATGTTTTGCTAATAAAAATGTGGACAATGGCAGTTCTAGCAAAAAAATTGTTTGAACATTTATATTTATATTGAAAAGTAGATTTTTTGAAATTAAAACATACTTTTAGTCTTTAGTTTTGATTTAATGTTTTTTTTTTATTATTTTACGTAAATTATTCTTAGTAAACTGTTATTTAGTATCTTTTATGTATGATTCATGAATTCAAAAGTTACATTGGAGTGACTATATCAGAGTTATTGAACAGGATTTATTTTCTCAGCGTTTAAGGGCGCTTTAAATTTAGACGTTTCGTGTCGGACGGCTGTGGTACGTAAGCCGCGCGTTTGTACGAAAACTAACGACCGTCCGTACGCGGTGCGACAAACGCGCGGTTTACGTACCGCAGCCGTCCGACACGAAACGTCTAAATTGAAAGCGCCTTAGCGCCCTAGGAAAAAAGTGATCCCTTTGAGCTCTTTTTTGAGACTCTTAATTTATTGTGATGGCTTGTGTTCTAGCCAAGGGAGATGGATTTGAAGCTTTTTGGTTTGAGTTTCACTTTACTTTGTATGGTTTTACTTTTGGGTCATCATCATCACATTTTTGTGCGTGCGTAGTTTCCGAAAGTCATCATCATAATAAATGTTTTTCTTTTGCATTTTTTTTTTAAATTTGAGATAATGTGTTTATGTCATGCATTTGTTCTACTAATGTATCTGTTAATGTTGGTTGTATGGACTGAAACGCGTGAGATGTTTTCCTATAGAACAAATTATGCTTAATTTGGGGCTAGACAGCGCTGTGTGAATAATAACCAGGCATTTTTTTAAATATCTCTGAAACTCAGCGCCATCTAGCCCCAAACTAAGCATTAGCTTGTGCTATGGGTGCCAGACAACGGATAAACATTACTTATATACCTTTTTTTTAATACATACATATTATACATATAAACACCCAGACCGATACAAACAGACATGTTCATGCACACAAATGTTTGTACCGTGCGGGGATCGAACCCGCGACCTCTGGTGTAATAGCCGACTTCTAGACCATTACACCAAATGGCTCGTCAAATTTATTTTTTATCTTTTCATATACTTACGTACACGTACAATCTGTATTATCTCTCAGTGGAGAAGCAGCTGACGGCGTCGATGAAGCAGCTATCAGTGGAAGCGGGAGCGGCGACCGCCACAGCCGGGAACGCAACCCACGCCCAGTACGCGCACCACCGACCCAAGACAGCGGCCCAGCAGAACGTGTACCACGCCGTGTCGCACCACCCGCCCGTCTACACGCCCAACGTGTACGCGCCGCAGGTACAGACAGACAGACGCAAATACGCATAGGCAGACAGACACAGACACACACACAAACAGATACCCGCAAACACACCCGCACACACGCAAACACGCACCCACACGCTTAAACACGCGCGCACACACGCACGCTCAAACACACACACTCACACACAAACACTCACCCACGCGTATTCAGACACACCAGTTGGCGCATCTGTCACGTAATAGAAAATATAAATAAAAAATGTAACTTTTTTTTGTGTATTCCTGGTATTGTCAGATTGTAATGGAAAAAGAATTTTCGAGTTTAGTTATTATTCGAACCCATAAAATTCTAAACAACAAGTGCGAGAAATTCGACTTAGCAAAACGCCTCACTTTCGGTATGTGTTATATTCTTAAAGTAAGTCAAAAGTAAAGTACTCAAAGATAAGAGTGTGAGAAGATAATATATTTTATTAACTTTGATGTTCTAGTGGTTTAAACACTTCTGGCCGTGATCTTGGTACTTTGGGTTCAATTCCCGGGTTGGCCAAAATTATTAATTGCGGTAATGATAACTAATATTTTTGTGTTTGTTGCAGGTGAACTCGACGAACGCCGCCTCGCTGACGGGAGCGTCAGGCATGGCGGCCACGGCCTACCCGTCCAGCGTGACGCTCACGCAGTACCAGCCCATGATCAACTCCTATCAGGTGGTGGTGTTATATCCGCTCACTGTACAAACACCCAGACCGATACAAACAGACGTTTATGCACACAAATGTTAACGTGCAGTGATCCAAATTGTGTGAACCTGCGCCCTCTTGGTGTAGTAGCCGACTTTTATCGCCCGTAGGACGGTCTCTGGAGGGGGGTGATGTGGCGCCTCAAAACTAAACGTTTCGTCCACTAGGATCTCCTAACCCGATACCCGCGAATTTGGTCCATGACCGCCCCAACATAGGCGCCATTTTCCACCAATGGCTTTTATATCTAGTTGCGATAAAAATATTTGATTTATTGATTGTGAAATTTGCCGCTTCCTAAAAATACGCCACAGTATGAGTAATGTAATAGTGTCGTCCCACAGACGTCGTCGTCGGCGGCGGCGTACGGCGGCAGCGCGCTGTACACGGCCGCGCCGTACGCGTACGCGCACACGCACTCGCAGCACTCGTCGCACTCGCAACACTCGCAGCAGCACTCGGCGCACTCGCAGCACTCGACGCACTCGCAGCACTCGGCGCACGCGCAGCACACGCCGCCCGCCAAGCACTCGCACAAGGAACACAACCAGGTATGTACACTACATAGTATAATAATAAAAAAAAATAGCAATGTACATAGTATACATTGCTTTAATTTAATAGAAGTGTGTCAAGCACTTCTGTGTTTCGGGGAAAGGGCACTGAAGCTAGCGAAATTACTGGGTATATGAGACCTAATAACTGTCTTCTCTTAAGGCTGGCAACGCGCCTGCGACCCCAAGGGGGTCTCGGGTGCTTATGGGCGGCGGTGATCACTTATCATCAGGTGACCCACTTGCTCGTTTGCCCCTCTATAATATAAAAAAAAAAAAAATAAGCGTGACATCATTACGTCACAGCGGCAACAACACTAACGAAATGACGTCACACGGCGCCACTATCGGGACCGAACTGCCACCTTTCGACTCGACCCACGGCTCGCCCATGTAGACTTAGCCAATTTTCCATGAAGGCTGACAAAATATAATATAGGAAATAATTAAGTGTATATCAAAAAAAATACTGAAATGTACATCAATTTTACTGAATGCACACTAAAGGTTAGGTTAGCAATAAAATTTTTTTGATAATTATTTCATTATTTTTTTATGTGCAGTTAAAAACAACCCATATAATATTTTAATGTTTTAAATAAATAATTTCAAATAAAAATATGTCTTGTTTTCAGTACGACAACTCAGTGGCGTCAAGTAATAGTTTAACGAGCACATCCACAACACAGACCTCCACAGCCAAAGTAGCCACGACGAGCGGTAAGTACATTATTTAATACCCATTGTTCAGCATAAAAAAAAAGGGATGCGGAGAGGAATACGAGCTAAAGAAATTGGTATTTTTGTGTATAGCCCGACCAATAAAATAAAAAACCTCGCCATATTGTGAAATAATATTGGAACTAATTTCTTCAATTCTTCAAATAAAAAACGTTACGATGTCATTCATTATTATTCTGTCAAAGTGTGATGTCAATTTCCATTGGTGCCTTGTTATTATTGTATATTGTAGGTATAAACATAGGAACCAAGTGTTGCTATAACCATAGCTAATGTGGCGCCTCCAGAGCAGGTTTTTTATTGTCGTGTTCAGGCTATAATTGACATTATTCAGGGCCGGTTACAGCGCTGGCAGATAAGTTCACAATAAATTATCTGCCGGATAACTTAGAAAGAAAGAAAAACATTTATTAGCCATCATAATATCGGCTGTTACATAAATGGCTACAATTAAAACATTACACAATAAAAAAAAATAAAAAAAATACAGGTACTAAGTAGGTATGTAACCAATGGATTTATAAAAATAATGGCAGATGGCCAATTGGATCCGCCTCAGCTTGAGCTGCCACGTCATTGGTTACAATGTCGCGACAGCGCTGGTATTCTGGCGGAGCCAGAGTGACTTTTTATAAAATTTAAATTAATAAACTAATACAATAACAAAACAAAATTCAAACCACAAAACATAACATACATACTACAAAAACTAAAACCAAAAGAAAATTAAAGTAAACATGAGCCTAAAAAACACACAAAAAAAAAAAAAAAAAAAAGAAGAAGTACAGAAAAACCCACGAGAAAAACAAAAACAAACAATGAAACGGGAACATTAAACATAGCACCATAGACTTAATATAGTTACGTATAGACCGACAAACTTATCCGTTCCGGTGTCGTCTATTTAAAACTGTCATTAATTAAATATCGTTTTTGCATGGTTTTTGCATTGCATTTCACGTAGTTCCAATTTTGGCCACCGGAACAGACAAGTTTGTAGGTCTGTAGATAATTTAATTTCATGCATAGCACAAAGTCACAAACCGTGCAGAGCCAAGAAAAAAGAAAAACAAAAAATAAAAAAAATACTTAGATGCTGAATATTGTCAAAAAAAGAAGATAAATTATTATGAACGTATCTGACGGCAGTGGACCCGTCTCTAATGTTTCTCGTGTCAAGAGATTGCAATGATTATGTTTTTAGACATTGTGTTGTTTGTGTTTAAATATATGTGGGATATCGCTTTAAATTTTAGTGTGGGTTTACATGTTTTGGGTCAGATGAAAGGCATTTAAAACGATTCCATCGAAAAAGGGGTTTGAAGATTTTGGCCTTCCTACGCGTCCGCCATTTTGTTTTTTTTTCAAAATAGCGTTCACTTAAAATTCTATGAAAAATCGATACCTTACATTAATACAAACATAATATCGCACACCCGGTAAAAAACTGTCATAACATAAAAACAGGCAAATCTGGTAGAGTCATTTTGTTACTTAATAATAATTGACGACATAATCGCACACCCGCTAAAAAACTGTTATAACGTAGAGGCAAGGCGGGTCTTATTTTTATTTATTTATTTAAGCTTCATTGCACAAATCAAGTACAAAGGCGGACTTAATGCCTTATGGCATTCTCTCCCAGTCAACCTTTAGGCCAAGCAGAAAGAAACAGTGGGCAGAGCCAATAAATATAAAACTTGAAAACAAAAACAACAGAAATAAACGAAATAATATATCATAAATAAATTCACAATATAAAATTACATAAATATACATACATATTATATAATATAAATAAATAAAATATATACACTATATAAAATATATACACAGTACATACGGCTAACGACTGGGACAGGTGAGCGACGAAGGAGAGGACTTCAGGAGAAAATGTTTATGGAGTAGGAATTTAAATGCCATCCGACTCGGAGCTTGTCTAATGTTTTCGGGGAGAGCATTCCAAAGCCCAATAGCTATAACACGAAAGGAATTTGAGACGAAACCGGATCGGTGATAAGGAGTAGCCAAGATGGATTTGTGGGAAGAGCGGAGCTGACGAGTATGAGTCGAACTAAGAAGACAAAACAAGGACTTAAGGTAAACGGGAGCATGTGGATCGTTTAGGATAGAAAAAAGTGAAGTGAGTATTCTAACATTGCGACGAAGTCGGATAGGTAACCATTTAAGCTGAAGGCGGTAAGTGGAAATGTGATCAAATTTACGAAGATTAAAAATAAACCGGATGCCACAGTTCACTAAACGATCCAATTTGTTAAGAAGGGTACTATTTAAATCGGAGGTACACACATCTGCGTAGTCTATCAAGGGTAGAATAAGGGATTGAACGAGAGTTATTTTAGTGGGAATAGGTAGAAAGTTCTTGAATCTATAGAGAGCACGCAGAGTGGAGTTAACTTTGTGGCTGATTTCGTCAACATGCACAGTCCAGCTAAGTGTGCTGTCGATGTGTAGACCTAAGTCTTTGACACTGCTACAAAAGGGAATTTGCACACCATCAAAAATAACTGGGGAAACAGCAGCCCAATTTATCCTACGCATATGGTATTGGCTGCCCACGATTATGGCCTGACATTTATTAGGGTTAACTTTCACACCAAAACGATCTGACCAATCAGCAATAGAACACAAATCCTTGTTAAGCATTGCTATTGTGGTGTTAATATCTTCAATGCGACATTGATGGTAAAGCTGGAGATCGTCAGCATACAGATGATAAGAGGAAGCTAAGGAGGCAGTGATGGAGTTTATAAATATGGAGAATAGAAGCGGGGACAAAATACCACCTTGAGGAACACCGGTGAGTAGATCGCACCAGCGAGAGATCGTCTGACCAGTTTTCACCGCTTGTCGTCGATTACACAGATAAGAGGCGAACCACTGCAAAGGCAGAGAGGACAAGCACATGTGGGATAATAAGGATAGGAGGATGTCATGATCAACAGTGTTGAAAGCGTTGGAGAAATCAGTGAGGACAAGCACAGTGACCATGCCCCCCTCCATACCATCTCTAATATCCTCAGTGACTTTGAGCAGAGCCGTGCTTGTGCTATGACCGGGGCGAAACCCGGATTGAAGTTGAGAAAGAAGGCTATTGTGAGAAACAAATTTGGAAAGTTGGGAATGTACAACTGCCTCAAGAGTTTTGGAAAGGAAAGGTAGAATTGATATAGGTCTAAAACTGTTGAGTGAAGAGGGGTTCGCTAATTTAGGAAGGGGGATAACAAAGGCATTGCGCCAAATGGATGGGAAAACCCCACAATCAAGGGAGAAATTAATTATATGGGTAATTACTGGAAGAATAACGTTAAGTAGGAGAACTATCATAGTGCGACTGATCTCGTCACAACCAATGGCTTTTGATTTCAGGGAATTGATGACTTTACTGACTTGATCGCAGGTAACAGTAGAGAAGGAAAAGGAGTCTAATGAGAGTGGCGGCAAAGAGGCGATCTCGGAGATAGTACGAGCTTTTTTGGAGTGATCTATAGAAGGGGATGAAGAGAAATGTAAGTTCAAATCATCGGAGGAAAAAGAAGTACCCGAAAGAGTGTCGGTTTGTTGGCGTTTGCCAAGTCCTAAGCTTTTGAGGAATTTCCACATATCTGCAGAGGAAGCGTTTTGAAGGTTGTCATGATAGAATCGTCGTTTAGCCACTCTTATCATCTGGTTACAACGATTTCTGGCAATCTTATATTTACCCCAGTTCTCATCAGACCGTACCCGCTTATATCGGCCGAAGGCACGATCCCGTCTCCTCATTGCCATGCGTACACCTATCGTCATCCATGGGGCAGGAGGCCGCTTAAGCTTGACAGAACGAAGTGGCGCATGCACGTCGAATAGCGAAAGAATAGCGCTATTCAAAGCGGCAACTTTATCATCAACAGAAGGAGCAGTGAAAACTGCTTCCCAGTCATGACTTGCCGCATCTCGCAAAAGAGCATCTTTGTCAAGTTTAGCAAAATTACGCATCATCACCCTCGCAGGTCTCCGCTTGAGGGTGTGGATGTTGTAAGAAGCGAAAATGAGGTCATGCCGGGAAAAGAAAGGAGCAGCATACTGTCCATGCTTGAGGACGTTATCAGGTGACGACGTCAAGATCACATCAAGCCAAGTGTCGGCACAGGCAGCATTATTGCGATGAGTGGGGTTGAGATGAAGAATGGCAAGGCTCAATGAATGGGCTAGAGATACCAATTTAGAAGAGCAAGATTTGTTAAGGAGGTTGGTGTTAAGGTCACCCATGACAACCAAATGCGCATAGTCATTGCATAAAGGCTGTAGAACTGATTCAAGGTCAGCAATATAGTCAACTCCAGGTGGGCAATACACAACACCAAGAACGGCCTTGACCCCTCCAAAGTTGATCTCGACGAAGAGGTATTCCGCAGAAGCAGAGTATAAAGATGGCGAACTTAAAAGGACTCTGTAAGACAGACCACTACGCAAATAGATGGCAACACCACCCCCACCTTTACCAATGCGATCATTCCTGATAAGAATGTACCCCGGGAGGGCAACTATGGCGGAATTAAGGCAAGGCTTAAGCCAACTCTCCGAGACTAAAATGGCATCTAAAAGGTTATTGGAAAAGGATTCAAGGAGATCGGAGTGGTGGGCAGGGATACTTTGCGCGTTAATATGACAAACGTTCAGGAATTTCCTGACGTCATGCAGTTCACGCGCAAGGTATGAATGAAGGGAGGGAACGTCATGAAAGGAGTTTTACTTTTTTCAGTAAAATAATATTTTTATAATCTCACTTTTTGCAGTAAAATAATATTTTACTGCAAGGGGTGAGATTTGCCTGTTTTTGTGTTATGACAGTTTTTTACCGGGTGTGCGATATGTTATCAGACAAAAACCCGTAAAGTGTCACATTTTAAAGATATAAGCAACCAAAGTAAAATTTCTGTTTTGAGTTTTTTTTTTCTCAAGTTATAGTTCACATAAAATTCATTCAAAAATAGATACCTGATATCAATACAAACATAAAATGTCATTAGACGAAAACTCGTGAAGTGTCACGTTTTAAAGATATAATGCAACTAAAGATTTATTTTGAGTTTTTTTTTGTCTCAAGTTATAGTTCACATAAAATTCATTTGAAAATGGGTACCTGACATCAATACAAACATAAAATGTTATTAGACAAAAACTCGTAAAGTGTCACGTTTTAAAAATATAAGCAATTAAAGTTTTACTTCTTTATTTTGAGTTTTTTTTTTCTCAAGTTATAGTAATAATAACATCTTATGACATTTTATGTTTGTATTGATGTCAGGTATCCATTTTTGAATGAATTTTATGTGAACTACGACGTCTTGACACAAAAAAATCTTAAAATAAAGAAATAAGACTTTAGTTGATTATATCTTTAAAACGTGACACTTTACGGGTTTTCGTCTAATAACATTTTATGTTTATATTGATGTCAGGTATCCATTTTTAAATGAATTTAATATGAACAATAACTTGAGACAAAAAAAAAACTCAAAATAAATCTTTAGTTGCTTATATCTTTATAACGTGACACTTCACGGGTTTTTGTGTAATGACATTTTATGTTTGTATTGATGTCAGGTATCCATTTTTTAAGGAATTTTATGTGAACTATAACTTGACACAAAAAAATCTTAAAATAAAGAAGTAAACCTTTAGTTGCTTATAGCTTTAAAATGTGACACTTTACAGGTTTTTGTCTAATAACATATTATGTTTGTATTAATGTAAGGTATCGATTTTTCATAGAATTTTAAGTGAACACTATTTTGAAAAAAAATCAAAATGGCGTACCACAAGGTAAGCCAGCCTCCATACAAAAATCTTCAAACCCCTTTAAATCAAAATCCTTATCCTAGACTAGTTCACTATATCCAGGTACTTGACAAACAGAAATGTCATAATATGAATTTTGGTCCTGGGTGGGATAAGCCAATTAAGTTGATTCAGATTTTACCTAATATCAATACAAACAAAATTAAGCCAGTCTCCATACAAACATTTTCATAGACTTTTGCATAGGTCAGGGTACACAGACTACTCGTAATGTAGGGATGTCGCCATCCCTACATTACCAATGGCACGCGTAGCAATATTTTGGGCACGTCATCAACATTAAGTTACAAGTACTACGTATAGAGAGGCTATACGGAACAAAAACTGTGTCGCAAAATGATGACAGGACTGACTGTGATGTATTTGCTACAGCGGATGTCGTCTAACCAAACTATAAAACTTGCAGCGCTATAGATTGCTTACAGATTACAGAGTATATTTTTCTGGCGACCGAAACGTCGTAAGCGCCATGCAAAGCAAGGCGCTTACGCGTTCTGTTTGAAATGCCTATCTCATAGATCTTGAATGAGTTGTTGCCGTAACCATGGTAACGGCAACAAAGCATCGCGCAAAAATTTTGTTTGCGCAATGGTCATGAATCACGAAATTCATTATGAACTAAGAAAAAACGTGTGAAAGTGAAATAAGTATTTTATGACGATCGAGCGCAAGTTTTGATAGCATTTACTGTTATGATTATCCAACTTATCAGAAAGTCAAAATTATTTGATGGCACGTCTGTGACTTCATTAAAAATTCTTTAGAAAAAATGGCACATAGGTGCATAAAGGTTCGCCTACCCTGGACTAGTGTATTATAGCTATGCTAGTATGTGTGTGGTTGTGGTGACGGGCTGGGTGTTGCAGCGCACACGAGCAACGCGTCGGGCGCCGCGGGGACGGCGGCGGGCGCGCAGGGCTCCGCGGCCGGCGCGGGCGCCGCCTCCGCCGGCAGTGCGGCCAGCGCCGCTTCTGCTGCCGGTAAACTGGCTTTGCAACACACACACACACACACACACACACACACACACACACACACACACACACACACGAGCAACGCGTCGGGCGCCGCGGGGACGGCGGCGGGCGCGCAGGGCTCCGCGGCCGGCGCGGGCGCCGCCTCCGCCGGCAGTGCGGCCAGCGCCGCTTCTGCTGCCGGTAAACTGGCTTTGCAACACACACACACACACACACACACACACACACACACACACACACACACACACACACGAGCAACGCGTCGGGCGCCGCGGGGACGGCGGCGGGCGCGCAGGGCTCCGCGGCCGGCGCGGGCGCCGCCTCCGCCGGCAGTGCGGCCAGCGCCGCTTCTGCTGCCGGTAAACTGGCTTTGCAACACACACACACACACACACACACACACACACACACACACACACACGAGCAACGCGTCGGGCGCCGCGGGGACGGCGGCGGGCGCGCAGGGCTCCGCGGCCGGCGCGGGCGCCGCCTCCGCCGGCAGTGCGGCCAGCGCCGCTTCTGCTGCCGGTAAACTGGCTTTGCAACACACACACACACACACACACACACACACACACACGAGCAACGCGTCGGGCGCCGCGGGGACGGCGGCGGGCGCGCAGGGCTCCGCGGCCGGCGCGGGCGCCGCCTCCGCCGGCAGTGCGGCCAGCGCCGCTTCTGCTGCCGGTAAACTGGCTTTGCAACACACACACACACACACACACACACACACACACACACACACACGAGCAACGCGTCGGGCGCCGCGGGGACGGCGGCGGGCGCGCAGGGCTCCGCGGCCGGCGCGGGCGCCGCCTCCGCCGGCAGTGCGGCCAGCGCCGCTTCTGCTGCCGGTAAACTGGCTTTGCAACACACACACACACACACACACACACACACACACACACACACACG
Organism: Mecyna flavalis; assembly: GCA_949319885.1. NCBI lineage: Eukaryota > Metazoa > Arthropoda > Insecta > Lepidoptera > Crambidae > Mecyna > Mecyna flavalis. Next base: position 835,380 of record OX439417.1, on the reverse strand, counting down.
AGCAACGCGTCGGGCGCCGCGGGGACGGCGGCGGGCGCGCAGGGCTCCGCGGCCGGCGCGGGCGCCGCCTCCGCCGGCAGTGCGGCCAGCGCCGCTTCTGCTGCCGGTAAACTGGCTTTGCAACACACACACACACACACACACACACACACACACACACACACACACACACACGAGCAACGCGTCGGGCGCCGCGGGGACGGCGGCGGGCGCGCAGGGCTCCGCGGCCGGCGCGGGCGCCGCCTCCGCCGGCAGTGCGGCCAGCGCCGCTTCTGCTGCCGGTAAACTGGCTTTGCAACACACACACACACACACACACACACACACACACACACACACACACACACACACACAGCCAATCTAAAAAAAAGTACTATGAAAATAAAATCAACTTAATTTAAAACAAATGTAAATAGCGTTTGTTTTTTTTTTGCTTGAAACACACAATTTAAATCAAAAGATAAAATAATAATTTTTTTTTTTTTTACAATAAAAGTGTCTAATTCTGTACTGGTGTAACTGTTAATGTTGGGTGTTTGTTTAAAGTATAAATTATGATGTTAGTACTTGTTCGCTTGGCTTAAGTTTGGGGTGAGTTAAACCATGAATTTCAGAAGTCAAATATTCAATACATATTTAATTATATTATGATGTCTGTGTCATTGTAAAAAAGGTCTTTAAAACATGTAGTCATTTTCAGTTGCGTCTTTTTCAACAGCAAGATTTTAGATGTTGATGTTTTTTAAACAAAATCTTTAATTAGTAATACGAGGCAATATTTTTTTTATAAGTTCTTACTTTTTATTGCTTATATTTGTTGAAAAAATAATTTTAATAACGGTACATAGTTAATTAGAATGCTTATTTTAATTAGTCAGACTGTAATAAATCTAGAAGTGTTTTTGAAATAAAGTCTTTTTTATTTAACGTTAAATGGCGTAAACGTAAAAGCGTATGTTTTGGTCAGGAGCAGGCTATGCGGCTGCGGCGCTGTACGGCGCGGCGGCCGCGGCGGCGGCGGGAGTGGGCGGCGTGGGCGGAGTAGGCGGAGTGGGCGGCGCGGCCGGCGCCTACGCCGCGTACGACGACCAGCTCATGCGGACTACTAGCACGCTGCCGCATCACATGGTGAGTGGACTGTCCCATCCCGGCAGTATGTGCAATAGGCGCGGCGGAGTGGGCGGCGCGGCCGGCGCCTACGCCGCGTACGACGACCAGCTCATGCGGACTACTAGCACGCTGCCGCATCACATGGTGAGTGGACTGTCCCATCCCGGCAGTATGTGCAATAGGCGCGGCGGAGTGGGCGGCGCGGCCGGCGCCTACGCCGCGTACGACGACCAGCTCATGCGGACTACTAGCACGCTGCCGCATCACATGGTGAGTGGACTGTCCCATCCCGGCAGTATGTGCAATAGGCGCGGCGGAGTGGGCGGCGCGGCCGGCGCCTACGCCGCGTACGACGACCAGCTCATGCGGACTACTAGCACGCTGCCGCATCACATGGTGAGTGGACTGTCCCATCCCGGCAGTATGTGCAATAGGCGCGGCGGAGTGGGCGGCGCGGCCGGCGCCTACGCCGCGTACGACGACCAGCTCATGCGGACTACTAGCACGCTGCCGCATCACATGGTGAGTGGACTGTCCCATCCCGGCAGTATGTGCAATAGGCGCGGCGGAGTGGGCGGCGCGGCCGGCGCCTACGCCGCGTACGACGACCAGCTCATGCGGACTACTAGCACGCTGCCGCATCACATGGTGAGTGGACTGTCCCATCCCGGCAGTATGTGCAATAGGCGCGGCGGAGTGGGCGGCGCGGCCGGCGCCTACGCCGCGTACGACGACCAGCTCATGCGGACTACTAGCACGCTGCCGCATCACATGGTGAGTGGACTGTCCCATCCCGGCAGTATGTGCAATAGGCGCGGCGGAGTGGGCGGCGCGGCCGGCGCCTACGCCGCGTACGACGACCAGCTCATGCGGACTACTAGCACGCTGCCGCATCACATGGTGAGTGGACTGTCCCATCCCGGCAGTATGTGCAATAGGCGCGGCGGAGTGGGCGGCGCGGCCGGCGCCTACGCCGCGTACGACGACCAGCTCATGCGGACCACCAGCACGCTGCCGCATCACATGGTGAGTGGACTGTCCCATCCCGGCAGTATGTGCAATAGGCGCGGCGGAGTGGGCGGCGCGGCCGGCGCCTACGCCGCGTACGACGACCAGCTCATGCGGACTACTAGCACGCTGCCGCATCACATGGTGAGTGGACTGTCCCATCCCGGCAGTATGTGCAATAGGCGCGGCGGAGTGGGCGGCGCGGCCGGCGCCTACGCCGCGTACGACGACCAGCTCATGCGGACTACTAGCACGCTGCCGCATCACATGGTGAGTGGACTGTCCCATCCCGGCAGTATGTGCAATAGGCGCGGCGGAGTGGGCGGCGCGGCCGGCGCCTACGCCGCGTACGACGACCAGCTCATGCGGACTACTAGCACGCTGCCGCATCACATGGTGAGTGGACTGTCCTACTTGGACTATAGACAGCGTAGATAGTTACCTTCATATCTCTCTCTGTAAATATCTCTTGACATTATTCACACAGCACCATCTAACCCCAAACTAAGTATTAGCTTGTGCTATGGGTCCTTCACAACGGATAAACATTCCTTACATACTTTTTTTTTGTAAATACATACATCTTATACATAGAAACACTCAGACCGATACAAGCATACATGTTCATGCACACAAATGTTCGTACCGTGCAGAGATCGAACTCGAAACCTCTGATGTAATAGCCGACTTCTCGATCATTACACCAAATGGCTCGTCTAAAAGAAAGAGTGGATACGTTATCTTTATACAAACGTACCGCGCGCGGCTTGTATTGAATGTGTGCGCCATAGTATCGTCGCCACACGCACACTTAAACAAAATCTCGACCGGTCTCTTAGTGCCCCAGGCGGGGCTCCCGCTGCACAAGGTAACCGCGTCACGGCGCCTTGGTACAATAGGGAAGATGCAATTACAATATTTATGAAAATTTTATGATTAAAATGTTACAAAAATATAAAAGAAAGGCCACTGCAACATTTTTATTTTACATAATGTTGTTTTTTAACAATAATTACGAATGAAAATTACTTGAAACGAAACATATTTTAAAACACCAATCAGCGTTTAGTGACGTCACTCGCGTGATGAAAACATATTTGATGCTAAGGTTTTATAATTAGTGAACTAGCCTTCCGCCCGCGGCTTCGCCCGCGTGAACTATAGGATGTAATCCCGCGGGAATATCTTTATAAATTGTAGCCTATGTGTTGTTCTGATGTATAAGCTATATTACTGTAATGTTTCATTGAAATCAATTCAGTAGTTTTTACCTGAAAGAGTAACAAACGCCATCCATCCATACTTACAAACTTTCGCGTTTCTCGTATATAGCTTTCCGCCCGCGGTTTCACCTGCGCGTTATTTCTTTTTTCAAATATCCCCCCCCCCCCCTTCCCTCCACATTCCTGGGATCAAAAGTACCCTATGTTCACCGGGGAGAGTGTAGCTATTCAACAGTGAAAGAATTCCCCCTCACAGCGCTGAGAGGTTTATCGTCAGGTTTTAGTCGGTAGGGCCGAAGTGCGCGAGTCCGACACACCGCTCGGGACGAATCTCCGTCCCTGAGTGACCCCCGGCTTTAGCAGGGGGGGTCCGGCGTCCGTTTTGTCAGGGACGCCGGGTCGGTGCGTAACAGCATTTCCTGACGCAAAAAAAGGTATCACAAACATGACATCACGATCCTCGGCGCAAAAAGCAAGGCCACTACTATCAATCATGGGCTGGTCAATAGCCACCAGGCTAGCACCGGCTCGTCCCAATCGGTTGTGAAGGAGAAACCGGAGGAGTTTAGTGGGTAGTGGACGCTTTAGTCTCGAGGCCCACACACGGCCGCAGTAGGTTTAGTTAGCCTGCGGTTATGGTGCATAGCCTTCCGCCGCTTCCGGTTTCACCCGCGCATAATTTCTTTTTTCAAATATCCCCCTCTTCCCCCCACATTTCCGGGATCAAAAGTACCCCGGGAGTAAAAGTACTATGTTCACCGGAGATAGTGTATTATAGCTATCCAACAGTGAAAGAATTATCCAAATCGGTTCAGTAGTTTCGGAGCCTATTCAATTCAAACAAACAAACAAACAAACAAATCTTTCCTCTTTATAATATTAAGTATAGATAATATTTGAAGGGAATATTAATTGCGTTTTTTAAATTAAAATGGAAGTTGGGTTTATCAAAGCAGACTCCAGGAATTTACCAAGAGTTAGTGTTGACATGGTTGTAACTTTTTTTGTCGAAAGTGCAGTTTTCAAGTGTAGAAATGAAAGAGACTAAATTACTACGGTATGTATAAATAATAGTTGTTAAACTTTGTATTTTATTCAGCGGCTTCTAAACATAGCGGTTATTTTAGCTCAACAAGAGAATCTTACGGCGATAATGCTATCGGCTATGTCCAAATTAAAAGAGATACAGATTTATGTACAATAAAAAGTCGAGTTACTCCGGAGCATAACGTACGTAAAGAAGGCTATCGTGTAACAGTTATTATAAATGAAACTCAATCGCAGCAAGAAACCACTTTTTTCTCTGTTTTGGGTCAGAAGGTCCAGTCAAAATAAGTTCGGAAACTTTGTTGAAGTAGAAGGGACACAATGGCACAAAACATGAGTCAACACGGCTTTTTTTTGGAATATTAGTGGTATTGTTATGATCACCTGATGTTGATGGATAGTCCATTTTAAATCTATACAAAAAAATATTTCGAAACTCGTTAAAATATGCAAAAGTATGAAAGCCAGCAACGAACAAGTACGGTGAAGTACGACCGGGGAGGCAGTGACAGGACAGGAGTGACGTCATCCGAACCATAGGTCCGTTTTCGCAGCGAAAATCTATACTATCAATTTAAAACCGCATTTTTTCCGATAAATTACAATGTATTAATTTTTTAATTTAACAGTGGTTTATTCTACATAGAATTCTTTAAAATGAACACAAAAATAAAAATAATGCATGTTCCCTATTTACGCTCCACTGAATTATTTAACTAAAAGTGACAACCCTGAGACAGGTAAATATATCGCGGATTGGATTGGAGATATTCTGCTCTATGCTCTTTACACTATGCGCAGACACATAACTTTCCCTTATCATAAATGGAAACTTTTGGCATAGTTTAAAAGCTGTATTAAAATATTGTTTTTATCAAACGTGGCTGTTTTACAACGATAAAAAAATTGGTGATCTATTTGACTTTTTTTTTCTCAACTTTTTACTGGACGTACTTTATGAGTTTTTTTTTTTAAAGCTGGTATATGTAATACAATCTTGCACAGGACCGTAATAGTTGGCGTGAAAAAGAGGAGGCCTATACTCAACAGTGGGTGGATACGAGCTGATTAGATAGAATAGAATGTATATTTCATTAGCTTTTATGTCGACTGGCTATGATGTTTACATTCTTAACTTAACTAAAAATTATTTATTTGAAATCGTTTTCTTATTGGTTAAATTTATAAATGTGGGCAGGTATAATGTATTTTATTAAAATTATTTCAATCCATATGTTACAGGGAGGTTACTATGAAGTAGGCTACGGAAGTAGGGAAGGCACATTCGGACTCGGCGCGGGAGAAAGGTTCGGAAGGACAGACGCGGCGTCACCACAACAGGTACATAACTGACACTGAAAGATTAGTATTAACATGCAAACAGACTCATTCAATTATGAACCTTATCACCTTCGCATAAGAACTCATGTGACATTTTATTGCAAGTGACTGTACGGTCCGAATAATTTTATGAAAAAATTGTCAATCTTAAACTTAACTATAGCCCGACCATTAAAATAAAAAACGTCGCCATATTGTGAAAAAATATTGGAACTGATTTCTTCAAGTGGCAACAATCAAATAAAAAAACAATAAGATGTCATTCATTATTGCTATCTGTCAAAGTATGATGGCAGTTGTCAACCGAGCCTTGTTATTATTGGATATTGTGAGTATAACAATAGCAACCAAGTGTTGCTATAACCACAGCTAATGTGGCGCCTCCAGAGCAGGTTTTTTTATTTTCTTGGTCAGGCTACGCAGTGTGTAGAGTCAGACTTCCGTCATAACCCGTCAATAAAATCAAATAAAATAATACCCACTAATAGTGGGTTGGATACACATAATTTATATAATAATATAATAATTTTATTTGTTATGTACCCGCAGGTCCCCGCAGCGTTACCCCCTGGCTACGCGTACTTCTACCAACCTCCACCCACCACATACCAGTACGGAGTCTACCCCACAGTAAGTCATTACATTTATATTTATATCATACACGAACACAAAAATATGTACTTTGTCTGTTACATTTATGGAATGGTATTGATTTTATTTAGAATACTACCAGGTGGTAGGTTCCTGTACTGGGCCGTCTAGGTGGGTACCACCGCAGTGCCAGATATTTTCCCGTGAAATAGAAGTGTGTCAAGCATTTCTGTGTTTCGGGGAAAGGGCACTGAAGCTAGTGAAATTACTGGGTATATGAGACCTAGTAACTGTCGTCTCGGTGTAGCGGGCGCAGGGCGGTGTCAGACAGTAACTGCTTATTTACTGTTTGGCACTGAACTGTCTAAGGGCAGATGTGGCACCATCAGGTGTACGATCTGCTCGTCTTGTTAGAAATTGCATTAAAAAATAATTATCTGTGCTTACATGTTTCAAATCTATTAGTGCACATAGTTTTCCTCTATAATTAAGGTTGAAGTATACTAAGACAGTGGAATATGTTTACCAGTACGGCGGCGGATCGTCAGTGGGCGGCGTAGGCGGAGTGGGCGGCGTGGGAGGAGTGGGCGGCGCGGCCGGCAAGGTCTCCACATACACGCAGCAGCAACCCCCATACGACGCGCAAGACTCTTACAAACCAGGTCAGATATTTTAATATCTTAGTAAAAAAGTGAAGTTTCAGCCTATCAATGTCCCACTGCAGGACAAAGGCCTCCATCCTTGAAGTCAAGTTATCGCTACAATGATGGTTATTGGCTTAATCACCACGCTTGCCAAATGCGGATTAGTGATCACAAACCCGAGCTGTGTCCGAAAAAACCGACACAAAGTTAGCTCGACCCGGGAATTGAACCCAGGACCCCGTGATCTTGGCCCGGTACTTAAACCACTAGACCATCGAGGCGTCTGTATAATATCTTAGTATATTTTTTTTTTTTATGCAACTTGCACCTGGTGGTAAGCGGCCACTGCGGCCTATTCCATTAAGGGACACTTAATCAGGAAGCGTCGCTCAATGTGCTGCGAGATTGTAGGCTCATCTGATCTTCGAGCTTTTCATTTTATGGCTGCGTCCCCAGTAGGCAAACTGTTAGCGGCAGACTGAGTGAGCCGCAAAGTGGCGAACTGAAATTAAATTTTCGAACGCTGCAACCGGTTTTGCTGGCAGTCGGCCGCTCACTGAGATAGTCGGCGCGCGTAACGCTGCAAACTGCGTACAGTGAGCGCAAAACTAGCAAACTGAGGACACTTTATTTGTTATATATGGAAAGGCGAACTAAATCATTGAGTTACAAGTACTACGTATAGAGAGGCTATACGGAACAAAAATGTGTCGCAAAATGATGACTGGACTGACTGATGTATTTGCTACAGCGGATGTCGTCTAACCAAACTATAAAACTTGCAGCGCTAGATTGCTTACAGAGTATATTTTTCTGGCGACCAAAACGTCGTAAGCGCCATGCAAAACAAGGCGCTTACGCGTTTTGTTCGAAATCCCTATCTCATAGATCTTGAATGAGTTGTTGCCGTAACCATGGTAACGGCAACAAAGCATCGCGCAAAAATTTTGTCTGCGGTGTCGGTTCTATACGCTAGTAATTGTAGTTCAATGTACTTAATCGATGAGACGCAGACTGTCAAACTGTTAGTCTGCTGCTAACAGTTTGCCAACTGGGGACAGCCTAATAGTAGTGGATGGAGTGTATTGAACCCGTTGCCTTGGTTACAGGCGGGCCGTACTCGGGCGGCGCGAGCAAGGCGGGCGGCGGCGGCGCGGCGGACCTCGGCAACGCCATCTACGCCAAGACGCACGTCGCGCTCAATAAAGTCAACGTGAGTATAACGTACATTTTTACTTTATTTTGGATAGCCTTCCGCCCGCGGTTTCACCTGCGCGTAATTTCTTTTTTCAAATATCCCCCCTTTCTCCCCACATTTCCGGGATCAAAAGTGTCACCGGGGATAGTCTAGCTTTCTAACAGTAAAAGAATTATTCAAATCGGTTCAGTAGTTTCGGAGCCAATTCAATACAAACAAACAAATAATCAAATCATTCCTCTTTACAATCTTCTGTATACAGGGTGTCTCGAAAATTACACGTCACGTTGACACTGGGGGTAGGCCAGCACAAGAGGCATCAAACAAGCCTAGCATGACCTCAGTAAAAAAGATATTAAGTAATACTATCGATAGTTCGGCAACACTACTTGCCGTGCGGTCGTGTTATACCTGCCGGATTAGGTAGGATTCACATCGAACGGCGCGCGGCGAGTCGGCGCGCATCGGCGCGGATGCCCGCGGTCCGCGCGTATGCGCTGGCAGTAGAGCTGTGTAACTCTTTACTGAAACGACTCAGTGATTCGAATCTTTTAAATGATCTACTGATAGATTCGGATCAGCGCCGCATCAAATGAATCTTTGAATCAATTGGATCTCCGTCTCTTTCGTTACGCGTCGATCAATGCGCTCACCGAGTCGCTGATACGAATGATCGCAAGATCCACTGTTCGGAATACTTCGGAAAGATTCGGGCGGACGGAATCGGATCATTTGAATCAATTGGATCTCGATCTCAGTTCGGTACGCGTCGATCAATGCGCTCACTGAGCCGCTGATATGAATGATCGAAAGAGTCACTGTTTGGAACGATTCGGAAAAAATGGATTAGTTTAATGATTGTTTTTTTACATTTTATTGATGTTGATTTTTACGAATTATGTAACAAATATCAATCGAAAGCAATATTTACTGGTATTGTATGTTATATATTTATTATATTATGAATATTATTTCTATATTTTATCTCCGTTGTTTTTTGTTTATTAGCACTACCTACTATCCTATTCTGCTTAGCCCTAGGGCTGACTGGTAGAGAATGTCATGTAGCATTGAGTCCGTCTTTTGTACCGTTGTGTTGTAGAATAAATAAATAAATAAAAGCGATATTGAAAATTATTTTCATAATAATTATGCTCTCTGATCTTGGTCTGTGTCTCTGATCTAGTTGAGAATCGATGATCCAAATGATTCAAAAGATGCGTTTCACTGATTCGAATCTTTGAACTGATTCAGATGCAAATGATCCAATCTTAAACAAGATACGTTTTTTCCACGCCTAGCTGGCAGCCCACCGCGTCCGCTCGGCCAAAAAATGCGAAGGAATACCGCCTGCCGCGGAATGCGCGCGGGGCCGACCGGCTGCCGCGGCATGCTCGCGCAAAATGTATTAGTTGGATGCGAATACGACCTTAACAACTGATAATAAAATACAATTTCCTCTGCGGCTTTGTAAATGCGCTCCGATGCGCTCTGACTCGCGCCGTTCGATGTGTATCCTACCTTAGCGTATGGTGTGTGCAACTGAGTGTGTTGTGTTGCAGAGCTACGACAAGGCGTCGTTCCACAGCGGCACGCCGCCGCCGTTCGGCGCGGGCTCGCACCTGTACATCCCCGCCCCCCCGCACCACCACCACCCGCATCACCAGCATGCGCCGCACGCGCAGCATGCCGCACACTCGCAGGTATGTACCTAGGCGTCGTTCCACAGCGGCACGCCGCCGCCGTTCGGCGCGGGCTCGCACCTGTACATCCCCGCCCCCCCGCACCACCACCACCCGCATCACCAGCATGCGCCGCACGCGCAGCATGCCGCACACTCGCAGGTATGTACCTAGGCGTCGTTCCACAGCGGCACGCCGCCGCCGTTCGGCGCGGGCTCGCACCTGTACATCCCCGCCCCCCCGCACCACCACCACCCGCATCACCAGCATGCGCCGCACGCGCAGCATGCCGCACACTCGCAGGTATGTACCTAGGCGTCGTTCCACAGCGGCACGCCGCCGCCGTTCGGCGCGGGCTCGCACCTGTACATCCCCGCCCCCCCGCACCACCACCACCCGCATCACCAGCATGCGCCGCACGCGCAGCATGCCGCACACTCGCAGGTATGTACCTAGGCGTCGTTCCACAGCGGCACGCCGCCGCCGTTCGGCGCGGGCTCGCACCTGTACATCCCCGCCCCCCCGCACCACCACCACCCGCATCACCAGCATGCGCCGCACGCGCAGCATGCCGCACACTCGCAGGTATGTACCTAGGCGTCGTTCCACAGCGGCACGCCGCCGCCGTTCGGCGCGGGCTCGCACCTGTACATCCCCGCCCCCCCGCACCACCACCACCCGCATCACCAGCATGCGCCGCACGCGCAGCATGCCGCACACTCGCAGGTATGTACCTAGGCGTCGTTCCACAGCGGCACGCCGCCGCCGTTCGGCGCGGGCTCGCACCTGTACATCCCCGCCCCCCCGCACCACCACCACCCGCATCACCAGCATGCGCCGCACGCGCAGCATGCCGCACACTCGCAGGTATGTACCTAGGCGTCGTTCCACAGCGGCACGCCGCCGCCGTTCGGCGCGGGCTCGCACCTGTACATCCCCGCCCCCCCGCACCACCACCACCCGCATCACCAGCATGCGCCGCACGCGCAGCATGCCGCACACTCGCAGGTATGTACCTAGGCGTCGTTCCACAGCGGCACGCCGCCGCCGTTCGGCGCGGGCTCGCACCTGTACATCCCCGCCCCCCCGCACCACCACCACCCGCATCACCAGCATGCGCCGCACGCGCAGCATGCCGCACACTCGCAGGTATGTACCTAGGCGTCGTTCCACAGCGGCACGCCGCCGCCGTTCGGCGCGGGCTCGCACCTGTACATCCCCGCCCCCCCGCACCACCACCACCCGCATCACCAGCATGCGCCGCACGCGCAGCATGCCGCACACTCGCAGGTATGTACCTAGGCGTCGTTCCACAGCGGCACGCCGCCGCACATTGGTTTGCGGGCGGCAAAAAGTCCAATTTTAGAGTAGATCTCTTTAGAGAAGTTTTATATTTTATCATATAGAAGACACCTATTACAACGTATTACAGCATGGATTAACCATGTAACTATTTTGAGTACTGCGTAAACGATACAGAAAGGAACACTTAACGAAAATAGTTCTTTCTAAGAGAATTTTTGTTTTTCTTTGATCGTGATATACTCAAAACCTATATGATTTTGTTTTAATTCCGGTATTTTTTACCCTTTTTCATACCTTTGTTAACATGAAAACAATATTCTAACAAAATTTTATTTCGATTTTATATTTATTTGAATTTGTTACATTCTGTACGATTTTGTTTCACTTTTTATGTCTTTTAACGTTCATAACTATCTAGCTCCCGGCTGCTCCCGGCTAATTTATACATTGTATTAAAGGTACAAGTCTCCTCAAGAAATAAACACCAAATCCAGCTGCCACCATCTGCCCCCTTATGATTATGACAACATTTACTAGTCTAACGCAAAAAAGACAAAAAATTGGGGTATTGGTAATAAGTTATGAAATCGTTATTTAATGAGACGATTGTTATTTAAATGCATAAGGAATCATTTATTAAGGTGTTTTGTATTATTTAAATATTGCAAAACCATATAAGTGGTGTCTTTTAATATTTTAAAAGAAAAATAATTAAACAAATATTGTCTTTAAATTTTTTCATTAGCTACCCTTAATGAATAGGTGTCTTATGGTAACTATGATCTATAAATCTAACAGAAATGATATTTAGTCTCGTTAACCTTTTTGGACCTGAGAAAGTAACTACAAACCATGTCAACCGTAACATTGTTATATTTGAAACTAGCCAAAATCGCGTCTTGCAATAAAGACCCGAAAAGTGTTTAAACTTAAAAAGTAAATACTTTAACATAACTGAGTTTGCTCTTGAGAACCTCTAAAACCGAGCTGAAGAAAAATTTTATCCCAAGATTGGATCAAAAGTGGCAAGCAGCTAATCGTACCAAAATCCGTTTCCTTATTAATTATAAAGAATGGTTGGCATTAAGTCTAACAATTCCTACAAGTGCTTCTATTATAAGTGATGATGACGATGACAATAATTCACCAGGGCCTTCCAGAGGATCACAAGCACAACTAACTAACAGGACGACCAAAATAAGCCATTTCAGGAGTATTTTTCCCGCATAAGACGCTATAAGATAACAAGGGAGAAAGAGAGAGGATTTCAATATGACTGCTGCAGAAAAACTAAATTCATTTATAAGTAGCCTACTAAAAGCCAAGACAAAGAACACACTGTCTCTTCATAAAGATGTGCTAGCTTGTTAGTTAGTAACAATAAATTGGTTATTTTAATTTTTTGTTGTCACTTTTAACTGTACTTTTACATTTTTAAATTTAGTATGACTTATGTTCATAAAAAACAAGTATTTGATAAAAAAAATTAGTAGGAAATACATTGTACTAATTTTATTTCTTTGAAAACGTTGTTTAAATATTATAATATATGTTTAGTACATAAATATTACCATTATGCTAAAAGAACATTCAATAATAAACAATAATATTATGATAAAGTAGACATTAGATCACATATTTACTCAAAAAATAATATTTTCCGCCCGTCCATACAAAGCGTCCCACTGTGCGCCGCCGTTCGGCGCGGGCTCGCACCTGTACATCCCCGCCCCCCCGCACCACCACCACCCGCATCACCAGCATGCGCCGCACGCGCAGCATGCCGCACACTCGCAGGTATGTACCTAGGCGTCGTTCCACAGCGGCACGCCGCCGCCGTTCGGCGCGGGCTCGCACCTGTACATCCCCGCCCCCCCGCACCACCACCACCCGCATCACCAGCATGCGCCGCACGCGCAGCATGCCGCACACTCGCAGGTATGTACCTAGGCGTCGTTCCACAGCGGCACGCCGCCGCCGTTCGGCGCGGGCTCGCACCTGTACATTCCCGCCCCCCCGCACCACCACCACCCGCATCACCAGCATGCGCCGCACGCGCAGCATGCCGCACACTCGCAGGTATGTACCTAGGCGTCGTTCCACAGCGGCACGCCGCCGCCGTTCGGCGCGGGCTCGCACCTGTACATCCCCGCCCCCCCGCACCACCACCACCCGCATCACCAGCATGCGCCGCACGCGCAGCATGCCGCACACTCGCAGGTATGTACCTAGGCGTCGTTCCACAGCGGCACGCCGCCGCCGTTCGGCGCGGGCTCGCACCTGTACATCCCCGCCCCCCCGCACCACCACCACCCGCATCACCAGCATGCGCCGCACGCGCAGCATGCCGCACACTCGCAGGTATGTACCTAGGCGTCGTTCCACAGCGGCACGCCGCCGCCGTTCGGCGCGGGCTCGCACCTGTACATCCCCGCCCCCCCGCACCACCACCACCCGCATCACCAGCATGCGCCGCACGCGCAGCATGCCGCACACTCGCAGGTATGTACCTAGGCGTCGTTCCACAGCGGCACGCCGCCGCCGTTCGGCGCGGGCTCGCACCTGTACATCCCCGCCCCCCCGCACCACCACCACCCGCATCACCAGCATGCGCCGCACGCGCAGCATGCCGCACACTCGCAGGTATGTACCTAGGCGTCGTTCCACAGCGGCACGCCGCCGCCGTTCGGCGCGGGCTCGCACCTGTACATCCCCGCCCCCCCGCACCACCACCACCCGCATCACCAGCATGCGCCGCACGCGCAGCATGCCGCACACTCGCAGGTATGTACCTAGTACCTATTCATCAGACCCAGCAGGAGCAGACTTGTCTCGGGCGACCTGTGCAATGCGGGCGTTGGCGAGCTACCCCCGCCCGCAGGTCAACCCTCAGACTGGAGACAGTGCGCTAAGTCATTGCATGTCTTCCAAATAAAACGATATTCAAAAAGCAACACTTCAGGTTCCCAGTCTGCAAAATATTCTGAATGTGTTTAATAAATTAAGCTTAAACGGATGAACTCACTTTTGCACAAATGACCATAATATAGAACATGGCTAATATTTTTTTATTAAAAAAGTTCCGTAATATTTTACTATGTACGTATAGTCAGCGTCAAAATGATCTGAGCGTTCAAAACCACCAAAAATATCTGAACATTTGACAAAAATCAACCTTACCTTATGACGTAAAGGTGCATTTTCATTTGTTGCTTGAGAACAAATGACAACAAACGATATTTACACCTAAAAGTATTGTGCTAAGAGTGATTTTTGTCAAATGTTCAGATATTTTTGGTAGGTTGAACGCTCAGATCATTTTGGTGCTGACTGTACCATGTTATCAAAACATTTTTTTGTTTTGTTTAAAATAATGTGTCAAAATTAAATACAGTCAAGTATCCCATTAAAAAGATTTTATAAATACATATAATCGCGAATAAACCGCAGTTTAATCCGTTTAAGTTTATTTTATTTAATAAGTAGCGATCGAGTAAATATCTGGAAACACTTCATGCATTTTAAGCCGTATGACGTTAGTTTTAAGTTTGAATATTGATTGTAGTGTTTAGTTTGGATTGATTGTCATCTGTACATCGTGTCGACCCACCGAGTGAAGCATGCGATAGTTTGATCCGCATGCGTTTAGTTGTATTTTGACTTTAATTACTATATTTTTAGAGTTTGCTTTCGTTTGTAGATGGATGCCCGGGTGAACAGTAGTCATAATAGGCGGGTAAGTTAATATGTACACTGTATATGTTTATATCTCACTATATATATACATTTATCGTATTGTATACTGCACGTGCTCTTTAGCTATTTATCTAATATTTGGTAGTAATTACCCGCCTTTTGTTAATTGCATGCGTATTTTATGTTGTGGGTGCGGCTTTGTTCATCATCAGCCTGTGACAGTCCACTGCTGGACATAGGCCTCTACAAATTTTCGCCACGCTGATCGGTCCTCGGCCGAGTACCGATCAGCGTGGCTTTGTTAATGTCACGAAAGTACGGCAGCAGTAAGTGAAAAGGAAGAGTAATATTATTTAATTAATTATAATGTGCTGTGTAAATAATGACTTATCTCCAAGTATTAAACAGTTAAAAACTTGTTCGTATTCTAATGATTAGACAAATGATTTAAATGATTATGACAAAAGATTAATCTATTAATGTTGTTAATCTATCGTCATTTGATCCCGGATAAAAGGGTCTCTTTTAAAATCAATAAGAAGCTAATATTTTATCATTGAGAAGACTTAAAACTGACCTATTTAGTTGTTTATTGTCATGCCAGGAGGTTATTGATTTAGTTTAATCCTTTTTTCTGGTCTGATCTCGCTAACCCGTGTTTTTTGTTCAAAATTATTTATAATCAGTATTATTTGGTAATTGAAATCTTATACTACGTCATGATCTACGAGGTACCGATCAAAATCTCTCCCTCCAGGCAATAAATGGTTTATTCAGATTTTTGTACCCAAGATGGTTTTGTTTTTCATTTGTTTTTAAGGCAATAAAAAAATGTATATACATTTTGATTTCTAAATAAAATATAAACAATAAATGAGTGCAGCTAGACTAATCAGCGTCTACCTACATTATTAACATACTAGTGGGGCCGCCTTCGCGGTTTCACCCGCGCGTAATTTCTTATAAAATATCCCCCCTTCCCCCCACATTTCCGGGATAAAAATTACCCTATGTCACCCGGGGATAGTGTAGCTTTCCAACAGTGAAAGAATTATTCAAATAGGTTTAGTAGTTTCGGAGCCTATTTAATACAAACAAGCAAACAATCAAATCTTTCCTCTAATATAAGTAAGTATATATAGCTTAGAGGACTTACCGCTGACATGCTCTTTCAAAACAAACACAAAATGAAATGCTTGACTAACATTAATATTGCTGTCGAATTAAATATAAGTATATTATGCTAACTATATATTTTATATTCGTGGTAATGCTTGGTAGGTATTGTTTGTTTATCCTTTGTTTTTTTATACAGAAGATATAATTATTTTAATATTAATTATAAGTTACGGAACGGAGCTATTTATACGTAACATAATTGCGCATTTTACTAATATTTAAGGAATAGTTTCACAACTGACATATAAGTTAATTGTAATTTATCTGGTAGATATCAATAATGCTGTCTTCTTTCCTTTTTTTCAAAGTTAGCTTGTATCCGACAGCTGTGAAACTGGCCCTTATGTAACTAAAGTATCTGTGAAGATACTGGTTCATACTTGTACAGTCAAAAGCACGTCAGACGTAACACTTTGGACTTTGTACCACTCTTGTGTCGGGGGCATAAGTGCTATTATCGAACTGCAAGTGTTAACCGTGATGTGCTGTTGACCGTACTATAGTTGGATATTTTACCAATTTATCGCCACAATCAGTGATGTACGGAATAATGATTGATGATTGAGTGTGTCGAAATAAGAAATCCGCTAGATGGCGCTAACGTAGCCATAAGGTGCAAATAAAAGGCTTGTATTTAACCGTATACCATAAAAGGCTGAAAGTACACCAAAAAAGGCTGAAACGTGCACCGAAAAAATTGAATTGCTAACCTAACCTTTAGTGTGCCTTTGGTTTATTTTGGTGCACGTTTCAGCCTTTTTTGGAACACTTAAATATTTCCCCAAATAAAACATGATTGGTTCGTTTTGACATTCATGATGGCGGTTTGAAATCTTCCGTCAAAATAAACTAATCACGTTTTAGTTCAACCTTATGGCCACGTAGCGCCATCTAACCGATATTCTATTCCGAAACACCCTCATTAGTGATTTACGTAATAAATGAATTTGCCCACATAAGTCCTAAACTGAAAAGTCCTCCCTACAGCAAAGAATCAGCACGTTATGTCGTGGTTTCAGGAGAGTGGTGCGGGCGGCGGCAGGAACTCGTCCGCGAAGCCTCCGGCGAGCAAGCCCACCTACTCTCAGTCCTACTGGGCGCCCAACTAGCCGGATAATGCCTTGGTGAGATATTTGCTTTTTGCTACTCAGTAGCGTAGCGAAGGGAGGGCGGGGGGGGGGGGGTCCGCCCCGAGCGGCACTTTTTAGGGGGCGGCAAAATTTCCTGGAGGAGCAAAAAAAAAGAAAAAAAAGGGGCGGCAGAATCGTCTTCCGCCCCGTGGGCTGCTTTGCCGACTGGAGGAGCAAAAAAAAGGGCGGCAGAATTGTTTTCCGCCCCGGGCGGCTGACACCCACGCTACGCCACTGTTGCTACTTTAGTTGTCAGTACCCTAAACCGAGCGTGTATAGTTAGATTATTGAATGTGGAAGCAAATGTTGTGAGCCAGGTTTTTTAAACTTCGGCAGCTGGCAGGCACACGCAGCCCACCTGAAGGTAAGCAGCCAGTGGCCTATTCCATTGAGGGAAATTTCACCAGGAAGTGTCGCTCAATGTGATTGCAGACTAGGCTCATCTGATCATCGAGCCATTGATTTCAAGTGTACTGGTTCCCACATTAATACTGCCAGATCACAGCCGGAGCTGTTATGGCGGCAGATTTCATCTGTGGGGTGGGCAGTCGGATTCTGAAAAAGTCCTACCAGACCCAAGGCGACTTAGCCATTGTTACACAGAGGCGGTGCCATTTTGGGACATAGTCATTGCATGAGGTTGTGATTATAAGCCGAAGTAAGGGCATCTATCCTTGAAATCAAGTTATCGCTACAAAGATGGGTTCTGGATCACCACGCTTGCCAAATGCGGGTTGGTGATCACAAACCCGAGCTATGTCCGAAAAAACCGACAAAAAGTTAGCGCAGCCCGAAATAGAACCCAGGTTCCCGAGATTTTGGCCCAGTTCTTAAACCACTACCAGCGCGTCGCGATCATTGTATGAATGTTTAACGTGTTTGTTTGTTTGTCGGCAGGCAGTGAGCGCTAGGACACATGTACATAGCCGGCGCCTGCGGGCAGCCTCTGTTCATACTGTTTGGTTAAATTCACCGTGCGGGCCGCGGCCGCCATCTCATCTCGATTTAAGACCGCTCTAGTAGGTTACGATTGTTTAAAAAAAATTAACTGTAGTGCTATGTATATCTTATCTTTATATATAAAATATGTATATGTATGTAAGCGTTTGGTACGCTATGCGCGCCGAATTATTTTGTATTTAGTTGTCAGACTTTTTGTAATTAATTACATAATTATTATTATAAAATGTCATAGGTCGATAATATAATCGTATTGAACAGTAACGTATTAATAGTCGAGCTCTTTTTTATGTGAAAGAATGCTGTTGTGATGATCTCGCGGGCATTTGAAAGTATGAGGGAATTACACATATTGGAACTTGGTTTTTTTGTTTTTATTTACCTTTTTAAGACTTCAATGGACTGATTGCTACTTGCGGGCAGTCCCAACTCAAGGTAATGATAGTAATTTTTAAATTTATATCTTGAGAGCTTATTCTTTGCAATGCGCTACACGGGTGGAGAGACAGGTTTGCGGAATGGGAGCTTTAAAGAAGGAAAAAAATATAACAAAAATTATTTTATTTAAAGTTTTCAATTCACAATCTTAAATAGTACCCTGCACTAACGGGATCTCTCAATCAACTTGTATTTTAAAACAAAGAATAACAATTTATTGTTACCTTTAGGTAACCTAACACAAACATACAATCAATTTCAATGACTTAAAAAGTTAAAATTATAATAATTGAGGTTGTTGCTTTTCTTAACTAATCCTTAATACCACACTAAAAGAAATTGCCATAACACAGGTGATCACTGACGAGATTGTCGTGTAACAAAATTATAGTGGTTGAATCCCACTACGACCTGTTTGAGTTTGTAAGTCTATAATTTCTAATACGTAATTCTTCAGACATTCTAACAATCATATTTAATAAATCATAATTAATTCCTTTATTCCCCGTGGTCCCTGTGATAGTCCCTGGAAGGTACCACAGGGAATTATTTTACCCGTGGTCCCTGAATAACAACTTCAATATTCACAGGACAATCACTTCACTTTAAATTACCTTTCTAAGGGTTAAGGTCCACCAGGGTGTGATATTCGAGCCAACAGGTCCCGGCACACAAGGCCACATCGCAGAAGGAGCACTTAAGTTCACTCGCCGCAGCGCATCGGGCACACAGATTTTGTAAATACCCCTCATTACCTGCCTCTGTTTCAGTGGATTGTGGAAAATGCAGACCATTCTCTATCAAACGCTTATCCAAAGGGAATCGTTCCAAAAGGCCCTCTACTATATTTATACGTAAGTCTGTATGCGATAAACCATTTAATGTGTTTTGTGTATAGATAATGAAAATGTTCAAAATACTAGTATTAAACAGTCTTTGGAATATTCTTAAATCCCTCTTACATACTTTTCGTTCCATCGGATAAATAGATAGCTGTTTGTCTTTCAAGTAGACTCCGCCATTTCTATATTTTTCGTAGTCCACGAAAGCTTCTGGCTTCAGATCAGCCTTTTTGGCGCTTTGGGAAGGCACCATCCGGTCAGTGTGGTAGGTGGACAATGTTGTTGCAAGCGTCTCATCTTTCCGCGCGAATAAGCTAATATCGCCACAGTGTGCATAAATGTGCTGCCCTTTTGCTAAATGCTTTTCGTCAGCCAGTTTAATAACTTCAGGGATATAACGTTGACCTTGATGAATGATCCCAATGACATCTGTACGTCTCTGTTTTAAAACCCGCGTCAAGGGTATATGGTTATACCAGCAGTCCATGACGAGAGTGTGGCCCGCGTCAAGGAAACCATCCATGATCTCGAGCACAGCTTGGGAGGTGCTGCTCGCAAACCCAGGGATGGGCTTCGGTAACGATTCTAAACCTGCACTCAGTAAACACCTAAGGAGGTAGCCTGAAGTTGCTTCGCACAGTTCATACGACTTTATGCCATATTGGCTCCTCCTTCCACGTCCTATGCACTTCCTCTGGCGGCCCTTCCACAGCAACTGTGACTCGTCCAGGCACAGGTGTTTATTGGGCGTGTATAAAGACGCGAATTTTTGATTGCAGTGATTCAGTATCGGAGTAATTTTTAACAAGTGTCTTTGATATGACGTGAGGTCAGGGTCACTCACGTCATTAACTTGAAAATTCAAAAATTCTGTTATGATTATAAATCGATTTCTCGACATAAGTTTCTGAAAAATAGGCATTTCTAGGAATCCCGTATCCCAATAATATTTTCTCGGTCTGTAACAAACTGACATGACGATTGTAATGGCTAAATATCGATACATTTCCTCGACAGTAGTGTCAGTCCATTTTAATTTATCCGGGATACCATTTTCCGTCTCGGTAATCTTTGTAACGGTTTTAGACGCATGACTATTGGTCGCTCTTACAATCATTTCCATTATTTTACCATCCCAAACTGCCATAAAAATCTCCACTGGGTCTTTAGTCGTTACTGTGGGGCCAGGCTTGCGTAAATATGTCTCCTCCTTGCCAGAAAATGAAGAAAAGTCTTCCCTCCAGGAGATTTCCTCCAGAGAGACAGGAGATCCAGTATTATTATCTGATTTGCCAAACGAGGAGTCAATACATGCTCTATTCACAGCATCCGTCTCTTCAATAACATTATTTGGCACTTTTTGTACTTTTTCTCGGTTTTCACTTCGTTGTTCTTCTTGACATTCTTCCTCGTGCATAACTGCTCGCAAACGTTTAAACCGCATTTCGTCACGTGCATTTCTAAAGTCACACAATTTGTCGTAACCGTCAGATTCGTCTTCGGATGTTCTGGGAGTACCACTGCCGCTGGTCGTCGTGGACAGGTCAGTCAATGATGAATCCGTTTCCTTCGAATAAACAACTTTAGCTATTATCAGATGTTTAGCAAAGCAGATAAAGTCCTAATTAAAAGCCTTTTTGATAGATTTTAACCTAGGTTTATCTGCTTTCTATTGTTCATAACATGTTCCATTGTGTTTTTGTCTGACACAATAGAATATGTTATGCTTAGTTTAGGACTAAAAAAGAAGGCTTTTGAAACCTGCATAGAGATGGGCATTCTGCCCGGCATTTACCCATTTTGGGTAGAATATCGGGCAGAATGCCCATCTCTAAACCTGATTCCTCCCCTGCATGTCATATGGATGTGAAGTGTGGGCATTGACAAAACACCACAGAGAAAAATTTTCCAAATGTCAGAGAGCCATGGAAAGAAGTATGTTAGGAATAAAGCTAAAAGATAAAGTCAGAAATATGGATACAAGATACAAAACAAAACTTACAGACATCCTAAAGCGTATAGACCAACTCAAATGGCGACGGACTGGGCATATGCTCAGAAGTCAAGAAGAAAAATGGAGTAAAAGAGTGACAGTTTGGTACCCTAGAGATGGACATAGGAGCCGTGGTCGTAACCCAAGAAGATGGGAGGACGAATTGAATGAAGCTGATCCTGGGCCCTATGTGGCTTAGAGTGGCGACAGATCGAAAGCAGTGGAAGGAGTTGGAGGAGGCCTTTGCCGAAAGGCACACTGAGCAGAGAGACATACTATAATTAATGTGTTTCAATTTAGCAAAAACTAAATACGTACAATTTGTTCAGAAATAAAGGCTTTATTATTATATTATTATTATTATTAGTTTAGGACTAGTGGGTTTTGAATTAAGTTTATAATAATGTAAACTTTACTTACAAAAATATATTTACTACAATTTATTGTCAATCAGCTTTTAAATGAACTATTAGAGCAAATGTTTTAATTGTTCATACCAATATTTTTCAAAATAGTGTTCATTCATTCATTCATTCATTTATTCATTCATTTATTTATTCATTAACAACATATTTGTATTTGAATATTACACAAAAGAAAACATAATAACAGATAATAGGAGGCAAAAAAATTATAACAATAGGTACATAATTAGTCAATACAATTAAAAAAAAATACATAATTATAATTGAATGTCAATATAAAATTAAAACTATAATTCATCTATACTGTACAAACACCTTTTCAAGAGAAATGATTTTAAATGTCTTTTAAAACTTGCGTGGTAAACTATACTTTTAATGTCAACTGGCAATTTGTTAAACAGCCTAACCGCTTGGTAAGTTACGCTATGTCTAACAATTTCAAAATTGGGCTTTAAAAGACATCGTAAGTCTTTACGCCGTGTATTTTCCCTTATTTGCCTTTCTTCTACTGTTTCAAACTGGTTAATGTTTTTAGAAAGGTAATTTAGCAGTACGAGAACGTATAATGAAGGCACAGTTAACAAATTGAGCTGTCTAAAGTAATCTCGACAGGAGTCTTGTTGTTTAATACGAACAATTGTTCTGATTGCTCTTTTTTGTAGTATGAAAGCTCGTTGTATGTTATACAAATAACTTCCACCCCAAAATAATATGCTATATCTTATTTTAGCTTCTACGAGTGCAAAGTAAACAATTCTAAGTACCTTAATATCAACTTCGTCACGTAAGCTTCTAAGCACATAACATGCCGAGCTGACTACATTTTCCAAACTACTAAGCTCTTGTTTCCATTTAAGTTCACTGTCTAGATGAACTCCTAAGAATTTTGCTACCTCCGTGGTTATGACGGGTTTATCCTCTAAAAGACAATTCAGTTCCAATTTACATCTTAGGTTTGTTCTAAATTGTATCAAGTTAGTCTTACTAGCATTAATATTAAGACTATTTGCTTTAAACCAAGTAACAAATTTTATCATTGCATGTTCAATCCTAGACTTAAGACAGTTCATGTCGTCTCCCGAAATTATTGCATTAGTGTCATCAGCAAAAACCACCATTTTCAATCCATTATTCGTCACTCTGGTAATATAGTTAATTAGATCATTCATAAAAATAAGAAAAAATATTGGGCCCAAAATGGAACCCTGTGGTACTCCTGCCTTTATAAGTCTAAATTTCGATCTATACACTTGCTGAACTGAATTTTCGTCAATATCGCTTATTTCAACGTACATTCTTCTGTTAGTCAAATACGATTTAAGAAGCTCCAGAACTTTGCCTCTGATTCCATAATGATTCATTTTACTTAAATTTGTTTACTTAAATTTCTTTCAAAAATGGATACCCATCAATACAAACATACCCATATGTCTTTAGACAAAAAAAAACCTGTAAAGGGTCACGTTTTAAAGATGTTAAAGTAGAACAAAATAAAGTAAAACTCTTGTTGCTTATATTATATCCTTAAACTGTGTCCTCTCTACAGTTTTTCCACTAATAATATTTTATGTTTGTTTGAAATTAGGTAACCATATTTGAAAGAAGTAAAAGTGAACACTATTGACTGCACTTTCAAAGTTTCAAAAAAGAATAATACATGTAATGGAAATATAAAAACTTTGGAACAGTCTCAAAATCTGAAGTTCACTTACTTCACTAGAGCTGCATGAAGGTGGGTGTTCAAGAAGATCATCATCCAAGTTTATAGAACTATCATCCTCCGAGCTACCAGAATTATCATCCTCCGAGCTAGAGTTGCTGCTTTGAGTCCCCTGCTCCTCCACCAAGTCCAAATCTTCTATCTTTGATGCTTCCGACATTACTATTAACAAAAAAACAGTAAATCAGCTTAGTCAGGAAAAGAAGCAATTGGGTCACAGTAGGTGATTACTGCTGCCCATTAACAACTGTAATACACTTTTGTTTTATTGTATCAGTTACAAAAAATAACTATGAAGTTAAATAGGTAAGTAGGTACACAAACATGTATGGGTGTAGTCCAATGGAATGGAATGGAGGATGGAAATAGTGATAAAAACCAATTATGCATAATGATGATAAATATGCCAGTTTGCCAAATCTATACTAATAAAGAGAAGATTTAATTGTTTGTATTGAATAGGCTCCGAAACGGAACCGTTTTGAATAAAATTTTTCACCGTTGGAAAGCTACACTATCCCTGGGTTTCATGTTCTATTGATCCCGGAAATGTAGGGGGAAGGTGAAGATAGTACAAAAAATAAATTACGCGCGGGTAAAAACGCGGAGGCGACTGCTGGAATTCCTAATAATTAACTGAAGAACGAATATGAATGCCGAAAAGGGGAAGGGCCTATTAAAGTTAGTGGGAGATCAAAAATATACTTACTCTGATAAATCGGACTCTGGATGAATATTTGATGACGTTCAAACAAGGGCAATAAGTTATAGCAATTAAAATAACACTGACGCGAAGACGACTTCAGAAAAAGGAAAGAAATCTTCCGTTTATTTACTACTCATTGGAAAACTTCACTTTATAAAAACACTTTTAAAATTGTAGCGGCCGGCGAGCGAATCACTGAGCAAGTAAAAAGAAGAGACGGGACTCCATAGAAAAAAAAAGAAACAATGCCGATGTATGAAATTTAGGGAATGGATCAGTGCCAACCTAACGAACCTAACTGAAACCACAGACTACATAAAGAAAAATTTTACAAACCAATGTTGCCAACATGAACGAAAAAAAATAGTGACGTGTTATCGATAAAATGAGATCGATAAAATTACTTTTAATTTTCTCAAATAAATAAATGAATGAAAAATCAAAATCAAAAATATCTTTATTCATATAAGCATTCACAGAAGCACTTACGAATCGTCAAAACTAAAATATTTAAGTATTAAAGTAGTTTACATAAAAATACATGTATATTTATTTCGATATACATATACGATATACTAATGAATTTACATATTTTTAAAAATAAATATTCATATTTTATTTTTTAAATTACAACATAGTATGTAACTAAGATATAATATTTAATGCTAAACAGACTCCTGCCGCATTTTCCGCCACCGCTGATCTGAACCCCGGGTGTGTTGCCTCTGGAGGTTCTGCAACAAATGTGGAATGGGTTATGTCTTATTCATAAATATTTTAACGGTTGACATGATATCTTATTTGTAGGCAGAGAACACTTACTATAATATCCCGACGGTTTGTCGTAGGTAGTCACAAGTATCCAGGAGAGGGTCGAAGAACACATTTCCCGAGTCGTTAATACATTTAGGTTGACGCTGAAAGTTCTGTAAAAGGAAACATTCATTACACATAAGGCAAATCAAGTATCTTTTTTATTTTTGTGATTTATAGTATTAACTGCTAAATTCTTTAAACTAAATCAAGTATCTTTCAAATAGTTTTATACCTCTAGCTCGTAACAAATAAAAATATTTGTATAAAAACACTTACATATTCTACTAACACCGTTATTTATTTCGCAATAGCTTGTTGTGCTTTCTTCGATAAATCCGCAGAAGTTTCCTCGGTTATCTCTGCTGACTCTGGAGGTTCTGCAACAAAATATGTAGAATGGGTTATGTCTTATTCACAAATATTTTTTCTAAGTTGTGTCTTTTTCTTTTTAAAATCCTGAGATCGAAAATGCTTTCTACATGTTTAAATTATTGGTGCAATTTTTCTATAGGCACATAGGCCAAGTCCTTTTTACCTGTAATTTTTACCCATTGCTTGCACCTACAAAGTAAAATGATTAAAGCACATTAATACCATTAATGCAAAAACTTTTTTTCCTATTTGTCACAGCTCAGTCGCTGAACTTAATAAAATTAGAAATGGATCAGGTTTAAAGACTTGCTTAAAAAGGATGGAGGGTAAATAAACGTTTCATAATATAAATAGCACTGACACAAAAAAACTATACTACTTTTGTGCTATCGATAGTCGATAAAAAATTGCACTGCACTACTGTTTACGTAAAACATTATCCCACATATTTATTTGGAAATATGTCTTTAAATTCAATAATTTTTACGATATATTGATTAAGAGTATAGTTAAATTCGTTAAATGTACTAACCGATCTTCATCCAGTGGAAATTTAGCCATAAATGTTCGTTTTTCGTCTTCAACCTAACTTGTTCTCAGTCTACATATCTCGCACCTTACAATTCGCATATTTATCACTGCACAGGTTTACAGATTATTACACTTGAAAACTACGCAAATTACTGCTAAATAACTCTAATTTCAATTTAAAAACAGAGTTTTATCCATTGGATCAAACCACGAATTTATACATGACATTGACAATTTGATGACAGATTGCCATCTTGCAAACATGGCCGCTGTGACATATTATACGGCTAAATCAAAAGAGTCAGAGATGTCATAGCAACTATTTGAATGTGCACCTTACTCCTCTACTTTGACGGGTTCTGCCGCCATTAAAATTTCCACAAATTTCATACAAACTTTTTTCTATACTAAGTTTCGCCAGACTGGAGCGAATTGGAGCGAATGACTTTCTTTTTTTTTTTGAACTTGCTTGACATTTTGACAACTTTTTTAATTGGCTTTGCACTGCTGGTATGTTTTAGCCAACATCAAATCAAGACGTATTTTATATTTATAATATAAAAACTTTGACGAAAATAAAACAATTAGTTGTGAAAGAAAGTGAATGCCCACAGGAGGTGCCTTAAATATTTTTACAGTTTTGTAACAACGTTGCATGCCTTGTATACTTTTGAGCACTAAACCAAAATGCTGTTTTATCTTTTATGCAATCATTTAAAATAGGGATTTAAATAAATAAGTATCATTGTTCATATTGCTATTGTTCCTTGATATAACTACATGAGTAGGTAAACCAATGTATAAAATATATGAACTATAAAAATATTTAACATTTTGTTTCATTGTCTATGGCCTACCAACCAACCTATTGTCTATAAACAGGGAATCCTCGGCGCTGAAGGCGCTGACGCATTTATAAAATTGTGATAAGTAATGAATGGATGACGCTTGCGATTGCGCGTGTTCATATGGACAAGCGGAGCGTCTTATCGATAATTTATGAAGTATTTATTACGACTATTACGAGAGTATGACATCATTTGTTTTTATTCATTCTTTACTACACGTAATTGCCAAAAATCTCTCTTTCTCTCTTTCTAATAAACATAGAAACATCCAGACCGATACAAACAGACATGTTCATGCTCACAAATGTTTGTACCATGCAAGGATCGAACCCACGATCTTTGATAGCAGGCTTATTATCCATTACCCCAAATAGGTCGTTAAAATAAAGACACTGAAGAAAACTAATTTACCTACTTGCTAACCGCTTCGCTTATCCTTACACATAGGTCTCTGTATCGCTCGCTTCTCGAACCTATCGCCACAGTAAACTAAATAACAATGAGATATCTTCGTCCAGACCACGACCAATTATAGTATGTGCTATTGTAGGACAAAAATATGGGAGCTTGTCGCTTTCGCCGCATTATGGAGGCAGGAGAGTAAGCGTCTACCCTACTTGTAATGTCTTTAAGATGTTGGTTATAAACATACCTATTTGTTTTGGTACGCAGAGCATGATACATACATCATAACAACCACAGAGATGTCTGGTCTGTGATAACAACCACAGAGATGTTTTTAATCTCTGGTCTGTGATAACAACCGTATAAGCATAATTATGAAATTTTAGTATTGTAACTGTCTACTTTACATTCTAACATTAAAACATGTAACACTTGAGAAACTAAATTATACTTACATATTTTAGGTCAAGCACAGGGCCAGGCAGCCTAACTACTTAGCAGCAACTGTGACCTATTTCATGATAAATCAAAATACCGCCAGGCTCCTCGGGTACTCTAACTGCCGCACTCAGAGACGCCAATTAACGCTAATCTCTGATTTACTAATTTTGTCATTGAATAATAGTCTTTATTTTTATGATGTTAAGTATGTAAGTAGCATAGGTTTTGCTCATAGACGTAATAAATATTAATTTCATGGGTAAGTAAAATGACGTCTCTGAGTGCGGCAGTAAGAGCTTTATTGATTTCAATTCAAGTGCCTTCCATCGTTTCTTCTCTGTACTTTCACTTTACTGTTACCACGAGGGTACAGTCTCACGCAATGGCTGTACGCGCAACTATTTTAAGACTTATGGCTATGCAGTAAGGTTGGCATTTAAAACGAGTTTGTATACACTGAGTTTGTTGACTGTACATGACGTCTTCAGTTATGTATGATGCAGTGGCATGTTTCGGCGAGTCAGCGGGGCCTCGGCCCGGACGGTTGGTTCGCGACCGAACCTGCGACCTTGCTGCGTGGTGGTTCGGACCAACAGCAAGGCGTAGCGCTATCCGTAATCATAGACTGAAGTTGGTCAACCGCCTCATGTCTAGTCCGACCGGGCCGAGGCCCTTTTATGCATTTCTTTATTTTAATAATTCCGTCAATAAAAAAACTGAAAAAAAACCGACTACAACACTTTTTTTTTTTTTTAAATTATATTAGGTCAGTTGGCAGGCACGTAGCCCACCTGATGGTAAGCGGATAGTGTGGCCTAGTCCGTTGAGTAACGCGCTTCAATTGAAAGCGTCGCTCAATGTGCTGCCAGACTGTAGGATCTTCTTATCTTTGAGCCTCTGATTTCAAGACTGGCTCCCATAGATTAAAAATATGCAGCTATTTTTGCGGCCCACTGTATTTATGTGAAATATAATTAATTATAAATAAATAAAATATTGGACCACATCACATACATTGATCTGACCCCAAAGTCAACAACGAAACAACGAAGGTACCAAAATGAAATACTTAAATACAAATTTACATCCAGCCAGACACAGGACAAACACAAATGTTCATCACTTAAGTGTGTCCTGGATGGGATTCGAACCCACGACCCCTGGCGCATACGGCGGGGGCTTCGTCGTTTGACCCCGGTCCCGAATACACCGCGGTGTCAAACGCACAAGGACTCTTTTTGAATTGGCCGTTTGACACCGCGGTGTCAAGCGGTGAACAACTTTTTTCGACTTCGTCACTTGACACCGCTGTTATTATTTATGTACAGTTAAAGACAAAATTGCATCGAAATAAATATCCCAATATAAGTATTCGTTTTATGTCATGACAACTTTGTCCCATAGGCCGCACCAATAAAAAGATCGTATTTCAGCTCTTCACTTCCAACCACTATCAGCCACTTTGCGGATATGGTCACTTCATCTAGCTTCATTTAAGCTTGTTAACACGTTGACTGCGGCAAACGCACAACCTTGTGTTTTTAAAATTGCAACTCCTGTGCGGCATTACACGTTCGACGCGAGCGCAAAAATATCCATACGACTGTGCGGCCCAACACAAAAAGTGCATTCAAGGCAGCCGCTTCGCGTGTGGCCGCACACACCACCGATTAATGCTTTTTATGCTTTTATATTGTATTATTAGCTATTTATACATAATATAGATAGTAAAATTTTCGTTAATACACAAAGCGACAAGTAATTCATTTATTGAAACATTAAATTCGTTCATATTATTATACACACATAAAGGACAATACATGAAATTATTTGGGCTCTGTCCCCACCCACCAACAGACTTGGCACTAGTTTCAATATTTTTATGGCATTCCATAAAAAGACAAATAAATAACCATTTTAAATGACTTATATTATTATTTATTAAAAGACGTGAAACTCGATTTAAAATACAAACCAAATCAATCTGTGATTTAATTATAAAGATTTTTTTTTTAAATAGTCTGTACTCTTACTGTGATTGTTATGAAATGTTAAGTACATCTTCTCTCTTCTATCTTTTTTTATAAAAAGAGTAATGCTTGTTTGGAATTTATTAATGCATATGATTAAACTAAGATTTAAAATAACAAGTAAAATCAAATTGTGTTGTACAACTCTTAACTCTCATCAATCTGCGATTTGTAATAATAGTATGACCTTTTTTTTTCAATTATCAAAATAAATATTTTTATTAACATTCTGTTTGTTTCATTAGATTTATTTTATAATGAAAGCTGGCGAACAAAAATTTGCTTTACCAGATGGTAAGGAGTTACTGTAGCATATAGACGTGACATCATAAAAATCACTCGCGCTACCTTATTAATAAGTATCTACTCACTAAAGGATCCTTCCAATCTACAACTTACTTGTGTACTCAACTGTACAAAAATCAAAAATAAGATTTTTTATTGGCGGTGTCAAACGACGAAGTCGAAAAACGTTATTCCCCGCTTGACACCGCGATATTATTAACGGTGTCAAACGGCCAATTCAAAAAGAGTCCTTGTGCGTTTGACACCGCGGTGTATTCGGGACCGGGGTCAAACAACGAAGCCCCCATACGGCAGGGTCACTACCAAATGCGCCATTCGGGCCAGTCAATTGTGCTGCTACTTTTGCGGCCGACTGTACTTACTCGGACATGTCAAATATATTCGTACAAAATTTACATTTTACTTATCTACTTATCTACAAACGTATTTCCTATCGTGTCATATCAAGTCTCCTACGTCATAATGAGCATTGCAGTCGCTTATTTTGGCCAGCGAGTGGGGCGTGCCTCTTGGCTGGCTGGGCCAGCTGCCGGACCAGTGCCCGGGTTCCGCTGGAGGTTCGGCCCAGCCGAGCCCGGGCCAGCGCGGCCTGTTGTGAGACAGGAATTGCCCGGCCCACCGGTTGGGATGTGTTACTGTCTCCGATGGCTAAGCTGAGAGGCACGCCCTTTTATAGTTTCAAACTTTTTTGAGGATAACCTTGTTTTTGAAGTGGTTCATAAGTTTCATAAATTAACAGTCAACAGTGTATTCGTATTTAAAATACGATTTGCTCTTTTTTTTGCTAAGTTAATGTTTTTGGTATTTTCACGCAGTTTAATCTTACTCATGATAATAATTGGTGTGTATTAAATGCATAGTAAAACACTATCCTGCTGTACAAATTAGGTATCACTCCACTTGGGCCTAAGACTTATATACTTTTTTTTTGTAAATACATACATATTATACATAGAAACACCCAGACCGATACAAACAGACATGTTCATGCACACAAATGTTTGTACCGTGCGGGGATCGAACCCGCGACCTCTAATTATATGTAAGTAATGTTTATCCATTGTCTAGCACCCATAGCACAAGCTTAATGCTTATTTTGGGGCTAGATGGCGATGTGTGAATAATGTCCATTATTATTATTATTATACCGTGTGCAGTGTTCAAAACTTACCCCGATAATGGCAGTGTCGATTATAAGGTACTCTGTGGTGTCGATCGTCTGGTTAAGTTAAATAAATGTAAATCAACATAACTTTCTCTTACTGAATTGGAGAAATGCGGTCAATTAAGTAAATTACATAGGTACCTTTCTTCTTCTCTATAGAACAAACTAGTGGGTCCGACCCTTTGCTTCAACCTCAGTGTCCTCAGTCGTGGATTTGATTCCGGAATTAGTAACCGAAACAGGTAATCTAGCGCTAGAGCCTTAGATATTATTGTATGTTTTTTTTTACTAACTAAACTAGTTGCTCGCCTCGGCTTTGCATGGTATACAAAAAAAAAAAAAAAACTGATAATAACAAATATTAAAATAATTATCTAATTCTCTGTGTCGATGTCGTTCTGACGTTATACATATGTAGTACATAATGTACTTCTTAAGCCTTCTGTAAAATTTATATGCCCCTGAAAATCCTAATAAGCTAAAATCTGCAGCCAGGTGTTTTGGACTCACTTGTGAAATTGTCAGGGATCGTGGGATCGAATCCCGCCCAGGACAAAAATGTGTGATGAACATTTGTGTTTGTTCTGTGTCAGGATGTTTACCTGTATTTGTGGAACCTCTGTGATACCTACCATAACACAAGTGCTTACGCTACTTACTTTGGGGTCAGATAAAAGTTTCAGATGTTGTCTAATAATTGTAATAAAAAAAAAATATTTTCATGAAAAATTATGAGAGCAATTTGTATTTATTCATCATAGGTGAATTGTGCACGTAGATAAGATTACATAATTTCGACAAGATTTCACATGTCAGGATGGCCGAGCGGTCTAAGGCGCTGCGTTCAGGTCGCAGTCCACTTCTGTGGGCGTGGGTTCGAATCCCACTTCTGACAAACTTTTTGTTTCGAAAAACTGTTTTTTAAACTTTGAGAAGTGTGAATTACCTAAAATAACCGTTTCATTTTTAAAAATAATGCTATTAATGAAATATTTTTCAAATTATTTTAGAATCGACACGCACGGCACGCAACAGACCTACAGAAATAACGACTTTTTTAAAAGTATTTTTACTTATGAGGGAACAACTTATAATTTCCACAATATTTTAACGAGGATTTTTTTTAATTTCTTAATATTTTTATGAAATTACACAAAAAATATTTTTTCAACGTATCAAGCAAATCCGAACATGTTTCGTTATCACGCACATTGTTATCGGCGCAATGTCAATTTGACATTAAAGTAACCTTGTTTTCGGCTTACGGCGGGATTCTGATTAACTTCGGGGATTCTTGAGTATTTTCCAAAATGACAACTATTAAAGTCAGTAGTGAACAAGAAATTATATCCAGATTGTCTTCGTATATTGAGAAAATATCAAATGACGCTATAAATAACCGCGGAAAGTTTTTTATTGGTCTTTCAGGTAAGACTTCCTCATTTGAACTCTGAACTTTGCTTTCTTACGTGAAAACTTATTTAACATTTAAGGTGTTTTTTCAATTTTCATATTACGTGATACATAATTCACACCAAAGTTTCATATTTTAAAAACTTATAAAAATATTTAATTTCTTATTTTTTTTAAATAAGTGACCTTCATGCCACTTCACTTTGATCTTTTGCGGTATCCTTTTTTTAGAAAAGCAAATATTTTTTTGCAATTAAAATGAGTAAATATACCGTACATCAGTACAGTTTGTTTATACTTTTAAAGCAGGTAAAGGTACAATGTTTTTTATGAGATAAGCTCAGATAAATTTCAAGTATTTCAACAGCTCTTGATACACAGTCATAGTTAACTACTGATAATGCTTGGAGAGAAACTATAAATAAATTGGCAACAACAACATTTAACATAATGGTTGCAATGACTGGAAAAACACTAAACCAATATTAAATAAATAAATAAATAAAAATAAAAATCATTTATTTCAGGCGTAACGTAACCCATATAGACATTACATTAATTAATACAATAATAATACTGATACATACCAATACAAATACACAATTAAATTAACATTAAAAATACATACAAAATACAAAAAAGTAAAAATTAAAAGTAAAAATGAGAAAAAAACTGTTATATTTTCCTGTAATGTTCTTATATTGATTCTGATGTGTTGTTAGTGGATAATCAATATTCACTACTAACTGCCTCATTCGGATTTTAAACAATATTTTGTGATCACAAGTGGACGTCTGACAAACATGCTGATTAAGCCAGTCCCATTAATGTGACGTTGACTAGAATTCTGACAGACTATAGAAGGACATTTAGGTGGATACTAAGCTGACTCATTCCATATGATTGCAGGAGGATCAGTGGTGAAATACCTTTCGGAAGGCTTACCGCCAGTTGACACCGACTGGTCCAAGTGGGTGCTAGCGTTCTGCGATGAGCGCGTGGTGCCCGAAGACAGCGAGGACTCCACATTTGGCATGTACAAAAGACAGCTGATTCCGAAAACTGATTTGAAAGAAAGCCAGTTTGTCACTATTAAACAGGGTGTTTCAGGTAATATCTAATGCAAAGAAATATTTTCCACTTTAGGTTAAATTGGAGTTATCTATATTTAGCCTCTAAGTTGAGCCATTGTGCATAAATTATTCACACACACACTATATTAGTTGATAATGATGATTATTTTTATGTAAAACTGCTTGTTTTTGATAGAAACTTACTTGTATTTGCAGCGGAAGAAGCTGCAAAAGACTATAATGAGAAGTTAAAGGCTGCTTTCAATGGTGATGACTACAAATTCGATCTACTATTGCTGGGCATGGGGCCTGATGGCCATACATGCTCCTTGTTCCCTGGTCATCCTCTATTGGATGAGAGTAACCTGAAGGTATGATTTTCTGTAAGAAGCATATGATAAATATTATAAAGTTAATCCAGACACATGTGGAAAGTTTGGGGGAGACCCATGTAGTGAGACAGTATATCCTTCCATCTTATCTATGACATACTAATACTAAAATAGCTGTACTAACATTAACACACCCATATACCCACACAATCATACACACACCCACATATTTCTAATACTTACGCAGTTGTATTATTATTGTTTTGTTTATTATATTAGATTACAAAAACTGTTTTTTTTTCAATTTATTGTATTAGCCTAGGCTAGCCATAGGGCCTAGCTGTGGTAGCTAAAGATAGTATGCTTGATTTTGCAAGTATTTATTATTATATTATTTTATAATATTAGAAATGCAAAAGTAACTGTCCATCTCACTTTATTTTTCGATATTTATTTATTATTTGTTCATATTCAAAGGTTGCTCCTATAACGGACTCTCCGAAGCCTCCACCAGCTCGCGTGACCCTCACGTACCCAGTGGTTAATAACGCAAGGAACTGCATCTTTGCCATCAGCGGAGCGAGCAAAGCAGATATGGTCAAGGTTAGTAGAGTACACAAAGCTAATACTAAGTAAAGTTAAGTTCATCTTGTAGATGAATATACTGATATAATGATATATACTCTTTATTGCTCAAAACATAGGAAAATCATGTAACATAAAAAGCTGTACAATTCAGGCGGACTGTAATTTTGGTGCCAAATAAACTTTTTTCTATTCTATTCTCTTCTAAAGTTGATCATTGAAGATTTTCTTTGTAGTCCTGACGTCCGTTCTAAGAATTTTAATTGAACATTAAGATGTTCATTAAACTATACACGAAGTGTCGAAGTGTATTAACTGTAAAATCTACGGACATGCACCGCAGTGGCCGCTTACCATCAGGCGGGCTGCCTGCTTGTCTGCCAACTGACTTTCTTAGTATACAAATGTACTCTGTGCAACTGACCTAGCATAAAAAAGGGAGATTGATTGATTTAAAGTTATTTGTAATTTCAGAGAATCCTCAAAGACAAGGAAGACCTGCCCGCCGGTCGGGTGAAGCCGGCCAGTGGCGCCCTCTACTGGATAGTCGACGAAGCAGCGGCCGCTCACTTGTAACTATGAAACCTCGCCTATCATAGACAAATAGTTAACCAGTGATTAACTGCATCTCTACCTTTGAAAATTAGAAAAAAGAAGAAAAAACAGTTTTTTTTATATAATAAGACTCTCTCAAGAGAATACGCCGCAGCAGCCACCATCGGGCTGCGTGCCTGTCTGCCAAGTGCCAACTGAACTAGAAAAAAAAAAAATAGAAAACTTGGCCAAAAATGTTATTTTCCTGTTATAACAACGCTTGTGCTTCGTTCGAAACAATGGTTTTTGGGAACAAAATAATTGTATCTGTTGTAATATAATAAGATTAATAAGTAAAAAGTATGTTATAATGTTAATATATTATTTGTGTTCTATTTCCAGTGCACATATTGTATTCCAAAGCCACGGGTATAACCTCAGCACTTTACTACAGTTATGTGCACTGATTGAAATATAATATATTTAATTTTAGTAGTTATCTTAATGAAAGAAAGGTACATTCCTAGTGTAACTTTACTGATTTTGTGATTTTGTATATTTTATACATTATTGTTGAATAAAAATTATAAGATTATATTTGTAGTTTTATTTATCTGGCGTGACGTTGAAAGTAATATAATATTATTTATGTTTACTTTGAATATTATCCTAAATGGGTACTTATCCTTTTCCTGTTGTCGTTCTTCTTAGGTTTATAATTTAGTAATAGCGAATTATAAAAATAAAATGCTCACACATACTTAATTTTTTTAGTTTTTTTTTATTAAATGTAGCTTTTTGGTGGCATCCGTTTAACTTTAGTTTATTCAGTAATCCTGAAGATGTCGCGATAACCAATAATAGTCTTTCTACTCTCCGCTAGATAGCGCTATTTTAACTTCATCCTCTCGCCACTAGATGTCGCTGTTCAGCAAAAACATTGCTGATGGAAAGTGAAAGTCGGATCTACCGAGCAGCGACCGCGACCGGTTGTTGACCGCCAAGCGGTCGCCTGACGTAACAGCTGTAACAGTGGTATGGTCATCCGTCAGCGCGATGGAGTAATGGATGTTGTTCTTTCCCGTTATTCTGAGCCGTTTTTTCGTGTTGTGGCTGTCCATGGATTTCGTAGTCCCACGGCACCACTTTTTACGGCAAGGGAATATCGCGGAGGTTACAGTCTCACCAAAAAGAGTAGAAATTAAAAAGTGGCAATACTGTAGTGTCATCCCTTTCAAATCATTCAAAGAAAAAAGGGAGGACACTACAGTATTGCCACTTTTTAATTTCTACTCTTTTTGGTCAGACTGTATCTCCGCCAGCTTTTTCGTCCTGCGGCGGAGCAGTGCCCTTTTATAGGCGCTGGGAGTCCCATACACCACTCTGCCCCAGGCTGGTGTGACAACGCGTAAAGCATAAAAAAAGGCAAGCCGTAAGTGGGATTCGTGTAATCCATGCCCCAGTATTTTAAAGAAGTACCTAGGTATCATGAAAGTGGGTGTCACTTTACCCCCCTGCGTTCCTGCTTCGCCGTCGGCAGCATCTCTAGTCCTGGGATAATCCCTGGTAGTCAGGGTTTGTCCCAAGCACTATTCTAAGACTGTCTATTCTGTCCTGGGTACGCTTTCTATGGATTCTTCTACGTCTATGGATTTCGAAGTCCCACGAGTTACCACTACATATGGCAGTGAGGTAGTATCGCGGAGCTCTGTAGTGGGTAAACCCAACCCTCATCCTAGGGCGAAGCAGGGTCCTTATTAGGGCGCCGGAAGTCCCACACACCGCCCTTCCCCCCGGTAGGGTGAGACGGCATGTAAAGCGCGTAATGTGCTGAAACTGTAGACAAGATGACTGAAAACCTAGGTATTTGGTGCAATGATTGAGAAGCCGGCTAGTATGCCAGAGGATGCAGGTTCGATGCCCTCCCAGTGGCTACAAATATTTATGTTTGCTGTGTTTCATTGGTTTGGGTCGTTGCAATAATTATTCTGCATTAGTTAGCCTTCTAAAATTCCCGTGCTAATTTCTCGATTCGAATAACTTCTCTCCGAGGTTTGTCCGTGCTAGCCCTACTGCCCAAACGTAAAATTGAAGCCTCCGGATTTTTAGTTCCGAGTTGCTTTACCTTTTTTTCCGCGGAGGAAAACAGTACATTTGAAATCCAAGGCTCGAAGATCAGATGAGCCTACAGTCTCGCAGCACATTGAGCGAAGCTTCGTGGTGAAGTGTCCCTCAATGGAATAGGCCTTACCATCAGCTGGGCTGCATGCTTGTCTGAATGAACTGATTTACTATAAAAAGAATTGCGTTTATGCACCATTGCGTGAGTTTTGGGAAAGAACTAAAGTGTACCACAACCTAATATACTCTATATCACGCAAACAAAAGCTGTTATTCCATCTAAAGAGAAAATAACTGTTAATATTCTAAGAAATGGCAAGTTTTCTCACATTGAAAAAATGTTTAATACGTGGTGGAGCGCAAGGCGCAGAAAGGTGCAGTCCAGTCGCACTTGACCTCAATGCAGCTTTCATGTGTGCACGCGTGCGCCTGCGCCGGAGGGCGGAGAATACGATAAACAACTATGTTGTACCTACGTTTATTGAAACTTTTTGCTGCAATTCATATTTTTTTTATTTTTCAAATTCCTTTTTTGTGGAAGTTGGTAAGTCACTACAGCCCATGGGCACCTACGGTGGCAACGGCTAGGATAGGTGCTTTGCCTACCATGAGGATTCGAATATTGTAAGAGGAGGACGGGGATAAGTGGGTGATAGGGATGGGGAGGAAGGTGGGCTGGTCAATAGCCACAAGGCTGGCACCGGCTCTTCCCAATCGGGTGTGAAGGGGAAACCGGGAGAGTTTAGTGAGTAGTGGACGCTTTAGTCTCGAGTCCCACACGCGGCCGCAGGTCTAGCTAGCCTGTAATGGTGCATAAACGCATTCTCCTCCGAAAAAAAAGGGATGGGGAGGAGGAAGGGATTGTATGGTTGATCTTCTAACCTATATCCATTCGAGTCGATTTCCACCCCCAGTCGTTTAATACAATATTAGTTATCTTACTAATAATATTAGTCGCCGAGTTATTATTTATTGCACCTCATCAAACACATGTTTTATTACAGAAAGCCTTCTTTTTATAAATTTCCTAATACAATATTGGAATTATATCCTAGGATATGTATGAATTAACGAATTTTGAAAACAATATTTTATTCCTAAATAGTTTCGGAATTGTAAACATTTCCTAGGAAATGTACACAATTCCTGGATTTTATACATTTCCGGCAACACGTTCACCCGGAAAATGAGGTGCGCTTGTCCAATCTGTCTGACACCTGGATAAGTTAATTTTTTCTGGTATAATAAAGTATTAACTAATAAAAAAGTTGTAGACAATCTTATTTACCACTAGAAGTTGTGTATCAACAAGTCATGGTGTCCCTACAAACACATCGCAAGTTTTCCTTGCGTTGTTTACTCGCAGTGACTCAGCCATGGCGAGGTGAAGCGGCCTGCCGAGGGGCGTCCGAGTCCGTCACGATTCCTGTCAGCATCTGTCGAACCTTGTTCATATTTTTTTTATACAAGTTCATTAAATAAAACAACTCTAAACGGATAAAACTCGCGATATATTCTACATTTTAAATTTAAACCCGACGTTTCGACTACTTGAAAGCAGTCGTGATCCATTTATAGTTGTTTTATTTAATGAGTAGTAACCGCGTAAATATCAAAAACCACTATATACTAGTTCAGTTGGCAGACAGGCACGAAGCCCACCTGATGGTAAGCGACCACTGCGGCCTATTCCATTGAGGAACACCAGGAAGCGTCGCGCGTCGCTCAAAGTGCTGCCAGACTGTAGGCTCATCTGATCTTCGAGTCTTTTATTTTAAGGCTCCTTGCCGGAACACAGCCGGAGCTGTCATGGCGGCTGATTTCACCTGAGGGTTGTGGTAGCTATAGCCAGTCGGATTCTGAAATAAACCCAACCACCAACCAGACCTAAGGCGGGAATCAAACCCACGACCTCCGTGTTTTTATACAAAGTTGATATAATTGAATACCAACACGATAAATGTTTTAAACAGCGGCCCTTTCAACGACTGCAATTAAGTTCAACAACAGAAAGGGCTCGGCCGCAAATCCAAATGAAATGTCCATATGCAAATGACACAGCTACCCAACACCTACGGGGTGTTGCAACGGTGATATATTAGGCACCTGATATCTACCATAGTAAAAACAGGAATCAGCACGTTATCTTCATATTCGAGCTATGTTTTTTTTTATACCACATCAGTTAGCAGACAGACAGACACGCAGCCCACCTGTGAAGGTAAGCGGTCACTGTGGCCTATTACATTGAGGGAAACTTTATCAGGAAGCGTCGCTCAACGTGCTGCCCTGTAGGCATCTGATCTTCGAGCCTTTGATTTCTGGTGTACTGGCTCCCCGGAACACAGCCAGAGCTCGCTGATGCGCTGCCGGCCTTTTAAGGCGGGTGTGTCACAAACCAGACGAAAAAAATTGTAGGCCTAGTCACTATTTTTTCACTCTGGTGTTAAGTGAGAGGGTTGTACTTCCCCGGACAAGCCGGTCCATTCGTGCTGTAAAACAGCATGGCTCTACCGCTACTAAAATACAAGGCAAATACAAGCCGCTCCCGGTACGGTGTATAAAAATAACGTACCTACTGTGTGCTCTTTCTACTATGTAACTACACACTTTTGGATCTGTACAGTCAGCATACGCGTTGTAATCAACTTTCAACGGTCGATCTGAACGATAAGGCTGTTTAAATCTCAATCGGCTGACTGTACTTGTCTCAGTTCATATGTCCGGTTTATCGTTTATATCAATCTGAGCTTGGCATTAAGCAATGCGTGTACCGTTAGCAAAACTGACGATCTTTCATTATATGTATAGGTAATTAGGTTTTCCTGCTAAATTATTTTTTCTTATTCTGTATGAGTTTCTTTTAGTTATTGGAATTTTAAGTCAACGGCCCTTTGGGTCTTTGACAGTGTTCATAAGATATTCGTTATTGATATTTACAGACAGAAAACTTACGACTCTAGGTGATTTTTAACTATTACGCTTTCAAAAACCACTGAACCGATTTTGATGAAATTAGGTTAAGACATAGACTAGCCCTTAAGGAAGCACGTAGAAATACTCTTTAAACCAGGAATTTGCTAAGATTCAATAGGACAATTTGTTTGATTTACGTAATTTTTGGTATAGTTTCGGAGAGTGTTTTACTTTGGAAAAATATCCCATTTCTGTGTATAACGAACTTCGCATAGGTACTTAATTCACGCGCGAAGTTCAGCCGCAGTATATTCTAAACATGTCTTGTGGTAGAGCCGTGAAATAACAAATATACACGAACAAAATGTTTGTAAATTGAATCATAACCAACTTTCGCATATGTTTAAGTAGGAATAAAATTAAAAGCTTGATATTAATAATAATAATAATAATAATAAATCTTTATTCTGTATCTTATAAATTACAATGACAGATTTATGATTGGGAACTCCTTTTAAGCGCAAAGGCGCTTGTGTTAGGAATTCCCGCTCTTCCATAGCGAGGTGTGCAATCGCCTGAAATGAAATGCATACAGATCGATGTTTATGTCCACGCAGTAAGATTACACTTTGAATTAAATTGTATATGCATATCAGTTCCTGCGACTGCCTCTTATTATCGTAAATACAAAATAAGATAATTACTCCGCCAAAGTTGTAGTTACACTAAGACCTAAGTTAACAAAGGAAATACATTTTATGTAGAAAAAAATAATGGGATCAGTGACAAATGTGTATTGCTTAGTATTTGTGCGTCTGGTGTATTTATGTGTATGCGTGTGTGGGTTGGTGTGTGTGTGTGTGTGTGTGTGTGTGTGTGTGTGTGTGTGTGTGTGTGTGTGTGTGTGTGTGTGTGTGTGTGTGTGTGTGTGCGGGTGTGTATGTGTGTTAGTGGATTTGTAGTATGTATGAAGAGTTATCTAAACATGGCCTCGGTTTCAACATAGCTCAATGATTTGAGCATGTGTGATAAAACTTTTTTACACTCAAATTTAGTT
Source organism: Mecyna flavalis (assembly GCA_949319885.1). NCBI lineage: Eukaryota > Metazoa > Arthropoda > Insecta > Lepidoptera > Crambidae > Mecyna > Mecyna flavalis. Next base: position 794,197 of record OX439417.1, on the reverse strand, counting down.
TTACCATAAATATTTAATTTCTTATTTATTGTATTGTAAAGCCTGGCCGATTGACACTGGAATTGTCTACCTGCAAAGGCTGTCTTAACAGTCTCGGCTACAGCGACAGAGTGCTTGCGCCTCTTAGACAGTTTTGTGACGTCATACTTCAGGGATTTGTGTATTCTCAGTACCGAGTACAAAACATACAGTTGTCTGACCGTGAGTAGCCCACAGAAAGCGTAGAGGTCAGTAGTTGGGAATCTAAATGGTTTGAACCACATTACTTTTAATAGAGATCTTTGTACCCTCTCGAGTTCGAGGAACTTCGTTTTAGTGGCACCCCCCCATACCGGGATACAATACGCCAAAATTGACTCGGCCAGAGATGTGTATATTTGTTTTAAAAGAATTTTGTCAGCTATGTGTCTCAACGTTTTAAAAGTCCATATTAACTTTCGAATCCTAGACATTACTAGTTCTAGATGCTCATGCCAAGACAGTCTTTGGTCAATTACGATTCCCAGATATTTAGTGTGATGAACTTTATTTATGACACCGCAAGAGCAGTCTCCTTCAAAATTACATTTGTGAATTTTTATTTGAAAGTCGGCAATAGGTTGAGTACTGTTGTTTTTAGCAAAGTAGATATAATTCGTTTTGTTTATATTAATTGTTAATAAGTTACTTCTTAACCAGCTAGCCACCTTAGCAAGACCTAGTTCCGCATATTGATGCACCAATTCACAAGTTTTTCCGGTAAATACTACGGCCGTGTCATCCGCATAAGAGTACACCTTTCCGTTGTCAATGTTCATGCTGCATAGGCTGTTAATATAGATCAAAAATAAGGTTGGCCCAAGGACACTACCTTGTGGAACACCATAGGTGACTTCGGATTGATCACTCATGTATTGGCCTATTTTAACTGCTTGTTTACGTTCATTAAGGTAGTCAGCAAACAACGCAAGTGGGGTTCCTCTAATACCAATATTTTCCATTCTACGTATAAGAATAGGTACAGAGACCGTGTCAAACGCCTTTTTAAGGTCAAGAAACACCGCTATACACTTGTTCCCTTTGTCAACTTCCCTAACAATATGTGTTGTAAGTGATGTTACTGCGTCTTCAGTTGAAAATCCTTCTCTAAAGCCATATTGACAGTCTGAGAGTATGTTAAACTTCTGAAGATAGCGCTTAAGCCTTTTATTTATTAGCTTTTCGAGAACTTTAGAGATAGCAGTGAGGACGGATATTGGTCGATAATTTGACACGTCTTCTCTGTCACCACCCTTGTATACAGGTGTTATTATTGCTTGCTTTAGAGCTGAAGGGAATACGCCCTGCCGAAAACACAGATTAGCCAGATGGGTGATTATGGGCACAATTATTTCATTTGCATGCTTTAGGATTTCAGTATTTATATTGTCCCAACCAGGAGCACTATTTGTTTTCAGACTCATAAGGGTTGAGTAGACTTCATCGGGGTCTGTTTCTAAAAGCACAAAAGATGACACTTGGGTAATACTCTCCTTAGTCATGCCTGTCTCATTTTGTGAAGCTGTATCTGAAGCAATCTTTTCCGCTAAGCTTTTACCAATATCTATAAAATAATTGTTTACTAAATTAACTGAGTGTAGAGGAGGTGTATCATTTTTTAATAATTCTAAACTTTGAGTTTTTGGTGAGTTACGATATGTTATGTTATTTATTGTCTTCCACAAGCTTTTTGGGTTATTTTTATTTTTTGATAATTGATCTCTTTCATATTTTTGTTTTACTTTCCTTAAAAGACTGTTGCAGTAGTTCCTGTATCTCTTGTATGTGATTTTTAGTACATCGTTATGGGGATCAGCACGGAGTTTTGCTTGCATGTTATTTCTATTGCGAATACATCTGACAATTCCCAAAGTAATCCAGGGTTTTATAAGTCGTTCCTTATTCGGGATAGGTCTTGTAATTGTATTCGATACAATGCATTGCCTCAAAATGTCTATTAACGCATTAGTAAGGTATGTTGGATTATCATAGTGTATCAAGTCAGGTAGATTACTTTCCTTCAAGGTTTTTATGGCGTTTTTTATGTTAATTGTTGTTTTAGTTTTAGGAGCGTGGTGATTTGTCGTAGTATTGTAAGACAGCTTTAGAAATATCATTTGGTGATCAGTTACAGTTGAATCCAGGACGGTAATAGTAGCTGCATATTTACATCTATCCAGTTTTAGTATAAAATGATCAATGCAATTATTATCTCTAGTAGGCAATGTATGACCCGGGAGCAAGCCATGCGTGGCCAGCATATTCAGGTAAGACAATCTGTTTGTACGTTCTTGTGATGTTTCATTAATTTTTTGTATTAGATTTATGTTGATATCTCCAGTTATTATAATATTTTTCCGCGTTTTCAAAGTATCTAAGTGATTATTTAAAGAATTAATAAAATTTTCAGCGTTAGAGTTCGACGGTGAACGATAAAAACATAATACAGTGAGATGACCTAAAGTGATCTGCAAGCAAGATGCATGTTTTATATTTATTTCTTTAACATTACTTTTTCGAGTGTTTTTTATGTAGACGACAACACCATCGCAATGATTCAAATGGCTCGTCGTAGAGAAATGTGTGTAGTTACGAATTTGGGGTATAGGTTTGTTTGCATCAATCCAACATTCACTCAGTGCTATTAGGTCAGTGTCAAATCTAAAATGTGATAATGTTATTAGGAGGTCATCAAAATTTTTGTAAATACTTCTAATGTTCTGTGAGATTATCGTAAAATCCGAATTCTTTAAACATGTCTGTCTTGAGAAATCATACACGCAGCTAGCTTTAGATTGGGCTATTTGTATATTGTCTATTACGTTTATATTGGTTAATGGACTATCCATAATTGTCGAGATAGTAAGGGCTGTCCATACGTTTCCATCGTTTAATTTTTAAGTTTGTGTGTATTATGTGTATGTCGCGATGTAAGTATATGTTACATACGTTTATATAATTTGTGTGAGATAGTATTTGTAGTAAACCATGTGAATTCAACATACTTAAATTGTGGATTGTGGGGTTGTTACAATGTGAAAATGTTTTATAGTAGTTTTGTGTACAAAAAATCCCTACAGACATTTGAAGTTTTACACGAATTAACATACAAAGTACACAAAAAACAACAAGTGTAAAAAGAGAATAATCATAGCATAGTCATGCCACCATTAAACTATGTACCTGCGATTCGCTTCTAACTAAGATTACCGGCGAGTTCTCATTCTTCCTAAGGTAAACACGGCCATAGGCAGTCCAGCAGAACTTGTAGTCCCTAGTTTTTGCTAGGTCACGGGCGACAAAGTGCAGTCTAGCGCCTTTGGCAGTGAGCTGCTCGGATATGAATACGGCGGTTTCTTCGTCTTTAGTTGCTCCTAGATGCTTGGCTCGTAGTTTTTCCTTATTTTTGATATTAAAGACCCTCGTACACTTTATAATTTCTGATTTAAGAATCGTGGATGATAGCTCAACCACTATAGGTGTATTCGATTTTTTAGCGTCTCTTCTGCCTTTAACCCTATATATGTCTTTGACATCTTCCTTCCTAATATCACAGTGCAGGGTTTTTGCCAGGCATACTACCATGTTTGTTAGGTCTTCTCTTGATTCCACAGGTAATTTCGGCATGTTTTTAATTTCAATATTTGCCTTACGATTTTCTCGTTGCAGGTCCTCAATCTGATCTTCTAGTATAATAATATAGTCTCTGTCTCTCTTTGATTGAACTTCAAGTTGCTCCAATTTCTTCCTCAGGTCTTCATTTTGCTCTGCAAGGAACGCAATGCTGCTCTCTATGTTGGTATTTGTCTGTTTTATCTCTGATTGTGTCGTTGCAATTTTTTTCAGCTCCGCTTGTTGTGCCGTAAATAGCGCCGAAATCATATTTTTAATTTCCTTTTTAAAATCTGACAGTTCTTCCTCAAATCCATGTTCTCGTGTTCTTTTTTGCCGTTGTGGAACATAGCTTGGTGGTGTACTTTCACCCTGATCCTAGCTAAAAGTTGCAATCTTGTCGATGCTTGTCAGCTCGGATGTACTGTGTGATTTGTCTGCCAGCGGGGATCTCTGTACTTTCGGCATCGTAAGGCTACTACTTACAATAAAATACAATTAAGTTTCTGTGATGTACCCTTGGGTGGACCGAATTAAAAATATTCTTGCGCCAAGCCCTTATATTTTGTCCCGCTACCGCTTCCGCCTTTGGCTTGCGTCAAGCGACAAAGTGATGACACACTCCAGGTAGCACCGCCCAAATCGTCGCGCACGCAGTGTGGAACGCACAAAACTATTGCGGTCACTGTTGTTGTCCTAGTCAGTCACAGCTTGTACACTTCTCGCGCGATCTGCGCGCCTGGTACTTAGTCACTTTGCAGTATGAATTTAATACAATAAATAATAAAAAATAAAAATAATTTTGACATAGGGTTCACACGTCTTTACGCTTTCGCGGTCCGAGGGGAAGAGGCTATTAGATGATTGTTTTGCTGTCGTTCCTACATATGAATGTGTGTTCGGGTGCGGCGTTGCGTGCGAGCTGCGGCCCCCACTCCCCCCTATAGCCAAAGGACCAGCGCCCACATGCCTAGGATTTTCATAATCTACCTTAGACCTAAAGCACACTGGAACAATCACGTAGGTACAAGCCTGGTGGAATTTGCCGTCATAATAAAAGTAAAGTCCACTTCTGGACATAGACCTTTCCCAATGCTTTTTCTTCTTCTTCTTCTTTAGCCCGTTTTCACCCATTGTTGGGTATAGGCCTCTTCATGGTCTTTCCACTTTGGGCGGTTTTTAGCGTCGCGTTCCCAATGCTTGCCACTTTGTTATCCTTTACTCGTATTCAGCTCCTGCCAGCCATCCTGCGCAAATCGTCACTTCATCTGGCCCACAGGTGATCTGTGATCTGGCTTGAGGACGTCCCACAGTACCTATTAGCCTATTAAATGTTCCACTGCAGAGCAAAGGGGTTGCGCAGGATTCAAATCACAATTCTATCCTTAATCGAACTGGATATGTTCCGGAAATATACCTTTGACAGCCCTTGGAGCTAATTCGAATAGGAAAATTTGTTTGATGGAAATACTACTCCATACTATTTTCACGATTTGAATAACGTTTCTCCAATAATCTTTCCTCCTCTCCGACAAGGATTTTCTTTGGCCATTTGCTAATCTAAATATCTATTGTATGTAAAGATATTCATTCGAATTGCCAGTGTTAATTTAAAATAAATTGTCTGTGAGATAAATGCGTCTTATCTCGTCGATCTAGCCATAAGTGGGTCATACACCACACCGCCGCATGCTTTAATACAATTTATCAGCTTGTATGGGCTGTGAGTATGACTGGTCAACCTTTGATGACTGATTTAGTGTAGAGGAGGTTATTCCAGAAGTCGCTGGTTCGATCCCAGACAGCTATTTAAACTTATCTTTTAGATACTGATCACTGGTTTACAAAATTCAACGTTTTGTCTGTTGCCGTGGATTTAATGGTTGAAAACATTCACTCAGGTTTAGTTTATGTTAAATCAAGCGTAAAATATTTTTTTGCAGGTCCAGTTTTTTTGTTATTGATTTTTAATATTTCTATGCATATATTAGTCGATAACGTGCGTATTTGACTGTTTTTATCTAAATATTATGTTGTTTCTGAGATACAAGTAACAAATATGATTAACTTTAAACATTCTCAATCTGTTTTGTTACTTTGACGGACAATTTTTTTAAAAGTTGTATCAATATTATGTTTCAAAATACCAATTTTAAATATTTTGGAATGCGCTTGGAAAATAACAAATTTTGGGCATCTGATTGCGTTTGTAAATCGTGGATTAAATATTTAGGGTTAAAGGAAAGTAGAAATAAAGGTTCTTTTATATTTAAAACACCAGATATTTGGAATGAACTAAAAAATCATCTTGACTGCTGTTACCTTGGTAGCGCTACGTTCATGCTACGACTGTGACGGCTTAAATCACTAAAAATCGAGGTAAATGCCAGAACCCAAGTACGACATGACGTGTACATCGTCCAGTTCAACATTCACCTGAATTTCAGTGCCCAAAAATATAGCTGGACTCTTAGAACAAAGTCAGTACAGGACTAAGCACATCCCCCATTGATTCTGATTTCTAAAGTCTGTCAGGTGAGCCGAAATGCTTTACACAAAATAATTTGAATGGTTTTTAAGGACATTTGAATATTTCTAAACAAGCTTCAGAATTATTGGCATCGATTATAAAGAAAATAATAGTTTTCTCCAAGAACTAGAATAACGTTTTATCGCGCGAGTAAAAAATAATTTCGTAGTTATTTTTCGAACCATCTTTACATTTAAAAGACATGGGATGCAAATGAGCCTAGAATTTCAATTCCTCTATGGTCACCTGGACAGAATTCCGAAAAATTGAGGAAATATGAGCGACGAGCAGGGAGAGCATATGCGTCAGGATTTACGTGTCATGAGGAACGTTATCTGGGCTATAAATACGATGTCTGACTATTGCTGGTCTCTGATACGCCTTTTTCAAAGTCTTCACAATTAAAGAAGACATTTAAAGCCAAATTTTTGTTGAACTTAACGAATAACAAAGTTTAGAAAAAAATATATTTGGCAGATACACGCTTTTTTCTGCTGGGAACGCATGTAGCTGAATCTCAAAAACTAGACCTGATAAAAAAAAACTACTAATAGTTTTGAATATAGTATAACACCAGTAGTCAACAACAGCTAAAAAAATTCCGGCAACAAATGTACTGTAAACTAGTGATAATTAATCTGCCAGTTTTATTATGTAGGTAGATGCTGTATTTTGACAATTTTCAAAAAGTTATTTATTTAAACTTTATTGCACAACACAAAATTGGCGGACTTAATGCCATAAAGCATTATCTACCAGTCAACCATTGAGCGTGACTGAAAGTAGAGATTGGTGCATGTTTGTTACTCAATCACGCCTAAACGGCTGAACGGATTTAGATGAAACACACGTATAGTTTATAACCCGGATTAGAACATAGGCTATAAAATTCCTACGGGAAACGTCTCATTCCCACGGGATATTTGAACAAAAGAAATTACGCGCCTGTGAAACCGCGGGCGGAAACCAAGTACAATCATGTTGCTAAGGGTACATCTATATCTATATAATTATATAAAACTCAAAGGTGACTGACTGGCTGACTGACATAGTGATATCTATCAACGCACAGCCCAAACCACTGGACGGATCGGGCTGAAATTTGGCATGCAGGTAGATGTTGTGACGTAGGCATCCGCTAAGAAAGGATTTTGATCAATTCCCACGGGAACGGGAACCACGCGGGTGAAACCGCGGGCGGCCGCTGGTGCATTAATAAGCTTAGCTTTCAACAAACAACAACAAAATGATGTGTAATATATACTCGTAATGCGTTTAATGTCAACCTTGGGGTAAATACCAGATTGACCGAAATTCCCTACTTAACCTAGTTTCCGAATAACTCGGCAATAATAGCTCGTATTTAATAATAAACATTGATAAACCTGCCGAATTGTTAGCCAGATGTTGATGATTCCGTGGCAGACATCTTAGATCGTAATCTTTAATCGGTGTGTAAACTATTGCAATGTCAAGACAGCAATAATAATCTAAATATACTACATAATTTGCACAAAGATATTTTAAGATTAACTTTGAATTTTCAACAATCGCACTACATGTACGTATACTCATTTGGTTTACAGAAAGTTTACACCGTTAGCTTCAGAATGCGGTTTCTATTTTATTATCTTGGCAGGTTGGAAGTATATTGTAATAATAATAGAAAAAGTTACAGAAATACTTGGTAAGGGTGATGGGCTAGTCAAAAGCCACAAGGCTGGTACCGGCTCGTCCCAATCGGGTGTGAAGGGGGAACCGGGGGGGGGGAGTTTAGTGGGTAGTGGACGCTTAAGTCTCGAGTCCCACACACGGCCGCTGGTCTAACTGGCTTGCGTTTGTACCTAGTGCTTAAGTACATTCTCCTTCGAAAAAAAGGGTGGTATGGCAAATGGTTTTTTTTTTATATTATATATAGTTGACAGACAGACTCGCAAATGTAATTTGGTTCTTGACATGTGCTTAGCACAGGTCACAGGTTCAATGTTGGGCGATGTCGTTTATGAGTGCTCCGATCCACTCTCCATTGCGACTGCGCAAACTGGCAACATAAGGTATATTAAATTAAAATATTAAATAATTTTAATACCTAGGGCATACATGTTTTCTTTCTTCCAATTGCTAAGATATTATCATGATTTTATTGACGGAATTGACGAAGCTTGCTTAGATTTTCAAACGTTGCAAACAAAAGAAAAAAGTTTTGTTTTTTTATTAATGAGCGAAGCAAATATGCAAGTGTGACACCTGATGGTAAGTGACAAATATTATTCACGGATTACGATGCCCTGTGACTACGGTTTCTAGGTGTATCGCCAAACGAGAAATATAGAGGATTAGACGGCGTTTGAGGCTTTGGCACTCTCACTCTTTGAACGAAGTGTAATAGCAAACCTACTTCTCATACATCAATCTTTTGTGAGAAGGTAGTGAGTGCTCCAAGGGTAGTTCATCCAATTTTTGAACCAGCTCACGAATCATGTCATTCTTGCTTGACATATTTAATTTATTATAATGTTGATTTTTATAATGTATGGAATTTATTTATATCTATAATTTATATATGTCGCAGTAAGATAGATAAAGCCGTAATATAGTTATATCCCTAGGGTTACAATTATATAACGTAAGATAGTTATAAGGAAGCGATTTATAACTATCTTACGGCCACAATCTAGTAATATGGTTATCTGACTAAACTAATCTAGTTATATAGTTATAATCGACTGGGGCGACTAAGAAATTAACGGGCGTCTAAATATGGAATTATAATTCCGGTGTAATAAATTATAACTTGGCGACTAATAATATTATTAGTGAGGTAATAAACATTGTATGAACGGCCGGAGGCGGAAATCGACTCGGATGGACATAGGTTAGAAGGCTAAGGCGGGAGCGGAGCGTAGCATTAATTCATATTCGACATTCATAAGTGCTTTCGAGCCTAAATTGTATAAATGAATTTGACTGTCTGCAGCATGTGTCTACCACTTTTAAACATTAAATGTTGCCTCAGTTGGCAGTCACCGTGGTCGTTCAATAGTTTGAGATCACTTATGTCTGAGCAGTGTGTGTTACATTAGCACATACTGAGGCCGCCCAGAGGCTTGGCTTATCGCTCTCCCAGGGTTACAGACCAGAGATCACTTTGAGTCATTGTCGTTGCACCACATAAAGGTAGCCAATCTTGGGTATTTAATTTGGCAGCATTTCACTTTAGTGAACGACGTTTATTCGTTAACTCTTAGGCTACGTCCCCAGTAGGCAAACTGTTAGCGGTCGACTGAGTGAGCCGCAAAGTGGCGAACTGAAAGAATAATTTTCGAAGGGGTTTTTGAAGGGAGTCTGCAGCTCACTGAGATTGTCGGCGCGCGTAACGCTGTAAATTGCGGTGAGCGCAAAACTAGCAAACTGTGGACACTCCATTTGTTATATATGAAATTTATGAAAAGGCGTACTAAATCGATAAGCCAAACTGTCAAACTGTTAGTCTGCCGCTAACAGTTTGCCTACTGGGGACGTAGCCTCAGCTTCGGAAACTATCGCGTTTCTAGCCGGTTCTTTTCGATAGAAAACAACATTCAACAACAAAGACAGGATATCCTAGTACAACAGGCATTTTGTGCTATTCAAGACTACACTTATAATAATGGAGATTTACAGTTGGTACTTACCTACAATTTATTAAATTCATATTTAAAAAAAGATTTATTTTTTTATTTTACCATATTTGACTATCTTCGCCCGCATTGCGATAATAAACATTTCTTCTCCTGTTGGTTTTTTGAAAGTTTTATGGTCAAAGTTGTCTTCATGGTAGTCTTCAGAATCGTAAAGATACGCCAGCACAGATGCCAACGGTAGACGTCTTTCCTTTACTCTGTTTCTAAGGCTTTGTGTCAACTTGTTGCTGATATTACCATTTTGGCTATCTAATGACTTTAACATAAACTTTAGGGCTATGTCAGCAGTCATCAGATTAGCATCTCGGGTACACAGTGACTCTACCGTTATTTTAACGACATGGAGACTCTCGTGTAGTTTCCGATATCGAAATTCCGATACTGCTCTCGCTAATTCCGGAATTGGAAACGATATTAGATTTTATCGGAATTCCGGAATTGAGTCAGTTCCGGAATTCCGGAGCTCAAGCCCTAATTGCGATATAAACAAAGGAAGGGTTTGTTTACCAACAATCTGGCGGCACGTTTATTAAGCACAGGCCGCAGAATAATCCGTTACAGGGCTTCTTTCCTGGGTGCGTGCATTTCCGTTATGCAATAATTACGCAAATATTACTTGACACCCTATACTCCCTTAAACACATGCAGGTAAAGTTCAAAATCCAGTAACTAAATCATTTACTTACCCTGGGCGCAACGACCAAGTAGAAAAATACAATTTGAGACGTAATATATTGCAATAAAGTGCATTATTGATTTCATTGAAAGTATAACAATGCATAGTAATCTGGTTTACTATTGGTTGGGGATTATTGGGATTGTCTGATACTACGGTAAGTATGGTATGTATAAATAACTTAATATACGAAGTAGGGATAGAAAAGTCAGTACTTTTGTTGAATCACACACCAATACTTAAATGAATAAGTATTTAAATGATGACTGACACAATCATGCATAACACTTTTGACTTTTTGTACAGCTAGCTTTTGCTCGGGTACACTGGCGTTCGGGCTAACAAACAGATCCTCTTAGGTAATTTTTATCAGCATAATTTGGTGAATAAGTAAAAACAATATTTTTGTAAAAAAAAAACAATATTTAATTTCGGCGATGAAAAAGAGTAACTAGCCGAACTTGCCAGTCTTTTCGATGGAAATAAAATTCTGAACCAAATGTGGCCTTAAGAAGATTATTTTTATTTATTAGTTTATCTTTTACATCAAAATATGTATTTTAAACGTTAACTACGTAAAGTATCAGTTTATTAATGTTAGTTAGGGCTATTTTAATGGTCAGAGAATGCACCAGCTGCACAATCACAATAAGAATAGTATCTTAAGTATCAATGCGGGCATTGCAATAGCTCCCGAGTGGGATTGTCGCAAATTTCATTATGGTTAGACCGGTACCGATAGCAACTTCGGTTTGTACAACATAGTACTGATTTAATTACTTTACTCCTATGGCTCAGCGATCCAAAGTGTGTCTTGTCCTCCAATAGGTACAAGATAACGCCTTGTAGAATATAGTGTAAAAAAAAATCTTTAAACATTTTTCACACAACACCATTTAGCATCAATATTTTATTATCATTTCCTAACTATGTTTTATGTGAATAAACGAAATTATTTATTGGAGGCAAAAGGGAAAATGTTACACTTTAAGTTATCCATAGATACCTGCTACTTGATGCGTTATTTTGTACCTTCCTTTAAAGTAATAGAAGAATAGAAGAAGGGGGATGGTAAAGGGGAATGTAGAAAAAAGAAGTGGGGTTTCAATCTTCCAGCAATTACACTTACCAAACGGAGTGACCAACTTATTCGTTGATCTTCTCACAGAAGACTGGGCTGATCAATAGCCACAAGGCTGGCACCGGTTCGTCCCGATCGGGTGTGAAGGGGAAACCGGGGGAGTTTAGTGGGTAGTGGACGCTTCAGTCTCGAGTCCCATACACGGCCGCAGGTCTAGCTAGTCTGCGGTTATGGTGCATAAACGCATTCTCCTCCGAGAAAAAAAAAACGGGACAGACTTCCCCGGTCGATCAGGTCCATTTCGACTGATAGGAACTCTTTGCAGCGTGGTTCTACCACACTTAAGTTAAATGTACTTATGTTGTTTTATGTTGTTTCGTTGCGTGTGCTGTCTGTACCGGGCCATGTGTGTCGGCATGTGTGAAGGAGAGCGGCCGCGCCCTGCGTACAGGTTATATAGTGATGTGGTGATGTGCTTGTTTCTATCGATAAAACACAAACTGATTTCAATGAAATTATACATTAGGCCGATTTGAAGGAGGTCGCGGGTTCAATCCCCGCATATACATTTTTGCTTGTATCGGTCTAGGTGTTTCTATGTAAGTATTTACAAACATAGCACAAGCGCTTAGCTTAAGATAGGAGTAAAATTATCCATAGAACATATAATATGTACAGCAGATTATAACTAAATATCGTTGCTAAAAGCCCAAAACTTTGATATTGTTGAGTGCAATTATGTTGCTTCCGTAAAAAATCACAAGTCTGGGAGGGTGCTGAGATGTGTTGTTTTATTAATTGTAGAGGCATGTTAGCAGAGGATTTAAGTTAGAGTTTATTTAACCCGGTGAATTAATTCGGTCATTTCGGACACAGCTCGGGTTCAGCCAATCATAAGCGATGACGTCTTTGCCGTGCAATGAGACATATACCTTTACATCGATATCAATAAGTCTTGCGAGTCAACAGCACTTTGCGTAGCGCACGTGCGCAACACTACACTACGCACGCGCTGCTAGTTGGACTATATTGTACACTTGGGGCATTTACTGCATTTTTTTTCAGGAAATAACGTTTATCATATCTTTTTTAATTCAATAAAGAAAAGTTTATATAAAATACTCAAATTATTCTTTACCAGGTTCAAAGACAAACTTGTGAATCGTCAAGCATCTGGGGGAACGGTAGTGTCCCCGCCAAGACGAACCAAGCGAAGTGCAAAGACACCACCTACCTTTTCTCTAAGCGCTTCGTCGTTGTTTTGAACCCCCATAACTCAGGTTTGGATTATGCCAGATTAACAAAATTTTCGGGTAAATTTTACAGGGTAGTTACAGAGTAGCCGGTGGTAGGTACCACCGGCTTCGCAATGGTACTATCTATCGAAAAGAACCGGCATAAAATCATATTTATCAATTAAATCTCAAGTTGAAATAGGTCATACATTATAATGTCCTCCTTTTCTAAGGCGTACGTCGCGTACGCGTTTCTAAATACGTCATTATAAATATAAAAACATTATATTTTATTTTATTTTAATGTCCTCCAAGCGAAATTTTCAGCTACGGTGGTCAATCTTTGCGACCGCCCAACTTTAAACACCAGTGAGTGCCCCAGCACAAGTACACTCATTTCCTTACTCTCATAACACGGTGGGACAATAATACTATACATAAATATTAGTTTAAAACATACCTACTAACTTAGGGTAAGGAAATTTTAAACACAATCGCTTAACATAAAGAATTATGTGTTTATCGTTTGGATCGTTTAAGTATTTAATTTAATTGTTCTACTAAGATGACCTTCTCTGTTAATATGTGGTCAAGAGCCGTCAGTCGCTATTTTATGGCCCAAGAAAGATAACGCCAATATTTGGCCAATTGGACTTTACAGGGTTGGGCGAATAAACGCTGTTAAAAATCAGTTGGCGGCCTTGACACCGATAACGTGTGTGCATTTACATATATCGACCGAGCTTTTGATCGATCGAGCTTGCGTGTGGGGTCTCCATACGCATGGATTATACGGGGACAAGTCTAACTTCGGAAAAATTCTGAGACTCGTTAAAAGTGTTAACTATAACTTATTTTTTATGATAGGTCAGTTGGCAGACAGGCACGCAGCCCACCTGATAGTAAGCGCCAAGTGCGGCCTATTCCATTGAAGAACTCTTAACCAGAAAGCGTCGGTCAAAGTGCTGCCACACTGTAGGTTCATCTGATCTTCGAGCCTTTGATTTCAAGTGCTTTCGCCTCTATAATATTAGTTAGGATACACCATGGTCCCAACCTAGCAAGATGTTATATTATTTATAAATTTTTTTTTGCCACATGTATGCACATGTTTTTCTATTTCTTTGGCACGGCCTACAGGCCAAACGGCTGGGCGGATTTTATCATATTAGCTGTCGTCGAATTTGTCATAATTTTAGAGGTGATATTATATCTTTTCATTATTAAATTGGCACTTGAAAATGACAATACAAGGGGAGAGGTAATTTTTACTAATTGAAATATCGTATTAAAAGACTTTCCTACATCCGCCGGCAACATGGCGTCCGCACGCGCGCGGCAAGTCTTATTTCGCGAGGCTGCGTGCGATATGCGCGCGCGGCAATGACGCTGAGCTTAACCTGCTCGCACGCCGGCCTAGAGACACTTGCTTGATACATCACATTGCTGTTCTACTGACAGTTTCGTTTGTTTAAATAAATAATAATAATAAATATCTCTGGACATTATTCACACAGCGCCATCTAGCCCCAAACTAAACATTAGCTTGTCCTATGGGTGCCAGACAACGGATAAACATTACTTTGTATACTTTTTTTTTGTAAATACATAATAATACACAGAAACACCCAGACCGATACAAACAGACATGTTCATGCACAAAAATGTTTGTACCGTGCGGGGATCGAACCCGCGACCTCTGGTGTAATAGCCGACTTCTCGACCATTACACCAAATGGCTCGTTTATATAGTTTTATTTATGTTTGAGGGAGGCCAACTAACAGTAGTGGGTCACCTGATGGTAAGTGATCACTACCGCCCGTAGACACCTAGGACTAGACTTAAAGAGCTTTGTCCCCCTTTAAAGAAATATAGACTGAGGGAGAAAGCGAGGAGTACCAGTTGAACAACCTAATGTGGTGGCAGACCAAGAAGCAAGCTAAGGCAGTTTAACTAAGTTCGAATTGCCAAATTGTACCTATACCTACAGACAGATAATGCGAGCCGTTGTCGAGTTGCGTGCGACGTGAAATAAGGACAAAAAAGTAAACTTTTTTTGTCCGATGGGAAATGAGTATGAACCCATGATAAAAGGTACCTAGCCTATTATTCCCTTTCATCATAATCAAATCGATAGGCTGTACCACATGCCATCAAAATTGGTTGAGTAGTTTAAACATAAAAGCGTAACTATCAGAAAGATTGGCAGAGTTACTTACGCATTTATATTTTTATAATGTAGTATGGATTATTGTGGACGAATTTCCAATTAATAATATCATAACACATCACTCATTTTACTAATAACTCAAAGTCCTTGCAAATAGTACGCGGTTGAGTAATATATAGGTAATAACGAGTTACATAATTTATTGAACTGGTTGAAGTTACAGGTTTTTCACGCTCTCACCTTCAAAACGTGGTTGTGGTCTTGGCATGGTCAGTGGTCAGCATTGAGATCAGAGGAAAGGGAAGTCGACTATGAACGGTTTATTACCGATTTTAACTTCGATTTATTATAGGTTAAAAGGTGTTGTGTACACAGTACAAATATTATTGAACGGTAGTTCGTTTAGGCGCTGCACAGTCGTAGACATTTTTTTGCCGACAACACATCATTTTATGTTTTTAAGTGGACATAAAAAGTGTCTACTTCTGCGTAGAGAGGGCTGATTTCATGTCACTACTCCACGTAACCTTCACAAAACAGAGAATTGCCTGCGCCTTAGGAGACAGACGAAAACAACTATACAGGAAATGCCATATAATTTGTAAAAAATAGTTCTGTCATCGTAGCAATGGAATTTTTGGTGAAGGCATGATTTGGGAGCTGGAAATGGAAAGTAGGTAACATGATCATAATTATTTTTTGCAAATATGTGGTGCGTAAGATATTAAATACTATGGGAAAAAGGTGTTATACCATGCATATAGATCGCACATAAACCCTGTAATGGGCAAATCCCTGGGCATATGTATATTTTTTATACCCGGCAAATATCATATTCCTGCGGGATAACATTGTAAATTCCATACGATAAATGGCACAGAATGAAAATAATACCAAAGTATTGATGCTTTACCAAAATTAAATAAACATACTGTTTACAAATATATTATGTCATTAATTAAACAGTTTCACAGTACTCATCGCTAGTGGCATAGCTCAATCTCTGCGGATACGCGGATGTCATTAAATCGATGAGTTTTTAAATAACTAGGCGATGTTTTGATCGCCATGGGAATTACAGTTATGGCTTACTTATGGTACGGCTATTAAACGTTAATGTTGCGGTCACACACATGGTTTTAACTTCTCAAGGCGTTATGGGCATATATGACTCCTACGTACATTTGTTAAGTTCAACTGGTATCTTTCGCTTTTAAGTGTTTTTGACCGATTCGGTGTAATTGAGAAGTCTCAACTACATCAGAGGTCACGGGTTCGATTCCCGCAGTAAAGTGTTTAAATTGGTTTTATTGGTGTGTTTTTTTTAAGAATTTAAGTAAATTAGTTGTCTCATAAATAGTAGAAGCTTTTTTATACTACTTTTGGTCGTAGACGTATTTTTACCGGAGCAGAAAACGTTCTAGCACCTAATTGCAGGCTAGTGAGAGAGAACTGTGGCCGTGCGGTGTGTGTGTGTAGGACTAAAGAATTCCATTACACACTAAACTCACACACACACAATGTATTTCAAGCTTTGATTTGTTTGGGTGTGTATGAAGTGTCTATTTTCGTTGTTTTCCAACTAATGGAAAAAGTTGAATCGCACTAAAAGAGAAAAAACATAGATCTCCCCGTTGGTCCTTACCTACACATCTTTATTCATAAAAGATTTGTTAAAACAGTTTTTAATGCCCATTCTTGGTGAGCCCGATTCCCGGAAAGGTAAACTAAAATTAAAACAACCTGAAGACTGAAATCGCGAAGTCAGAACAGAATTGCCCTAAGGTACAATATAAACCTAAGATATTGTTTTTTTTTACCTTATTAGCTTAATTTGAATCAGTTGGTACAAACATTTTATTGAGATTTCACATAACCTTGTATTCATGTACAATAAAAAATAGTTACTTACCTTCAGGGCTCGCAAACCAGTCATGAATCATTTACCTAGTTGTATTTCTGAGTCTTGAGTACATACCGCATGCCCTTAAACAAATTGTTTGTTTTCTCTATTGACAAACCCTGTCACTCTCGTAACACGGTCCGCGACACCGGTGATTGCATTGTATGCAAATCTGGCTAGACGTTAGTGGTACTTCGACCACAGTGCACTCAAGAAAACAGTAAATCTATTGATTGGTAGCCAAGAACTTCTAATGCTGATTTAAAACTGTGCACAAGTTATTTGTCATTATTTTGAGACAGCATTACAAACTTCTATAATACAATACAAAAATACAAAAATATTTATTCATAAATACAAGTCACTTTTACAATGTTGTGGATCTGATTCTTTTAAGTTTTATCAACTTGTATTAGGATCAGACCGCTCTTATAAATACAGAAGTAACAATAAAGACTTGCTGGAAGGTCGCTATTCTTACAAAATTTTACAAAGAAGAAACATAATAATTAAAAGACTATGCATTACAAAATTTAAAAGCAAACGGTTTAAAACTAGGTTAAATTAAAAAGAAATAAAAGAAAATGAGAGTGTAATATACACATAAATATATATTAATACGTCAAATAGGGTATATTATGTAGATAGTAAGCAGTCTTATAAATCTTTCTTTACTAGCTAAATGAGCCATTTCACATCTTGCCAATATAGTATCGGGAATCAGAAATGAGGTTTAATACTTAAATCCTGCTGATACTTCTGATATTATAATTGCGCTTAAGCATGTAGGTATCTCCAATTTTCTTAAAATTACGCATGTGTTCCGTTAGTGTGTTTAGGGGAAAATATCTTTAATCGCGAGTCCCACACAGGGTAACGTAGTAAATTAAAAAAAAAAATGTGGTGCTTAAACGCGTTCTCCTCCGCAAACCAACAGATTGTACAGAGTTAACCTTCTGCTATCCGTAGTGTGTTTCCACTGACACAGCTGCACAGTACATGTGCATTCGTAACGTATGTGCATAATCGCCGTCACCCACGTGTGATCGCGCCGGTTCATTAGCGAACTTAGACCGATCATTAGGTTTTGTGTTATGTGTAGGTATTATGTTACTAGACCACTTAATTACAAGAATTACACAATTTGGATGTTTAGATGTTTGGATGTTTGACGCCTAAATGGCTGAACGGATTTAGATGAAATTTGGCACACGTATAGTTTATAACCCGGAATAGGACATAGGCTATAAAATTCCTACGGGAAAAGTCTCATTCCCGCGGGTATATCAATTTTGAAACTACTGAACCGATTTAAATAATTCTTTCACTGTTGGAAAGCTACATTATCCCCGGTGAACATAGGGTACTTTCGATCCTGGAAATGTGGGGGGAAGGGGGGATATTTGAAAAAAGAGATTACGCGCGGGTGAAACCGTGGGCGGAAGGCTAGTACTAACATAAAGTATGTACAATATAAAGAAAGGAAAAAAGAAACTGTTTTGTTAAGGCGAGTAGGCTTTGATAGACGATATCACGATACCATGCGGCCAGAAGTCCTCCTTCATAAAACTCTTCAGGTGAAGGGTCAGCACTCTCACCACAAAGGAACCGAAGGTGACTTTAGCCAATCAGGTCTGAATTCTAATGTTTTTAAATACAGTTTTGTGTTTTTTGAGACTATTTGGAGATATGAATTTTTGGAAGTCCGATAGGCTAGCCACAGATCTATCTGCCTTTGTAAACACGATTGCTATCTTCCGGCAATATCCATATAGGAGCAAGGACAGTAAAAATCGAAGGCTTTACAATTAGAATAAATAAAATATATGATTTGATTAGAGGAGCCAAGCAACCCTACAAATTATAACACGTTAACAGAACGACCTCTAAGCATAGACAAAAGTCTTGCAGCAAATCGCATGTATTATGCGCCTACGCACGGTGATGCAAGCCGATGATACAAGTGACAGGTGTGGTTTTATCTAGACTAATAGAACACATCTATGAACAAAAGGACAAACATTTGATGAACATTTGTGATTGTGCCTGGATATTTCTTTGTATTTAAGTACATACACTTAAATGGGTAGGTACACATATGCATATGTGGTACCTTCTTGTTTTACGATACGAAGAAGACGGTTCGGAACACTGACACTCTTATTCACCAAACAAAGGGCTTAGTAGTGGTAGAGCCATGCTGTTTTACAGTATGAATGGGCTCGTCCGGGGAAGTACCACCCTCTCACATAACACCTGTCTTTCGTCTGGTTTGTAAGAGTGCCGGAGGTCCACAAGTCACAACCCCCCTTAAAAGGCCGGCAACGCCAGTGGCGTAGCGGTCCGCTCCGGGCGGCAAATTCCCTGGAGGAGCAAAGAACAAGTGGGCTATCTGCCAACTGGAGGAGCAAAAAAAGGGCGACAAAATTGTCTTCCGCCCCGGGCGGCTGACACCCACGCTTCGCCACTTGACAACGCACTAGCGATCCCTCAGGTGTTGCAGATGTCCATGGGCGTCGGTGATTGCTTACCATCAGGCGACCTGCTGGCTCGTTTGCTGCCTCTGACATAAGAAAGGATCAGTCAGCAGCATGGCTACTATACATAGATCGCACGAAAAATCGAAAAACATTTTCAACATTAAAAAAGCAACTGTGTTTGGTTACGGTTTGGCGTTAGTTTCAGACGTTTTGCAAGACTTATGAAATGGCCGTCAAGACATTTTTCCATTGACAGAGAAAATTACACAGAAAGCTGCGGTATGCTATACACATCTGATTGAGAATAGAACCACAGAATAACTAATAGTACTAAATAGAACCGAAGAACATGGCCAGATAGACAAACGGAAATGCGGACTAAAATAATAAAATAAGAAAACATCAATTACCACAAATAATTACTAAAATAAAAGAATAATAACAGAAATAGGACAATAAACGTGATGGATCAAAGATTTTTATAATAATTGCGAGTAATTTACACGGAAATGTGGGTTTATTGCGAATTCAGAATGGTTACTACCGAATTATGTATCTTTATTACCAAAGCTGTGTAGTTATTATTTCGTTTTCGGTTGAAGTTATTAATGGAGGTTGTAAAGACATTGTTCATAATTAATGCGGATTTAGCTTTTGTTATGTAAGCTTTAATAGTTATTTGTTATACAAGAGTGCAAAGTTGCTTTTTAACCGCGTGTTCAATTTTGATGACCGAGCAAGCGAAGGATTCATAATTAGAATCCTGAGCGTTAGCGAGAGGGAATCAAAAGAGCACGAGGTGAAAAATCTTTGCACTCGAGTGCAACACGTAACTTTTCATTCCACCTCAGCGAGGAAATGACTAAATGCAAAAAAAAAACGTTTACAATCACAAGAAAGAACACCAAGAAGAAAAGTTGTATGATATATTCGGCACCATAGAGGTAGCAGTAAATAGGTTTAATGTTTTTTTTTAATTCACAAACTTAGTGCACACGATGTTCTAAATTCAATTTACTTTATCCTCTAGAGAATAAAAACGGCTTTTCCACTCAGATATTGAAGATTAAAAATACTCTTTCCGAGATGGTGGGATGAAAATGTATTTATAACCTCTGGCAAGTGACCAACCTTAACTCCTCCACCAACCCGCACTAGGCCAGCGTGGAGGAGTATGGCCCACACTATCGCACAATTTATTGAGATAAGGTCTGTGCTGTGTCCCAGCAGTGGGAACGTATATAGGCCGATGATGATGATGATGTCTTGTGGTTTAAGTACCGGACCGTAATCTCGGGGGCGTAAGTTCAATTCCCAGATCAAGTGAAATTCGGATTTTTCGAACACAGACCTTGTTTTTGATCACTATAGTCATTTGAGGGACACTTATCGGGAAGCATCGCTCAATGATTCCACATGAATACATTAACAGCTGAAGCTATTATGGCGGTAGACATTGTGGTGGTAGATAACCAGTCGGACTCGGAAAGCCCTATCAACCCGACCCAAGGCGCGAATCGAAGCTACGACTTCTGGGTTTAGACCTGAGCGGTGCAGCCACTATTCCACGGTGGTGGTCTTGTCAAAAGCGGTCCAAAAAGTTGTGTTCGAATTAGTTAACTAAACAAAGTAATTAAGTCATGACTCCTGATCGTTTAATTAAGAATTTAAGATATTATATCTAATTCTAAATCAAACAGTGTAATTGCGTTGCCCCTGAGACCTAACAGATGGCAAGATAAAACTGACAAATCTCTTGTTGTCGCGGGAATGTTAGCAAAATAGACTTTTGCCGTGAAGCTAGTTATAAATGTTTTGTGACAAATAAAGTGTTTTATTTACTTTTAAAAATTATGAATATAATATGTTTATTTCAGCGCAAAAGTCACCTTTGAGGTCTGGTCGGATGAGTCCCACAATCTATTTTTTTTAAAACCTCTTGTCGTTGTAATTTCAGTTGTTATACATATAAAACTATAACACAGAGATTGTATTGATTGAATTGGTGTAAAATTTTGGCTAATGAAAAAACCTAACTATCGTGTTTCTCCGGCTCTTCTTGATATATAGAGAAAATTCAAAATGCTGTGGTAGGGTCACTCTGTAACCTTGACAATGGGCGATTTTCTGACAGGCCATTTAAAAAAAAGAAAGGCTTCCAAAAGCTTCATTAGATGGCGTTGAACAAAGTATGTACATCTATTGTTACCTCTGGTTTTGTATCTAGGAGCCATAATCTTGACTCATTCTTCTTCTTCTTCATAATGAATGGCCTTTTGTGTTTTTAGTAACAATTCCACCAATTTTTATTTTTTCGGGAATGAAAATGACATCTGACATAAACAAAACGTGCATAGGTGGAACGGCGCCATCTATTGAGAACTAACAAGACAGCCCGTCAGAAAATCGCCCATTCAAGATAATCACGATACATAAGTGTATCTCTGAAGTCTACATAAAGGTATATTTTATTTTGATTTGAATTGATAGCCATGTGGACAAACTTGTAAATGACACAATTTTTATTCTCCCCGCGACATATCCAAACTTTAATCCACGAAATCGCACTACATTACTTTTTATTGCGATGGAAAATGACCTCTAACTCTAAGCTGTTAAGACTCATTAATATTAATACGTTAGCATCTCTTGTAAAAGTATTTAGGACTTTATTGTTGAGACAATACGGTTGTTATTCGTTTGTTAGTTGGCGTAGAAAGGTGCGTAATTGTTGTCAACTCGTGCGACATTGGGTAAGGTCAGAGCCGTGCGGGCGGTACCGTCAGCAGCAAAATCTGTTTCAGATATTTACATTATTTAATTCAAATAAGTAGAACTGTTAAGATACTTATTAGATAAACTTGAACAATTTTTTCCATTTTACGTTTTGACGTGACAACGTCTTATAAATTGGTTTGCCGGGTGACACTTCAAGAAACTGCGTTACGCTCCGCTCACGTTATGCGCTCACAATGAGAGCGAGCGAGAGGCACGCGTCCCTTCCACTCGGGCATGGTTAGCCCGCCTAAGAGCGAGAGAGACGGACATAAAAAGTCGTTGTCACGTAAAACTTTCGCCCGTATACCGACTTTACAGGCAACCAATTTTTTTTTTAGAATTTTGTATTTAGCATCTGCGTTCGTGCCAAATTCTGTGTATAAGTGGATCGTTTTACCTATTTACTAGCTACCCACGCCGGCTTTGCACGGCTGGTGTACCTAATGAAGTAATTATATATTTCATTTTATATAGAACTTGTCCTGATAACAACAAACAACAAAAAAGATGTTGAAATATTCGTGTTACGCACACGAAATACATAAATGTATAAAGTACCATTACTTATTAGAATAGCTCTAGCTGACATTTGAAATCAATACTTTGTATAAAATTTCGTCCTTGTTAGAAAAACAAATAATGTAATTTTCCCCATATTTGGTTGTTTTGCGGACCGTACAGCGCGTATCTCTCGCGTCCGGTGCGCGGGCGCAGGAAGACTGTTTGTGTGTCATGGCGGGAGCTCTCCACGTGTAGTCATGCGTAATATCCGTTGGGAAAACTTTCGGTTTTAGTTCAATTGTGCAAAGGTATACAAAAACATCGAATGCGTCTCTGGCATAGTGGTTCAGCGTGGGTGTAAAATTCGGAGGTCTTGGGTTCAATTCCCGGTTAATTTGTGTATGTTACAACATATTGTAACGACATCTTATATTGTAACGAAAATTCCCTATCCCAAGAACAACTTTTTGGTCTGATGAGGATTGAACTGAACTCAGAACTCTGGCACAGTGGCTGGACATTATTTTATTGTTTGGTGTGTAATATGGACCTAATTAAAATACTACAATCCTTTGGGTTTCCTCCGAGCATTTTTCTCGATCTGTTCAGGGTAGAGCCTTAAAAAATGCACAATTATTCCAGAAGACTTCAGCAACAGGCAAGACTTCCAATGCCAACAACGATCCGAGCTGATAGACGCTGAACACGACAAAGAAGAAGTTGATACTTTGATGTTCCGGCCCAAAGATGGCGTTTGTTCCCGTTGAGTCACACCATTCTGTGTAACACCACTGAAGGACAGAGCTCATCTTTGAGTTACACTGTCACTCAAAGGGAAAAAAAATGTGTCATTGTTACTAACAGTGTTACTAATCGGTAATTTTTTTACCAATGGGTAACAGTGTTTCACAAAATGGTGTGACTCAACGGGAACAAACGAAATATGGCAACAATAGGTATTCCATACTCATATCAGACCAAAATTGGGACTAATATAGGTAGCAGACGCACCAAGATCAAAGTATCGAACTAACGCATGTTGAGCGAGCTCAAAAAATCCGTGGAATAACTTGGTAGATTTGGGGATTTCTTTCCATAATGCGGAGAGAGCAGTTTATGTTCTCGGTGGATTTGAACCGTCGCACACTGGAACGGATTTCGGATTTGCGGACATTGGACTTTTTTGTTAAATATTAATATTTTTATTATGCCAATCGATAGCCCTAATTAAGCCGATCAGATTTTATTCTGGTCATTTTTTTTGTAAACATTATATTATACGAAAAAAATTGAAAATAAAAAAAATTTTGTATGGAACGATATCTAAAATGCTCTATAAGTTCCAAGTCTTGACAGATCTCAGGATGATTTTTTGTGGGGTTAATCTATGGGTGTTTATGTATAGTTCCACATACATAGTATTGTCCCGGACGTCCCCGTTTTCCAGATATATGAAGCTGAACTTAGGTACTTTTTCTACTATTTTCTTAGGGATTATTTTAAGTTTTTAACTCCAAATATTAAAAAAAAGGAACATTTTGAATTGTATATTAATTTAATCGATTATCAATAAAACTATTACATCTGGTGACGTCATACAACAAAGTTAAAACATGTAAAAAGTGAATATAATATATCAAAATTGTGTCTTTAAATAGGTTTTAATTAACTTAATGGAATTTTGTTGTTTAAGCCTTTGGTACATAAGGCGGACTTAATTCCTCGTGGCTTTTTCTACCTGTCAACCTGAAGGCCAAGCAGAACGAAATAAATACTGAATAATTAAATTATTCTGTGTCGCTTTTTTTTTTTTTTTTTTGTTAGCCCGTTATATCGCTTATATCACTTATATTGCTTGTATCTGTAAATTCAGGTTCACTTCTTGAGCAGTCTTGATCTTGAGCATCAAAAGATTCTGGAGAGAGAGAGAGTCATATTCTTGAGTTTGGCCATTCTTGGTCGTAAAATTATTGTAAGCTTAGGTTCGGACGACAAAAGAAGATTTATCCTCATTTGACGCATGCCTGTTTACTTTTCTGAAATGGTGTTCTCTATATTTTCTAAACTCCTTGTTTCTTGGCTTCTTCAGAAAGTTTTCCGATGGGAATCAAATTATCGATGATGTCTGCTCCATGTATTAGTATTTTATGGACACTAACAGGCATATTATACCACGAATATTATTTTACAAACAAGGCCGCTAGTTCTCGACAATATTGAGAAAATTTAGAAACATCTACCTACACGTTCTGCACTTGGTATGATTTGCAGAATAACATGCAACCTTTTGATTAAACCTTCATTTATGCCTGTAATATTATATGTAGATACAAGCAATATAAGTTATTTATATCACTTATATTGCTTGTATCTTTTTTTTTTGCGACACAGAATAATTTAATTAATCAGTATTTATTTCGTTCTGCTTGGCGTTCAGGTTGACAGGTAGAAAAAGCCACGAGGAATTAAGTCCGCCTTTTGTACCAAAGGCTGAAGCAACAAAATTCCATTAAGTAAATTGAATCCTTTTTAAAAACACAATTTTGATGTATTATATTCACTTTTTACATGTTTTAATAGTGTTGTATGACGTCACCAGATGTAAAAGTTTTATTGATAATCAATTAAATTAATATACAATGCACAATGTTCCTTTTTTATAATATTTGGAGTTAAAAACTTAAAATAATCCCTAAGAAAAAAGTAGAAAAAGTACCTAAGTTCAGCTTTATATATCTGGAAAACGGGGACGTCCGGGACAATACTATGTATGTGAAACTATACATAAACACCCATAGATTAACCCCACAAAAAATCATCCTGAGATCTGTCAAGACTTGGAACTTATAGAGCATTTTAAATATCGTTCCATACAATTTTTTTTTATTTTCAATTTTTTTCGTATAATATAATGTTTACAAAAAAAATGACCAGAATAAAATCTGATCGGCTTAATTAGGGCTATCGATTGGCATAATAAAAATATTAATATTTAACAAAAAAGTCCAATGTCCGCAAATCCGAAATCCGTTCCAGTACGCCTCAACCGGTGTAGTACGCGCTGCGCTAGGAGACACGTTTCCGCAGCGTACCATATAAAATCTTTTTTTTTTATGTAATAGGGGGCAAACGAACAAGTGGGTCACCTGATGATAAGTGATCACCGCCGCCCATAAGCACCCGAGACCCCCTTAGGGTCACAGGCGCGTTGCCCGCCTTTAAGGGTGGAATATGCTCGCTTCTTGAAGGTATTTATGTCGTATTGGCTTGGAAACACCGCTGCGCAGCTTGAAAACTCGGTTACCATAACAATTAAAATACTACTATGTTTTGCAAATTCTTATCATCATTCCTTTTGTAGTAGTAGTTGCTCCGTGACAAGCAAATGTAACTATAACGACTTCCGGGCTTTGGCAACTGTTTACCTTATCACCCAGCCTTGCAGGCTTATTAAATGCCAACAGACACTCTTCCGTAAAGTACTTCCTACTATGCACTTAGTGCACGCACAAGGGTTTATTTATAGGTAACCTAGGTTATAGGCCTTGCGATTTTCTTAGATGCACTGAGAATAATAATTTCAGGGTAAACGGATATAAATAGAGAAACAGATGTAATGTTATTTCAAGATGGAAACAATGTTAATGTTATGAAACTGTTATTATAGTGTTGATTCGTTTCCACGTCTATTATACTGCTAATGTTTGTTAATGGTTATTTTATAGTGTTTACGTAATCGGAATTATTGATGCGGGTAAATACCGATGATATTGCAGTGAAATTGAGCGTTTTCCGGGCATTGTAGAAGATAGGTACTACATATCTTGTTGAGGAAATTAAAGTTATATTTTTTGCCGCATGGAACAGTTTTATGTAAACTTTGTGGTTTAGTTTACCTTTTTTAAACCCAATCTAAAAGTGTTAGACAAACATTCAACATGTTCTTTATTCACGTAGGCTCTAAAGATGAATAAGGTACTCATTATGTTACAAAGTAAATAACATCGGCTTCTAAATGTTGTTGTATCTATCGATCCTTTGGTTTTGAAATCCATTCAAGTTCTAAGATGGGAGATCAGGGAATTCTTCGTGTTGGTCTATTTGATAAACACCTTCAGTCTAATTGAAATGTTCCGTAACAGAATTTGTAGTACGACAATTCAATACTAAAAAGAAGTTTTTTTTAGTATAAGGGAGGCAATCGTTCAAGATCGAATACAATGCAATTCACTATCATGATAGTGAGTAGGTATGGAAAGGCTGGCATTCTCACTGAACGAATCTTAACAGCAAAGCTATTCATACGCTCGTCTTCTATGAGAGGGTGAAACTTCGGTCTAGTTTGCCCATTGCGACTGGTAGACAGGAGCCAGGGATGTAACGGAGGTAAATTTATCGGAACCGAAATCGGAATCGAAGTTTTTAAATTTGATTTATCGGAATCGGAACCGGAGTCTAAACCGAAATCAGAGGTAGAGGCAGATTTATTATTAATTAACACAGATAATAATAAAAAAATCAACATGTTTCTAATTAAACAACAAATTAAATCAAATGAATTGAATTCTAAAATACCTATGATATTTACAGGTAATTACAAACAAAGGTTTTGTAACAAATTAAACCAAATGCATAGACTACAAATAATAGTAATTCGGCTATAATCGAACTAAGTGGCGAGCATTTGGAGAGGCCTAGGTCCAGCACTGGACTGAGACATGATAGACTCGAAAAGTAGTGCATTATACTTTAAACAAAAGCTTCGAACTTGTCCGCGGCAGCTATATGCTAGTGATTCGACCTTCGAGTAAAACCTCCGGTTTTAAAGTTTCGGAACCAAAGTCGGAACCGAAAGTGTAATAATAATCGAAAGTTCCGACTTATCGGAATCGGAATCGAATCTCCGTAACATCCCTGACAGGAACTGGCTGCACAATCGCTCTACCACACATGAAAATTATAAGGGAACTAAACTCACTGCTGCTGATGTATACTGTGTTGTGATTTTACACATTCGTGTGTAAGGTTAAGGCCGCACATGTGTGTCAATCGGTTTTCGGAAACGGCTGCTTTTCCTTACGACAAAAGCTGTTATTGCAATTCGCAACTCGGTGTAATTCCCAAAATGTGCCGTTTAAGTCTGATGTCATTCGCTATCAAAAAATAATTTCAATGGCATATTTGTATGAGCTATACAAATAAATAAAATTGATGTGTCTATCTGTAATGTATGATGACTGATTTGGTGTAATGGTTAAGACGTCGGCTATTACACCGGTGGTGGTGGGTTCGATCCCCGCACGGTAGATACATTTGTGTGTATGAACATGTCTGTACAACTCCATCAAGAAAAAGTATTTAAGTAATGTGTATCCGTTTTCTGGCACCCATTAGTACAAGCTTTGCTTATTTTGGAGCTAGATGGAGGAGATTCGAAAAATAACTATATGTTGAAATTCCTTAGTCTGGAAGATGAAAAACACCCCGTGTTTCGGAAAGCACTTAGGCCGGTGGTCCGACCGTGCTATAAGAGTAAAGAAATATAGAGTGATTGCGAACTCACTTGTGCACTTATATCCTGCGAAGTAATATGTACATCGCAAAGATTGTCCGCCGTAATCATACCCGGTTAGTAGAATATAAGACTGAAGGAAATTTTAAGAATGACGCACGCATTTCGAGTAAAGTGAGTGTGTATTGTTGTTTTCACCTGACCTCGCCGACCTGTCTGTGAACTTTGGCGTATCGCGCGGATCTGTCGCGGCCTCAGTCGCGAAGGTTGCTCCAGATAAGGCCCTCGCCTGACAAATGATCACTGTCACTTGTTCGTGATACGACACTTAGCTAATGTCAGGCAAGGCTTGTGACAGAGGCAGAGGCTTTACAATTTTGGAATTTAGGCATTTAAAGGGATGCAACATTGAACTATTCCTTTCCTTCCTATCAGAAGAATTTCACTCCGGCATCTCCTTATAAATTTTCATCTGAATGCAACTGGGGAAACCTTTACAAATGGGCGTTCCCCAGGGCTCAATATTGGGACCATTGCTGTTTCTAGTATAAATTAACGCCTCGATTGTCTAGTGATCTTAGTACCTTTCCATGATTTCTCGGATTTGAAAATTTTGAAACAAATCTGGAAAAGCAATGATTGAGGTTTGGCTCTGCAGTAGGATATTACTATTGAGACATTAATTATCATTATTATTCCAACATCGACGTCACGCATATGCGACGTGTGTCTAATCGGCTACGTTAGGTTACGTTTTTATGTTCTTAGTGATAGCACTAAGAACATAAAAAGGTAACCTAGCCGATTCACAAGAGCTTTGATTATACCCACAATAATAAAGATATATTAGATGATTGTTTAGAAAACACAAGGTGGGCCAAACTACTTTAGCAGTTTAAATATTACAAAATGAAGTAGTCAAAACGTTAAAAGGCAAACATTACAGAAAATGCTTCACGGATGGCTGCTTAGCACAATGTTTGTTCTCGGTACCTCCTCGGGTTCTCGAGCGCAAACACAGACAAGGCTTTAAGCTCTTGCTATCATACTAGCGACATGCGTCCGACTTCGGTCGTCATTCAATTTTTCTTTTCTACAGAAACAGCACTCCGAATTTTTGAAGCAGGCGATGGAATCACATTTTTATTGCTTGACCTATAAGACAGTGTCGTTTTGTAGCCTACATATATCAGAAATTTTGACTTTTAGTTTAAAAAGAAACACAGGTAACTAATCAATATTTTTCTGGAATAAAAAGTAGCTTACGTCACTCTTCAGCTCCCAAACTCTTCATAAATCACATAGATACGTCGTTCTGTTGTGACTTAAAAGAATGACAAACCAAAACTTTTTAATTTCTATTATCTTATCTTATCTTCGACTACGGTAAGCCTTAACCCGGGATAAAAAGAAGACTATGTTCTTTACCAAAGTGTAAAGTATGTCTGTACCAACAAATTTTAACAAAATTAAAAGGACAGAATATTTAAGAAAATACTAAAATAATTATGTACTTAGTTATTACTAGTGCTTGTGTTAAACTTACAAAATAATTACTAATTATTGTTATCTTGTGTTTCTCAGTGAAAGTGAATAACATGTATTCTGTAATTGAGAAATAAATGTCTTAAACCGTAACAAATCGGTTTAGTGCTTTATGCGAAAAAGCGGAACAGACAGACAGTCAGTCAGACAGACAGTTATAACATTATATGAGAATAATGTGTATATAGCGAATTTTTCCGTCAAGAGTTACCTCGGACTGCAAACAAACCATAGACTTTTAATTATTATTCTGCGAATATAATAAAATGTGACCTTCTGTATGTTCATAGGGGCTTAAGTATATTTAAGTGTATTCGTAGTACCTTCATTGATTCTTACACCGATGCACAAGTGCTTAAGTGACTTCCTTTGGGTCATATTAATAAATGTTATGTTACTGTGTAGTTTAATATTAATTAGTTGTTCATAAGTGAATAACGCTTCGTTAGTCTAGTTGTTTAAGTACCTGGTCGTGATCTTGGGGACCTGGGTTCAATTCCCGGATCGAGCAAAATTTGCTCCGGCGCATTTGGCAAGCGTGGTGATTAAGCTAGTACCTATCGTGAAACAAGCATTATAGTGACGACTTGAATTTATTAATTGAGGCCTCTTCCCTGCAGTTGGACATTAAATTTTTATCCAAATTGCATTGATAATTATACCCATTCTTTCGGTAGTCCTTTACTTGGGGGTTGTCTGGTAGAGATCGCTTCTAGCGATAAGACCGCCTATATTGTTCACATTTTTGTTCTTTTTATTGTAATTTTTATTTGTTTTTGTGTGATATAAAGAATATTTATGTTATGTTATGTTATGTTATGTTATGTTATGTTATGTTATGTTATGTTATGTTATGTTATGTTATGTTATGTTATGTTATGTTATTAAAGGCTGATTTGAAAGTGAATAAGTCATCGTTTTCCCCTCGTTACGGTACTATGAATTAAGCCATAACGCCACCCTGACTTCGGAATCGGACTGTAACTATTTCCGAACAGAAAAACCCAATAAACCACACAACCCACCGCCTCCGTGGAACAGTGGCTAAGCCGCTCGGGTATAAAAACACGGAGGTCGTGGGTTCGATTCCCACCTTGGGTCTGGTTCGTGATAGGGCTTTTTCAGAGTCCGACTGGCTAGCTACCTCGAAGATCAGATGAGTTTTTTTTTTTATAATTTTTTTTTTATAAAGAAGCAGTCAGGATGACCTCACTCCACCTGATGGTAAGCGGAAGTGAGGTCCAAATATAAGGTTGACTGGCTCAATAGATCATAGTACCCATTGAGCCAGTCACCCTCACCCTGAAGGCCTGCATAGATGCCGCTTCACGCCCCGCCTGAAAAGCCCAGGATTATAGGAGGAAGAAAACACGTGAGCCGGAGGGGCATTCCATGCCCTAATGGCATGGGGCAAAAAAGAGGAACTATACCTCTGGTACGGGCCACCAGTGTCTGGATGGTATATGGATGGCAACGCAGTCCGGCGCCTGTTGTTCGGGAGTGGAAAGGGGAGGACGGGATGAGTTGGAATAACTCTTCAGAGCATTCCCCATTATAGAGACGGTAGAGAACACTAAGACTGGCAACGTCTCTACGTAACTGAAGAGGTGCTAGGGTCTTAGTCACCTCTTGATCACCGACAATACGGATAGCACGTCGCTGCAACCTGTCGAGAGCCTCCAATAAGTAGTAAGTTTACAGTCTGGCAGCACATTGACGCTTCCAGGTGAAACGTCCCTGATTGGAATAGGCCGCAGTGACCGCTTACCATCAGGTGGGCTACGTGCCTGTCTGCCAACTGACCTAGTATAAAAAAAAAACCCCGACCGCAGGTTTAAAGCGCGACCTACTTTCCACTGTACCTCAAGGAAAGTCAAAACCGCATCTCCTTCAAAAGAATACGCTGACCCTCAATACACCACAATTACTCATACGCAATCTATTCGCGAAAGAAAAACCCAGCATATGCACAACCCTAAACATCAATTATAGTAATCTAAGTAACATTGAAGATGTTAATTTGAATATCAAATGTGTAACAAGCCACGCGAACCCGCCCGGATATTTAATTAACTGATCGATGCTCAGTGAATCGTGAGAAATGGCAAAGTAATTATAATAATATTATGTTTTTAAATACATAATCTGTTGTAAATAAGCTCGGTCTATAAGTGTGGTGTAAGTGATGAGCGAGCGCGAGAAGATCCATTAAAATGATACACGAAGAAGATGCATATCTATATATATAAAACTCAAAGGTGACTGACTGACTGACTGACTGACTGACATAGATAGATATCAACGCACAGCCCAAACCACTGGACGGATCGGGCTGAAATTTGGAATGCAGGTAGATGTTATGACGTAGGCATCCGCTAAGAAAGGATTTTGATCAATTCCCACGGGAACGGGAACCACGCGGGTGAAACCGCGGGCGCCCGCTAGTTGGATTATAAAATGAATAATACAAGCTGGTCGGGCATGTGTATGAATGGGAAACTGGAGGAGTTTAGTGGGTAGTGGGCAGCGTTACCAGTTTTTTTTCTTGCCAAGTCGGGAATTTCGTACTTTTGAGTGAAAAAAGCGGGATTCTTCCAAAAGCGGGACATAGTAAAAAAACGTATATAATCAAAAGTTTTCAAAAATTTATCTTTTTATTTGACTTAAAATATAACGTTTACGTGACAATAGATAGCAAAAGTAGCCATAGAAAATGTATTGTAAACTCTTATCTTCATTACGCGCCTTTCTTTCTCAGCACTCTGCACGTACGGCCGAGTTCTCCCCGAAAAGCGGGACTGAGCCTGTCCCGCGCGGGACATTTAATTTTGATTTAAAAATCGGGACGTCCCGCCAAAATCGGGACGTCTGGCAACACTGGTAGTGGGAAACTCCAGTCCCATAGATACTTATTTTTGCAAAGGAAAGTGCGTTAAAGCACTATTATACCTCAGGCAAGCAAGACCTCCGATTGTAAGACTCGGGACTTAAGCGTTTAACTAACATAACAACATATAAATAAACTTCCTCGGCCTTCTTTTACACTCGAAGAGGGACGAGCCGGTGTCCAAATTGTAGCAATTGGCTGGCCCAGGTCTAGCTTTAGGTTTAAGACATTTTATTTCTCAAAAGATTACAATAATCACTTACAGAGAAAATACAAAATTATTATAGAAAGCTTAGCGTAAACAAAACGTGCGCGCGCGACTAAAAGTGGGTACACATCAAAACATTATATGTCCAGCTACAAATCGAGTTTGACGTTAGTTAGCTAGCATGCAGTTATGGTTTTTAGAAGCATTCTCCTCCGAAAAAAATCTAAATCTAATAACTTGGTTGTTTTGTTTGGAATAACAGAAGACATAACAGGCCCTGGTCAATAGCTATCGCTGGCAGCGGCTCGTCCCAATCGGGTGTGAAGGGGAACCGGGGGAGTTTAGTGGGTAGTGGACGCTTTAGTCTCGAGTCCCACACACGGCCGCAGGTTTAGCTAGCCTGCGGTTATG
The DNA here is from genome assembly GCA_949319885.1 of Mecyna flavalis. Lineage (NCBI taxonomy): Eukaryota > Metazoa > Arthropoda > Insecta > Lepidoptera > Crambidae > Mecyna > Mecyna flavalis. The sequence continues at coordinate 760,966 of OX439417.1, read as the reverse complement.
GTGCATAAACGCATTCTCCTCCGAAAAAAAAAGGGCCCTAGTTTACACAATAAGGCGATTACAATCCGCTCCCGCTTATCGCCGTCCTCCTGTGCCTTGCCCCAATCCGAAAGCCATTGCATTAAGTGCAAGTACTTATACTACTCATACGCATGCCGTTCTTGACCTTATTATGTTAACATTCGGCATTGACAGCGTGTCAGTCGGTTCCGCGGATCGGTCGCTGCCTTTTTTGTCACATCTTCAAACGTGTTTCTAGAGCTTTAAACCATTTATTTAATTGCAATAGTAACACATGTGTGATGATGAAAGGAAATAATCAAACATTGCTCCCGTATAAAAATGTTTTTCTTGGAGGAGTTTGTGTCAAAGCACCATATCAGGCTAGATTATATACATCTGCCGCCGTGCGTGGGACTTGGAACTAATGCTGGCCATACACCATCAAGCGACTTGACCGTGTGTGGGCGTGGATTGGCATGACAACTCTGGTTGTCATGCCAATCCACGCCCACACACGGTCAAGTCTACTTGATCCAATCGATCGCGTCATGCCAACTTGACGATAGGAAGGATGGTGTATGGCCAGCATAAAGCATCACACTCACTAAACTAAACAGGTAGTAAACGGAAAAAACAAATAAATTAATACATTAAATTGCAATTTAAAAAGAAAACCTGAAGAGGCTTTTTTAACTATTATATAATAACATATAATAACTACTACTACGTATAAAACAGGTTAAATTAAATTATTCATTTATTACTCCCACATAAAGCTAATAATAGATAGTGCTTTTTGCTTATTCTGACTTCAATGCTACGGACTACGGACTCGGCGGCTGAAAACTTTGTAGCAAACTCACAAATTGAAATCCTAAATTATTTATTCAATGGGTCAAGTTAAAGCACTTTTTTCATTGTTTTCCTTTCATTTAATTTATGAACTTTGTTGGAGAGATTTTATCCTTATAATTGTCCCTAACGATCGATGCAATAAAATTACAAGGTGCAACTTTTACAGATTTTAGTCGGTTCGATTACCGGGAGCGGCAAGCGAATTTTTAAAAATCTTTGAATGCAGTTATCTTTCTTTTCAAAAACAAAGGAATGTTTTCTTTGAGTAAAATTTTCTATATACAGTATTAAGAGTACTTCCCCTTCAGGTGGTATTACAAAGTTGCGGCAAGCAAATTTTTAAAAATCTTTGAATGCAGGTTTTTTTCTTTTCAAAAATAAAGGAATGTTTTCTTTGAGTAAAACTTTCTATCTTCAGTATTAAGAGTACTTCCCCTTCAGGTGGCATTACAAAATTCCACCCTGTATAGCAGGTCGGCAACGACCAATTAGAAAACACCGTTGCAAGCTTCAGTAAATTACGCGTAGCCAATCGGAAAGCGCGAAAAACTATAACCGTCTCGTCATATTTGACCTGAAAAAGAACCGTAACATTTGGAATTTAAGATTTTAAAATAGGATTGCCAAACCACCTATTTGACTGCAACATGACTGCAATGATATAATAATTTGAACCTTACCGTAAAAATAAATGAGATTCGTGAAAGAAATAAAACTTTTGAAGCGTGGTTTTAAAAAGTTGTTTCTATTGAGAATACTCGTACTTGAAATGTACATATGATTTTTTAAACATGTTATAGTACTAGTATGTAAAACAGATTCAAAGGCGTTAGTCGGTTCGTTTAGATAATCTATAACTACTAATATTACTTATAAAGAGGAAAGATTTGATTGTTTGTTTGTATTGAATAGGCACCGAAACTACGTTGGAAAGCTACACTATCCCTGAGTGACATAGGGTAATTTGATCCCGAAAATGTGGACGGAAGGGGGGATATTTGAAAAAAGAAATTACGCGCGGTTGAAACCGCGGGCGGAAGGCTAGTAGCCTAATACTTTAAGCCACTGCGCTATTATTGTTCACATTCTTTTTCCTTCAAGCATGAATAAACTTCTCAAAAATTCACTGCCCTTTTCAATCCGCAGTCAGCTATGTAAAGTTCACAACGTGACATTGCGCAGAGGTCACCAGATCGGAAGTTGGGCAACCGTGGGACACTTGCTCCATATTCGAGCTCATTATAATAATTATTGTTATAATTTATGTTTGGGCACCGCTGACATTTTATATGAATTCATAATTTTTATTGGCAATTAAAAATACACCGGTTATGAATGGGTGTGGGTTTCTTAATGAGTTGGTTGTCGTTTTAAGATGTGTTGATTGTGTAACGTTTTGTTTCATTGTTAAATTATATTATTCGGAGATTTTTTGATAGATAGTTTAGAATTTTAAGAGTTGAATGCATTTAGATAATTGAAGCACATAAATAAAATCATATGAGCTATATACATCTTCTCAACAAATTGTAAAAAATCATGGCGATGAAAAAGAGCAATTGCCGAGTTTCTTGTCGGTGAGTGTGACTTCTCGGTTAGATGACAGCATTCCGAATCGGTGGTAGATTCGCATTACCTACATCTACTCGTATGTAATTTTATTAGTATATTGTATCGAAATATATATGTATTTTTATGTATATTACTATTATACTTGAATATTTTAGTTTTTGACGATTCGTAAGTGCTTCTGTGAATGCCTATATGAATAAAGATATTTTTGATTGATTGATTCTACTGCTCGACAAAGGCGAAATGCCTTTGTCGAGCAGTAGAATCAAGGATATTCGTAGTAATCGGTCATGTGCTAGAATCCTTTTTATCCTGGGTTAATTCTAAGTCCCAGAAAGAGAAATATTTTTGTTTGTGCGTGATTTTTGGAATGGATATAGTTTGGTAGGTAAAGATTGACATAGACTTTACATATGTCCCGGAACATATCGCATTCCTGTGTCTTATGACATCGACGTATACTTCACAAAGGTGAAGCCACAGGTGGAGTATTAGTAAATAAACAATTGAAAGGGCTGCAATGATCACTTGACAGAAAGACTCCAGCCATAAGAACAAGACACAAACAGCTCGAGCCTCGAGGTTGTTCGAGAAATAACTAAAAATAAACACCATTGCGAATCTGCCTTCGGTACAAAGTGATCAACATAATAAACACATATTGATAGTTCTTACTCGTGTGACCTTATTTCCTTCCGTGGCATTGGACGAGCCTGAATGGCAATGTCATATGCGTGCGATATCACATACTATGTCATAATACACATTGAACAAAAACCGACTTTAACCCTTTGACTTAAAGTTCTAGCCGTACAATCCTGTTGTCGGAAAAAAATTGTCCTTTTTTTTTCGAAATTCATACACCTGTCAAAATGAACCTTAACGTAGTGTGTTAAAGTAGGGATTGAATGAGCATTTACGTTGAAAAGTTGCTTTCCTTATATGTTCGCAGAATGTTGTCCGTTTGTATGTCTGTGTAAGGATCTCAGGTGGTCTTGTATGGAGGGAGGAAATGCTAGTGCCAGCCGGGGTTCCGCACCTAATCTGGATAATGTATTTCGCTGCAGTTAGTTGGCAATTTATCCGTTTTATGTTAATGCATTCGTACCTTGTTGTTACGCATTAGCACATCACTAGAATAAAGTATCTTAGAATCTTTTGTTCGAAGATTAAAAATAAAAGTTAGTAAGTATAATTTTTTTTGCGGGATTGATCCTCACACGATGCAAAAAAATATCTGTCAGAACATGTATGTTTGTATCTGTGTGGGTCTTTATAAAAAATGTATGTTATAAATGTATGGTTATAGAAGTTTATCACTTGCCTGGCACGCAAAGTAGGTACTATCTGGTTTAAATGCTATTAGGATAATACCTTTTGGATTTGCGTTACGCGACAGTGATGACTGACACACACACTTACAAAATAATGCGTTGCTAACGTTACGGACAGACGCAGATGACGGTATTATCCTAATTTCATTTGAATCGGATAATACCTACCTTTAACTTATTTTATAAAGCATAGTCGATCTTCCTCTCGAATGAGCCGGTTGTCGCCTTCAACTTACAGAGAATTACGGTAGCATTCCATAAGTGTGTTGCTATGTTTCTGCCGATGAGTAAGGTAGAGCTTCATTGGGTGGGCATGGTTATGGCAGCGAGAAAAACCTCATTATGCTGCCAACTTTATGTTTCCCTTCAAATCACAGGGTCGGTGGCGTGTTGGGCCGATCAATCGCCACAGACGGGCACCGGCTCGTCCTCTTCGGGTGGAAGGGGAACCGGGGGAGTTTAGTGGGCAGTGGAATGCTTGGGTCTCGACTCGAGTCCCACACACGGCCGCAGGTCTCGCTAGCCTGCGGTTAAGGTGCATAAAGGCATTCTCCTCCGGAAGAAAAAAAAAGTCGGTGGCGTGCAACTGATGCGCTGCGAGCTGCTGGTGTCCCAGTAACCACTGACCATCAGGCAAGTTGCAGGTTTTTCTGTCTCATTTTCACTTCCCTCCAGTGTACAGTCGTGTCGGAGGAGGCGTGGTCCCGGTCTTCGTTAGCACAGGTCATCTAAGCCGTGTCTGGGGATCACACAATTTCTCTTTAGGCGCTTACCCTGACCTACTGAATCAGGCCGGAGTCTACAAGGTGGGCACTTTTTAGGAAAACCAGGGGACAAACGCCTTTGTCCCAAGTCCCAACAAGCCTGAAGGTGAAGAAAAAGAACTAACTTTAATAGTATAAAAAAATATATCAACTAAATTGAACCTCCTTTTTTGATGTCGATTAAAACAGGCACATTCGCGCTGCAAATTACTTAATGTATTTCATATATGAATGCATAATTCCTTAATCGGAAGTTCACTCTCAAACTAAGGACCGTTGAGGAAGGACTGCGGGTCACGCAGTCCGCTTGCAAATGTCACTTTGACATTGACAAGGCTCCTTCCGCAAAAGAGTATGTCTAGGACACGCTGTGACTAATTGTTGCGTGTCTCATTTGTTAAAATGTAATAAGTAACTGACAAGTTTATTTATTGTTTGTTTTTATTTTTTATTTAATTTACTGCGAGTGATAGCTGTTTGATTTATGACAGTGCAACAATGCTAGCAATGTCGGATATCAATTTACGAATTAACTCTTTTAAATGGTCATGGTTAGGTTTTTTCAAACTGCAGCTACGTCGATGATTCGATTTCTGCGGATGCCAACCTATGGATTTTTCAATGTGTGTATTTTCCACTACCTCGGTAGTGTTTTTTATTTATTAAAGGCAAAAAACAGTCATGTGTTTACATAAATAGTGAATAAGTAATGTAAGTATAAATAAAGACCTATAAATTAATAGTGCCTATGACTTTTTTACTTACACTATGTTTTACTTATTGAGCTACTCTTAGGACTAACTAACAGTTCTGAACTTATTAGTTTATTACCAACTTAGGTCAACTAAATATACACAATCGAACAGGTTTTATAACATTATCTTTATATGTATCCTAAGAGAATATTATGCAGATGTATAAGTATGTAGTTAACTAACAATTTCGGGGTTTTTCTGCATATTCCCATTAGAAAATGCAAAATTTTTTTTTACAGAGATAAATTTAAAAAAAATTCGAGATAGGTATGCTTAGGTGGTTTGCTCATATGGAGAGGATGAATGAAAGTAGAATTACGAAAGAAATTTATAAGGAAAGTGTAAATGGGAGCGTTGGAAGGGGAAGGCCTAGAAGGACATTCCATGACCAAATAGGCGATGTCCTAAAGAAAGGTCAGGTCCGAAGTACCTACCCTAAACCGACGAGCATGTATGACGAGATTAATGAATGTTGAAGAAGCGAGAGTTGTATGCCAGGATCGTAGCAGATGGAAGGAATTGGTCTCTGCCTACCCCTGCGGGAAAAAGGCGTGATTGTATGTATGTATGTATGTAAATTTTAAAATTTAGTAAGTGATGTAAAACATCGTGAGGAAACCTACAAAGTCAGATAGTTGTACACCCATGGGCCATGATCCAATTGGTCTTGTACTCCTGTAAAGAGTTAGGTACGGATGTAAAATGGCAGTTGCTCCAATACATAAAAAAGAACAAAATATAAAATAAGGAATCGTTTTACAGCATTATTACTTGTGCACATTACATAATGTACACGGAAATTGACATAAACTTACCAAGTTCTATCTGAATCGATACTATTGTCGCGATCAAAAGAATCGATGTCCTTAATTCGGACAGAACAATCGATGACAATCTAAACCTACTTTCAACTATTAGGTAGATAGTTACTAGTTAGATAAATATATTTCCTAAAGTATTATGTTTAAAAGCTGTAACAGATTTTACGATTTATAATTTGTAATGCTTATGTTGACGTAAGTACTTATGTAATGTCAATAAACTTTTAATGTTCCGTTCCAAGTTAAAAAGAGGACATCAGTTCAAATACCTCTTTGTATTATAATACTGAATTACTTTTATGATTGACATGATGATCCCATTTTATTTGTCATAATGGTTGACGAATAGGCTACGACTTGTTTAGGGGCTTTTAACCACGAAGCGTCGCTCAATGTGCTGCCAGACTGTAGACTCATCTGATCTTCGAGCCTCTGATTTCAAGTGTACTGGCTCCCACATTAATATTGCCGGAACACAGCCAGATCTGTAATGGTGGCCGATTTCAACTGTGGGGTGGTAGATAGCAAGTTGATCCTTCAAAATAAACACATCCTGAGGTTTTATTGGTCATTTAGGTATAATGTGTTAAGATTTTCCGTTGCCTGTTACATATAGTACAACTTTTGCTTAGGTTTCGCCGCTGTGTAAAAAAATATTTTTTTTTGAAACACCGGGACCAATACAATTTCATAGTGACATATACATTATGTAAGTACATTAAAGCTTAACGTGTTATTTTTAGACACGCTACCGATTATTTAATAGATACTACATTATCTGTGCTACAACAAACAAAAAAGCGAGAGACGCCGCGGGGCAAGCCACTGCACTGTTACGTAAGGGCGAATTTAGCTCGTAGCGGAATTATGAAAGTACTCGGTTTAAAAAATAAACGACATTATAGGAAGTCTCATGTTTATTGGACTACTGGTGTTAACTTTCTAATGTATATGGTAAATAATAATCTTAGCCTCAAGAAAGAATTTGGCAGATGGAACAAGATGCTTGTCATTACCAGGATGCGAGTAGCCGACGGTTGGGTTCATTCCCGTTCGTCCGACCAGTGTGCAGTGGGACGAACAGGAATTTAGATAATATTTAGATATTTTATTCTATTCCTGTTTGTCCCACTAGTGGGACGAAGCTTGGTGGGACGAACGGGAATGATCCGACGATTGAATAAAGTGGCGAGCGTTTGGGGGGATTATGTTCAGCAGTGACTGCGACAGGTTGATGATGAAGAAAAATATTGACAAAAAAGTATATAAAAAATACTATAATGATGAATTTTTTATGAAAGAAAAATATAATACTTTATTTTTTAGTAAAGATATATTTTTCAAAACAATAGAGACAATAGTTGGACAGATATGACGAATTGCCCATTCAAATTACTTAATTAACACTTTATAAAATAATTAAGCAAGTGATTATGGGAAAATCTCTGGCGCATTTTTTATTTCCAAAAACATTTGTCGACGAAGCCAAAACCCATGTTTATAAACTACTTGAAAAAACTAAAAAAAAAATACGCCAAAGAAATTATGCTTTTTGCCATTTTTTCTGATAATTAAAATTACAAATTAATTTACAAGAAATACACGTGTAAGTTTTTTATCCTATTCTGCTACTTCACATCGTTTTGAGTGCCGCAAGAAACTCAACTATCATGCTTCTTTACTTTTTAGTAAAAAGTGTTGACGTACGGACGACAGCCAGATCAACCTATCCTAATCCGTCTAAAATTCTCAATTGAAAGAGAACTCTATATATAAAATTTATACAGCTGAAAATTGGTTGTAGAAATTTGACAGATTATGGTAGTCTGATGAGCTGTCGACTGTACATAATTATGTCCATTCAATCATTGACAAAATCAGCGTATTCAATTTAGAGGATAAAAACTAATATCTTAATATTCTTAATTGTCTTGTGGTTTTTGTTTTTTCTGAACTTTGATCTTGACCTTCTTGGTTAATACTCGGGTTTGTTATTTATGTCCTGCAGAAAAGCCTTTTTAATTAAAACTTTTGAAATACATAGATGAATTAATCATAATTTATATTTTTGAATGAGTCTAACACATTTGAATTAATGTAAAACAGGGATGATGTTACGGAGCTTCGATTCCGATTCTGTTAAGTCGGAACTTCCGATTATTGTTACAGTTTCGGGACTCAAGTAATACTTTGACTTGTTTAAAAATACGGGTGTAATGGTTAATATTTTCTAATAAATATCCCAGAAATGTATTAGTTTGGCTCTTTTTTATCCTCCAGTCGTCTTAACAACCTATTCAGATACTTCTTTAAAGTAACTCATTTTGAGCCAAATATTATCTAAAAAACAAAATCTTTGTTGCCAACCAGAATTGAACGTCATTGTTGCCAACACGTCATCTCTTTAATGAATTGACTGCATACAATTTATCTTATTAATCGTCCACGTGGCAGGTGTATTGCGCAATCATTCTGGCTGTTATTTTCGCCCCACTCCTCAACCGCCTCGGTAGCGCAGTAGGCAGCGCGTAAGTCTCATAATCTTAAGGTCGTGAGTTCGATCCTCACCCGGGGCAAATCTTTTGTATTTTTTTTTATTAAGAGGATGATGAAAACTTTATTTCGTTATAACCTTTTCGTTTTTCACATGGCTCTGAATTTATCGGAACTTATGTTTCCGAATCTTAATATTTATGCATTGATTTAATTTGTGGGGATCGTCCATTCAGATTTAGAAAAAGATTTACCAACAATTAGGTCAAAGGTAAGCGCCACGTCTGCCCTTCAGTTCAGTGCCAAACAGTAACTAAGCAGTTACTGTCTGGCACCGCCCTGCGCCCGCTACACCGAGACGACAGTTATTAGGTCTCAAATACCCAGTAATTTCACTAGCTTCAGTGCCCTTTCCCCGAAACACAGAAGTGCTTGACACACTTCTTTTTCACGGGAAAATATCTGGCACTGCGGTGGTTCCCACCTAGACGGTCCAGTACAGGAGCCTACCACCTGGTATATCACTAAACCAACCACCAGTCCAATAAAAATATTATTGAAATATTGTGTCTTACTAAAAGCAATGAGCCTTTGGCTGGGAAGGTAAATCGCGGGTATTCGGGGAAACCAGGGTAGTTTCAGGACCAACGCCTTTAATCCCGAATCCCACTCACGGCCGTAGGTCTATCTAGCATGCGACTTAGACGCATTCTCCTAGGAAAAAGGTAAACCGTGGATACAGGCCTGTTAGCACCCAACCAGCGCACGTCGGGGTCATTGACAGGCCGCGGCCTTGGCAAGGCCTTCCGGATGACCTACCCACCATGCACTGTTCTCGCATCTACATTGCAAATCACGAGAAACAAGCTGTTTATAAATACTGGTATCGATTTGTCTATATCTGTCTGTTTGTGCTAGTCTGGGTGTTAATGTTTTTTTATTAGCTTTCCGCCCGCGGTGTTACCCGCGCGTACTTCCTTTTTTCAAATATCCCGGATATTGCTGTTGGTTGCACATTTATCAAAACAACTAAATGTATTTATTCTAAAAAAATTACAAACATTTAATGTGTCACGGTTTGTTGTTCCTTACAAATAAATAAATAAATCCCGCGGGAGTGAGACAGTTTCCGTAATAATTTTATAGCCTGTGTCCTAATCCGGGTTTTAAGCTATACGTGTGCCAAATTTCATATTTATAAATCAGCCGTTTAGGCATGATTGAGTAACAAACAAACATCCAGACTTTCGCATTTATAATATTATACTGTACATTCAACGTTGTGTACATTCTTCAAAAAATAGTAGCTAATGGTTTAAATCCGTCGTCTGGCACACAGCTCCTATAACCACTCATACGTCCACTGTAACCACAGTTACAGAGACCATATACCTCAGGACAGTCCGTGTAACTACAGTTACATTTTTAAGCATTCGCGCCCGCCGATTGTTTTTTTCTTTTTCTTATCGCTGTGGATGTTTATAGTCTGTAGTGTTGCTGGTTTTTGACGCTCTATGATATGTACCACACCTTATTTCAAGTGGAACATAACTTCGGCTCATGGCTACAAAAAAAACAAATTGTCAAGTTGCTTGTTGTTTTTGTGGATCAGTGCGCGAGTGACTCCAGCTATTTTATTCGAGGAATCATGCCGTAAGTAATAAAATATTATTGTTTTGTATATCAAAATATTTATAATCATACATATTTTCATATTTTATAACATTATGTGCGATTCCAGTCAGTTTTTAAGTAAAAATTTGGATTAAAAATAGGTCGGTGACTCTGTGTTTTTATTAGTGAATAATTGGAAGATCTAAAAAAGATTTTATATTATATCGTAATTAAATGTTTTAATATGAAAACTTATTAATATTATAGCCTGGTTATTACCATACTTTCTTGAAATATTCCATATTTCATTCTGGATTAGACAATTTACCATACGTGAACTTCGATTTCACAGATCATGTAGCTTTAGTTTTTGTTTTATTTGTAATATTTTTAAGATGATTTATAATTGGATTTTGGTTTCAAATGAAAGGCCATTAAATTACCTAAAACCCAAAATTGTTTTAATATTGTAAACGTCAAAAATATCTAATAAAAAAAATATTTAAATTGAAAACTAGGACAAAATTAGCATTTCTTAAAGTTCCCTGTAAGATCATTAATAGAATATAATGTTAAAATCAAACATAACTATTGCCTAAAAATCGTCAACTAATGAGCCTTTCATTAGTATTTTTCATTTTGCGATATTTGAGTTATTTACTGAGTAATAAGCATTTATTTAGCATACGTCTCCTATCGATTTTATTTTGCGCGTATCACGTGACTCGCGGACTGTCCTGACAACCTAGCGAAACGCGCACGGACGTTTGAGTGGATAATTAGTACTGGAAAAAACGAAAGGGCTTTAAAATTATTATCCTTAGATCAATGACGCCTTAGATATAAAATTACCGTCTAACATTTCTCTTTTCTCTATTAAAAATAGGTCAAAAACTTCGTTTTATCGCGCAACGCTATCAATAATGTATGGGCAACTTGCAAGAATTTTTGGCCTCAATTATAATTTTTATAACAAATAAGGTTTGTTGCCTTTACTATCAGGATATGCATGAAAATATTAGAATAAAAAAACGCATTTGGATTTTGGCCGGCCATTTTACATTTGGACCAAAATGGCTCTGAAATAGGGTCCCCTATATGAGTGCGAAAGTTGAAAAGCTTCACTTTGTAAAGTAGACACCAGACTTAGTGGAGCATTTGACATTATAAAGCGCTTCAAATGATATTTTTTATTATTTAAATAGTTATTTATTTATTAAATATGCAGATTATTTTTTAAAGATTATAAATATTCAATAGGAATTAGCATATTAAAATTAGTATTGTTGCTGTACGACTGATGGACTCTTGATGAAATCAGAATATAGGTATCTATTATTCTCATTTTGGTTGACAGGAACTTTGCCCACCCAACGGTAAGCGGCCACTGCGGCCTATTCCATCTAGGGACACTTTGGATTGCTCTATGTGCTGCCACAGGCTAGGCTACTCTGATCTTCGAGCCTTTATATTAATTATTTTAAACTATAGTTGGCAGTTGAGCACAGAAATCTACCCTAATCTTTTTAATTGAACGCCTATGTGGAACACTGGTGTGTTCGATTTCCGCCTTGGGTCTGGTTGGTAGGGCTTTTTCAGAGACCGACTGGCTAGCTACCCCCCACAGGTGAAATCTGCCGCCACACCAGCTCTGGCTTGTGTGTGAGAAGAGCCTTCAGTCTGGCAGCACATTGAGCGATCCTAGTGGAGTGTCCCTCAATGGAATAAGCCGCAGTGACCGGGGATCAGGTGGGTAGGTACGTGTCTGTCTGCCAATTGATATCGAATTCTTACAACCAATTTTCAGGTAAATGTCCATCGCATACACACTTGTATTTAATTAAGACAATTTGAAATTAAAGTAGATTGATTTTCTGTCGACTGTTCAGTCCATCGACTCTTCGCATACATAAAATTTAGTTTGCAACCATGATGACTTTTAAAAGATACAAACTTAATAGATAAAATTAATTCTGGTTATTATTACTGAGTATGTTACTTATTTTTATTTCTTGTAACCGAGGATGACAAGGTCAAAGTAATTATAGAATGTCTAATTAATACGCTCGTTGGCCAAACTGTGATCTTGTCTCGACCTCACAGCCTTGGACCATGCAAATACTAATAAAAATTGAACAGGAAAAAACTTAAGACTTGAGTTTTAAATGATATATTGTAAATTCCTGTGTTGTGTGATGGATTGTATGTTTATTATGTTTTCATTTGTCTGTGGTTGGTAACGTTTCTCAAACTTATTATTAATCATCGGTCACATATTTTTTTGTTTGCCATTTGGTAGATGCTGAGGCGCTGTCCATTAATAACATAAGATAATTTTTGCCCGGTTTTTGTAAGAAAAAGTTATCAGGCGACCCCTTACCTTGTTTAATATTTATTAGAATAAGAAAAAAAATCAATACTATTTTGGTAACAGTGAAATATTAGTGCCATTTCGATCTAGCTTCCCTTTCGAGGTGGACATTTATTTTTAAGCATTTTGGTAGAACTTAAGTCAATTAGATGTTTTTTTTTTATTTGGTAAAGTAATTTTAGAGTTTTTATAGCAAATACTTAAAAATATAACCCTCTGTTTATTAGGAGTACTTCCGGGTGTGAAGGGAACAGCCGTTGATCTTAGTGAGTGGTAGGACGTTTTAGACACACACAGCTCTATGTCTTGCTAGCTTCTGCAAAAAAAGTTGTACAGTTTGACAACCACTGAATATTTTTGGTCTTTGTCCACGAATTGATGATTATTCTTTATCATCGCTAAAATATGATAATAAGCTTAAATTGATTCTATAATAGAATTCTATGTGATTTGTGGAACTGTTCAAACTTATGAGACGATTGTTAGGATATAAATCTTAATAAATTACATTGTAATTTATAGATAATATTCAGTTTCTGACATAGACAGTAATATTCGGCCTTCCTTCCTTTTTCCTTCCGTCAGCGACCTCGATGGTTTAATGGTAATATGTGTGATTGTTGTGTAAAATATACCTACCATGTTCCAAATTTTCTATTTAATTATTTTCATTGAGCAAAATAAAAAATATTTTTATTCATATAGGCATTCACAGAAGCATTACCCTTACATATATATTTCGTTATACAGTATGACAGGAAATGCGAGGGACATATTTAAACCCCAAATAGTTCATGCTTCCATATAACAAAATAAATATAAATTAATAAACACTCTGGTAAATATCTGTCAATAACCTTAGTCGAAACCTGAAAATCCGCGTAACGAGCGGGCACTCTTCCCTTCACAGTACCTATTTCGTGCACTCGTTCATTACTCAAAGTATTGTACTCGCGTACAATTTGGAGTTTGGGGCGTAACCGGCCGCTCAGCACAAGGGATTTTTAGGTAGTTCATGCATACATAAATTATTAGGATAATTATGAAAAAAATTAAGGTCATATTTTTTATAGCGAATTGGACTCTAAATCGGATTCTGAAAACTCTCCTTAAATATGTCCCTCGGGTTACCTAACACGCTGTATAATATATACTAATAAATAAAAATATATGTATAATGCGACTCTACCACCGGTTCGGAATGCTGGTTCTAATCAAGAAGGCACCGGCAAGAAACCCGGCAGATGCTCTTTTTCATCGCCATGATTGTTTACAATTTGTTAGTTAACATTATAATTAGTTTGAGAATACCAGTAATTTTCCAGATTTAGAATTTTTATTATTTAGAATTTTTTTTTTTTTTTTATTTAGATTTAGAATTTTTTTTATTTTTTTCTTATTTAGAATTTTTATTTTTAAGCGTCTCCCTGGAATAGGCTCCAGTGACCGCTTATCGTCAGGTTAGCCTGGCTTATAAGGCTGTCTGCCAATAATTTACTATGGGTAACCAATCTTCCAAAGTCTTACTACTTAAATGTTTTATTCAAAAATGATTCTTGTACACATTTATCACATCAATAGCCTGCTTTAAAAATATCCTAATATTCAAGTTCCACGTAATTAACTTGGCATTGATCTGTCAGTTAGAATTACTCCTTATGTAATATTTACGCCTAATAAAATTTTGTTAACCAAAAAGTCTTGAATGCCCGATATTTCAAGGTCTAGCCTAAGTCTGTGTCATCAAAATCAGTCGAGATACCTACTTTTGCATTTATAATATTAATATGGCTGGAGGCGTAAATATTAGAGTAGCCACGTGGCATCACATTATATAAGCGACGTTTTTGTGGTGAAGTGTCCTCCAATAGATAGAACGCAGTGACCGCTAACCATCAGGCGGGTAGTGTATCTGCCAAATGGAAAAGACCTCCATCCTTGAAATCAAGTTATCGTTACAATGATGGGTACTGGTGTTATCACCACGCGTGCTAAGTGCGGATTGGTGATTACAAACCCGAGCTGTGTCCGTTAAAAAACCAACTTAGTTAGCTCGAAGAATTGGACGTAGGTCGCCGAGATCTCAGATTGTATGTACAACTACAGATTTTGAATTCTTCGGCGATGTGACGCGCAAAGTCGATTCCATGGAGCGGCTTGCTATAAGGGCAGAGTTGACGGCAAAAGATCACGCGGCCAATCACAAACGAGATGGACAGACACCATCAAATCTGTCATCAAGACTCCCGTGGCAGAATGCGTGCGCCATGCAGCCAACAGACAGAGACCGGCGGAGAAAGCAAGCAAGGGATGCAACTCAATTGGCGTCAATTCATTGACCACAACCACTCTGTCAAGACCTCAAGAGTAAGAAGAGAGAAGAGAGAGAACTAAACCACTAGACCACCGAGGTGTATTTTTTTTTATTGCAATGTGTAAGTAACAAGACGAGCAGATCGTACACCTGATGGTAAGCGCCACGTCTGCCCTTAGTAGTGTTGCCCAAATGCAAGAACAAGACGAGACTTAGCCAGTCTTGGTCTTGGTCTTGCGCCAATACAACTGGTCTTGGTCTTGGTCTTGGTCTTGCGCTCCCAGTCTTGGTCTTGGTCTTGGTCTTGCAGCAAGAGTCTTGCAAGTCTTGCAATTACCTATTAGTCTATTACTATTTATTAAAGTTTACTTTAAATCTAAGAAAAACGTATTAGAATTGGAACATTGTGAGCTTGAATTAACAAAGCCATAGTAAAGATCAAGCAGATTAATAAATAACTGAAGATTTGATAAGAAATTCGAAAAATCAACTGACCTATATGTCGCTTTCCATGGAAGTAACTGTTTCTTAATAAACACGTGCGCGTGTATCATAACCATGTACTTCCGAAAAGCGGCAAATTTCTTTGAGAAGTAAGTAACCTTTGATGCCGCATTATCAAAGTGCCGATGGTTAAAACATAACTATGCATGCACTCAGTTTGATTTTAATAGATATTTTTTTATTCTCTATGTTTATGGTATTAGTCGTAATGCGCATAGGTCCAGTTTTTCATATTCTTTGATACAGTTTTTTGCGTCTCATAGAATTCCTAAGCGTACCTACCTATACACCGAACTGTTACACCTAACTACTCAGTGAAATAGCGCTAAGTCCTAGCTGCAAGACGCAAGAGTCTTGCAGGCTATGTCTTGTTCTTGCTCAAGTCTTGCACGGTCAGTCTTGGTCTTGGTCTTGCTAAAAATACGCGGTCTTGTTCTTGGTCTTGGTCTTGCAAAAACGCAAGAACAAGACCAAGACTGCAAGACCAAGACTGAATTTGGGCAACACTAGCCCTTAGACAGTTCATTGCCAAACAGTAACTAATAAGCAGCTGTATGGCACCGCCCTGCGCCTGCTACACCGAAACGACAGTTATTAGGTCTCATATACCCAGTAATTTCACTAGCTTCAGTGCCCTTTCCCCGAAACATAAAAGTGCTTGACACACTTCTATTTCACAGAAAATATCTGGCACTGCGGTGGTACCCACCTAGACGGCCCGGTACAGGAACCTACCACCTAGTAGACCTGGTGTTTCAACTGATCTAGCATAAAAAAAAAATCGTACACGTAAGCAAATCAGTAACTTCAGCGGTACTTAACTGTATTGTGGGCGGTTCTAATTAATCCCAGTATCTGGCACGGGCAGGGAAGCCGTAGAGCTCGTGACGCAACCCAGTTTCGGTATTATGTCAGCTCAGCTGATGCGGCGTCAGGTTAATTCGCGTAGGCGATTCTACGACATACCTATTACCTAGTTCATTCACAATTTTTTTTAAATTAATTATGGCAGGTTTTCGGACGTGTGTTTTTAGAGTTGAAAGTTTGTATAAATCTTTTGTTGACCGCCTCCGTGGAACAGTGGCTAAGCCGCTCGGGTATAAAAACCTGGAGGTCGTGGGTTCGATTCCCACCAAGGATCTGGTTTGTGGTATGGTCTTTTCAGAGTCCGACTGGCTGCTACCACCCCCACAGGTGAAATCTGACGCCATAATAGCTCTGGTTGTGTTCCGGCAGTATTAATGCGGGAGCCAGTACACTTGAAATCAAAGGCTAGGAGTCTTAAAGTTTTCATAGATATTATTTTTAGGACATAAATGCTCATAGGATTTTGCAAACGACCCCATAAGGGGTGGTTAGTACAAGTGCTTGAACTTTTAATAAGGCTTTTAGTACGTAGGTTCTAAGACGGGGTTTAGCAAAATTCGACCACTAAGAGTGCGTTTTAGGTTGATAGTCTATAAGATATACATATATCTGTGAAAAAGGAATAGGTTGGTAAAGGAAACATTTTTGCATATTAAAACATTTAGATATAGATTTTTTTAATGGTGGTCGCCGGCGCAAAGTGCTAGTATCCTACTAATATTATAAATGCGAAAGTCTGGATGTTTGGATGTTTGTTACTCAATCACGCCTAAACGGCTGAACGGATTTAGATGAAATTTGGCACACGTATAGTTTATAACACGGAATAGGACATAGGCTATAAAATTTCTACGGGAAACGTCTCATTCCCGCGGGAATAACAATTTTGAAACTACTGAACCGATTTGAATAATTCTTTCACTGTTGGAATGCTACACTATCCTCGGTGAACATAGGGTACTTTTGATCCTGGGGATATTTGAAAAAAGAGATTTCGCGCGGGTGAAACCGCGGGCGGAAGGCTAGTTATCTATATTTTCTGCGCGTTTTTATTACATCTGTCATCGTAGCTTTTACGTAGAATACATAAAAACCAGTAGTGTCGCGACGTCTTGTTTGTTGTTTTTATGTGGAGCAGGTTACGAACTTATACCTTTTTATGCTATATAAGACATAAAATTTAAATTTATTTTATTGACCTTTCATTTCAGGTTTTTAGTCACGTGCATTCAAATGTATACATGTGTCTTGTGTGCGAAAATATTGAATTTGAATACATGTGACACTGGTTCCCACACTAATAGTCTCATAGTCACAGCCATAAAAATTTCATAGTTCACGTGCCAAAAAGCAAAAAATTATGCGTATCATTTAAGCTATCGCGAAATTAATAGATTTTGCATATCTTTACCCGCAAAATAGTAGATTTGTCGTCAAAATGTTGACGCCAAACAAAATAAAATCAGTTTCACATTGTTACCTAAAATCATCGAAATGTACGAACAAGTGGCAAATCAGTGTATTTTATGTATTATAATGGGTTTGACTTGATAACTGTTTTTTTATACTATTTTTTTATTGCTATGTGTAACAAGACGAGCATATCGTACACCTGATGGTAAGCGCCACGTCTGCCCTTAGACAG
Organism: Mecyna flavalis; assembly: GCA_949319885.1. Lineage (NCBI taxonomy): Eukaryota > Metazoa > Arthropoda > Insecta > Lepidoptera > Crambidae > Mecyna > Mecyna flavalis. Next base: position 743,054 of record OX439417.1, on the reverse strand, counting down.
TTCAGTGCCAAACAGTACCTAGCTAAGCAGTTACTGTCTGGCACCGTCCTGCGCCCGCTTCACCGAAACGACAGTTATTAGGTCTCATACCCAGTAATTTCACTAGCTTCAATGCCCTTTCCCCGAAACACAGAAGTGCTTGACACTAGTGTTGCCCAAATGCAAGAACAAGACGAGACTTAGCCAGTCTTGGTCTTGGTCTTGCGCCAATACACCTGGTCTTGGTCTTGGTCTTGGTCTTGCGCTCCCAGTCTTGGTCTTGGTCTTGGTCTTGCAGCAAGAGTCTTGCAAGTCTTGCAATTACCTATTAGTCTATTACTATTTATTAAAGTTTACTTTAAATCTTAGAAAAACGTATTAGAATTGGAACATTGTGAGCTTGAATTAACATAGCCATAGTAAAGATCAAGCAGATTAATAAATAACTGAAGATTTGATAAGAAATTTGAAAAATCAACTGACCTATATGTCGTTTTCCATGGAAGTAACTGTTTCTTAATAAACATTTATGATTTATAAGCTTACATTTGCTAAAACATGTAAAAAAACAAAATAATTACAATAACTTGACTGTATTTTAAAGAACAATTAAACAATACTTACTGTCTAGAAAGAGATTGAACCCTCAACTTATAAGAAATTTAATAAAAGAGTTTTACGATTTATCATTTATTTGAATAAAAAATAACATACAACACAAATTAGTTTAAAACCATATAAGTAATCAATATTATAATATATACTTACTAGAATGAATTAATATGACATCTACTACCTATCCTTACCATTTTATCCTAATCATAATACTACTTGCGTGATCAGTATAATGTATTCATTTTCATTCTAAGCACTCTGAAACTTATTTATTCTTTGAAACACCTGTAGGTACTCTTAAAATTCGAAATTATTTTGCATGAGTATACCTACGCCCTATGGCGGCAATCAAATAGTGTCAAATGTTATGATTTCGGCGTGGCGGCAACGATTGTTTTAGATTTCAAAAGAAGCCGCCGGCGCGTGTATCATATCCATGTACTTCCGAAAAGCGGCAAATTTCTTTGAGAAGTAAGTACAAAACCTTTGATGCCGCATTATCAAAGTGCCGATGGTTAAAACATAACTATGTATGCACTCAGTTTGATTTTAATAGATATTTTTTTATTTGCTATGTTTATAGTATTAGTCGTAATGCGCATAGTAGGTCCAGTTTTTCATATTCTTTGATACAGTTTTTTGCGTCTCATAGAATTCCTAAGCGTACCTACCTATACACCGAACTGTTACACCTAACTACTCAGTGAAATAGCGCTAAGTCCTAGCTGCAAGACGCAAGAGTCTTGCAGGCTATGTCTTGTTCTTGCTCAAGTCTTGCACGGTCAGTCTTGGTCTTGGTCTTGCTAAAAATACGCGGTCTTGTTCTTGGTCTTGGTCTTGCAAAAACGCAAGAACAAGACCAAGACTGCAAGACCAAGACTGAATTTGGGCAACACTACTTGACACACTTCTATTTCACGGGAAAATATCTGGCACTACGGTGGTACCCACCTAGACGGTCTAGTACAGGAACCTAACACCTACTTCTACTTCAGTTGGCAGACAGGCACGCAGCCCGCCAGATGGCAATGGCCACTGCGGCCTATTCCATTGAGGGATGGCCAGATTGTAGTTCATCTGATCTTCGAGCCTTTAATTTCAAGTGATTCTACTACTTTTTTAGTGTACAATGATCTATACTAATATTATAAAGAGGCAAGATTTGATTGTTTGTTTGTTTGTTTGAATTGAATAGGCTCCGAAACTACTGAACCAATTTGAATAATTCTTTCACTGTTGAAAAACTTGGAAAGCTACACTATCCCTACTGAACATAAGGTACTTTCGATCCCGAAAATGTGGGGGAAGGGGGGGATATTTGAAAAAAGAGATTACGCGCAGGTGACACCGCGGGCGGAAAGCTAGTATTTAATAAATCATTGATCGTACAACAAGTTTCCATTTCAAGATCTAAGCTATAAATAGAAGCTATCGATTCTTATGGTGAAACCATAAAATTAGATCTAAGTAGCGGCCATTACAGTCAATGTCTAATGGCGCTGTGATTGGTTAATTGCCATGAGGTGCGACAGACGGGAAGCGAACTAAAACGCTTCGCTCGCGTGCCGCCAACAATCATTAGTCGTTTAATGGGTGATTCTGAACCTAGGTTTATTATATTATTAATTCTTTATTGCACAACACAACAGGTGGTGCAAAAGGTGGACTTAATGCCACATGGCATTCTCTACCAGTTAATACTAGGGCTAAGCAGAAAGTAGGTAGTGCAAAAAAGAAAGCGGAAAAAAAATATTTTTTTATGCTTTTATGACTTGACTTTATTCGTTAACTAACGCCTCTTTGGTCGAGTGGTTTAAGTGCCTGGCCATGATCTCGGTTTAATGGGTTCAGTTCCCGTCCTGGGTTCAATTCCCGGGTTGAGAAAAAATAGTTGATTTTTTAGGGCAAAGATTGGGTTTGTAATCACCAATTCCTATTTTGGCAGGCGTGGTAAGTTAATAAATAAAGCTAGTATAATGTTCGAGAAAAACTAATTTTATAAAGATGTCAAGGACGCGGACGGCTGCAACGTAAAGACTTCAACGCAATAGTAACGAAAATCAAAGAAATATTCAACGCATTTGTTTTGCAACTTGATTTTCAAATCAAAATTTTTCTGTATGTAACTTAATAATTATCATATAATTTCACTGTAGGTATATAACTTAAGTAAATATTAACTTATTTGAGTAATATGCAGAAATAATGTGATTTACAATTGCAATCGCACTGTTGCAAAACAAATGCTTAAAATCTTAAAATCTAAATTTTTATTTAATAATAATTTTTGTTAGTTAAAGAACGCTTTATTGTTTAATTAGGTATATGGATATATAATCACGGGATCCAGGATTCAATACACGTCACCTGCAATTTGTATATTTAAAAAAATAGTTTGTCCTGCCATATAAGGGGATATTTGCTTAGATAGTTTTGGCTGTGTTCAGGCTCGAAGATCAGATTTTTTTTTTATACTAACTCAGTTGGCAGACAGGCACGCAGGCCTCCTGATGGTAAGCGGCCACTGCGGCCTATTCCATTGAGGGACGCTTCACCTGGAAGCGTCGCTCAATGTGCTGCCAGACTGTAGGCTCATCTGATCTTTGAGCCTCTGATTTCAAGTGTACTGGCTCCCACATTAATTTTGCCGGAACACGGCCAGAGCTATTATGGCGGCAGATTTCACCTGTGGGGGTGGTAGCTAGCCAGTCGGACTCTGAAAAAGCCCTACCACCAACCAGACCCAAGGTGGGAATCGAACCCACTACCTCCGTGTTTTTATACCCGAGCGGCTTAGCCACTGTTCCACGGAGGCGGTCAAAAGATGAGCCCACATTTTGGTAGCCAGCACATTGAGCGACGCTTCCTGGTGAAATGGCCCTCAATGGAATAGGCCGCAGTGAGGCATCCGGCGACTGGGACCGCAATTAACTTGGACCGCGGTCCCAGTTGCCGGATTGATTAAATTTAATAATTTTTCTTCCGGCGACTGGGACCACGCATAAATTTATTAAAGAATCTATTGTTCAAGCCATACAGTACAGTCAAATGAAAATGTTTTATGCAAAAATATTTATATTGAATAAGATTTACTCGTGTCCTGAATTTATTTTATGCGCTTAGCAAGCTTAGCTTAGATTAAGTCAGCCCATTTTTACGTACGTTTTAAATATTATTATACACATAAAATTTAATTCAGACCAAAAATAAGCGTCTTAAGACGTTATTTTCTATTGCATAGCAAATAAATACACCTCCAATAAGGTCATGATGCCCTAGTACCATACCAAAGTACATCTTGAAATTATTTACTTTATTTTTTATGAGTTATTTATATTCTTGATGTCTGTACTATTTATAATATTTCTGATTGGGGACGAAAAGGGGATTGAATAGGAATGTGGGACGAAATAGAATTTTTTTGGAATATGGGACAAAACTTTGGGACGAAACAGGAATAAATCAAAATTATATTCATAAATGATGGTCAATCATTTTTTTTAATTTTAGTTTAACATTTTTTTGTTTGACTGTACTAGTTTTGGATTTTACTAGCTTTGGTCCCAGTCGCCGGAAGAAAAATTATAAAATTTAATCAATCCGGCAACTGGGACCGCGGTCCGAGTTGATTGCGGTCCCAGTCGCCGGATGCCTCGCCGTAGTGACCGCTTACCATCAGGTGGGCTGCGTGCATGTCTACTAACTAAACTAATATAAAAAAAACTGAAGTCACAAAACAAAACAAATATATAACAAATATATATATAATTCGAATTAGAGAAAAATAAAATCACCTAATTTTCGTCATGCAACGTGCTTAGGTTTTCATAATAATAAACTGTCATTGTTATTTAGATTTCCTTAGTTAATGTAATAGTTATAAAAAAATATTCTCAAATGCAAACAGTGTTGTAACGAGTTGCCAAACGCCCTAGTAAAATTAATTAACTCGACTAAGCCAATAAAAAGGCTGACTTTGAGAGATTCGTTCAAGTCACGTAACATACTGTTACGATGTTATATAATATACTCAATTTAACCGTATTTATTAGGTGAATTAACTACATAGAAAATGATTCTTTAGGCTGCTTTTTTGTTGAGCTTGTAAATTATTAGAACAGTTCTTGCGTACCGAGTGGCGGTCAAGCTTACAGCCCGCCTGTTGGCAAGCGGTTACAGGTCCCGGCAAACATCTTGAAATTGGTTGAACACGAATTCTGAGATGCCTGCTTGCTATTGGTCAGAAGCATTCCTCTGTCCCATAGGGCGCGCTATTTGTCATGCGCGAGTGCAGATGCGCAAATTTTCCCCCACTTCGTCGGCCGATAGTCAAGAAGTTTGCCGGCACTTATACTTTCGCATATGGACACTTGTTACACCAGAGGCATCTCTCGCGGGTCACTGACCCTGTCATTTGAATGAAAAACATATACGAGTAACATTGGCAATTTATTAGCATCAAAACGGAAAGTTCTTTTCGCTGCCAACACCATGCCCTCACTTATTCAGTTTTGGAGATCTTACCTACAGACAGAAAGAGCACAACAGTTCGAACAAACATTTATGTGATTAACATTTGTATACGAGTATTTTGTTATGTGTATACCTTTGTTGTTTTGATATCCTCAACTGCTATCGCTACTTACTTTGGGATCAAATCAGTGTATGTGATGTTGTAAAATATTTATTTATTTATTTAGTTATAAAGTGCTACTTTACTCTGGTCTTTTATAATAGAAGCATTCTGTAGATGTATCTCTCAGTTACTTTAGTTTGGGGCTGAATCTCACTGTGAGAAGTTGAAGGATGTTTATTAAGACTGCAATACAAAGTGCAGAGTTGCACTCGGTCGTGTCCGCAATGAAGGCTACGGTGACGTTTCATAACAAAACAGATGCCGACTTCCTGATAGCGAGAGCCTGCACCGATAATGCACTAGAAATGAGTAAACACATGCATCAGGGAGACTACAGAGTTATATTTAAATAGATTACAAAACCCTGATAATTCGACGGAATTCTGATATTTCGGAACGGTTGTCAATGGGACTATCGTTTTTGTGCTCAACAGTTTTGGCATCAACGTTGCCAAGGTCCAGTTAATAAATATATGCTTTGAATCGGTACCTTAATTTTTAATCGTTGCCTTAATTGATCTAAGAAATTGTAAATGATTAACAACTTCGTTCTAATCTTTTTTATTATAACAAGGTTTAAACTATAAAACTAGGTCTTAACATTTTTACCAAAAGTATTTGTAAATAGTAAATTATTTTGTTATTTTATTATTGATTTTGTGATTATCGATAATTGAAATTACAATATTTAGTGAGGAAATCATTTTTATCTTCAGCTATCCCTGGTCTCTAATCTGTGGTTACGAACCTTTTTTAGGAAACCTAACAGACAATTTATTTTTATCAACGAGGCCTAACCACAATATGACTCAAATAAAATCCTAGAAGTGGCTTGGGAGAAGAAAAAAGGCTGACCACCTTTGGTATGTCTCTCGTCACTCGTGGCTGTTGACCGAAATCTTTATGCCCTGCAATCAATAAGTTGGTAGTCTCTTGGAAATATTACATCATATCGCACCACCAATACTTGTACGTTTTCTGTTAATCTGTGACCTCGCTGAATCATGCTCAATCAATACATGTATGTAAATGCCTTTGTTTGCTTAGCATGCATCAGACGGTTGCTCTTGAGCGAAGCCATGCAACTACGGGAAATAATACAAATGCAATACACACTGATGTGTATGAAATCTTCGACAAACTGTATGACTTTTCAATCCCTAATAATATTGTAAATGCGAAGTAAGTTTGTCTGTATAACTGTTGGTTTGTAACGCTTAAGCTGCGAAATGTGGTGTACATTAACTATACATTTGAAAAGGACTTCTTAGGCTACACTACATGTCTGGCGAAAATAGAAGTTGTAGATTCAATGTTTATTTTTCTATGAAAAAATAAGGTGGTAGTAAAGGTATTTTACTTTTGTTATTATCTGATAACTTTGAACAATTTTATTTCAACACACCTCGAGCTTGTTACCAATCTGCAATTGGCGAAAGTGGTGATTAAGTTAGTGACTTTGTAACACTTTGTAACGATGATTATGGGGGTGGTAGCTAGCCAGTCGAACTCTAAAAAAGTTCTTCGGATTTTTTCATAATGAATGATTCGATTTGATCAATGTTACGTCTATTTTCTATATTTGTTTGTGCGTGACTAGGCATCTAGATTGACCATCTGTCAACAATCCATTATAGGCATGTTGTCTACAATAGGTAAATGACCTCGCGGAGAGTGAGCAACGGACATATGTTCTATAACTTCTATACTGACCTTTGTGATTGCTGCAATGGTGCAGTGGCTGTGATAAGGTTCCGGGTTTGAGTCCTGGAGTGGTCAATTTGAGTTGAGTATATAAATAAATACATACTGTCATCAGTATAGACAGACCCCAAAGTAGTAGCTTAAATACTCGTATTATGGGTATCAAAAAACGGATAGTACCTACACCCAGACACAAAACAGATACAAGATGTTTATCAAATAAGTGTTGTCAGGATTCGAACCCTCGTCCTTTGCGATCCCCAGACTTGGCTTGGATGATACTTTCAATACTTACGTTGAAGCGGCAAGAGGATCCGCCTCCTTCTGCGAGATGACAGGCTCGCAGAAACAAAATAGTATCACTACAAATGCACCTACAATATCAGGTAATATTTCAGTTATTTGTTTACTTCCAAATCATTATTATAATACAAGTAATTCATAACAGTGAGACAGACAGGCAGTCGGGCAATAATCTTATTAGTTACGAAATGTGGGGTGACCGATAATCTCGTTAGGGGTGCCTAGTTACAAGGGTGCCGTAACGATGTACTGGCATTTCGGCGTAACCAACGTTGACTAATCAAGGATCAATAGAAAGAAGTTAAGCAACCTAGTCTGGGAAAACCGAATGGGTAATTATTATCGTCGAAACAGCCAAAGCTATAGGCGGCAGATTTCTCCTTACCACTCCCACCCATTTAGGGATATACAGCGTCAGGTAACCCGAGGGACATTTTTAAGGAGAGTGTTCAGAATCCGATTAAGAGTCCAATTCGCTATAAAAAATGTAGATCCTAAATTTTTTGCATAATTATCATTATAATTTAAGTATGCGTGAACTATCTAAAAATCCCGTGTGCCAACCGGTTACGCCCCAAACTCAAATTGTGAAGGGAAGAGTTTGAAAGAAAAGAAAAAGAAAGAAAAAGCATTTATTGACACACGTTACACATTACAGAAATTATAAAGAAATAAAAAATAAAACATACTATAATAAACTGTCAGACGAGATAAATAAACAGCGAACAGTAAACAAAAAATAAATAAATAATATTAACATGACATAACACAATAGACGTGGTCAATTGGGTCTAGTCTCAGCATGTGCTGCAACAGTTGCAGTTGCAACTGCTGCAGCGCTGGTATTATGACTAGGCCCAGAGTGACTACAAAATAAAAATAGAAAATACACATTTAACGGAAACAAATATAATGAATATTTATAAAGAACTGTAACCATAAATTATAACATTAAACAAACTAATACATAACTAATACACATAGACCACAATTATATAAAGGCACAATATTTATAAAGAACTGTAACCATTTATAACATTAAACAAACTAATACATAACTAATACACATAGACCACAATTACATAAAAGGCACGTACATATTTATCATAGTATAAAACACAGATTAATGGTTTAATATTATCCGGATAGAGGAGGCTCCTCCCTAGTCCGCCTAGTCAACCTAGTGCATGCCCCAACGGTGCTGGGACCCGATCCAAGAAGGATGTCGCGAGTAACATGATGGTAAGTTTTCCACAGCATTTTGTTTATCCAATAGGTACCGTTTGAAACTCTTTTTGAACAAATAATGCGTCTGTAAATCGCGGATTGGTGGCGGGAGGTTGTTCCAGCACTTCGTTGCGGCATACCTAAAGGACCCACGGAAAGCTGCTGTACGATGCTTCATTGCCACAAAAATGTGAGTGCAAGCTCTCTTAGGATAACGACTTAAGTCCCTCGTTCACGCCAATTTATTATAAAGATAGAGTGGCCTTTCCATCTTGATGACACCGAACAACAAAGTGGCAAGGTGAAGCTGCCTCCGAGCATCCATCTTAAGCATGTTTGCCGCATTATGGTAAGGAGTGACGTGTGACCTATATGGAATTTTGAAACAAAAACGTGTACAGGCATTTTGCACTCGCTGTATGAGGTTTGCTGTTCGGGACAAAAGACACGGGCCATACACTATATCACAATAATTCAGCCTCGATAGAACCAGTGATTCGCATAAAGTGATTCTCAACTCTTCGCTTAAATAAGGTCTTAATTTATAGAGCAGTTTCAATCTATAAAAACAGTTCCTTGTGCACTCAACAATGTGGTCTTCAAAGTTGAGGGAGGCGTCAAAAACTAGTCCCAAATTTCGTGCAGAAACCACGCGTTCAATGATCTTCCCATTTATATTTATATTTAGCGGTATAGTGGAGAACCTGTTTAGGCTTTTCTTGGTTCCCGTCAGGAGGAGTTTAGACTTCTTTGGATTGAGGACGAGACAATTTAGGGTGCACCATTTGGTAATTCTCTCCAAGTCCTGATTTACCTGCGAAACAGGTAAATCAGGACTTGGAGAGAATTACCGCACGTTACGCGGATTTTCAGGATAATTTTGACTAAGGTTATTGACAGATATTTACCAGAGTTTTTATTGGTTTATACTTATTTTGTTATATGAAAGCATGAACTATTTGGGGTTTAAATATCTCCCTCGCATTTCCTGTCATACTGTATATCCAGAAAGAGTAGCTCAATGTGCTGTCACATTGTAGCCTTCACTGATCTTCCAGCCTTTCATTTCAAGAGTACTGACATTGTTCTATCCAGAACTCAGCGAAACCTTTTCAAAGGCGGCAGATTTCTCTTTTGGTAGCAAGGCCGTCTGACACTGAAAAAGTCCTACCACCAACCATTTTTTCGTCTCTGGTATTTTAGTTCCAGAGAGAGCTTTAAGAGACCAAAGCCGTGGGACTATGAAAAAGTCCTACCAACAACTTTACCAAAGGCAGGAATCGATCCTACGACCAATGGCCCACCGAGGTGGTCAGTTTAAAGTACCTAGATAAACCTACCGCACTATATCTGGCATAAATAACCAGGTTTGTCAAATCTAGGATCATAGTCGAAGCGGACCCTGAGCTCCATACTGGATGCAATCGGGAATACGCTGAGATGATCGATGATGACTATATCTGATGTGCAAAGAAAAAAAATAAAAATAAATCCTAATTGCCTAACAAAACGTCCTACAAGAACTTAATTGTTTAATTATTTAAATGCTTGTCTTTGTTAATTCTGTTAGTTTTACTTATCATTGTCTCAGATTAATGTTTTCACATCGTTAAGAATCCAGTACAACAAACGATAAAGTTAGTCCATTATTTTATAGCTTATTTAAATAACAATAAAAGCCTTATGTAATGTTTGTATTACAATTATTTCAGCTACTGTAGTTTAGTTTACATTGATGTCATCATGATGATGTCATCATCATTTCCCTGCCCTGTTCCCAATTTATTTAGTGTCGGCGCAAAATGTTTGTCGCTTCCATTCATCCCTGTCACTCCTCAACAATGCATACTTTTTCAATCATATATCGTCTCTCTTACTAAGAATATATTGTCGATTTTTTTGTCATTTACGTAAGTTGGCAAACAGGCACGAAGCTTACAATTATAAACGTTTTCCGAAGCACGGGGGTGGATTGCACCATAACCTTTTAAATTCTGGACTATGTGACTGAGTAGGTATTATCAGTCAAAAAATAAAAAGTCAATACTAATTACAGAATTCAGCAGTCAATGCAGAATGAAGGAGCCAAAGAGGAAGTTACAATCATAATATTGGAAAGAACATTATAAAATCAACGCACAATTATTCCTTTATTGGCTATCTATACTACATTAGTTAGACATTAAGAATGCAGTTTATATGACATGTATATTGTTGAGTGGCTACAACGGCCTACTTTATATCCGGACACTTCAATAGAAAGTGTCGTCAATCTAGCTGTAACTCTTCTGATCTTTCGACCTTCTGCATGTAATTTTTAGCGCTTCTATTTAATTAATTAAAAGGATCAAACGAATAACGCAATGAGGTTGTGTCTACTCATACTTAATTGGTAGCCTCGTACCCGACATTGTTTTATCACGAAACTGATAAAGCGTTACATAAAAAACTTCACACATTATGTTAATGCGCCACCTTGCGCCCATTGCAGTTCCACGAATGAGGTGCATCGCCAGACGGAATGATATGTAATATTAGCGGTTATTCACAAGTGACCTTTTTTATACTAGTTCTTGGCAGACAGGCACACGCAGCCCACCTGATGGTAAGCGGCCATTAGGGCCTATTGAGGGACGCTTCACCTGGAAGCGTCGCTTAATGTGCTGCCAGACTGAAGGCTCATCTGATGTTCGAGCCTCTGATTTCAAGTGTTCTGGCTCCCACATTAATATTGCCGGAACGCAGCCAGAGCTGTTATAGCGGCAGACTACTGATCATGATCACCCACATTAGTAATTCCGGAGTACAGCCATTTTACCGATGGGCGTGGGACCTATACTCTTAATAAGGGTTATGATGGTCAGATGGAAGACGCCCATAACTAGACTTATCATTCCCTGAAATAGTCTCAAGACTCATTTGAGTGTTTTCTTAATCGGAACAAAGCGCTTAAAGAAACAAGGAATATTGTGCACTAAATAAATAGAAAGTATCAACACCAAATTCGGATTGAAATTATTTCTGATTCGAAAAATTTAAAACAAATTTTGCTTCATCTAAAAACTAGAGACAAGATAGACAATAATTTATAACAGGTCCTTTTTCAGAATATATTGTTGCTGAAAAAATAAATAAAGGAAAATGTTGACATAGTAACAATAAGAACTAATTGTCATGCAAGAAAAAAATCCTAAAGATTTAATCGATCAATAAAGTTATTTTTTAATGAGAAGTAGAACAACAATCTTAAAATAGAATTGTAGATAAGATTGTAAAATTAAAATTGCAAAATAAACACATAAAGGTAATGCTATTAATAAAATTACTCGTATTCACAGACCTAATAACATCGCGTATCAGTATTATCAAGCAAGGAAACGCGGCCCAAGGTCTAACCATACCCGCAACGAACCAAACGATCAAAAACTGTGTGTTTACATCGAAGCCTACGATGTAAACAAAACAGTTTTTGATCTAGAAGTCACCGAACGGAGTCCTGCAACCAAAATAACAACAGTGCTAATTAAGCCGCGCAATGCCATCTCACGCCTTTTACCCGCGCATCCCGGCGACGTTATAAAACCGGCACCGCCTCGCCCGCGCTCGCAGTCAGCACACCGCCGTCTCGCGCGCCGCACGTACTGTGATGATATAGTGGTGTTGGGATCAGCAACATGGAGGGGCTCTCCCCCAACCACGAGGACGAGGGCATCGCCGCCGACCGCCGCCCTTCCACCGACGACCACGCCGACCTCTCCGACTCCGCCTCCGAAACAGGATCCGGGAACGGAAAGGACTCCGGCTGCGAAGTCGCCGCCGAAACACAGGAACCTCCCTACACCCCCCCGGACGACGAATTGGCCAACCGGATCGTATCCCAAGTCGAGTTCTACTTCTCCGACGCCAACATAACTAAGGACGCCTTCCTGTTGAAACATGTCAGACGCAACAAGGAGGGGTACGTGTCTTTGAAGCTCATATCCAGCTTTAAGCGAGTCAAGCACCTCACCAAGGATTGGCGGGTCGTGGCCGAGGCCTTGAAGCGATCCACGAAGCTGGAGATCAACGAGCAGGGAACCAAGCTGCGCAGGACCGAAGCTCTCCCGCCGTACGACGAAACTACCCCCTCTAGAACAGTGGTGGCCGTCCGGATGCCCATAGACCGGCCCACGGTTGAAAACGTGTCGAGACTGTTCGCAAGTTGCGGCGAAATAGCCCTAGTTCGCGTCCTCCGTCCCGGGAACCCAGTGCCGGCTGATGTTCGCCAGTTTCTGAATAAGAACCCGAGTTTGGTTAACTGTGTGTGTGCGCTAGTTGAGTTCACTGAGTCGGAGTCCGCGAGGGAGGCGCTCCGGCTGCAAAGCCCGGACGAGGAAGGCATGAGAGTGTACGAGCTGAACGGAGTCCCGCGGGAGCCCAAGAGGAAGGCGCCGATGAGGCGGGCGACGCCGCGTCGCCACGAGTGCGAGTACTCGTCCTGCTGCAGCGGATCGGAGCCGGAGTACGACTTCAGGTACGGGACTCCGTTCTACCGGAGAAGCTCGAGCGGGTTCTTCGCGCCTCGCTCGCCGGAGATCCAGACGTGGGTGCCGCGCCGAGCGTCAACGTGCTCGCACTCGTCGGACTCCGGCGTGTCAGTGTACTGCGGGTCGCGCAGGGCGTCCCAGGCCAGCACCGGGAGCGCCAGTAGTGCAGAGGGCTGGCTAGCAAGAAGGTTGTCAGGATGTTCGCTTACGGGCGACTGCGGGCGGCGGCTGTCGTGCACGCCCAGGTTCGAACCCCGTACGCCACTGGTGCCTGATGGAACCCGCGGCTTCCACGCCGCCGCGCGTCAACGCAGAATCTCGGACCTCGCGCTGTATTCGCGCTAGAAAGCGGCCGCCAACCGTGACACCTTTCTAATACGTTGGATAACTGCCTTTCACGTTGCGCCCGCGTTTTCGATCTATTTCGTACGAGGAAGCGTCCGATTGTGTGATCGCGTGTGTTCCGCTAGCCGATTTAGTTTTAAGCTCTTTTTTTCTCGGAGCGGGCTTACTTTTCAGTTACCTGCCACAATGTTTTGATAAAAATGTGACAAGTTATGCTGGTACGAATACAGGAATATTCTTACAATTTATACTAGATAAAAATAGTGTAACTCGTCCTTTTATCACGATATTGGGCTACCTATCTCGCCCGCTCCAGCAAATGTGATGTAAGCTCATTTAGTAAGTAAGCCGTAGCTGTGTTTAGATGTTAATTTATATTCTCTCTTTTTTTGTAATTTATTAGATAATTTATTGTAACGCGTATTTATTGAGCGCACGCACTGTGGGTGAGTTTTCATCGGAAAAATATGTTAGAGTTGTCAGCACAAAGTAAATAAGAGCAAATCGACATGTGGCGATCGAAGGCTCTGCGGCGGAGTGGTTGCGTAATAAATGTACTTAATAATATGTGGCGTACGGTAAAAGGAGCGGCAGTCCGCCAGGCCAGAAAATAAACTAAATACCCACAGTGCGTTACGGCGAAACTAACAGATTTCAACATGTTTTTTGTACTAAATAAGTCATTAATTAAGTCAGTCGCGCCATGTCATGTTTTCCATTTAAGTTTTTAATGTTAAATATAAGTGTTGTGATGTATATATGATACGTGAGGAGTGAGCGCTTTCGTAATCACTTTCTAGTGATTTTTATTAATTTATTTTTTTTCTTCTGAGGAGAGTGTACTTGCATGATGAACGCAGCACAATTTCTTGTCTCCTCCGTCTGCCGAAAGAGAGATATATGATGATAATTTTTAATATAAGTTTTTTGATATACCCGTTGTTTTTATCCGACCTTGCGATTGGAAAGTAGGTTCGTTTTCGACCCCCGTTCGCCTTGACGAATTGGTTCTCTTTGACACTTAACTTGTTGCCTCAGAGACATTTGAGGAAAATAAATACTGAGGATATAGCAGATCGGATGTTTGGCGGATCCAGCGGTGAACAACCTTGATTTGATTATTTTAATTATATTTTTATGCATGCATATCGGTTTACGATATATAAGTTCACGATACACCGTTTATATTTATTGACATTATTTAATCGAAAATACCAGATTAAATGCTCTACATTTGAATAATTATCTTTTTAATGACTTGGTGGTAATTAAAAGGTGTATCTTTATCTTATCCCACTTGATTAAATAATTAATCAAATAATGTCATAAAGTTCACTTTATAGGAAAACAAACATTGGAATGATTGATGTTTCGAGATCATCAGCATCCATTAATTATTTTAAAGAAGTGACTATAGTTTAAATTCAGCAAATAAAATTTTTTTCCTGGTTAGGTCAAATTCCTTCTGTTCTGGTTGTCAATAAATGTCATCATCTTCATCATCATCAGCCTGTGATAGTCCACTGCTGGACATAGGCCTCTCCAAATGTAGTTCAAATGTAGGTTCCATCTTTTCATACAAGAATAAATCTTAGTTTGAGAGAAGATGATGTTAGGTACTTGTAAATTAATTTACTTAAACGTCTGAAAGTAGGTAGGTATCAGATCAGCTTATCAATGTCACTGCAGGGCAAAGGCCTGCATCATTGAAATCAAGTCATCTTCACAATGATGGCATGCCTAATCACCACACTTGTCAAGGGACTGGTGATCACAAACTCGAGCTGTGTTCGAAAAATCGGAGACAAAGGAGAATGCAAAACTTGCTAAGAACAATGAGCCAAAAAAATTAAGTTAATGTGCAGAGATCAGATGTATTCTATGTGTAAGACCATGGATACAGACACCATCAACTTTTATTATGATGACACCATAATCGGTCCCAGGGGGAAAAGTTATCGTCCATAATAATTTATTATTTTTTAACCGACTTCAAAAAAGGAGGAGGTTCTATGTTCGACTGTATGTATTTTTTTTTTTTTTATGTATGTCCGTCGATTTCTCCGTCAATTGTGGACCGATTTAAATAATTCTTTTTTTATTTGAAAGTGCATAGTTCCGAGGTGGTCCCATTGTCACCATGTCAGGATCTGATGATGGGATCCCGGGAAAATCAAGGGCAAACCTCAAATTTTATAGGCGCACACTACGCGTTACTTGTTTTTTCTGAAGCCATTTAAGTTTTTGCGTCCTATAGACATCACTTTATGTTGATGAGCTGATGATGGAAGGTACAACTCCTTAACGGTTAGGAGTTAGGGGATAATTCTTTCAGTATTGTAAGAATATGTGGACCGTTATTTGTATTTCATGTACTTTTGCAGCTAAGCTGATGATGGAAGGTACAACTCCTTAACGGTTAGGAGTTAGGGGATAATTATTTCAGTGCTGTAGAAATATGTGGACCGTTAGTTGTATTTCATGTACTTTTGCAGCTAAGCTGATGATGGAAGGTACAACTCCTTAACGGTTAGGAGTTAGGGGATAATTATTTCAGTGTTGTAGGAATATGTGGACCGTTAGTTGTATTTCATGTACTTTTGGAGCTAAGCTGATGATGGAAGGTACAACTATGATGATGGAAGCTAAAGGGTACGACTTCTTAATTCTTATGTCCCTCTTGCGGGCTGCATCTTTAGTTGGTCTACTGAATGGTGCTGAACACTTAATGAATACCTAATATTGTCAAATAATACAATTCTACTATTTTACTCGTATTTTCGTTATCAATATTATGAGAGAGTTTTACTCACTCCTACGTATTATTCACACTAAAAATAGAAAAATAAACAAACTTTTTAAAAAAAAAATTAAACCGACTTCAAAAAAAAAAACAAAAAAAAAAACTACCTAAAAACACTGAAAAGCAAAAAATAATTTTAATAAGACATTCATCAAATGCGCTTATTGTCTAAGCCTATTAATAACATTAAATTGTATTTACGTGCTAGGTAGGTACCTACTAATCTGTTTGAAGTCGGTGCCAAGCCAAAAGTAATGAAAAATGATACATACCTAATAATTTATGTATTATACAGGGTTACAAATAATCCGCGGACGTAGGTACGTAGTCTGGGTACCTACTATTTGGCTTGGCACCGACTTCAAACAGATTAGTAGGTACCTACCTAGCACGTAAATACAATTTAATGTTATTAATAGGCTTAGACAATAAGCGCATTTGATGAATGTCTTATTAAAATTATTTTTTGCTTTTCAGTGTTTTTAGGTAGTTTTTTTTTGTTTTTTTTTTTTTGAAGTCGGTTTAATTTTTTTTTATATATGAACATAAATATAAATAATTAACATAATAAACATATTTTTTTTCACTAGGACCAATTTTGTCGACGCCATAATAAAAGTTAAAAGTGTTTATTGGATCTACTTCGTAGGCTATGTCCCAAATCTGCACAACATTTTTTTTGGGCCCAGTCTATTGCATTGTCCTTTTACCCGACTCGGGAATTGAACTTAACTCCAAGATCACGGCCCGATACTTAATCCACCAACCACAATCAATCTAGCATTTAGTAGGTATTTTTCTAATGAAATCTGTTACTGGATTTGACAACCCGATTTAACATGTCAAGGTTCAAGGCCGCAACCTTCACAACTATTCGTAGACTACGCTATTTTAACCACTCAACGCCGAACCGGCACTCGGGTGCCGCATAACAATAGATTTTCTATTGTGTCTAGTAATCCGGGGCTAGAAGGATTAAACTAAAATAGAGCATTAAAATCGATTAATCCACACTATAATAGAAGACATTTATGAACTTTTGAATAATTCTTCATTATTATTATAAATTATCTTTTACTCTTTTTATCTCCGTGTGATTAGGTAAGTTATATTATCCTGAGGACAATAAGGTTTACCTTATTGTGCTCAGCCCTTGTTATAATTTATTCTACCAGACGAAGCTGACCACACTGTATAAATGTCAGCTTATTTAATGTTCCAATAGATCACTGAAATCAAGGAATTGTTACAATGCTTGGTACTATTTTTGTAAATACTCAGATAATGATGTGTCCAGCAATAGACACGACTAAAGAGAGATCAGGCGCCGGACCAACAGCTTTTTGCGCTTTCTGAGGCACACAACTTCCAGACTCCGGACTGTGACTAAGTATTTTCCGGTCCCCTGGCTCTCGCTTTAACGAACTACTAGCTACTGCACTACGCAGGCAGATAAAAAATAAAATACTAAGATTCTGAAGTAAAATAGACTTAAAAGGATGTGCATGCGGATCTTGTTGGTTTAATATTTTATTGCACAGCAAAATAAATGTGCAAAAGGGTCTTGAGTTTTAAACAACACGTTTTGATTCCTGTACTGCAATCGTGATCACGGAAAGACGAAAATGTTACGCAAATTGCCTTTTATTAAAGTTATTGGATTCAAAATCAAATTCTAATCAATGGTTTAACTTATATATACAACTGTTACCGTTTGGAGTGTTTGGTAAGAATTTACAAATGGTATTACTGATTTCCCGGAAAAGTCAATTTCCTCAACTTATTTTCAACCTTTCGACTATGTACCTCTTAGTTAAACATTAAAAATAGAAGTAGCGGGTTCGATTCCTGCTTATTACTAATAGATAGGACAGACAAACTCACTCACATTCTCTTTTCAAATGGACAAAGTCATAGAAGTCCATCCCTTCTACACGACGAAACCACAAACGGACATTATTGCGTAAATCTGATTGTATATTATGAGTATGACATAACTTAAGTGTCTACTGAAGTAATTTTTAAACATGTAGGTATTAAACATTCTTAAGCACTTCTGGATTCTTTTTACGGTTGGTAACAGAAGTACAAGAAGAGCTTTTGACAGGCTTTTTCTTTCTTTCTTTCTTTGACCTCATCTCTCCTTCTCCCTTCCTCCATAGGAGTTCGCGCGCTGCTCTCAGGAGTCACCAATTTAGAGTTTCCGATATTCCATCACGCACAAAGAAATTCGGTGACTCGTTTCTTTGTTGCACCACCAAAAGATCAGTTGTCCTCGCGTCTGGACTTCACTTCCACTAAACATTCAGGTGGAGTGATCGTTTGTCGGGCTAAATATAAAAAAAATTAAACCCAGACCGATACAAACAGACGTCATGTTTATGCACATAACCGTGCGGGGATCGAACCCGCGACCTCTGGTGTAATAGGGTGTAATAGCCGACTTCTTGACCATTACACCAAATGTCTCGTCCGTCAAATAAAATCATAACAGATCATTAAACAACATGGGAATCCCAACGTTTGGCTATTTTTAATATGGCGGAAAACACATGTTTTTATATCAAGAACATTTGTATATTACCGGGTTGTACGTAATTAGCAGGATCAGACGCCGGACGAAAAAACATGTTTTACACTCAGAATACTCTTAATGAGTGGTCAGCTGATTTATGTATTATTTATGTACAGTCATCGTTGAAAATTGGTGATAAAAATATTTCGAAACAGTCCATAAACTTACTAATAATAGTCATTCACATATTTTATTGTTACGAGACGAGATGAAGACTGTGGTATTTAATAAAAGATTTTTTCTTTACAAGCTTCTGCTGACAGGCTTGACGGTTCATTTTCTTTCATTCGCTTTTTCGTTCATTCACTGAACTTGGTTTGTGATTTAAATCCCATCCAGGATGAACATAATCTATGTTTATGTCTAGAGGTATAGGTAGGTATATATATTGTGGTACTTTCGTAGATTCTGATTCTTAATCGGTACAAACAGATCATGCCCACAAACATTTGTACCTCGCGGGGATTGAACCCACGACCTCTGGTGTACATACTAGTCGATTTCTCAAACATAACTAGTACACCAAATTGGTCGCCGAAAATCAATTCCACTACCTCCGAGTTCTATACCGACTATCGTAACCACTACTGCTGCACTACTGTATCATGAAACTAGTGTCAACGAACCACAGAGTGGTTCGATCATTGACTTATGTTATCGACTGTACGTATGTTTGTTTGTTACGATCTTCATAGCCGACCAAAGCTTCCGTAAATAGACAATAATAGAATCTCTTCAGACCTTGAGGTCGCGATGCTAAATTGTAATTTATTGATTGTAATCAAAAAGGTGGTTAATCATCGTCTAGGGAAATAGTAGCCTTATTGCTACATTATGTGGTCGCGAGTTCATTTACTTCTTAATTACTACTCAGAAGTATTCATTACATCTGCATATTGTCAATCCTTGGGATTCGGTACATTTGGCCGGATCACTAAAATGCTAAAGTACACCATAGTCCACATGACTGTATCATCATCAAGGGCCTCGCCAAGGGGGGGGCTTGAGATCAATTAATGTCGCTAGCCGCAAAGCGGTAACGCTTCATGCTCTCGGCGTTCATATTTTTTCTACTAAATAATATTGCCCCATTGCCCCCCCCCCCCCCCCTAATCATAATTGCCCCCCCTTAACATAAGCTGGCGACGCCCTTGATCATCATCATCATTCTCCTTCCCTGAAAGCAACTGAAGTAGGTGTAGGTATGATAGACGCAACATGTTTTTCCAATCACCTACTTATATCAATCGTCAATTCTACATTCACTTCTTTCATTTATTTATTATTTATCTGTGATCAGATCATACTTAACAGAGTGCATTCATCACTTTAATGGGCCTAGGCTGCGTCCCCAGTAGGAAATCTGTTAGCGGCAGACTGAGTTTGCGGCCTATCGATTTAGTACGCCTTTCCATTTTAATAGAAATGGAGTGTCTACAGTTTGCTAGTTTTGCGCTCACTGTACGCAGTTTGCAGCGTTACGCGAAACTGTTTGCCTACTGGGGACGCAGCCTTACTCTGCTTGTATCTCCGTCTACATACATTCATAATCAATACTGTTTTGAAGACGGTAATGTTTTGTACCCTCATTATATGTTCATACTATCGTTGCCCTTGTAACCTTATCCACTGTTGTCACTTTTAGGTTTCCTCTTATCTCATCCTAATCTTATCAAGCCTTGTCACTCCACACATCTTCTGCTTTGTACCTTTTGTAAGAGGTTTATTTATAAAGATGTTCAGAATGTCGACCGCACGGAGTTTTCTCATTCCTCTAAACGTTTTGATAGTTATTTTGTAAATGCGTGGTATAATTTCGCTGGGAGCATCGGAACGCGACCACAGCCTTGGCTCTAGATGATAGTGCATTTGTGAATCGTGCGGTGTTGGGGCCAATTCTTACTATGCAAAATGGGACGAGTTGAAACAAACTTCTGCCTAATAGGACTGTGTCATAGAATAAACTTGGATTAGAGTTTCTGATTGTTGGTCATTATATTTTTTTGTTTCTAGCTAATAAGTACATTGGAATAAGGCATTTAGTGCCGTGCTGTCACGTGTGGTATCACGTGTCCGAAATTGGATTTTTTGATGATTTGTTATTGTAGTAGGTAACAAAAAACTAAGGTAGGTAAAACAAACAACGAAAAATAATCTGGATTCGGTTCAATTATTATGACGTAACGCGCACATTCATATTGATGATTCATGTTTATAAATATAAACATTGTTTGTTACATAATTTAGTTTCTTTTTATTTTATCCTGGTACATATTTCACACAGTGCCATAAAGCCCCAAACTAACAGATAAACATTGCTTATATCCTTATTTTACCTACAATCTACATACATCGTAACACCCACCCAGACCGATACAAACAGACATCGCTGCTAAAACGAGTGACCAATAAAAAAAGATCACTTTTACATAAAAAAAGTATCAATGAATACTCATATTTTTATATTTATTTAATACTAGCCTTCTGCACGCGGTTTGCCTCGGTAAATCGGTCGTTGTTTCCTGTCTACATACAAAAGCAGAGTATTAAAAGATATTCTCAAAAAAAAAAATCGTATGGCCACATGAAGTGCAGTTTCTAGAGTTAGACGACCTAGACAATCTGGACGGTCTGGACGGATTCCATTTATATAAAATGCAGCGGTAATCACCAAACATCTTGTTTTGACGTTTAGCGAGGGTATTCACATTTAACGAGTCTAGTTCTAACCTCATGGTTATGAAATAAACAACGTTCCTAATAATAGCAAGAATGTTTCGTAAAAGAGTTTAAGTTGTTCAATCCTATTAGTCTTACTAATATTATAAATGCGAAAGTCTGGATGTTTGGATGTTTGTATGTTCCTAAACGGCTGAACGGATTAAGATGTTTGGCACACGTATAGTTTATAACCCGGATTAGGACATAGGCTATATAATTTCTACGGGAAACGTCTCATTCCCGCGGGAATAACAATTTTGAAACTATTCAACCGATTTGAATAATTCTTTCACTGTTGGAAAGCTACACTATTCCCGGTGAACATAGGGTACTTTTGATCCCGAACATGTAGGGGGAAGGGGAGATAGGTTTGAAAAAAGAGAAGGCTAGTAAAATACAAAAAAATAAAATATTTACAAGTAAACAACACAATCACGCAAAGCGCTTTTAGGTATTTCTGAATTAATTTTAATTCACGTAGCAAAATATTATATAAACGATGGCATGCCATAACTTTTAATTACTAATTTAATTATTCGCCGTCGTAAAAACAATTGCGAAACCCTTCATATTTTCACAAAAAGTCTGCATCATTTTAATTTTATCGTCATATTATACCGTTTTAAACTAAATTAAAACATACCTGTTTGTTATGATATAACTTCATAAACGTGAATACTGGTCCAGTAATCCAGTTTTTCACTTCCTAATTGACCCTCAATCAGGTTTTCTAGTTTCCTGGTAAGGAAGCCCTTCAAAGGTCATGGCAGCGGCAAAAATTTCCTTCATAAAAAACGTTTTTGTCAGTTTTAATGTATGTTGTGAAAAATCGCCTCCGAACAAGGTCACGTGGGCGGACGGGGATCACTTTGTTAAAAACTTACGTACATACATTGCAGGATAAGATCTTTGGTTATTTCTGAGTCTGACAAGACGCTTTTAGGTTTGCGGTAATTCTAAATGCCTTTTTATTCTTTTCTTAAATAACCTTTTCCCGAAGAGGTCATTCAGATTTTGATATCTTTATTTAAATATTCGTAGTTGATTGTTCGTTTACATGCTACACTATGAAAATGACCCTTTACCAGAAAGCACTGTTACTTAATTGGGTACATTGAATTCATCTTCTAGCTTTTAATTTTAAGTGAAGAAGAATTAAGGAATTACAGCTGTTTCGTTTAACCTACTTTTAGCATAGGGTCAATCTATCAATTTAGCTGTCCAATCCCAATAATCCCGACAATCCCCTCCGATTTTTCAGTTCGGGATTGATCCCGTTAAATACCTTGGGATCCCGCGGGATCAGGATTGCATTTCTTTTGGTATAAAGATATATTTCAGCAGCAGGAAGCACCGTTCAATGCGCTGACATTTTATAGGCAAACTTGAATGAATTGTATTGGTACCCACATTAATTTTAGTCAATGGAACATAGCTAAGGTTTTTCGCGACAAACTATCTTTGGGAGTGGCAGCCATCAGCATAAAAGTCCTTCAATTCAAACAGACTCTAGGTTCACGGTTATCCCTAATACCTAGTGCAAGCGCCTATGCACTTACTGCAAGTTCCCCAATATTCGTGCATTCACAGCACATTGTTAGATAACAGGTTACCGCATCGATTATGTAAATCGATGATACGGTCCGCGGGCGCGCTCGATTCTCTGCCATCGAGTGGATTGTGCCGATTATGCTAGGGTTGCTTCACCAGCGAATAAAGACGAGAATTTTGATACACAAAAAATCTCAACTCAAACAGAATAAACTACTAAAATGAAAAAAAAAACTGTAAAATGTACAAGAAGTGTTATTTTTGAAGGCGGTGTCGGTTACATCGGTACTTTGGCTAAGCTCATTGCATATTCAATACAAACAAACAAACAATCAAATCTTGCCTCCTTATAATATTAGTATAGAGTAGGTACCTGATAGATAAGTCAAAAACTACACATTGTATTGTAAATAAGATCATCACTGTGACATGAGCCAGCATTTGAATAAAAAAGGAATCATCAAAATAGAAAAAAAAAACGCATAAAAAAACATACAATTTATATGTCGGTAAATTAAACCATAACAAGTATTGCACTGTCTGTAGCATTTATCAAACACTGTTCCTATTTCTAAATACTGATTATTTACTCAATAATATCGTGAAGTAAAATATTTAAAAGTCCGTTTTGTCAGCCCTACCGTTGCATGAGGTTTATCATATTTAATTGAATATTTGGTTAACAGACATTCTGAGTTAATTGGCTTGATTGCGGCAAAATGGATTAACTTAACGTACGTTTCTAGTCAAAACTACGTTAGTACTATTATTTAATCTGTGTCAAAACGAGTAGAGTCTTAAGCAACGTCTGTGACTGACTGACTGACTGACATAGATAGATATCAACGCACAGCCCAAACCACTGGACGGATCGGACTAAAATTTGGCATGCAGGTAGATGGTATGACGTAGGCATTCGCTAAGAAAGGATTTTGATCTATTCCCACGGGAACGAGAAACACGCGGGTGAAACCGCGGACGCCCGCTAGTCATGTATAAATCTTCTTTCACCGACCGCTTTGTAACGATTATATTAGTATAGAAAAGCTTACCCTACTCGTATAGTTAGGGTAAGCTTTTCTATACTAATATAACAGGAAAGATTAAATTTTGATTGTTTGTTTGTTTGTATTGAATAGGCTCCGAAAATACTGAACCGATTTGAATAATTATTTCACTGTTGGAAAGCTACACTATCCCTGAGTGACATAGGGTACTTTTGATATCGGAAATGTGGGGGGAAGGGGGGAATTTGAAAAAATAAATTACCTCTTTATAATAATTTGTTAGTATAAATAGGTATTGTACATATGTGGATTGAACCTCAACCTATTATACTCGTAACCTACTAAATAGTTCGTCAAAAATACATAATATTCTTATTAATGATCACGTTTTTTAGTCACGAGTAATTCTAACTATTATATGCATATGTTAACTTGTATGCATCATTAAGTAACTGTCAGTTAAGTGAAGTTTGATGAAGTTTATTAAAATGCGATCCATTAACAAGTATAGTTCTGTTTCAAGGTAACCTTATACGATTGTGACTCAGGTTCGCAAGTACAGATTTGTTTTCCTCTATCGAACTTCCGTAGTCTTCCGTTCAATGTTACAGTAGGCACGTGCCGTTATTAGACATAGTATCAGTAAATAAAACATAATTTTCCTGTCTATTTTTTAATAGTAGCTCAGCACAGACGAGCCATTAGGTGCAATGGTCGAGAAGTCGGCTATTACACCAGAGGTCGCGGGTTTCGATCACCGCACGGTACAAACATTTGTGTGCATGCAGTCTGTTTGTATCGGTCTGGGCTTTTCTGTGTATTATATGTATGTATTTACAAAAAAAGTATATAAGTAATGTTTATCCGTTGTCTGGCACCCATAGCATAAGCTAAAGCTTAGTTTGGGGTTAGATGGCTCTGTGTGAATAATGTCCAGAGAATGTACAATGGCTCCACTTAGTCTGATGGTGAGGAAAAGGGAGCCAAAAATGCCATGACAACGGACGCAACACCGAGACATTCTATCCGATGGCACCGCAGTACTGGCCCGCAAGCTGGCAGCTTCTTTACGCTTTGTTTGAAGGAACCCATGTGTTAGTCTTCATCCCACACTCACTAAGTAGGGTTGGAACAACATGTTTTCTCCTTTCACTTAGTCCTATCAGCCGTCAATTCTACATTCACTGATGTCATCTTCACATAAATATCATCAGGACATTATTCACACAACGCTATCTTGTGTCAAACTTAGTATAGGTACTTATTTTTTGGACGGACCACTTACTATTAGGTTTCAAAACCACGTTAGCCACTCCACTTAATAAAAAAGTATCTGTTTACTAAAGTACGAAGCATAGGTACGAAGTATGTAATATTTTTCAACATGATAAGTAGTTTGTGTGAAGAAACGCTCAGTCAAAAAGTAACTGATCGTTTTTGGTTTACGTGCAACCTTATTCCTTAAACAATAAGACACATTCGTAATGATTAATATCTTACCTATTCACGTGGTTGTCTGTTTAAAGCCCTTTCAAATATTGACTTAAAACCGGCCTCCCAACAGCCGGAGAAGACAAATAGATGAGTTACTCGTATCTCATTTGCATCAAGGTTGCTCTGTTTACAATAATATGTTAAGTCATCATGATAGCTCGTGGGAACTGTATATAAATTAACAAATAATAGGTAAACAACATAATAGGCTGTGGAAGTGAATCTTTTTTAGCTGAAGCGGATGAAAACGGTTTAAAGTGGTACAGGATGGTGTGTGGGACTCTCGACGCCCTGAGAAAGGGTGCTGTTGTGCCTCCAGGAAAATGGGGGTAGGGAAGGTTTCTAAAACCCTTCGAGATACACCCTCGCTACCGTATGTGGTGATACCATGGGGCTTCAAAACCTTGAATCACCACGACGCACCCACCGACAACGGCTGTGCTAATGCTCTGGACCATGAACAGAATATGTTACATTGTAGTAATGTAACCATGTAACTTGTGTTGTTTTACCAGGTGGTAGGTTACTGTACTGGGCCGTCTTGGTAGGTACCACCGCAGTGCCAGATATTTTCCCGTGAAATAGAAGTGTGTCAAGCACTTTTGTGTTTCGGGGAAAGGGCACTGAAGCTAGTGAAATAACTGGGTATATGAGACCTAATAACTGTCGTCTCGGTGTAGCAAGCGCAGGACGGTGCCATACAGTAACTGCTTAGTTACTGTTTGAAGAAGAAGAATGTCCGGTTTCTCATGACACCATCAGCAGGCAAAGAGGAGAACCTCGGAGTTTAAATATATCATTTTGTTTTATTATGCTTTCTTTTTGGCGTCAAATTAAAATCTTTCAAAGTCATTACGAATTGCTTTGTCGGCAAGCCATTATTGAAAGTCAAAGCCAAAGTTCAAGTTTACCGACGGCAATTATACCCCATTTAGTTCAGACGTCGACAACAAACGAAGATCGTGCTAAAGTTTTCGGCAAACAGTTTCTATTCGCGGGCAAACACGACATTTTGGTGGTCCAATAGAAACTGGGCTGAGGTTTGAAATGTTCAAAATATCGACGTGGTAACAATCATTGGAAATAGGTAGTTGAGCAAATCAGCAACTGCACTAAATACTCTACTAAAAACTAGTTTATGGTATTTATGATAATTATAAATAACAAAAAAAAAATATTTGTTGTCAGGACGATCCGGTGCCCGTCTTGAGGCGATTAGCCTTCGTATAAGTATTATAAGGTGGTTTGTAAGCATTTATTTAGAAGGACCGCTAATATAATAGAGGAGTATGGTTACAAACGTAACATATCTTACGGTACACTGTCTATTTACTACAATTAGGCACAGCAACTCGTGATAATGTTCACAAAACAATCGCATTACATAACGCGCGTTTAAGTGAGTTATTCCATTCGCGGTTATGTAACCTCCATTGTGGGGTAGCCAGCTGTCCGGCTAATTGCAGGACGCAATTACACTTTCTTTTTAGCACGGACGCAGATAAATAATCTGTTTTATGGTCTTGTCTATGATTTTCTGAAAAAGAGGTGCGCAAAATTTCGAAAACCCAGTATGTTTCACATATTTTTGGATTTGAGGTTTTCTTTTACGAAACGATTAGTGACATTCAGAAGGATAAAGATAAAGGGTGCGAGGATTAAAAAAAATCCTGTACCCCGCATGTAAAGTCATTGGTTCTGCGCATAATCTCAGATTTGTTTGTACCGTCGAGATATAAGTTACAAGTAGGTCTGGTTTCCCTTGTAATAAGGGTTACGGATGGTTACGGAGGTCGGATGCACAGTGGCAATCGCTCCATTGTTTGTCAAATCTAGGACCATAGTCGAAGCGGATCCTGAGTTTCATACTGGAATCTGGATGCAATCGGGAATACGCTGGGATGATGACGATGAGATATGAAAGTAAGGGAATATGGAGTGCACATGTATGTGCACACCACACGGAGATTGATAAATGAAAAGAAAAGTAAATCAAATTACAAAATAAATACTTTGACTTTGAAAAAAAATTGCGTTTGTAAATGGTCACTGTCGTGGTTTTTCTCGATAGATAGCAACATTCTGAATCCGGTGGTAGTCACTCTGTCTGTAACATAATAGTGACTATTAGATATTAAATTAAATGCACCTTCGAAGCCTAAGTAAATAAAAAACTTTAACGTGTACGCACTCGACTAACCGAACAATACAATTCGTTTCCGACTCAGAATCAGTTAAATTGTAAATGTTAAATCTGCATACAAATCAATCTAACAACGGAATGAACCGATCAATATTGTAAATAAATCGCTGGTATGTGTGAAAATCCTTGACTTTTACACTTGACATTCAATAGAATCGTCCGTTGTAAAATGTTCCGGACTGTTTTCTCACTGACTCACCACTTTCGACACTAATGCACTTTTCTGAGGTCCCAAACAATAATACACACGAGATTCTTCTAAAATAGTTTACTTTAATTCACAAATACAAATCGTTTAGAACCATCTCTTCTCAACTGACATTTTGACATATAAGTGGTAAAAAAGGGCGCCAAATTGCATACTAGTGTTGCCAACTTATTTTGACACAACAAAAAGTATAAAGAAATAAAAAAAAACTATTACCCTTTGGTTCGTAAAATTAATCAATAATGATAACTTCAATCATTCCGCCCACCAAGGACTCTATTGCACAATATAGTCCTTAAATAATATAACATACCAATTACTACAACAACTACTTATGTGTAGTTTACAAAATAAAATACAATTCCACTTTAGGTTATGAATCTTAACAGTTTAGTTTCACAATTATAATTGCAATATTATTATTATCCATTTAGGTATTTATTTATTTTTATCATTATTATTATGTATGTTTCAAACAATAAAATTTAATCAAACATCAATAGGTAAAATGCAAATCTTAGTGATGGGACGTTTCATAACAGTATTTTTACATTTTAAAGTTACAACTCTAATAAGTCCATCAGATCCTGGATGTACATCTAATATTCTAGCTAAAGACCATTTACCAGGTGGAAGATTTTCATCTTTAACTATTACTAACATTCCAATTTTAATATCATCATCAATTTTCTTAACCCACTTTGGTCTTTGTTGAAGTCTGTTTAAATATTCTTTTCGCCATCTATCCCAAAAGTGTTGGACACTTTTCTGAACTAATTGCCAGCGAGTCAACCTATTAATGTTGCTTTCTAAATAAGATTTTTCTGGTACAATTATTGGGGGTTCCCCAATTAAAAAGTGACCTGGAGTCAATGGTAAAATATCATCAATACTATCGCTTATACTTGAGATGGGTCTAGAATTTAAACAGGCTTCTATTTGGGATGTAACCGTTGACATTTCTTCATATGTGAAGGTAGAGTTTCCCAAGATCCTCTTTAGATGATGTTTGATGGAGCGCACACCAGCCTCCCATAAACCTCCAAAATGAGGGGCTGCTGCTGGTATATTATGCCACGTTGTCCCATCTCTGGATAGTTGGTCTAAAATTTCATTATTAACCATTTCTGTTTGCCCTTTAAACATTTGCAATAATAATTTATTTCCTGCTATGAAATTAGTTGCATTATCACTCCAGATGTCACTGCAATGACCTCGTCTTGCAGTGAATCTCTTAAATGCTGCAATAAAACTTTCACTGTCTAAGCTGCTTACAATCTCAATGTGTATAGCTCGAGTTGCCATACAAATAAATATACAAATGTAACCTTTGTAAGTCTTACAGCCACGTCCCTTGGACATACGAAGATCTATTGGACCTGCATAATCAATACCAGAATGTATAAAAGGTCTTGCAGGTGTAACTCGTTGCTTTGGTAGATCTGCCATTAGTTGCATTCTAGTATTGGCTTTGTGTCGAGCACAGATAACACAATTATGTACTTCTTGTTTGATCATAGCTTTTTCTCCTATTATCCAATATTTTTGCCTAAGATAATTCAGCATTAAAGTTGGTCCACCATGAAGTGTTTTCTTATGGCATTGTGAAATTATTAATTTTGATAGGGGGTTTTTGTTTGGTAATATTATTTGGTGTTTCGCTTCTTCTGGAATGTTTGCATGACGTAGTCTACCCCCAACTCTTAAAATTCCTTTTTCATCTAGAAATGGATTTAAAGATAAAATTTTACTACTTTTCTTAAGATTTTTAAATTTAGTCAAGTGATCAATGTCATCAAAAAACTCTTCTCTTTGGCAAATAAATATGCAAATAAATAAGGCTGTGTCTAACTCTTCAGCTGTGATATAAATTGGAAGACTGTCTTTTTTTATTTTTCCAAATCGTTTACATCTCGCTATAACTCTCAGTAACCTGTCTAATGTAGAGAATCTTTTAAATATTTCAATAAATTCTTGATTATCTTTAGTTTCCACTAAGTGTACTAATTTTATTTCTTGTTTTGTTTCCGTAGGTAAATCAGTAGGTACATCATGTTTTATAATTCTATCTTTCATCCAAGAAGGTCCATTCCACCAAAGTTGTTCATCTTTTAATTTAGAAGCCTGAACTCCTCTTGAGGCCAGGTCTGCAGGATTTTCTTTGGATCCAACATGATTCCAATGTTGGCTAGGCAGACTGGATATTATCTCAGATGTGCGGTTTGCTACAAAAGTTTTCCACTTACTAGGATGATCTTGGAGCCATGATAATACCACTTTTGAATCTGTGTAAGCATATATGTTATTTCTGTCTACCTCTAAATATTTTGCAATTTCAATTAATAAGCGTGTCAGTAATTGAGCACCACATAATTCAAGTCTTGGTACTGACACAGTTTTGACCGGAGCTACTTTAGTTTTGCCAGATATTAAATGAATATGTATTTTTTCTTCTTCATCTATTACTCTAGCATACACTACGGCGGCGTAAGCCATAGTTGAAGCGTCAGAAAATCCATATAACTCTATTTTTGAATTTGGACCTGTATTTAACCATCTCTCTATTGTTATTTCTGATAAATTAGGTAAATCTGATTTAAATTTCAACCAATCTTGTTTTATTTCATTATTAATTTCTTGATCCCAACTAACCCCGGCCAGCCATAATCTTTGGAGGAAAACCTTTCCGATAATAATTGTGGGGGCAAGCCATCCCATTGGGTCAAAAAGTTTAGATACTGTACTGGCTATTATTCTTTTTGTAACTAAATCTACTGTCAGAGGTAAATCAACAGAGTATCCAAAATGATCTTTCTCGTTATTCCAAATAATTCCAAGAGTTTTAACTGTCATGTCAAGGTTTATATCTTTAGTAGTAGTTTCTATTTCTTTTATATTAACTTCTTTATTTAGTGTTATTAACTTATTAGTATCTATCTGTTTTGTATAAATCTTCTAACAAATTTAGTTTTACTTGTATAAATGTTTTTGATAATCTTGTATGTGGGGATTTTTTGAAGTTGTCCAATGACTTTGCAATCTGTTTATTTAGTTCTTCTTGACAATTTATTAAGTTTTCCATTTTTATAACCTACAATATTTTTGACTCGCAAATGTTTGTTTGTTTAATTAATTCACTGTTCCTAATTTTCACTAACAACTGTCTATTTGTTTATTCAATCAAAGCACTGATGTTAATTTACAAGGTTATGACTGTATTTCACTGTTTTCTAAGTCTTTGTGTTCTTATTCTATTACTCACGGTTTACCGGTTTTTACTAAGTCCTTTTTCTGTTATTGTAATCCATTTGTCACTGTAGCACTACATCTATTTTTAACACTTTTCTTCACTGTTCACTTATCCTACACTGATATTCTCAACACACGTGCACGGGCGCCGGCCGCTTTGGTCAGGGATCCGACTCGAGGACCAATGTTTTCTCACTGACTCACCACTTTCGACACTAATGCACTTTTCTGAGGTCCCAAACAATAATACACACGAGATTCTTCTAAAATAGTTTACTTTAATTCACAAATACAAATCGTTTAGAACCATCTCTTCTCAACTGACATTTTGACATATAAGTGGTAAAAAAGGGCGCCAAATTGCATACTAGTGTTGCCAACTTATTTTGACACAACAAAAAGTATAAAGAAATAAAAAAAAACTATTACCCTTTGGTTCGTAAAATTAATCAATAATGATAACTTCAATCACGGACAAATGTACAATATATTATGGGAGAAGAATCCGATAGCGCAAACGAATTAAACCGACTTCAAAAAAAAAGAAACAAAAAAACTACCTAAAAAACTGAAAAGCAAAAAATAATTTTAATAAGACATTCATCAAATGCGCTTATTGTCTAAGCCTATTAATTAAATTGTATTTTACGTGCTAGGTAGGTACCTACTAATCTGTTTGAAGTCGGTGCCAAGCCAAATAGTAGGTACCCAGATTACGTACCTACGTCCGCGGATTAATAAGTAACCCTTTATAATACATTATTATTATATATCATTTTTGATTACCTTTGGCTTGGCACCGACTTCAAACAGATTAGTAGGTACCTACCTAGCACGTAAAATACAATTTAATTAATAGGCTTAGACAATAAGCGCATTTGATGAATGTCTTATTAAAATTATTTTTTGCTTTTCAGTTTTTTAGGTAGTTTTTTTGTTTCTTTTTTTTTGAAGTCGGTTTAATTTTTTTTAAAAAAAGTTTGTTTATTTTTCTATTTTTAGTGTGAATAACACGTAGGTAGTGAGTAAAACTCTTTCATAATAATGATAGCGAAAATACGAGTAGAATTGTATTATTTGATAATAATATTAGGTATTCATTAAGTGTTCAGCACCATGGGTAGGAGGAGAATGCGTTTATGCACCATAACCGCAGGCTAGCTAGACCCGCGGCCGTGTGTGGGACTCGAGACCGAAGCGTTCGCTACCCACTACACTCCCCCGGTTTCTCCTTCACACCCGATTAGGACGAGCCGGTGCTAACCTTATTGGCTAGTGACCAGCCCATCCCCGGGTAATCATCAGCTTAGCTGCAAAAGTACATGAAATACAACTAACGTTCCACATATTCCTACAACACTGAAAGAATTATCCCCTAACTCCTAACCGTTAAGGAGTTGTACTTTCCATCATCACCTTAGCTGCAAAAGTACATAAAATACAACTAACGGTCCACATATTCCTACAATACTGAAAGAATTATCCCCTAACTCCTAACCGTTAAGGAGTTGTACCTTCCATCATCAGCTCATCAACATAAAATGATGTCTATCGGACGCAAAAACTTGAATGGCTTCAGAAAAAACAAGTAACGCGTAGGCGCAGCCTATAAAATTTGAGGTTTTCCCTTGATTTTTCCGGGATCCCATCATCAGATCCTGACATGGTGACAATGGGACCACCTCTGAACTATGCACTTTCAACTAAAAAAAGAATTATTTAAATCGGTCCACAATTGACGGAGAAATCGACGGACATACATAAAAAAAAAAAAAAAAAAAAAAAAAAAAAAAAAAAAAAAAATACATACAGTCGAACATATAACCTCCTCCTTTTTTGAAGTCGGTTAAAATTGCACTCACGCTTATTATACAAGAGGTCACGGGTTCGATCCCCGCACGTTTCAAACATTTGTTTGTATAAAAGTAAGTTGAATTGGCAAGTGGGATGAAGTACTGCTATTTGTGAACCAATTCACCAAATAATAATATTATTTGGTGAATTGGTTCACAAATAGCACATATTATGTCGTCAAAAGATAAATCACAACTAATACAATAGTTGAAACTAGCCTTCCGCCCGCGGTTTCACCCGCGCGTAATTTCTTTTTTCAAATATTCCCCTTCCCCCCACATTTCCGGGATCAAAAGTACCCCATGTTCACCGGGGATAGTGTAGCTTTCCAACAGTGAAAGAATTATTCAAATCTGTTCAGTAGTTTCAAAATTGTTATTCCCGCGGGAACGAGACGTTTCCCGTAGGATTAAAGCCTATGTCCTAATCCGGGTTATAAACTATACGTGTACTTTCATCTAAATCCGTTTAGCCGTTTAGGCGTGATTGAGGAACAAACAAACATACAAAGATCCAAACATCCAGACTTTCGCATTTATAATATTAGCAGGATTAGTAGGATAGTAGGTAGGTTATGATGATCACGATTCGATATTATGTTGGTAACTAAATATAACCTGATAACGGATATCCTTCTGATTTAATTTGTGTAATTTGTTTACCTCGTCAACATTCGGTATAAACAATAATATTTTTGTTTCTTTACGGTCTGAGCAAGGTCAGGCAAACCCTAATTTCGCAGGTCTAAGGACGATCAGTAGGAAATGATGTAGGAAAACAGATTGTTTACGATACACAAATACGAGTCATATAAATTTTGAATCCAAGAAAAATATACATTATTAATCCACATTATTGAACAGAAAGCAAGAAACATACGCGAATTAAATAAACATCGGATCAAATCTCTGATAAAATTCTTAGTCATTTAAAAATAAAACAGTAAGCCTAGTTTACTTTAATTTCTTTGAGAGACCTGAACTTCGAGCACTTTAGAGAGAACCTTTTTAAATTGCTGTAACCACATCATTAAATGTCTTTTCTTTCTTTCTTTCTTATTAATTTATCATCGCGCCAGGGGTCTTGGGTTTCAAATACATCATCATCATCATGAGTTGCTGATCTCTCTTCGGTCGTGAGATTGAATCATCGATGAGAGTGAGGGAATAAAAGTGCACCTGTGCTTGCGGACTCACTTATGCACTAAGTTTAGTAGGTTAGTAGAACCAACAACGCAGGATATAGTTTTGTGACTAAACTATATCCTGCGTAGGTTCATTTTATCTTATTACGTCAACATACCTTATGATATCTAGGTCCCAGTATCGTAGGTTATATGTTACAGGTTAAACGCTGTATGTGAACGTCGGATCAACAGGAAACGATCGTGCACTTCCCTCATTTCGCATTCTGGCCTCGCGGCGGCCATGACCTCAAACATTGATAAACGCGTAACTGTTACAAACATGTATGTTCTTCATCGGATATAATAAATTCATTAATCATTTCTGCATTATTAGAATCTGACTGTCACGGATTAAACAACAGAAATAGAATAGACATAAATATTGGAGTGTTGGAATCACATACATTGATCTGATCTCAAGCTATGTAAGTAGCTCAAACACCTCTGTTATGGGTATGAATAAGAAACAAGGAAGATAGGTCCACACAAATATACATATTTTAAGTTAGGGACCGTTGAATATCAGATGAGTCTACAGTCTGGCAGCACATTGAGCGACGCTTCCAGGTGAAGTGTCCCTCAATGGAATAGACCGCAGTAACCGTACCATCAGGTGGGCTGCGTGCCTGTCTGCCAACTAACCTAGTATAAAAAAAAGAATAACTTTCATGTGATGAAATTACTAGGGTAAACCGGCTGCAGTGGACTGGTTGCGGCAACTTGACATATTCATCTGAGGATTCATGTAAAAGCAATTTTTTTGTCGGGAGGAAAATGCGATTATGCATACCCTGTAGTCGGGGGGGCTACAGGGTTATTCGGGACTCGGACAAGATGACCTCTACCCACTAAAAACCCACCCCGTGTTCACACAGCGCCGTGAGTGGGGGTGTAATGGGCATACGGCAAATGTTGAAGCCGTAGGCAATGATGACTATAGTAAACCCATATGTTCAACACATGAATGTTAGTCCTGGTTGGGATTATCCAATGACCCCCGTACTAGCGTATAGGACAGAGTAATTTCTTAATGCCACTCGTGCCATCATTGACATACCAATGAGAAAAGTAAGTAGTTTTTTTACAGGGTCGGCGACTTGCGATGCTTCAAGCGTTACAACATCCATAAGCAAACGGTAGCCGCTTACCTGAAATAAAATAAAAAAATGAGAGATTACCTCATACAATATTACTGGTGGTAATCTAGGGTCACTGGCCGTGCCTACCATACTTCTGGTATAATCGTATGCCAGGTTTTATTTATAAATGAAAGTCGGCTCATTATCCATGAAAGATAGCTCGTAATTATCGCTAACGACTGTCTGACACGCATGCGGTCATCATTTTCACATTTTATTATGCTTACTTGAAACCTGAAAACATATTTGGACTGAATGATAAACCTAATATTTTGTCTAGACAACTAAGTATAAGTTCCTTTCCTTGGACAGTTATTTTATAATAATGATTGTTTTATTTTATATATCTTAATTATACAAATATAAAAATAAATAAAACTTTATACATATATGTTACTACAATAGGTAATCCATGTAGTCCACCAACTGTTTCTTTTTAATTTAAAAGAGGAAACTTGCCTTTGAGTGTCAGTCACCACGAAATGGGAATATAATTATACAGGGTGTCCCAAAAATGACACGTCACAGTGACACTGGACTAACATGACCTCAGCAAAAGTTGCTCGGTTTTCAAGATATTGGCAATTGAAACTTTTTCTGAATTTTTACCTTTTTTATTATGTTCAGTGCTAGCACAAAGTTAGATAGCCTAAGATATTCGCAACAAGAGTAGAAAAAAAATCAAACATGAGGGCTTGGGACAACCTGTATGTATTGCCAAATGCAAAATGGTGGTCACAAACCAAAGCAGTGTTCTGAAAAAACCGACACTGCCCTTTGCCCGATTTGAGAATGGGTACTGGTCTCGAAGATCACGACCCAATCAAATGATGACTCTTCCAATTCATGTGAAGGGAAAACCGGTGAAGTTTAGTAGGTAGAGCAACGTACGTCTTTAATCCCGAATTCACCACACACGGCCACAGGTCTCAATAGCCTGCAGTTAAGGTGCTTAAAAGCATTCTCCTCCCATAAAAAAAGTAGTTGTTTGCTAGGACCATAAAAGTTATCTTTACAGTCATATTCCGAAATTCCTCAATAAAGAAAGCAGGTGTAGCTCACGTAAGAATAATGCCGTTACGTCAAGTTGTATCTAGACTATCTAGCAATCGCTCCATCATACAGGCCGCGGAAGTCGTCAAATGGTTTACAATTTTACACTCTCGCGCATCTATACCAGGTGGTAGGATCCTGTACTGGACCGTCTAGGTGGGTACCACCGCAGTGCCAGATATTTTCCCGTGAAATAGAAGTGTGTTAAGCACTTCTGTGTTTCGGGGAAGGTGCACTGAAGTAAGTGAAATTACTGGGTATATGAGACCTAATAACTGCGCGCAACGCGCCTGCGACCCCAAGGGGGTCTCGGGTGTTTATGGGCAGCGGTGATCACTTATCATCAGGTGACCCACTTGCTCGTTTGCCCCCCTATAGTATAAAAAAAATCTAAACGCAAAGAAATCGCAATGTTGCACGTGGTTTTAGCCTATTTAATGTTGGGATATTAACATTCGTTGCAGTAGGCCTTAGGGCAAAGGCCTCCATCATAGAGGCCTAATCACCACGCTTGCCAAATGCGGGCTGGTTATCACAAACTTGAACTGATAAAATTCTGTGTGAATAAATACTGTGTTACAGACAGCAAATTCTATAGTGTGACCTTGCGGACAACTTGCGGTATGCGCCAGGAGTCGTGGGTTCGAATATTGTGTGATGAACATGAGCATAATGCTCTATAATAAACTTCCTGAACACATAAAAGTTCTCCAAGGAAGACATTTTAAGATAGAACTGCAGCAATGGCTCATGTCACACTGCTTTTATTCCATTAAAGAATTTTTAGAGTGGGAATAGATAGTTGGTCTTTGTTACCTAGTAATAAAATTATCTTCATATAACTAAGTAGTGATGTAAGTTTTACTGTTTTATTT
The DNA here is from genome assembly GCA_949319885.1 of Mecyna flavalis. Taxonomy (NCBI): domain Eukaryota; kingdom Metazoa; phylum Arthropoda; class Insecta; order Lepidoptera; family Crambidae; genus Mecyna; species Mecyna flavalis. The sequence goes on along the minus strand of OX439417.1, from coordinate 705,801 downwards.
TTTTTAATTTATTTTGGTAATTTGCATACCAATAATTTGGTATATGTTTGTTCCATTTTATGTAACAACAATGGCAAATAAATGATTCTGATTCTGATTCTGATTCTGAACATTTTGTGTTAAACGTTTTTGATGAGAGTTTTTTTGTTGGTGGATATTTGTAATCGGTTTTTCACTGAAAAATGCCTTACGAATGTGAAGCAAGCTTAACATTAAAGCGTAAGTAGGTATAAAGATGTAGTATTTTCTAGTGGGACCATACTGCTAAGTAGATTAGAGGTCGAAGCGACTGCCCCCTCCCTGGGGGGGTAACTAATTAAGTAATCTCACCCACTATTGAACTGTTACGTTGAATACCTAGAAAGTGATTTGTAACATATATGTACCTACCTACTACTCATTGTACACACACTAAAAAGAAGATTTCTTCTTATCTTAGAATAACTTAATTCTTATTTTAGCAACAGTCCGCTGCAGGGCCAAAAAGCCTCTATCATTGTTATCTAGTCATCTGGCTTAATCACCACGCTTGCCAAAACAGACTTGTGATCACAAACCCGAACTGTAATCGAAAAATCCGACACAAATTTTACCAAACCATGAAATTAAATCTAGGATTGTGGTTTTTGGACAGTTTGCTGGTGGTTCCCACCAAGAACAACTTTTTGGACAGTGAAGTCTTATCAACAAACACGAATATTCATCACATGAATGTTTGGCCTGAGTGGTATTCGAACCCACGACGGGCAGTAACTACCAAATGCGCCATCTTGAGCCAGTTAAAACAAAATAGATAACAGACATAATAATAGTTTGAACTCAAGCTGCAGTGTTCTACGAATGTAATTGTTAAGTATGTGTCTAAAATCTTTCTATAATAGTCGCAGACGCAGGTATTTGTTCGTCACAGTCCAGATATTATACTAATATTGCGTTGCGTCACGTGGTGCAAGCTTACGCGGAACTTGTGCACTTTTTGTGTCCAATTCGGCCATTCTATAGAATCGATCTTGTGTTAAGGCGAAGCAGAAGTGAGGTAGGTCAGTTCTTTATGATGACTTTTAGATGATGATGTGGACCTGTATAATTGGCTCTTAATTATTATACTGTTTATCCACATTTACTGTTTAAATATATCTGATGGTCTTCCTTTAATTAAATATATTTTATTCTATTTTTTAAGGGGAAATGCTTCAGATCTATCGCTTACCACTTATGTCAAAAAGTTAGGGTTAAACTATTATTAAAGACTACAGAGAGACAAAAGCGTGCGACATAGTGGTTTTTTAAGTGGTAGGTAATGGCAGGCCTCTGAAGGGCTATCCCTTATAAAATTTTAAGGAAACTTTTTTCCTACACGCGTAGGTATTAGAACCGCATTTTAACACAACACCTTGTAATTACCGTATGAGGTATTTAAGCCAATGAATGATGTAACGAGTGTTAAAACTTTCATTAGAGCACATAAATAAATATTAAACGCATTTATGATGGCTTCGCCTTGCGGTAGGCTGGTCCGATATATTTTTACATAAGAACACTTTCACTCACTGTAGCGGTGAACTAGTTCTGATGATAATGGTCAACTTGACGGAGTGGCCGATACACAACATTGTTATTAGATAATAAAGAAAAGAAAGATCCTTGCTGTCCACATTTATGACAATATGGTAGAAAATCTGTTAAAAAATAAATATTGGCCTCACTTATCTATTGAATTTTTTTTTAACTAATTTTATTTTTGGGACTTCATGAAGAACTAAATAATATAATTTAACTATGCTAATATTAGAAAATATGCGAAGGTAACTTTGGCTGTCAATCAATTTTAATGTTTGATATTCTTTTTTTTACGTCTATGATATAGACGTAGAAACTTGAAAAATAATATAAAGCTATTCCAGAGAAAATGCTGTGTGCAGTGTGGGTACGGCCGTCTAAATTGTACATAGGTAGTAACGTACGCGATAAGAGGTAACTTTCAAGACTATTATAGCTAAGTTTACATGTTTAATAGCCGACTTCAAAAAGTAGGTAGTCAGTTCGACTCGTATGTCTATGTACCTAATATTGTAGGAATTGCACAATATTTGTGTATTATGTTAGTCTATGTGGGCTGCTTCTACATAAGTGTAGGGCTAGTGACCACCAGAACCAAGGTGAGAATCGAATCCACGACCTTTAGTTTTTCGGCTATTTTTCGGAGACATTCAAAACTACAATCTCTTTTTCAAACGGCAAAATGTTTTAAGCACAGATAGGTACATACCTCAGTAAATTAGGAGAAAACGCCAAAATGCATCCAATGATACATCCACAGAGATCCATAGATCTCTGTGGATACATCAATCAACTACCAACAAAGAACTACCCTCAATGAAGGATCCGACTTACGCCAAAATTTCTACACACCATTAAAGCGCTAGGAAACACCTTTTAGATTTTCCTTGATTTTATATTAGAAGATAATACAAGAAACGGTATTGTTTTGCTGTTTCGCGGTTAAAGTCACCACACGTACACTATCACTTCCATGACCTTCCCTTTCTAGTTCAATGTCGGTTGTCTTGGCAAGAAAGTAAGCACAAAAATAACATTGTATTTTAGGATATAATTGCAATGTTTATCTGACTTTAGACACAAAATTATCCTTAATTATTAAGAATATTTGACAAAAAATGTTATATTCTTCAATTATTAATCCGTGCAAATCACTTTACTTGTAGTGACATCTAGCGGGGAGTAGAAAGACTAACTTCTTGTGTTAATGAATAATTAAAGCAACTTGTCGTCAAGAGATGGCAGTAGTGTAATGTTCCATTTTGAAATAGTTAATTTGAACATTAAATAAATAATTATTATTTATTTTTACGTTATAAAATTATTTTATCAAAAACGATGTTATATTCAAAATGGTAACTTGTATATTTAATTATTTTTTTCTTGAGTCTATGTAATATTATTTTCCCTGGCCACTCCATAGATCTTTTTAGTTTATGGTGCACCCCGCCGCAACTGACTGACAGTTCTCGTGAGTGAAAAATTGGAAATTATGAAGTAGGATATTTAATAAATTATTGTGTTTAAATGACAGCAGGAAAAGAAAACATGGGGTAAGTTGTGTTCATAATATTAAAGTGCAACAGCTTGATATGTTTTTATTCATGAACATACACGATTTATGTGTTAAAATCATGATTTACGTACACCTTGTTATTTTTAGGGAGGGGATGCATTTTACCAATGCGAAGGGATATTTCTGGTTTCCCTTCTAAGAATTGCGATGTTTGGCTGGCGAAATTATTTTTGGCGTTTTCCTGTGCCAATTGGGGTTCTAAATTGATAATATCCGTCCGACTCATCACGCAGTAGTATTGCATTTGCGCCTAATCGGGCATTTAAACATCGATTGCATACGATTGAGTGCTTTTACCTTTACGCTAAGGTCGTGGGGTCGCAGGCGGTTATTTATAATGTCATCTCCTTAGTGCTCTAAGGGCTATCTCTTATTTACGACCGTCTGGTTACCGGACGCGTAAATTGCCTCAATTTCGCTTGCATGAATCATTTACATTGGTATTTCGCGCACTCGTGTTTTCTACACCTAATCATTAAACGTGCCAGATCTCCGCGGTTTATTTTTTTAATTTACGTAGTCGTTAACGTTCGCAATATCTTGCGTGTTGGTAAACTGCAGATCAGTGAATCTTCAGACAAAATTGGTTTAAAACACTATAATTGGTTCATAAAACCTAACGATTAAACATGCGGTGTGTAAATCCTGTTCACACATAAGTGCTTGTAAATTACAATGAGTTATAAATCTTTAAATTATAAATAGAGATGGTGTGGGATATTTAACAGTTATTTTAGGTTTTGGTATACAATAACTAAAAGAACCTAGATAAGCCAATATGGATTTTAATACTCCTTTTATACATCTAATTCAGATATACCAGGCAACAGTAAATTATATTAATTGATAGGCCATACTTGGAACTTTCTATGAGCAAATGCTTACATATTGGTATTCCTATAATACAAACAGTGTAATCAAAATTAATTAATTACTTTAAAAAGTACATTTTCCAGACAATACTCTTGTGTACATTCTTTCAGACTTATAAAAGGTTTAAAGACCAAAAGTATTTATAAAGTACTGATATTGATATGACTTGTACAGATACTAATAATTCTTGAATGGCATGTCAACATTCCTGCTTTGATTTTTTTACTAGCAAACCAATAACCGTTCAGGGTGCTTTGGTTCTATATTTAATTACGATAATTCATTCTCAGGTAAAGTAATCTACCAATATATTCTGAAAATTTTTAGCCTTAAGAGATGGATTTTTATATTTCAGCTACTATAGGCATTTTATGGTCTATTGTTTCTTTGATCTCTTAGCTGAAACTGCTGTTAGTATCTATTGAACGTGTCTGATCGAAATCTGATAAGACTGTCATGTGAAAACTGTATGTATCGTCTTTATCTCTTAGAGTAACTGCTAGTATTGAGCAATGCATGGATATCTTATCAAGAGATCTTCAATAACACAATATTTCAAGATATAGACTGTCTTTACAATAAAGTAAAATTCTGATTCAGTTGTAAGAAAGGATTTTTCAACAATAGCTTTTCTTTTTGAGTTAATCATTGTCAAATATCATGTAACCTGTTCCATAGCAATACCAAAAGACAGTCAAATAAATGGAAAGCAGATTTGTTTGTTTGGCAAAAAGCGTACTATAGCAAAGAGAACAATTCTGACACAAACTGTGGACAAGTAAAGGCAAGAAAGAATAAAGTTTTTTAGTTACTGAAATTAACATGACTTTTTTTGTAAATTAGCACATAGATGTGATGTATGTAAACCTGGTTCATGTTTAAATATCTGCCTAATATAATTTTTAATTGGCTAACAAATGTTAAACAGATGATAAAACTTGAAAACAATGACATCAATAGACTAGGCTTTCTAAAATAACCTTGTTTGTAAAGATAAAATTTGCTCATTTAGTCACTTTTGTAATACCTACTTGTTGTGCCTAATCAATCAGTTGTCCTTTATTTCACTACAGTGTTCTATCAATTTAACAAATAAGCAGAACAAAAGACTTAATTGTGTGAAACAAATATTTTTTTGCGTAACACTTTATAAGACTGTTAACTATAAAGTAAATAATATTAGCTTGTATTTCTATAGTGATACATTTGCCGAACTTATGTGAATACATAGTTTAGGTGGCTGTTGTTAAATTTTCAAAGGAAATAGTACAAGTGGCTAATACACAGACTTTGCTGTTAAAGGAAGGTCACAATGCAACGCATTGAGGAGGATAATATGTAAGTTTGTTTGTGTGTATCACTGTGGTCGTGTGTAATGTAATCCTATTGCTCATGTTTCTACATCGATTAATTGAATTAATATTCCAGTTTTGCATTGCAGAGTTATTGTCCGTTATTTCTATTATTGTTTTTGAGGGTTGTCTCACCATGTGTATTGTCTCTGGTCACTTATGCACCATATCCTGGCTTAAGGTCCTTAATTGTTTCTGTTTGAAGGAGCAGAAGTTATGTCACACTCTTTATGAGGTGTTACCACATAATCCACTATGTCGCACATATTTTTTATAAAGCGTTATGTTTCCTCTGATAATGCAAGCAATACTGATCTATTGTTTTCACACCACGTTGTTTACAATTTCTCTCCAAGTTTTACCTTTTTCGTGAAGAGCTCTTGGGATATACAAAACTATACTTTTATCGGATACAATATGCTGCGTCGGATATAAGCAACGTTTGTGCATCAATGGCTCTCAGACTGTATACGTAGGTATATGTATAAGCGTGGAGTATGTATAAGCGTTTCGTCACATGTCTGACGAAATCATGTCGTACCAAGCAATCATGCCTTCCCGTTTACCCAAGCGCACATACCTATCCTTAGTTATGTTCCCAGTTCTTTGTAATCTTGTATCCCAGGGATAGGTCGATCAATCGCCACTAATCAGGTTTCCACCGGTTCGTCCCTTTCTGGTGCAAAAGAGAAACGGGAAGTTTACTGGGTAGAGGGACAAACGTCTTTAGTCTCGAGTACGTTAAAGAGTTCGTACACACGAACAGGTGTTGTAGTGTTTTCGGCTGCCGTGCAGCCGGCAGATGATGTGACAGTATCGTGAGCTGTCGGCCTGCCTGCGACAAGCTATCGACACGTCGACAGCTAATGGACAATTAGTTATATTTGTCGACAGCAAACTACTGTTCGTGTGTACGAGCTCTTAGAATCCCCCAACTAAGGATATGAGCTGATATTATCCTCTCCATATTTGAGTGAAAAGTGTTACCGTGGAAAGTTTTTACTTCGATCGTTAAAGTTAAGCGACAATCGTAAAATGCTCTTGGGAGGCTAAAGTAAAGACCTCGTTTTAAGATATTGTCTCTTGTGTAAACCTCGTAATTTTAATGTTAGAAACTTCGTAATACAGCAGTTTATCTTAAAATTATGTTTTAGTACGACTTGTTCCTACTCTCTCTTTAATTTTCCTGGCCTCCATCTATTTATTACATATTATTAATTTAGCGTCGGCAAAATATTATCTTTGTCAGTATTAGGTAGGTCTCTACCATTTTAAAGTACGTTTAACGTGCTTCCCTAAGCATGGAGGAAAAGTCTTTTGATGACCGATCCAGACGCACACCACGTAAAAGTTGCTTAGCCTTTTGTTATCGTAGAAAGGCATTCAAAACCCCTTCACGACTGATTTATTTCATTGCTGATATCCTCTAAATCAGGCCCTAGAGCACTATTTGCATGTTGCAATTTACCCCACTCTCGTCTGACTCCTTTAAGATCCATGACTTGAAATAAGAATGGCACATCTCACATTGAATTTTTCTCCCATGTCCGCATGAAGGTAAATGGTCTATTTTGTTCCCCATTCTTCCAATTATAATGAGATCTTATCATCTTACGTCTTTTATGAAACGTAAAGGATTCCTCCACAATAGAAGACTGGTATGGGTTGTGTTGATAGAAGATTGCCGACTAGAACTCTATTTTGGCATTCTCGGCGCACAGTGGGTCCGCCTATACACAATCAAGTGCATTCTTTTAACTGCGCTCTGTCGTATGTTTGCAGCACGCATAGGCATCCTCCATGCTTTTCATTCTGAAGTGTAAGACCATCTTACGCTGTTGTCTTCCTCACCTCACGGTTATCGGGTGGTGTTAAAGTATCGGCAACCAGGAATCCTCTGAGAATCTTCCTCTCATCCCGTATGAAGAGGATAAGAGAAAAACAGTTATACCTATATTTCGAACTGACAAAATGTAATCCTGAAAATATTTATTCTTTTTCTCATGCCACCAAAGTACTTACTTGAGGCTTCTATTTGGAATCCACGCTATTTTGCTAACTACCTCACGGTATACGTTTCTTCAACAAAGTGCCAGCAGCATTAGTGCTAATTTCGAAGGTTTTACCCTTCGCTGAAATAACCACAGAGGTCCTTGTATGAAACCCTGACATCGACATAGAAATTGTCTACTAATATAGACCACTCATACGTTTCCTAGTGCCAGACATTATACCGTTATGTAATTGCAGTGAGCAGCCGATCTTCACGTGCAAGGCGCACGTGTTTCACATAGACCCGAAGACGAAGCGGTCGTGGATGTCGGCAAGTTCCGCGGCCGTGTCCGTCTCGTTCTTCTACGACTCGTCGCGGAACCTCTACCGGATCATCAGCGTGGAGGGGACTAAGGTGAGGCTGGTAGTCTGAGGGATAGGGAAGACGAAGCGGCTGTGTCCGTCTCCTTCTTCTACGACTCGTCGCGGAACCTCTACCGGATCATCAGCGTGGAGGGGACTAAGGTGAGGCTGGTAGTCTGAGAGAGAGGGAAGACGAAGCAGTCGTGGATGTCGGCCAGTTCCGCGGCCGTGTCGGTCTCCTTCTTCTACGACTCGTCGCGGAACCTCTACCGGACCATTAGCGTGGAGGGGACTAAGGTGAGGCTGGTAGTCTTTGAAAGAGAAAGGCAAATGGGCCTGATGGTAACTAATCAGGATCACTTACTACTTGGGTACCTACGAATCATTAGCGTCGAGAGGACTACGTTTTGTCTCATAATCTCTAAGAGAGGAGCGAGTTTACGATTATGTGCGCTGACATCCTTTTGTAGGATGTGAATGTAATGGATGATGAAATTGCAGTCGACGATTAGGCGACCAGCATAGAGAGCACATGAGATGGAAAGATCTCAATATTGTTTTAATGACTCGACATTTTAGTCGTCGATGGTCGAATCTGCTAATAAACTTTATAACAAACCAGTTCTGAACATGAAGTGCTACTACTTGAGTGTAGTCTGCTTCAAGTATACCATGTCTTTGACTCCAAAGACTTGGTCTACTTGAAGCAGACTACTCTGAAAACTCTTAAGTGGCTCTGTAACCCGTGGCTTCATTGGAACTTGTGAAACTAGGACCCAATGACGCCGCTCCGTGGGTCTATAAATATACTAACGAGAACGTGGTTTCCAGGCGGTGATCAACAGTACCATCACGGCGAACATGACGTTCACGAAGACTTCGCAGAAGTTCGGCCAGTGGAGCGACGTGCGCGCCAACACCGTCTACGGGCTGGGGTTCGCTTCCGAGGCGGAGCTTGGAAAGGTAAGGTTTTTACTTAACGATTTACTGAAGGGATATTCAAAGTTCCACGAGCCATGGCTTCTTAAGTGTGTATCAGATTTTAATTACGGTTTGATTCTGAGTTCGAGCAAGAAATAATTGCGAAAACCGACTTAACTGTATTTTTAAATGGTTGTTTAGTTTCCTTAGCAGCTTACTATTTGACCAGCTATTGACCAGCTATTGACCAACTATTGTCCAACTATTGTCCAACTATTGGACCAACTATTGGTCTTTATGCTTTAACGAGTATTAACGAGAACACCTATCCACAGTTCATCGAGAAGTTCCAAGAAGTGAAAGAAGCTATTCAGCAGCAATGCGCCGGCGGCGCGAAGGCGGCCGCCAACGGCAACAGCGGCGCCGCCACGCCGGTGGCCAGCGCGACGGCCAGTCCGCTGCTGGCGGCCCGCGCGCAGCCCGACGACGCGCCCGCCGTCTCGCCTGCGCTCGCGCAAGTGCCGCTGGTGAGGCAACTAGTACACATTCCTATAGGTGACTCACATGGCGGCCGCCAACGGCAACAGCGGCGCCGCCACGCCGGTGGCCAGCGCGACGGCCAGTCCGCTGCTGGCGGCCCGCGCGCAGCCCGACGACGCGCCCGCCGTCTCGCCTGCGCTCGCGCAAGTGCCGCTGGTGAGGCAACTAGTACACATTCCTATAGGTGACTCACATGGCGGCCGCCAACGGCAACAGCGGCGCCGCCACGCCGGTGGCCAGCGCGACGGCCAGTCCGCTGCTGGCGGCCCGCGCGCAGCCCGACGAAGCGCCCGCCGTCTCGCCTGCGCTCGCGCAAGTGCCGCTGGTGAGGCAACTAGTACACATTCCTATAGGTGACTCACATGGCGGCCGCCAACGGCAACAGCGGCGCCGCCACGCCGGTGGCCAGCGCGACGGCCAGTCCGCTGCTGGCGGCCCGCGCGCAGCCCGACGAAGCGCCCGCCGTCTCGCCTGCGCTCGCGCAAGTGCCGCTGGTGAGGCAACTAGTACACATTCCTATAGGTGACTCACATGGCGGCCGCCAACGGCAACAGCGGCGCCGCCACGCCGGTGGCCAGCGCGACGGCCAGTCCGCTGCTGGCGGCCCGCGCGCAGCCCGACGAAGCGCCCGCCGTCTCGCCTGCGCTCGCGCAAGTGCCGCTGGTGAGGCAACTAGTACACATTCCTATAGGTGACTCACATGGCGGCCGCCAACGGCAACAGCGGCGCCGCCACGCCGGTGGCCAGCGCGACGGCCAGTCCGCTGCTGGCGGCCCGCGCGCAGCCCGACGAAGCGCCCGCCGTCTCGCCTGCGCTCGCGCAAGTGCCGCTGGTGAGGCAACTAGTACACATTCCTATAGGTGACTCACATGGCGGCCGCCAACGGCAACAGCGGCGCCGCCACGCCGGTGGCCAGCGCGACGGCCAGTCCGCTGCTGGCGGCCCGCGCGCAGCCCGACGACGCGCCCGCCGTCTCGCCTGCGCTCGCGCAAGTGCCGCTGGTGAGGCAACTAGTACACATTCCTATAGGTGACTCACATGGCGGCCGCCAACGGCAACAGCGGCGCCGCCACGCCGGTGGCCAGCGCGACGGCCAGTCCGCTGCTGGCGGCCCGCGCGCAGCCCGACGACGCGCCCGCCGTCTCGCCTGCGCTCGCGCAAGTGCCGCTGGTGAGGCAACTAGTACACATTCCTATAGGTGACTCACATGGCGGCCGCCAACGGCAACAGCGGCGCCGCCACGCCGGTGGCCAGCGCGACGGCCAGTCCGCTGCTGGCGGCCCGCGCGCAGCCCGACGACGCGCCCGCCGTCTCGCCTGCGCTCGCGCAAGTGCCGCTGGTGAGGCAACTATATTATGTACACGTCTTGACAAGCGATTTTCAGCTTAATGTCCATCGCATAGAATTCTTAGTCGCAGGCTTGCGAGACCTGAGCCGTTTGTGGGAATCGATACTAAACTATTTCTCCTTCACATTTGATTTTTGTAATATTGTAATTTTTGTTCCAGCCCAAAACAGAAAACGACGAAATGATGGTTCACCAAAGAGCGCACTCTGTTTCTTCCACATTGCAAGTGAGTGGTTCTAATAGATAGAACATACATTATTTCCGATGTCAGTATCCTTCATTAGAGTCTTTGTCAAAAAATCAATAATTTCGATAAAAGTTAATGGCTGTTGCATAATGAGGGTCATTAAAATACGAATGTGGTCACATGAGTATTTTAATGCCTAATTATGTACAGTCACATACATAACTTTATCTTCATTCATACGATAATGTCTATTTTAAAGTCAGGATCGATTTGAAACCGCGTGGAATATAATCCGTAGTACCAGGAGAGCAGAGTTACAAGGAGCTGGCCCGTTACTAATTAGTGTGGACCGGCGCAGTCGCTTGTTAACCTAGTTAGGCCCTGCCGGCTGCGGCTAGCTCGCGTCTTTCAAACTTTGATTTAATGAATAGTTACGCTGCGGTTATGCTCTCCTGGTACCTTTGAAAATACATCAAGATGTTTTGCTTACATATGTTAGCTTCAAATCCATTACTGTTTACTTTTTAAGAAAACGTTCGAAATTTGAACGTAATTAAGGTATCGGTTACCGATACTAAAATGTAAACATTATGATGCAGCCACAGATACTCATATCTAAATATAGGGCGTTTGCTCATCGATCCTGGCTATAAAATAGACATATTAGGGTATGGATGTAGATAAAATATATTATTTGATCGATTATTATATTCGTCCAAGTTGAAAGTATCATGGTTTTTCAACAATCAGTTGGCACTCGCAGATGTTGATTGGTCGCTCCTGTTTTATTCCATTGGACACAACCAGAAATCAATATTTAATATTATGCTGCTGAAATTGTCTAAACAGTGTATGTAACGCTATCGTATTGTTCAGGGCGGGTACGCGACAGTAGGGCGGGCCCCGCGCGGGCCCCTTGCCTCAGTAGCGGCGCCGCCCAGCGTGGAGGCGGGCCCCGGGCCGGGACCGGGACCGGGCCCCGACGCGCTGTCCGACCACCAGCTGCGCTACGAGAACGATCGACTCAAGCTTGCGCTGGCGCAGAGGTTAGTTGTAGTGTAGTTTATATTGTATAGCCTGACCAGGAATATAAAAAACCTCGCCATATTGCGGAAAAATATAAGAACTAATTTCTTCAAGTGGCAACAATTAAATAATAAAAAAAAATAAGATGTCATTCATTGTTATTCTGTCAAAGTTTGATATCAATTGTCAACGGTGCCTTGTTACTATTGGATATTGTTAATTATATGTGAGAGTTACCATAACAACCCAGTGTTGCTATAACCATAGCAGGCGCCTCCAGAGCAGGATTTTTATACTCCTGATCAGGCTATAATGTAGTTTTTAATATATAGGCAAGGAGTTTTTTTAAAGGCTAGCAGCGGATATGTCGTTTCTTCGGTTATGCAGATTTCTATAGGCGGTGGTAGTGACTTACCATTCAGATGTGCCGCATGCTCGTCCTCCCACTATTTCATAAAATGAAAAGACCCAATTCCGTGTTTTTTGCAACACGACAACACGGTTATTCCGCTCATGTTACGTATCTGCGCTTTTCAGACTGTACTTTGTATGAATGATAATGATCTTTATTTCCAAAAATAATTCCTTACTAACAGGCATTTCTTTAAATCTTAAATGGCAACACTGATGGAATAGGTAGGTAAATCATGACAATCGTTCTATACGATAGTAATATAAGTAATTGATTCTTAAGTTAATATTTTGGCCTACACAAGTTACTATCCTCTACTTAACAGCAACAAGCCAATAAGCGGCCTCCAGGTAAAATTATAAGCTCTCTGACCTTTCCAAAGGTGACATCTTGGTAAAGGCGTAACCCAATTACGTTCAATATACAACTAGACTCCCATTCACGCTCAAATATTGTCCGAAGCAAAAGTCTGCCCACGCAACTATTGGGCAGAGTTTCCGTTTAGTTGTATACAATTGACATTAAACACTAACTGCCACGAAATAAGGTGTTAATTTGAACGAATGTGTTAATGTCATATGTGTCAACGCCGCTCGGACGTTTTTTGATGATTTTTTCTTAGAGATTGGGTGTCTAGTTGTATATTGAACGTCATTGGCGTAACCCTATAATATTTACTTCTCTTGAAGATACCTGATATTAAACAGCCACTGCGTCATTTGCCTTCAATGTTTTTATAATAATAAACAATTCATTATTTTATATTTATTAAAACTGCAAGAGTTTTGTACAACGCTTAACAACTAAATATAACAAGAAAATAGTAACAGAGCAGTCTTAAACATGCTTAAGTAATATAAAAATCAAAATCCACACTTAAATATAACATAAACACATTTCGCAAGCATTACCTATTACAAATTAATAATAATACAATTCACTTGTAATTTAAACTCAAAGAAATCATTATTATAGTCAAATTCTCACTCTGATAATTATAGTTATTTGACAGATACATTCTCACGAAATTATCTATCAGTAGTGTAAACGACCCTTAATTACCTGTTTTTTTATAATTTCGATATCGAACCAATAAAAATGCATGTTAACCTTATTTCGGGCATTTCCGCAGTAGTGTGAAAGTAATAAATTATTTGTTAATGAAATTCACATGATCAGAATGAAGTTATCTGTATGTTGGTATGAAAAAGGTATTGATTCATACGTAAAATATCGGCGTCGATAAAATAAGCATTCATCGTGGAAATCAAGACTTTAAAGTGTATTCAAGCACCATCTTTGCCAAATGTATGTTGGCCAATGTATATTGTACCTAAGGGATAGCTAATTAAAAATTCCAAACACATATTGTACGATTTGATAATTTTACCCTGGACCCTAAGATATATAGCTTTATTAGCTATCATTAGTCGCAATGGCAATGGTTTCATGGTTTTCTGTAGAAGCGTTGTGCTACTCTTATCAAATTGCCAGTTTTAGTGGCCTACACTTTCTCCTATAAGATTCCTTAGTACGACAGAGAACAATATTGCATTGCAAGTACTGATTCCTAATTCATCACATTGTACAGTCGCCAGCACATCAGAATACCCCAATCTGTCAAATTTCTACAATCAATTTTCAGCTTTATTTACTTTACATAGAGTTCTCTTTCAATTGAGATTTTTTGACAGAATAGGGTAGGTTGATGTGCTACCGTATGTACAGTGGTGTTTTGCTTTCCATGCTGCCGATAAATATGTACGTACGAATCAAGACCTTATCCCATTACATTAGTGTTCAAAACCGCCTGCAACGGGCACGAATCCATCTTCGAACTGGTTAAACTCGTGATGGTACTCTGGTTCGAAGTGCTTCTGTGGCTTATACTCTTCGTGATGCTCCTTGGGCGTTCCGATCTTGTGAACAACTGCGTTGAAGCCGTTTTTGTCGTCGGCTTCGTATTCTACAACTCGCTTGGTCCCGTCTGTTTCGAGGAGTGTGTAGGTTCCTGTAAAAATATAAACATTAAATTCATAACTGAGGTTGAGGATTAAAAGAGCATTAAACTGTCACAACCATGCAGTAAGTTCGAAAAACTTTCAAAAGATGGCGCTATGTGTCTTTTGAATCGCGGTTATATTTTTCGGATTTTTTATACTATGAAAGTCTTTGAAGCTGTTGCTTTTTGGTCATCAAGTAGTCTCCAAACACTTTGTACTCATTTTAAATCCTAAATTATATCTGCCTGTTTGTCCTCCAGTTTGCTTCTTCGGCTCTCCAAAACTCATGTCCATTCAGAATGGAACTTTCCTTCAGCAAATGTTATAAGGTGGTAATTTTGTCAAAAGCGAATATTTTAAGTACGAATATGAGTGCCGATCTAACACTAATTAGGTCTAAATTCTTAAGCAAATCAGTCGGTAATAATTGTCAGGAAGTTGAATTGACTTACCCTTGACTTTATCACCGTCCCTGGTCTCCCAGTGTTCCTTGTCATCGCCAGTGTGAGGGTCCTTCACCGAGTAATCGAAAGCGTATTTCGGGTGCGCCTGTAAAAAACATTAAAAGAAATTAGATCAATTATCATAAACGCCTATTGCGTGAGGTTTGCATACAAGGCAGTGAACTGGGGTCCGGGGCTCAACTCTTTGGGCTAGCAAAATATTATCTTAGGGGAGCAAACGAGCAAGTGGGTCACCTGATGATAAGTGATCACCGCCGCCCATAAGCACCCGAGACCCCCTTGGGGTCGCAGGCGCGTTACTCGCCTTAAGAGACGACATGTATTAGGTCTCATATACCCAGTAATTTCACTAGCTTCAGTGCACTTTCCCCGAAACACAGAAGTGCTTGACACACTTAAATTTCACGGGAAAATATCTGGCACTGCGGTGGTATCCATCCACCTAGACGGCCCAGTACAGGAACCTACCACCTGGTAAAGTTGTTTCGGTTCTGACGGGCACAGCTCCTGTTTTTGGTGACCAATCTATACTTCGCAAGTGTGGTGAATAATACATATAACTAACGCAATGACTTGATTTCAATGATGGAGACTCCTGCAGTGGGATATTAATAAGTTAATACTTTACAATAAGCTTATTTTTCCACAGCACACTAAGTGGTGGTATCTGGTGAAGTGTTTAGTGACCATTTTACGTCATAATATTATGGGTTCCGTGTCTATCTGCCAGCTAATCTATATCTAAACTAATATTATAAGGAGGAAAGATTTGATTGTTAGTTTGTTTGTATTGAATAGGCTCCGAAACTACTGAACCGATTTGGAAAATTCTTTCACTGTTGGAAAGTACTTTTGATCCTGGAAATATAGGGGGAAGAGGGGGATAATTTGAAAAAAGATATGATGCGCGGGTAAAACCGCGGAGGCGACTGCTAGTCTAGTATAAACAATAACAGCTTATAAAGTGTTCAACAATAATATTGGTAGCTTATTTCATTGCTAGTGCCATTTTAAATTAGATTAAATAAAACGTAAAATATTATGCCTACCACACCTCAGTATCGTATATAGGTAGAAACCAATATTAATAACATATATTTCGGTCCGTGACCCGGTCACCGCGATCCGGTCAGACATCGCTGTTCCCTTCCCGTCGATCGGAGAGGAAATCACGACCTCGGGAACTTGCTCCCCCGATATCTCAGCGAGGGGTCTTGTAGGTACAACTGCGCAATTTGATTAGAACGATGGAGGATTTGTTAATGACCCTAGGGGACCACTATGCGTCAGCAGGGGTCGTAGGTGAACATAGGAAATATTTGGGTGATGAAAATTTCCGTTTGCATTCTTATTTAGGCAGAATACACTCCTTACTTTGAGCAGTGGCAGATATCGTAGTAGTTTTAGAAAAGTGACAGATTTCGACAGATTTAAAGAAAAGTCATAATCATCGACGAGCCATTTGGTGTAATGGTCGAGAAGTCGGCTATTACACCAGAGGTTGCGGGTTCGATCCCCGCACGGTACAAACATTTGTGTGCATGAACATGTCTGTTTGTATCGGTCTGGGTGTTTCTATGTATAATATGTATGTATTTACAAAAAAAAAAAGTATATAAGTAATGTTTATCCGTTGTCTAGCACTCATAGCACAAGCTAATGCTTAGTTTGGGGCTAGATGGCGCTGTGTGAATAATGTCCAGAGATATTTATTTATTATTTATTTTATCATGTGACAAAACGGTTGCCTTTTCTTTGCTCTTTTAAGGTGTACTGTAGTGACACACACCTCGCCCCATACATATAATTGCATGCATTTAAACTGTAGAGATTAGTATTAAACTATTATTCCTCGAGAACACATCTATTTTATTGAACTCCCGTCGTCCCACATTGCAAAGGTGTGGAAAAATATATATTTTTCTTCTCAGTTGGGTAGAGAACGCTCCTATCTATTTTTCGACCCCGTGCCACGCGCATCCAGTTGATTCTCGCGATCGTTATTGACTTTATTCAGTCTACGAGAGGGGCGATCGCGCTAAATAACTTCTACCAAACTACAACCGACTCGCAGACTTCGTATAGCGCCGTTGCATGTTTCAAACCTGGTAGCACTGCCTAAGGTTCAGTTGTGGTTTGGTTGAGATTCTTTAGCGCGATTGCCCCCCAGTACGGCTGAACCTACTTACATGGTAATCCAAGTCATACTCGTCGTGATGTTCGTCCAGGCTCTGGTGTTGGTGGTGGAGAACAGGCTTCTTGTGGTACCCCTCCAGGTCGCCGTCGAAGCCGTACTCCTCGAACTGCGCCAGGGTCGAGGATGTTAGCAGGAGGAGGGATAGAACTTTCTGGAAATAGAAAAATGACTCTTGTAGATTCAGTGGTTGTAAATTTGCAATAATCTGGTACTATCTGGTTCAGATGCTATTAGGATAATACCTTTTGGAGTTGCGTTACGCGACAGTGATGACTGACACACACATTGACAAAATAATGCGTTGCTAACGTTACGGATAGGCGCAGTTGACATGATTTGTCGCTCAATTCCAAAAGGTATTATCCTAATAGCATTTGAATCGGATAGTACTTAGTCTGAAGTGCTGTTTTATAATTGTGATTTTTGAAAATTAGAATTGAGTTTGTCCACAGTCCAATACTAGCATCTTTTCGCCGCTGCCATAATAACTTTGGCTGTGTTCATCGCATGAATGTTTGTCCTGGGTGGGATTCGAACCCAAACTTCCTGTCCAATCGGGTACTGTCACTACCTAATGGGCCATTGAAGAAGTCTAAACGCAATTGCTTTCAACAAATCCGGAAGATTGTTAAAATGTAAGCCGACAGTACTTGCGTACGCGCTTCGTGGCTTGTCAGCTTTAAATCAAGCTAATATCGCAGTAGGAACAAGTAATTTGACGTGTTGCTCCGTAAAGTTTAATTGCTCTTCCGTGCGGTCGGTGATTCGGTGCGCGCGGGCGCAGGCGGAAACCGCGCGTAATGACGTCACGTACGAGTTACGTGTCGGGAGATGTGTGGTCTCATGTTCTGAAGTGGGTGCGTGAAATGAGAATCTGAATTTATGTCATTAACATCTGTAATTCTGCAGCGCTTGCGAAAGCTACCAAAACCTCACAAAGAGAACCGACCCTCTTTTGGGTCGACTGTTTTTTCCCCCTAGTGTACAAATACGGTACTACACGGTATCGTCAACATCGATACAATTTCGGTCGTAAATGTACGGACATCTGACTTTTTTATAGGTGATCAGATTTTGATTATCCTCTTTTTGGTGGAGGGCTGGTTCATAGGTCCTTTTTATTAATTTAACTTTTGAGAGCATTTTTTGGCAGCAAATAGCAAAAAATTAAATATTAAGTTAGTAAATATATCAATAAAGTTCTCCATCTTCCAGTCCCTAACTCACTCATCAAATAAAGAAGAAAAAATTAAACCCTTTGCATCCCCCATAGAGAAGAAAGCGAATCATTTCCTTCCTTCAAGAAATTAACAGGCTTTAAGTTCATAAGTTCTTTAATCCTTTGGAAATAACACCATTGGAAATTCATCTTGGTTTCATAATCACGAAAATATGGGTCGGTTGCCTAATTAAATATGTATTTAGGCAATGATTGTAATCTTCATTACAAAGTCAGTGAAATCACTTATCTCGCCAAAGTTTCTCCGCAGTGACAAGGCGTTTTCGTTCCGACATTGCTTACCTACGGCGGTAATAGTTAAGGCGAAATTACATATTGATTACATATTGCCACAGTACAGGCAACAAACTAGTGATGACAGATATGTTTGAATATCAAGAGATCAATAATGTCCGATGTATAGTTGTAAAAAAGCGCGCTAATTAAAAATAAATGACACATACAATTTCCTTTATTTTTCCGAATTCAGTTTAATCTTTTTACTAGAGACTTAAAGCTTTTGGCGTTCTGACAAAAAAATAATGCGTTAGATTGTAAACGGTTTTTATTATTCGTTCTCACATTAGCAAGTTGTGGCTGCATGTAACTGAATCTGCAATTACTTAGACCTAAGAAAACCAAAATGTACATTAGTGTAAGATTTGAAGGTTGTCCTTACCAAACAAATATCGATAGGTTACATTCATCATTACTACAGGCTCACCCACTGAGATGCTTTACTGTAATTCATTACTTTGTGGTGTGGCTTTCCGGCGTAATTCGTTATGTCACAAACTTATGGATTCGCGAAGCTCTGTGAAACTTGGGTTTCGCAAGTCAACCGTAATGCAAACAAAAGTTAGCTTTCTTTACTTTGTGAACTTTGGCATTGAACTCAAATAAACAGTTTTCAATTTCGTCTAGCGCTTTGACAGGTTTTGACAGGTTTAAAAATAATATTATGGCTCCCCTGTAAGGGATCTAACAGACGAACGACCCATAGTTTGCGACCCTCGACGACTGCGGTGAGCGGCTGTCGTTCGGGGCCGCAACGACAGCCGACGATCCTCTGCGACTGTCGCGCGGGGCCGCAACGACAGTCGCAGAGGGTCGTCGGCTGTCGTTGCGGCCCCGAACGACAGCCGCTCACCGCAGTCGTCGAGGGTCGCAAACGAAGGGTCGTCGTTCGTCTGTTAGATCCCTAAGGCTGTTATGCTCCGTGACTTTTCAAAGTAGCAAAGTTTGTTGGCCTTCAGTGAATAAAAATTGTCGGCCTATTTAATGTCGCTCTGCAGGGCAAAGCCTTCTATCATTGAAAACAAGACATCGTCACTATGTTGAATACTGGTTTAATCAAAAATATTATACACATAATCAACATTTAACGGTACGTTAGGTATTCCCCAGGACAAAAACAGCTCGTCTCGATCCGTGCGAGCTTCGTACATTCTACACGCATACATCTAATCGCACGCACACAAACACCGTGCCGAAGTCTACCGAACTGACACGACGTTAGACGAGTGTCAGGTTTTTTCCGTAGGTTTATTTGACTAACTGTCGTTTCGGACACATTTTATTCGGACACAGTGTCCGAATTGACACTTTTTAATTTTAATATTTTTTTACTGTCGATTCGGACACCGCGATATAAATAGCTGTTTTGTACAGTCAGATAAAAAATCTTCCTACGATTTCTTTTCATTATAAAAATAAAGTCTCAACGAAGCCTTCTACACGAAGCTATCGGTAATGTTTCTAAAGATGACTGGGTCAAATGTGTGAGGCATGCAGAGGAATTACAGGATCACGATCTAGCAAAGGCAATTTTAAAAGATAAGAGAATACAGTCTCTGGTAATAAATTTACACGAAGATGACAGCGCTCCTGACCCGTGGTACAACTACGATGTCCAACTGGTTGTACCACGGGGAAGTAAAGTTACCCATGGTTCACCCCTTTTTATTGATATTTATGATTATGACCCGTGGTAAAACGGATGAATTATGTCCAACTGGTTGGACCACGGGGACCCGCTCCCGACCCGTGATACAACTGCGATGTTCAATTGGTTGTACCACGGGGAAGTAAAGTTACCCATGGTTCAACTGGTTGTTCTATGATTGTTGTGCGTCCCCGTGATCCATCTCCCTGATATACATGATATGTATTACAGGGAGTTGGACAAAGGAAAAAACAACTCACCCTTAATTCAGAATTCTCAGCAAAGTGGATTTTTTTGAACTAATGCGTGTCTGAAAATCTATTAAGGAATGGCGGACAAATGCAATCTTCTTTCATCAAACATAACTTTTCTGGATAACGTAAACTTTTTAAATAACTCCACTAAGGTCATGTTGCCCTGGTACCCTTTGCGGAGAATTCTAAATCAAGGATTAAAGGGGGACAACCACAACAATCATAGAACAAACAGTTTAACCATGGGTAACTTTACTTCCCCGTAGTACAACCAGTTGAACATCGCAGTTGGACCACGGGTCGGGAGCGCATTTTATAACTCCACTAAGGTCATGTTGTCCTGGTACCCTTTGCTGAGTATTCTGAATCAAGAATTAAAGGGGGACAACCACAACAATCATAGAACAACCAGTTGAACCATGGTCACTTTATTTCAGCAGTTGGACCACGGGTCGGGAGCGATTCCCAGTAGTAGGTACAACTAGTTGGACCAAGGAAAGAACAACTCACTCGAGTTGAACTATTGGTAAAGATTTTTCCCCATAGAACAACCAGTTGAACCATGGGTAACTTTACTTCCCCGTGGTACAACTAGTTGGACATCGCAGTTGTACCACGGGTGAGGAGCGCTGTCATCTTCGAGTAAATTTATTACCAGAGGCTGTATTCTCTGATCTTTTAAAATTGCCTTGGCTAAATCCTGATCCTGTAATTCCTCTGCATGCATCACACATTTGACCCAGTCATCTTTAGAAACACTACCGATAGCTTCGTGTAGAAGGCTTCGTTGAGACTTTATTTTTATAACGTAAAGAAATCTTAGGAAGATTTTTTATCTGACTGTACAAAACAGCTATTTATATCGCGGTGTCCGAATCGACAGTGAAAAAATGTTAAAATTAAAAAGTGTCAATTCGGACACTGTGTCCGAATAAAATGTGTCCGAAACGACAGTTAGTCGTTTATTTTCGTTACGGAATTTCTTGATTCGGTCGCCGCGCTCAAAGCCCGTGATAAAACCTATGCAATAGTTTAAAAAACATGCCGTAAGTTTTCCTTTCAGCGTGCTTTCAGATCACAACGGTCGCCTAGAGCTTGAAAAGTGGCACAGCGTTTAATTATGAATATGTTCCCCAAGCAATCAATACTCAACGAGTTTATAATAAAGGTGGTCGACAAATGACCCCGTTCCTTGTAATTTTTCACCCGTGGGACACTTGACGGGACTCATTAGGCGACGAGGCGGGAAGTGGCTTAATAACTGTAGGGACGTTTTACACGTGCCGTGTTTAGTCAATGGTTATGTTTACATGATGTGTACACGATCTTTTTGAGGCCTTGAGGGTAATTTAAGTGTTTAGCCTTGTCCATTCTTGGGGGAGAAGTAAGTAGACCTTTTCCAATACTACATATTTGTAAATCCTGGAGGAGAATAAAAAGAGTACTTTGTGTTTTTGGTAGATGCCGGGTATCTTAGCCTAGACTATGTATCTGAAGCACACACACAGATAAGTCACCTTCTGACGCTTATATATTCACGTATGTGTGTATTAGCAATAAGTAGTATTATGAGTTGTTAATTATTATTGAATAAATATTGCTCTTAGCTATAGACCGACACGCTGGCTGTTTGATTTCTCATCTCTCGAGCTAGGAGCCAAACCGGGGAATACTAGTCTCATGTTAAACAATAGAGACATAAAGGTCGAATTAGTTTCTTATTTCATATTATGTATAGTATTTCATCTACTCTCGAAAAATTAGGGATTAGTCTGAGAAACAGACAGCTAAATTAATTGTCTCTAATATTCTGAAAGAAACATCTTACTCATATTACAAGGTTCGTCGCCTCGGAATAATTTAGCTCAGTTTCCATTGCTGTTACTGGGTTCCTAAGAAGTTATCTGACAAATAACTTGGATATTTTTTTTGTCATTTTCAAAAAGAAGTCATCGTCATTGTTATATGAATATGACAGTAAAGTTAATAGCAACTTTACTGACAGTAGTGGATCAATTGTACCCTGTTACTCGTTCGTATTGGTCGATCGGGAGATTTAGGACTAATTACCTTATGTTTTTGTGGTTTTCTTGATGAGGATTAATGGGAAAACTATAGACTTGCGTGCCATTTCGTAAGCTTTAATGACTAGGATCTGAGTTTGATCATCGATCGAGTAGTATTAATTACTTTCAGTGTTTTGTAGAGAATGAGGAAGCTTCATTTGTCATTTATATTTATGACAAGATCCAATGATCAATCACTTGCGTGCAAGGGATTCACTGCTCTTTTCTTATTATCATCGTGTTTACCGCGTTTTAAGTGGATTAGCAAAAAATATACTTTTACGTATGAGTTTGCTATATAATTATGGCAATTAGTTTATTAAAACACAAAGAAAAAAAGCAACCAGTTACTTTACGCTAAAAAATGAACAAACGAAAAAAGGTAATTGTAAAAAATATTTTCTTTGACAATCTTTTCTGTCCTTTTTTACCTGAGGTTCATTATTGACCATTAATAATGGTTACAATAACTTATTTCGAATGTTCTCGATGTTTTCCTCTATTTCCGTGTAATTGAGTGATCTTAGCCCGATTTCCTACGTCTATGGTCGCGTGTCCGGGTAAGTAGATAAGTCACGCGAAGATTTCACTTACGTGTTTTTTCACAACAAGCGACGTATCAGTTGACATTACGTGTCTTACGTATAGTCAGATCTGCATATTGTATGCGTGCATGTATTTGCAAATGGTCGGATTGGTTTGGAAGTTGTCGCTCGTAAAATAATAAGTAAATAATTAAGACGACGTACGACGTCAGGAAGTCCCTTGGTTATTTTTTTTTATAATGAATTCAGATTTTTACCGAAGTTTATTTTAATATTGTTAAAAAAGAGTGAAGTATTAGCATAATTATTAAAGCCCACTGCAGGGCAAAGGCGTATCTTTGAAATAAACTATAAAGTTATCGTTACAATGATTATATTGGATTGATCACTATAAGATAGACTTATGAATGTGGAGGAAGCGAAAGTTGTGTACCAGGATCGTAGCAAGTGGAAGGATTTGGTCTCTGCCTACCCATATGGGAAAAAGACGTGACTGTATGTATACAGCGTTTTAGGTAACCCGAGGGACATATTTAAGGAGAGTGTTCAGAATCCGATCAGGAGTCCAATTCGCTATAAAAAAAATTTTTTTTATGGTATAGCGGGCAGACGAGCCTGCGGCACACCTGATGGAAAGTGACAACCGCCGCCCATAGACAACTGCAAATCATGTGGAATCACAGATGCGCTGCCGGCCATATTCTTAATTTTTTGCATTTTTATCCTAATATGCATGAACTACCTAAAAATTCCTTGTGCCGGCCGGCCGGTTATGCCCCAAACTCAAATTGTACGCGAGTACAATAGGTCTATCCCTGAACGAGTGCACGAAATACTGTGAAAGGAAGAGTGCCCGCACGTTTAAGGTTATTGAAAGATATTTACCAGGGTTTTATTGGTTTATACTTATTTCGTTATATGAAAGCATGAACTATTTGGGGTTTAAATATGTCCCTCGCATTTCCTGTCATACTTTATATGGTAATCACCATTTTTGCCAGTAGGTAAAGATTTTAGCGTTTTTTCTGAGGATATAAGTTATAGTTTTGCAGTAATGAAACGCTCCAATGGGCAGAGGTATTAGCAGGGTATAAATAATATGGAAGCGGTGTTTTTCTGTTCGGTAATTATCACTCTACAAAGAAGGGGAAGTGTTGGAGGAAATGACATGTGATTATGTGCCGCGTCGGCTGTGGCTACTTTTTGCTGTCAGTAATTTGTGAAATAGTTTTCTTATCATTTTTTTTTTACACTTCCGACAAGTGGACTTTACTACAGAGTATTTAGGATTAAAGTTTAGTTAGTCCTGAGTTCGATTTCTTAGGTTTGTTTGGTATCAAAGGAGCCAAGTCTGAGGGTCACCTAGTTTCTCGGGTGGCCCTCCGTAGGCGCCACCCTGACTTGAGGCCTCTCAAGTCAGGGTACCCGGGGATGGGCTGGTCAATAGCCACAAGGCTGGCACCGGCTCGTCCAAATTTGGGTGCAAAGTTTAGTGGGTAGTGGACGCTTGAGTCTCGAGTCCTACACACGGCCGCAGGTCTAGCTAGCCTGCGGTTATGGTGCATAAACACATTCTTCTCCGAAAAAAAATATGGTTTCGACTGGCTAGCTAACACATGTGAAGGAAAACATCTGCCGCCATAATAGCTCTGATTGTAACTGCTTATTTAAAATGGACTGGTAACTAGAAATCAGTGTTTTTGGAAATCAAATAATTAAATATTGCATATTATTAATCAGACCTGAAAGAAAGTTGCATAAGCACTGGGTATGGGTGTCAGAAACAGCAAAGCAAGTATAAATACTGGTAAATGTATTTAAATAAACATCCGAACAATAAAGTAACACAAATGTTTATCACATGAATTTGTCCATTGTGGGATTCGAAGCCACGTCCCCTAGCGCATTGAGCAGGTCTCTACCAAATGCGCCATCGGGTCAGCCTTTGTTGATAGAGACAATAAACTATTTATCTATGTATCTAAATGCTTTGTAAATAAGATCTCGAAGTGTTAGCTCCATTACCAACCATTGCTTAGGCAGGAATCGAATCAACGATCTTTTATTTATCATGTCAACTTACAGTGTACCATGTCAACTTGCAGTTTCCCAAATCGTCAACATCTAATCTGTACCTTGTTAGTTTTTACCACACTGGCACGAAGATGCGTAAAATGATTTAAGACTGGAATTCAATACAGCCGGTTAAAGGAAATTAAATTATAAAAATAAACAAAAATATTCAAGTTTCCAATAAATAAGAAATTGGAATATAATATTTGTAATATAGATTTACTAATTGGAAAATGAATATGGTTCAGTAATTTTATTATTGGAATACTGCACTTTTCGTGTTTATTATATTGAAACACAACATGAATTATTATAAAAATGTTTCGAGCTTCTTTTGCATAAACATTGTTTTTGTTTTTCACTTTAACCCTTACTTAACAATGACACAATATAATAAACTTCTAATACCTGAAGGGTAAATTGTTCAAAATAATTTAAATTATCGTCTGTATGAATTTCAGAAGTTGGTTAAACAATGGTGATTAATTTGCAAAGCTCAATGCGGCAATAGTAAAACTAAAGTTCATGGCATCCGTCCAAGGATGTGAATGTGTTAAAAGATGTTTTGTTTAATCCAGCGGTTTAATTTATTTTTAGAAATTTTCGTAACACTAAACGCTTTAAAATCTCTTTTTACATTAAAGAATATTTTTTATTATAATTTTTCTTACATAAAAAAGTCTAAAATTTTAATCAACTGTAACTTAATTTTATGTATGCTAAGTTAAGGCACTGCCCTACAATTTCTACCGTTATCTCTTCAATTAAACAAAAACCTTTAACACTACACTTATCACAAAAAGTAACAAAATTACTCACAATAAAAATCTCCATATTTCTCACAAAAAAAAACTTTTCACTTCCACCACTGAACTTAGACAGAGAATGTAATTTATTTCACACGTGAGTTTTAACTTATACCCGAGAAATAGTTAATTCTCTGCCCCCCTCTCGACCGTTGGGGTGGGCTGACGACAGAAAGAGGGGCGGAATATGTTGACACAGTAAAATTAATCACAGTAAGTGCTTTTTTCCTAACGAGTATGTCTATGATATGGATTACTTGTTGGCTACGATTTGGTGTAGTTAGTTACACTTGTGTTCACAAACAAGTCTGTAAGTTAAAGTTTTCGGTAAATATAATTTTTTATTTATAATTTTACTTACATAGACTTTTTCGCCAAAATAAATATGTTATGGTTATGTTTTATGGAGATCTGTCTGGATTTATAAATAAATATCCTATGTTGAGCTCATCTTTGTGATAGCTTTCATGATTAGGGTTTTCATATCAGAAAGCTTGAATTTTTGTATATTTGCCGGCTCCTGTACTAAAAACATTATTATACATGTCAAAAATATCGGTTAATCAGTCTTTCCCAGAAAAGATTTCGTTGTCGGTGTACACTGTATACCTATGCCTCCTACAGATGTTTTCGAATTTGTTCTTAGAAAATGAGAGGAGCTTGAATGGCGTGTACCTACGATATGATTATTATGAAAACAACCCAGCAGGCCGTTTACGTGTTTCACTGTAAATACAATTTGCACTGTGGTCGTATGTTGTGGTTGACGGGAGGACACGGCTATGCGTAATGGTCAGTTGATTAGATTGCCTTAGGCCGGCTGGAGTCATTTGGGATGACAGCATTACGGAAACGTGGGCAGGGGCACGTCAGGACCTCGGCAAACATGCGAGTTGATTGAATTTACGTTGCATACTTTGTTTGAAAAGTTCAATTTTGTTGAACTTGAATGAGTTTTTGACAATGATCTGAGACGTAATTATTTTTGTATGTTTTTCATATTACTATTACACACGTCATGAGTAAATAAAATTACTAGTGGAATCATTCATCATTTAAATAAAAAAAAGTCAACCGATTACTTAACGTAGTTAACGTTTGTCTAAGTCTAGGATACGCTTGCATCATGATTCAGGTTCAGTCATTACATTGGTGCAACTATCATCTGACCTCCGTTACCTTTATTTAACAGAGGAACTAGTCAAGCTAGCTAGATCATGGCTACACAGCCATTTGACTGCAGGTTTAATACGGTGTTTTCCGTTAACGTCTAACTAGTGTCAAATACGAAAAAAAAAAAAACACCGAGATTCGAACCAACAACCTCGCGCATGTGAAGAGACGCTTAAGGCAGTTCCTTGAGCAGCTTTGCATAATAAATATGTCAGTGTGAAAAACTACTACCGTTTTATATGTTCCGCTACAATAAAGATGTAATGTCCTCGCATTAGCATAGATTCCCCGGCACCGATGATTGACCCGTGCCTAAAGCTAAGAGCCGGCAACACGCGTATCGACAGAGTCACGCATATGACTGTAACACAAGCGTTGCATGATTTACGTAACGAAAGTTTTATCTAATTGAGATGGCTTGCTGTTATGATTCTGATTTGCTATACTTACCTACGAGTACACACTTACATACAACGGCTCATATTATTATGTGGGACCAGTGAGCCGTGAGATAATAAACACCTGTTCGTTTACATGAAGAGATAGGTGATTTAATATTTAAGTTTAATAATACTTCTCTGTAGATTCTATTATCTTCGTATTTTTTTTAAAGTTCGTTTGATAAAGTCGAGTCATTTTAATAGGTCACATTTGACAGTTCATTTATGCAAAGAAAAATATACCTTACGCTAAACGAATAAAACTCAAGAAAACAACATCAGTTTTTATTAATGCAATTTTTTTTTTTTTGAAAATAAGACTACTCCTGATGTTCATAAGTAGCACTTTTCTTTGCATAAATGAACTGTCAAATGTGACCTATTAAAATGACTCGACTATAGTTTCTAAATTAATAATTCTCAAATACTTCCAAAGTTATTAAAATGGCAGATACTACTTAGCTATTAAGACTTCTGGAAATAATCCTATCTACGACGATCAGGATAAAAGAGTTGTATGCTTTATTTTCTCTTTAGCTCGCCATTTGTTTAGTTAATTACCATTTCCATAAGATCTCTCATAATCAAGCCTTAGACCTCTTTTTCAACAGTGTTGTGAAACTAAAGCGATACCATGAGTAACGAGTTCTTCAACGATGACGGATAGTTGTGTACTTTGTTTTGATAGTGAATAGTTGATTTGAAATTGTGTAAATTTTCTCTAGAAGCGGAAACTTATAATTGGCCTTGTTTTGTTCAACTTAGTGCTGGTAAGTTTCGTAACTAGTATATTTAAAGGAACTTGTTACTTACTGCTTATTATTCTATACTGTGATGATGAAAAATTTTACTCCTTGCGCATCGAATATATGAAATTCCACATTTTATGAAGGCTTTAAATAATGTCTACGTAATTTTTAATTTGTAATAATATATTACATTCTTTGTAGTTCATTTGCCTTTAGGAACTTTTGTATTTATTGTTTTTTTTTTAATTTTTTTCTACTTTGGCGATCGAAGAACGAAATTGTACAATCACAATACAAAAGTATGTATAAACTTAGGTTTCATAATTAGCATCACGAGGATTATCTATTTGAATTGGCGTAAAAAGTCATTTTTTGTCGATTAACTGAGAAATCTAGCACTTCTCTCGTTGCTGACTCTTTATTATCTTAGAAACTTGATAAGAAATCTAGCTTAGTTGTCTGTCACTTTCTGTTAAAAGTGTCACAATGTTTAAATACTTGTAATACTAGAAGCATCACTCGCGCGGTCGCGCGTCACCAAGCCTATAGTAATTTAAAGGTAAAACAATGTAAGTAGGCAGCAAAATAAGGTTGTTCTCGCTGCCAACACCATGCCCTCTCCCAAATCTAACTCCTTACCTTACTCACCGACAGAAACATAGCAAAAGGTAGGGCTTTTTCAGAGTCCGACTGGCTAGCTACCACCCCCACAGGTGAAATCAGCCGCCATAACAGCTCTGGCTGTGTTCCGGCAGTATTCATGTGGGAGCCAGTACACTGAAATCAGAGGCTCGTGAAACGTCCCTCATTGGAATTGGCCGCAGTGGCCGCTTACCATTAGTTACTAACACTTCATGGATCTTGGTCTGAAATAAAAGAATTATTATTATTATTATTATTAGGTGGGTTGCGTGCCTGTCTGCCAACTGACCTAGTATAAAAAAAAACAACATTTATGAAAAGCTTCTTCATTGTCGTTTTCTACAATTCGGTTCTTGAAGATGTCCAGATGTGATCATCTGTTTGGAAGGTCCACTGTGTTCTACCTCTTTGAGAGAGGTGTCTCTATCTCTGTCTTTTCTCTCGATGTTCAGCTTACAGTTTGGCAACACATTGAGAGATCCTTCCCGGTGAAAAGAGTCGTTCATAGATCACAGTGGTTGCTTACCAGATACTGCGTGCCTGCCTGCTAATACCTACAAAGTAGCATAAAAACATCGTTAAATGTGTAAACGCCATATTGAATATCGGAAGTTCCGACCAGGCGCAACCGTCGCCTATTCGTCAGGAAGCAAAATGATGTATGATGTTACTTTGTTGCTATTCCTTGGTTTCTATGATCGATTGTTGTAGCATCTAGCTACCGTGTGCTTATAAATCATGCAGTTTCATGTAGTTTTCTGTCCGCGTTCCATCTAATCGGTGTACTTTTTTACCATGATCTAAAATTAAATAAAATGCAGGCACAAATAAAAAAAAATATTCACAAAAACGAATTCCTAGTAAGGGGTGGAAGATATTTTTAAGGAAAATAAATGTCATGTCCTTTTTTATTTTACTTATACTCCTTCCATCCAAAGTAACTCTTACTACCTATAAATATATTATGTTACGCTCTCGTCTAATCCAGCAGGTAATTCCCGTGGGATAATGGAAACAGAAATGTTTTTGTTTTTCGTTCTTTCACGACATTTCGCAAATGGAGCGACGTGATTTTTGGCATGGGCATGGGTTTGGAGCTAAAAAGTGACATGGGCTGCTTACTCCGGAACAATAGCTCATTCTTTCGGAATAACATTGTATAGTCCATGCGTGCGAAGTAGACTAGTACTATACATAATAATATCAGCTACCACTCAAAGTTCCGGAATTAGTCACACTCGTAGGACTACTTCATCTTTTGTATGCGAATTGCGAAGATGTCCCATTTTTACAAATAAATAAACATGAAATCGATTGAACGACGTTAAGATGATGACTACTGTTTACTTGCGTCGCGTGTCTCTTGCAATAATAATTCATTGCATAAAATGTGCAATTGATGCATCAATCAATACTTTACACGTTATAAGACCATTTATTATCTATAATCAACCGATCATTATATAAATATAACTGAATTAATGGTTTATTATACATATACTTGCCATTAAAGTAAATACGGTGAATTATTACTAAGTATATGTCACGCAAGAATATCAAAATATATTTCATTTATATTGTATATTATCCTGTGTAGTTGATGGGTAGTAAATATTGACAGATGCCGTAGCCAAAACTCAGCTAAGAGAACATTATTATCATTTCTATACTATAACTCTACACTGATATTCTTGATCTCAAAGTGGATTTACTTTACCTCTGGCACATAGGGCAGGGTCCTATTAGCTCCTAGGGCTACCAAATGCGTCATCTAGTCAAAGGAAGCGTGTGAGCTGCCCCTTAATAGAAATATCCGATGTAGCCACCATGACTCTCGATCAGCTGAAATACAACATAATAAAAACAAAATGTATGTTCATCTTTAGAACTACTTATCACAAATGGAGAATGTTACTAGGTATGCCAAATCGCTTGAAATTTTGTCTCAGTAATGCCTGTATGCATACAAATACACTAGTTTTTGTTGTAGTCAAAAATACCTAGTAGTTTTGATTCTATAGGCATTCAAAGTTTCGAAAAATATCGAGTCCCGCTAACAGTCACGTGACCGCTTGTGACGTCACATCACAACCCGCCGCGCGGGCCGAGCCCGGCTTAGTACAAGTTGCATAGCTTGCGCTTGGCTTGTGCAGTATTTTGTTGTGTTTTCGTTAATAGACTTAATAGTAAATATTATTCAATTAATAATATGGACGAAAAAGGGCAATCGGATAATATAATCTACCTAAAATAGACGGATTAATGGTTGCGCATTATTTAACAACAAATAGTGATTTCGTTGCCGCCGAAATGCGAGGAATATCAAATAGTAAAAGTATCTACCTACCATACAATGTTTCTGTTATAGACAACAAATAAATGTAGGTATTATAGTTTTGTAACTATAGGTAAGTAGGTACGTATGTACATATAGGTACCGCTCTTCTTAGTAAATTTAAATAAATACATACTTACATAGGTACATTGATATATATATTGCAAACTAGCTTCCGCCAGCAGCTTTGCCCCCGTTTCCCTCGGGAACTGTACATTTTCCCAGGATTAAAAGTAGCCTACCTACCTATAGGTATTATGTTATTCCAGACTTCGTCCAGATCCATTCAGTAGTTTTTGCGTGAAAGATAACAAGTAAACACACACACACTCACAAACTTTCGCGTTTATAATATTAGTAGGAACTAGGATAGTACCTAGGAATAAGAGCGGTAATGTAACGCACTATCCGATCCGAATCCGATGCGAATCCAATCCGTCTCCGTGAAATAACGGTCCGGAGTATTTCTAGTGATACGAACTAGATCCGTCATCCGAATGTCTTTGTGATTTTGATTTCACGGAGACGGATCGGATTCGGATCGGACGTAGTGCGTAAGCGCTCTTAGGATGTAAGTAAATATAGTGTTGTTTTTTTTTTACTTACAAAATACGTAAGGCCATTTATTTTTAAAAGAAGCTTATTTCAGTTCAGCAAGAGACAGCTATGGCGATGATGCTATTAGTCATGTTCAAATAAAAAGACCTACGGTGATGTATGTAATGTAGAATCACGCCAGAACACCGCATACGTACCACACCTTATCATTGCATTCTAAACTGATAAGGATCAAGAAGTTTTAAATGTAACCTGCGAAGATTGTGCCGCCAGCAGAGGTGGCTGTAAACATACTAGGATTTTTAATGTGGCTACATCGTCGAAGCGAGGAGCCTCAACGTCCTTTGGAACTATAAAAAACAACTTTTCCTGCGAATTGGTAGTTGTATTTTTACATTTAGGCACACCACATGATTTCCTAGTATTTGGATTGGACATTTTTAAAAGTATTTAGGTTTAATTTCGACGGCACGGGCGCCGAACGCTAGCGGACTGAGTGCGCCAGACTGAGCGAGTTGTAGTATGACGTCACACCGGCACCGGCAGCCCGCGCGTGCGGTTACAACTTGTTTTACTTCTAAATCGGAAACTAATTGACGTATCGAAGTAATTCTTTCACTAGTATTTTTTATTTTTTACAAAGAATATGGAGTGCTAATAATCAAAAATAGTTAACATTCTTCATTAGATAATTATTTTTTTGTTGTATTTGTAAACAAGGTTTATAAATCTTATTCGCCCGTGTCTCTCGCCCCAGCTTCACACTAATATTATAAATGCGAAAGTATGTCTGCCTGTCTATGATGATTTCACGTATGAACCTTTTTTAACCTGATGGAATGGATTCAGGGCTTCAGGGTGCGGGTGACTGGCTCAATTGGTATGATCTATTGAGCCAGTCAACCTTACATTTGGACCTCACTTCCGCTTACCATCAGGTGGAGTGAGGTCATCCTTACTGCCTCTATATAAAAAAAAAAATAAAAAAAATGGAATAATCCCTGTATTTCATATGTATGCAGTAAGAGACAACCCTAGTCTTGCATAACGTGATACAAAGTAGATCAGTGCACAGGGAAATGATTTAGCGCTCTGCGATTGCCGAAGCGGCGGGAAAATGGCCGCGCGTCGCGGTTCCTGCGCCTGCGCACGTTCGGGCGATTCGGTCCACGTTCGATGATATTGTGGGTTCAGATGTACTCGATTACTACTCATCACCGTCATCGGCCTGTCTCAGTCATTGAGTTACAAGTACTACGTATAGAGAGGCTGTACGGAACAAAAAATGTGTCGCAAAATGATGACTGGACTGACTGATGTAATTGCTTCAGCGGATGTCGTCTAACCAAACTATAAAACTTGCAGCGCTATAGATTGCTTACAGAGTATATTTTCCTGGCGACCAAAACGTCGTAAGCGCCATGCAAAGCAAGGCGCTTACGCGTTTTGTTCGAAATGCCTATCTCATAGATCTTGAATGAGTAGTTGCCGTAACCATGGTAACGGCAACAAAGCATCGCGCAAAAATTTTGTTTGCGGTGTATGTCGGTTCTATACGCTAGTAATTGTAGTTCAATGGTCTCAGTCCACTGCTGGACATAGGCCTCCCAATGCTCGCCTCACAGAAATAGATTTCTATCCATAGATAGAAAAATCAATAAAAAAATATATAAGAGGCGAGCCACAGACATATCTGTGGCTCGCCTCTTATATATTTTTTTACACTAGGTCAGTTGGCAGACAGGCTCGCAGCCCACCTGATGGTAAGCGGTCACTGCGGCCTATTCTATTGAGAGACGATTCACCTGGAAACGTCCCTCAATGTGCTGCCAGACTGTAGACTCATCTGATCTTTGAGCCTCTGATTTCAAGTGTACTGGCTACCACATTAATATTGCCGGAACACAGCCAGAGCTGTTATGGCGGCAGATGCTAGCCAGTCGGACTCTTAGTTTGGTTATTGGCTACTCGCATCCGGCTCCTGCAAGCAATCCAGCTCAAATCGTCACTCCACTCTGATGATACCTACTCCAATGAGTAGTAATAGCTATTTAATATTTTTTCTTCTCAATATTAATAAAGTCACTTGGCAGAAAATAAGCGGTCTTTTCGCTATATTCCGTTGAGAGACACTTTACCAGGAAACACCGCTCAATGTGCTGCCACACTAGCTTTCTCATCTTCGAGCTTAAATTTCAAGTGTACTGGCTCCCACATTAACTATGTACTGCCTTTCATGATGTCTTTTTCACACCCAAAAGGGACGAGAACCGCCTTGTTACAATTGACCCCATCCGCTAACCATTCGGACTTTGAAACCATCAAATATTTTGACGCTACTTTGTAAAGTGCTGAAATATTTCGAAATAAAGACTTTACAACCCTATATGTTTGAAGTATGTAACAAATAATAACAATGTAAATTATATTTATGAGACATTACACATGACACGGTAAAATGACGACGGCACATTGATTGGCAGAGCACGTAACACGATAGACGTAAGCGCGGTTTAGCTCTTCAGAAGTGTATCGTCCCAGTTTCAACAGCTATCGGTTCATCTGACGCGCAGACGCGTGGCGATCGCTTATATCTACACAGTGTAGAGGCGAATAGTGTGGAATTATTGATAAGTCTCTTTTAGGCCAGTACAGGAACCTACCAGGTGTAAGGTTCCTGTACTGGGCCGTCTAGGTGGGTACCACCGCAGTGCCAGATATTTCCCCGTGAAACAGAAGTGTGTCAAGCACTTCTGTGTTTCGGGGAAAGGGCACTGAAGCTAATGAAATTACTGGGTATATGAGACCTAATAACTGTCGTCTCGGTATAGCAGGCGCAGGGCGGTGCCATACAGTAACTGCTTAGTTACTGTTTGGCACTGAACTCATCTTGTTACACATTGCAATAAAAAAAAGTCCGAGGGTTATGTTAAAAGATTGTGAGATAACCTGCAAAGTTTGTGCCTGGATCCGTCTTTAAGCATCTCTTCAAGGTCAAAATA
Source organism: Mecyna flavalis (assembly GCA_949319885.1). Taxonomy (NCBI): domain Eukaryota; kingdom Metazoa; phylum Arthropoda; class Insecta; order Lepidoptera; family Crambidae; genus Mecyna; species Mecyna flavalis. Next base: position 671,180 of record OX439417.1, on the reverse strand, counting down.
AACGGGCTTCTTCTAACCATGCGCGCTCCATCGTAGACCGCATAGTTGTTCAGGGGATATTTTTAAGTGTACATCAAAAAAATACTGAAATGTACATCAAAATAACTGATTGCATACATGATTGGTTAGGTTAGCAATTCAGTATATTTTTGATGCACAATCAGTATTTTTTGATGTGCAGTTAAATACAACCCGTTGTTCAGCGTCAAGCAACTTTGTGGTCAACTGCTGGCTTATAAAAATCGAATAATATTAATTATAATAACCTTAACTACCATTCGGTAATTTAAGCTATACTTTCTGGTGTAATTAGTAGTGGTGGCCGTTTACTAACGAGCGGGTTACATGTCTAACTCCTAGCTGAATCAGTATGTAAGGAATGATTTAGAGCGATTTTGCGAAGTAAACATTTCCAGAGCGCTTCGTTGTAAATATTCTGATTGTAGATCAGCGACACGCTCTAGTTGCGCGCTTGTTTGCTTATATCCGCGTTTTCAATTATGTTAGATTAAAAATATCAATGGTTTTTTTATATTACATCAGTTGGCGGACAGACACGCAGCCCTGATGGTAAGCGGCTACTGCGAACTATACCATTGAGAGACACTTCACCAGGAAGCGTCGCCCAATGTGCTGCCAGACTGTAGGCTCATCTGATCTTCGAGCTTTTGGTTTCAAGTGTACTGGCTCTTACCTTAATACTGCCGGAACACAGCCAGAGCTGTTATGGCGGCAGATTTCTCCTATGGAGGTGGTAGCTAGCCAGTCGGACGGACATTTCGACTAAAATTACATACAATGGTCGTTTTTTATTCAAATACGTTTAATCGTCATAGAAAGTGGTGACACCTAGTGCCTAGTAGTGGGCACCGAACAACAGATCAGCAGTGTCGGTAAAGCAGTCCTCTAAAGGCACTTGCCCCAATAAGAAACGAGTGACATATTTCGCGCTCAACTAGTAAGACTCGATAGCCGAAGAGGTACATCGAAGTGTGCAAATCTGCAAACTCAAGGAGTGGAGGTTCGGTCCTGGCACGGAACCGCAAAAACTATTTATACTTTTTCAACGTAATTTGATAAGTACTAGTAAGAAACTTTGAAATGGATGACTTTGAAAATATAAATACTCAAAGTAGAGGAATAAATTTGAACTTTAATGACAGCGAACTGGATATGGATTACATGGATATGTCATACCAAAGTCTACCTACTGACAGCGGACATAAGGAAGAAAATGGTGATGCAATGTCCGAGGAAAGAATTAATAAACTGAAGCTTGAACTACAGATTGCACATAACCAGGTAGAAAATTTAATTCTAGAAAATGGTAATCTTAAAAAAGAAATTATCGATTATAAAAACAAGATTGAACGTTTTAAATCAGTAGGCATTGGAATATCCAAAACTCAAAGTCTGTTTAACCAATCGCCAGTACGATTTTACTCGCCTCAGTACAAAAGACGCCTTCAGTTTACTGCCATGAAAATTGGACTGCCTAGATCATCTTCAAGAGAGTTAACTTTGGGTGCTATTATTACAAACAGTCCCTCAAGAGAAAATGATGAAAATACGCCAGATACTAATAGTACTTATGTGAAAAACATCAGTTTTTGTAGCCCGTCATCAAAGACGAAATTTTCAGAAAATGACTCAGAGGCAGGAAATAAAAATAACATAGACGTTGCAACCATAGTTGACTGTGGTACTAGCGGAGCCACCACAAGTACCACAACTGACAATATCTATCGACAACAGTCAAGCCCCCAGGTCCCTGAAATAAACATCGACAAAAATACCAAGCAGATTACACCTAAGCATCGCGTTATGTTATTTGCTGACCAAACCGGATATGGCATGAGAAAGTTACTACAAAAATACTCAGGAAGTACATTTACAGTGACGTCATTTATCAAGCCACATGCTTCAATGCGTGAAATATTGAATTCATGTGATAAATTCTGTAAGGACTTTACCAAAATGGACTTTGTTATTATATTAGGAGGCGCAAATGACACTAACCCTTTGGAACTTCAATCACTTTTATACTGTAACCTTAATCAGATTAAACACACGAATATATTGGTTGGTAAAATGTATGACAATAAATACTTGAATATCCGAATGTTAAATAATCTATTGAAACTTACTTGTGACAATTGTTTAAATGCATCTTTTGTAGTTTTGGACCATACAAACCAGCATGAAAACGTACCTAAATTTGTTAATAAAGACTTAGCAAGCAAAATATTACTTAAGGAAATGTTGCATGTAATTAACAAAATCAACTACACGAATTACATAATATCTAAGTCTCAATTAAATAATGACAACCATGCATCAACAACCTGTGATAAGTACACGCAGACTGAAGAAGAATTTACTATTCAACATGCTTTTCAAACGGCATCTTTAGTCGAAAATAACAACGAATCTGAGGAACATTTTTTTCGTGAATCATCTAAAACCGATTCGCACTCATCAGACTCAAAGTGTGCACACATTTAACAAATTTTGCGTGTATAATCATGTATTGGTGATGCATCAAAACATAAATGGATTGTTAAATAAATCTGACTTATTAAGTGTACACCTATCTGATATGGCCCGGGAGGGAAAGATAGTTGACGTGGTTTGCATAACGGAACATAATATGAAGGAGGATGATTATGAATTTCTCAACATTCCTAATTATACCCTTGCAGCAAGCTTCGCAAGGAATACACGCAGTGGAGGTTCTTGCATTCTGGTGAGAAATATATACAAATTTAGTAAACTAGATCTTAAAGAGTTTAGTATGGCTAGGGTTGTTGAAGGATGTGCCATTGAACTTCTAGATCACGGGATTGTAGTAATATGCATCTACCGACCTCCCAAAACAAATCTGGATTCGTGGCTCGTTTGCTTTAATAGTTTGGATAGGATTTTAAGTAAACTTATTGGGACTAAAAACAAAAAAATAATCGTGTGCGGGGATTTTAATATTGACACTTTAAAGCCCTCTAGAATTTCTTCACAGTTTCAAAATTTATTATTAAGTTATAACCTTAAGCTTAGTGTTCAACAGCCCACACGACTAGCAAGTGGAACTTGCATAGACAACATCGCGCACAATATTCGAGGCAGTAAAGTAGAAATTATAGAATTAGCTTTATCTGATCACACAGCGCAAGTCATTAAGTGTCCCGTTAAGAAATCATGTACCTTGTCTCATTGGTTTTCCGAAAAGCGAGATTATAGTAAAGAAAATCTAGATATATTTAAGAAGCATCTCCGTAGTCTATCTTTTAGTGATGTGTTTGAGTCTTCTAATGCTTCAAAGGCTTTCAAGTCATTTTATGAGCTCTTCACGCTGTTATATGACCTTTGTTTTCCGACAGTTAGGGTAAGGCACGCAATCACAAGGAGACCAAAGTGGATTTCTAGCGGTATACGAAGGGGCTGTAAGCGCAAAAGAGAGTTGTTATGGCATTGTAGACAATTTCCTAGCTCAGAAAATAAAATTAATTTTAAACAATACTCAAAGAAACTTAAAAAAATTATAGCATTAACCAAAAAGGCACAGAACAATTATTTCATAAACACGGCAACAAATAAGTCTAAAGCAACGTGGACTATCATAAACAGAGAAAAAAAGCAATTTCCTGCCAATAATATCTATATAAAACAAAATGGACAAGTAATTGAGGATCCTAAATTAATCGCTGAAATTTTTAACAACCATTTTATAAACCAGGTTGCTCCTTCATGCGAATCAAATAATAAGAAACGAGCAAATTACGATCACAGTAATAACCACAAATCATTATTTATGGGACCAACTATCGCGGATGACATCTACAAAATAATTGCATCTTTGAAAAACACAAATAGTTGTGGGTATGATGGTATTGCTACAAAGGTTGTGAAACATGTTGCAATGATTATCGCCCCCATACTTAGTTTCATTATAAACTTATGCATCGAAGATGGATACTTCCCAGATGAATTAAAAGTATCAGTGATTAAGCCTCTCTTCAAAAAGGACAATAAAATGGACATAAATAATTATAGACCTGTGGCTCTAATTCCGATATTCTCTAAAATATTTGAAAAGGTACTTTCCAACAGCATAAGCAATTTCTTTAGTCAACATGAAATATTAGCCAAGGAACAATTTGGATTTCAAAAAAACAAAAACATCAATATGGCCATTTACAACTTGATCACCCAAGTACTTGCTTGTGTAGATAAAAAACTTCCCGTTAGCGCACTTTATATGGATATGACTCAAGCTTTCGATCACGTAGATCATGACATTCTACTTAAAAAATTGGAAAGTTATGGTATAAGGGGGAATATTTTGGATTTTTTAAAGTCTTATCTAACTAACAGACGCCAGGTTACTTGTATAAATAAGGTTTGTCCTATAACAAAAGTAGATAAAAGTTTTTATTCTGAGTCGAGACTTGTAAAGTATGGAGTTCCCCAAGGCAGTATCCTTGGTCCATTATTTTTCCTCGTATATATTAATGACATGCCTGGGATTACTGATTACTCAATGACATTATTTGCTGACGATAGTACAATATTATTTACATGTGACAATTTGGAATCATACGAAACTGACATAAATACCACAATCTCAAAGGTTATTGACTGGCTCAGTTCAATTAATATTAAATTAAATTTAAATAAGACAAAAATAATGACATTTAATAATCAACGTACAAATAAACTTAAACTGGACATTCAATTTGAACAAACAAAAATAGAGGAAACTAATAAAACAAAGTTTTTGGGTCTTTGGTTGGATGATACTTTAACATGGAAATTTCAGACGGAAACTATATGTAAGAAGCTAAACCAGTACTCGTATGCATTATACAAACTAGCCCGAATTGTTAATCAACCTACCGTACTTGTGGCATACCATGCATATGTCGTATCAACTATCCGCTACGGAATCATTTTCTGGGGCAACTCTTCGGAAAGAGAGACTGTCTTCAGAGCACAAAAGAAATGTGTACGAGCTCTGTGTAAACTCCAGTCAACGGATAGTTGTAAACCTTACTTTAGGTCGCTAAAACTCTTGACCCTGCCGTCAATTTACATACAGGAAATGTGTCTATTTGTCAAAAAGAATTGGCACCTGTTTGATACACTAAAAAGTAGACGACAAAAAAACAAAATATGTTCCAAATTGCATAAGACAGCTCTTTTTACAAAGAATATTACAGGAATGGCACCACGAATATTTAATAAGTTACCAGATTGCATAAGAAATAAAGATAACATCAACTCCTTTAAGCAAGCACTTTTCCATTTTTTGACTGAAAAGGCATACTACTCCATTGTCGAATTCCTCCTGGACAATTTAACGGATGGGTGTAACTAATAATGAATAATTTTTGACATTTTAATTTATTATGACCATATATAATGTTTGTGCTTTTAATTGTATTCTCTGACATTTAATATTGTATTTTCATGTTCATTTATCAGTGACTGTATTACTTTGCATGCCATACAGTTGGCAAATTGTAGCTGAACTACCACTAAATTTAAGACCTGTATTTACATCAATACCTACAATTGCAATAAAAATATTTTGATTTGATTTGATTTGATTTGACTGTGAAAAAGCTATATCACCAGTAAATCAACCAGACCCAAGGCGAGAATAGAACCCACGACCTCTGGGTTTTTATACCCGAGCGGCTTAGCGACTGTTCCACGGAGGCGGTATTCTTAAGAAATAGAGAAGGAAATGCACTTCCCTCTGGGCCATCCAGATTCTACCCACAACACGTTCGTCCCAATGAGAATGACCCTTCGATTTCGTATACAGGAAATTTCAATGTATCAACGAAATCTATGGCGGCCGCTTGCAAGATAAATTTTTAAGTAGGCATCCTCCTGGATTTATTTAGTACGAGTACAGGGTGAGCCCGTGGCTCTCCCGCGTGGGATTTTGGGGTCACTAATGAAAGGGACTGTAAAAACATTTACTTTACCTAAAATGTCATTAGACTTCACGTCACGTCTCACTGGAAGTGGAATTAGCGTATATTGCACCTTATTACGTCAACAATCTTTCATTCCATCTGCCTAAAGACAATTATTTTTTTTTGTCATCTTTACGCTACTAATTTGTTTCAAATTAATTTGTGTGAAACAGATATCACAAAATCTTACGTACCACCCCCTACCTCTAACATCTTTTGTATAATTAACATGTAGGCTCCATCTACATATTATTTAAACCCTATAAAATTGCTAATCATTTACAACCATCGGATGTAAAAGTACAAGTACAAAACAATTAAAATGAGCCAACAGTGTACCCAGAACAATAATTAAAAATATACCTTATTTAATAAGAAATAAGTTCGTACACATATGATGTACATAGCGGACAAGCTAGACACGCGACGCATCACTTTCGATCGTAAAATGTCTCCTGAGTATTGGAATAGCGGTTTTTATGTGTTCGCATTAATTATTGTGAAAACACTCACTCATTAACATACGTGTCTGCTATTACATAAGGAAAATGGTTTTAACTGACGATTTTAATCTAAAGAGTAAGGCACTTTTCCATGCGGTAGTGTTAAACGTATGTAGATTAAATATCGGTTTATTTTACTTCCCTATAGTCTGAGGTATGTTGTGTGCTTGCCTTTACATCTGGCTCCCTGGCTGTAGTTGGAATCACTACTGTCAGACTGTAACGTCTTGTCAGATTGTTACTGGAATATGATAATGAGAAAATAGCATCCCCTATTTTCCAATAGGGACAAACTCTTTGCGCTTGTATTTTTCTGCATCATGCAACAAAGAATTTATCATGCAACTTGTTTTACAACTAAACTCTTTTTCACTTCATATCTTTATCCTACTGGCACTTTTTACCACGATTGTGGCGCTTGAGCCTACGGCCCGTCTCATTAGACATAAGAAGGCTTAGAAAGGCTTACCATTGTAAGAGGTTACCATCGCCTATGGGCGCTGTAAAGATAACGTTACGTTGGCAGCGAAAAACCACTTTGCTTTTTTGTTTTTGGAGGCCCAATCGAGCTTTGGATACCTTACTCCTCAACAGAAACATATAATAACAACATAACTTCGACATATATCACCTGTTGAAAAGAAGTGCCGCAAGAAGCTTCTCAGATAGCCCTTTGAAAAGAATACATTATTAACCTCCTTATATTTATCAACAGTTCAGCGAACGCTAAGAAGTGGGAAGTAGAGCTGGCCACCCTGAAGAGCAACAACCTCCGGCTGACGGCGGCTCTTCAGGAGAGCACCGCCAATGTGGACGAGTGGAAGCGGCAGCTGCATCAGTACAGGGAGGAGGTGGCCCGTGCTAGGCATTACGCGGGGAAAGGTGAGGATATAGTTACTAACTAGTAAAACCTATTGGCAGAAGATCTTTTACCGAGCTTTATGGTTTGTGTTCGGGGACTATGGTCCAATGCTAGCGGGCGGCAATTCAACTACCAGCACCATCCTATTTCTTACCATAAGACATTACAGTAAGTAGGAGACTGGTGCGTGACTAAATCGCGTTGTCCATACTACAGGTTCAAACTTTGTTGTCGAAGATATTCTTTAACAATTGCAAAGTAGACAAGTGGAGTTAACAACTGAACCGACGCAGCAAACTGCTTTAACTACTAGTATTACTTACTTAATTATTGAAAAGAATGCTATGGTCTTATTCATTTATACTCACAGGGCTGTTAAATAGCCACAAGGCTGGCACCGGCTCGTCCCTCTTCGGGTGCTAATGGAACTGGGACGAACGTCTCTAGTTCCACCGAGCCCTCATTATCCCTTTTTAGACACTTGCGCACAAAATCAGTAGAATATTGTCTTATCCTTACAGGAGCGGAAGCGAACGAAGTGGAACAACTGAGGCAGCGCGTAGCGCAGCTTGAAGCTGAGTTGGCTCAGAAGAACGAGGAGCTCGCGCAAATCACCAAGTCCAAGAAGAGCGAACAGGTGAGCATCTGCTTTTTGTAAGTAGACAGGAAAAGAACAAGACTTTGCAATTACTAAAGAACCTTTGTGTTTCGGCGATAAGTACTTAAGGGGGGGTGGGAGTACATAAAAGAGGCATAGACCGACAAACTTATCTGTTCCGGTGGCGGCGTCGCTACTGTCTATTTAGAACTGTCAATTAATATCGTTTTTGCATTGTATTTCACGTAGTTCCAATTTTGGCCACCGGAACAGATAAGTTTGTAGGTCTGTATTATGCGACGTCCAAATATGGCGCCGCGCTCGCACATTTCGTAGTTTTTTAAACATAGTAAACGAGACACTAATTTTATCAAGTCAAACTCTGCGAATTTATCTGTAAATATTTAGTGGCTATAATTGAGTGAAAATTCAAATGTTAATTGGCAGGAGCTTAGACATAAAATACGAAAATCGTTAAAAAAAGGGGTAACTTTGGGATTTTTTTCTATCGAGTGAAGTTTATAAAAACATGTAATTGAATGCGATTTTAACTAGATCAGATCCTTAACTGATACATATATTTTTTTTAGAATTGAAAACACTGATTTGTATGTCTCAGGTGGCTTTTAAAAACCATACGCGCGGCATCTGCGGAACTACACAGCCTTAAAGGGTCCCATGTTTTGGGAGTATTTGTGTTCGCATCTGCTCATCTCAGGCTGTGTTCTGGCAACTTCAATGTGGGAGTCAGAAGCCTAGCAGTGTAAGCGCATTGAGCAATGCTTCCTGGTACAGTGTCTCTGACACACAGTCCGCAGTGTCTGACGAGTAAAGTTGTATAAAAAAAAGGAACACTAAGCTGTAAGGCCTGGAGCTCCCTAGGGAAGGGCTATGTCCCTGGTAGTTGAGCTCATGTCCAGTCCAGGGATACTGCCGACGAAGCATTTTTATAAATACCGGTGTGGTTATGGTGCCTTATCACATCCCACTCCACAGTAAAAGGCTTAGGTTTAGCAGTAGACGTCTTTCGGCAAAACTAATACCGCGTTTACATTCAGCCCATTGCCGCGGCAACATGGGGAATAAACTGGGAAACGCGAGAATGTAAACAGGTCATTTCCATTGCCTTGACGTTGCCGTTCGCATTGCCTGGCTATCCCCCATTTGGCGGTTTTTCTAGCGGACATCAAAGCGCGGCAATGCGAGCGGCAACGTGTGTTTACATGTTGCTCTCTCGTTCAGTCGTTTAATATCTTTAAAAATACTTATTGTTCTATTACGATGAATTGCTATCATCCACCATCTCCTCTGACGACGACGTCTCTTTTGAATTCTATTTTTTTTTAAACATTTAAATAATTAATTAAACTTAAAAGGCAGAGCGCCGACGACGCTGCGACAATTTCCACGTTATCCATGGCCAAGAGTCGAATTTAAAATACATATGAAGCGGCAATGTAAACACTCATTTCCGCTGACGTTGCCACATCAATATACGGGGAAATATGTACGGCAGCGTAAGCAGCAACGGACATGGCTGAATGTAAACGCGGTATAATGATGATGAACGACCTTGAACCTGTATGTCGGTTCCCCCGCTGTTGCAGGACGCGGAGGCGAAGTTGGCGCAGAGCCAGTTGGAGCTGGCGCTGGCGGCGCAGGACGGCCAGCGGCAGGTCATACAGGCGCTCAACGACCAGCTCGCCAGGCAGCTTGACGAACTGGTGAGTGATGGATTCTCGTTATAATACGATTCAACTAAACTGGCCTGTCCTCAGTTAGCTGGTCGCGTCGTTTGCGCAGGTGCGGGGCGCGGCTGCACCCCTCCTCTAACACCTACATTTGTGTTCTGCGCAGGTTCTCGCACGATGTTCGGACGGGCCAGTTTAGTTGAATCGTATTATACCTATCTTTTGGCACATCAACAGCAATCTGTTGAAGGAGTTTGTGTCAGTGACGGAAAGTAACGACAGTTAAAAAACAATGAAAGACTTTCGTATAGGTGCCGGCAAACTTGTTGACGCTCTATCGACGTAGTCGGGGAAAGTTCGCATGTGCTTTTGCGCATGACCAATAGCGCGCGCGTATCTCCCGTTGGTCGTGCGCCCTATTGGTCAGAGGTTTGCTTCTCTAAAATCCTATTCGCGCAATCCCCACCCGATTTCAAGATGTTTGCCGGGACCTCTACAGATGCTTTAAAACGGTGTGCTTTATTGAATGCTTTGTAAGTTATCGATTCACCGTTCATCTTTATAGTCTTAAATGTCTTTTATCTTAAGTAATTTATGATGCGACCATCCGAATGTTTGAGTGAGTTAATGAGCTTCAAAATTTGAAAAAGTAGTAAAATATTCTTGTAGATAAATAAAATAAATAAGTAGGCTTAGACAACCGACTTAGTGTAATGGTTGACTTGAGGTCGCGGGTTCGATTCTCGCACACTAGTTCCTGATATGGGTGTTTCGAAGACTAATTATAAACATGTATGTATTTAAAGGTGCCGGAAAACTTTTTGACTATCGGTAGATGAAGTGGGGGAAAGTTCGCGCAATCGCATGTGCACTTGTGAATGACCAATATCTGCGCAATCCCCACCCGATTTCAAGATGTTTGCCGGGGCCTGTACAATGTTTGTCCGTTGACCAGCACTCATATAGAAGTTATGCTAGATGGTGCCGTGTAAATAATGTACTAGGATCAATGACGTTCAATATACAACTAGACACCCAATCTCTAAGAAAAATTCCTCAAAAAACGTCCGAGCGGCGTTGACACAGATGACATTAACACATTTGTTCGAATTAACACCATATCTCGTGGCAGTTAGTGTTTAATGTCAATCGTATACAACTAAACGGAAACTCTACCCAATAGTTGCGTGGGCAGACTTTTGCTTCGGACAATATTTGAGCGTGAATGGGAGTCTAGTTGTATATTGAACGTCATTGACTAGGGTAAATAAATAAATCGATAACTGCGCAGACGACGATCCACCGCGAGATAAACACCGCCCTGCAAACATGAGACGCGGCCTCGCACCCGCCGCCGCCGCCCATCTACGCTTCCGTGCACAAGGACCGCCGCCCCCTGCCGCTGCTGCTCGCCGCCCCGCGCCAGCCCCCCGGGGGGCCGCGTCCCCCCGCCCCCCAGGGCGCACCGGCCCCCCACGCGCAGGGCCCCCCCGCGCGCCCGCAGCGCCCAAGGAAGGACGGCGAGGAGCCCGCCTACGTCACGGTCAAAGCGAAGAAATGATGAGTGTTCTCGGTATTTCGCAAGGTGCATGAGTTCTTTTAGGATTTTCGACTTGGTTTTACGGCTGGCGTGGTTTGCTTGGAATTGGACTTACGTGGTTTTTGATCTCAGCCTGGTTGCTGGTTAGGCGCTTTTGTGTCTTGTGTTGGATACTAACCTCCAGTGACATATTATGACGTAATGAACCCTGTCTGTATATACCAGAGTTGGGCAAAATTTATTCGAATGACGAATAACAAATGAATAAATTGCTAGTTCGTTATTCACAAATAAAATCACGAATAATTTATTCGTAGGAAATTTATTTACGAATAATTTATTCGTGAATGAATTATTCGCGAATAATTATATTGCGAATAAAATTTTATTCGAATAATTATCTTGATAACAAGTTATTCGAATAATGCCCAAGTCTGCTGTATACCCGTAGACACTATTTGTGATCACTTAGTTACAAAGGTGTGCTGTGTTTAACATAACATAACTCTTCATTGCACAGAACAAATCATTTAGGCGGCCTTATCGCTAGTAGCAAAATGGGTAAAGCCCCCATGTCGGTCCCAAAATATGTTGACATACTGACTCTTCCAATACTGTTTTGAATTTTTCTAATTGCTGATTGAATGTAATGTCCAATTTAAAACAAAACCACGTAGGCTAATGTATAATAAACTTCACGCCACAAGCTTCCCAATGATTTAATATCCACCACTGTATAAAAACACGAGAAATATAGTTATGAACTTAGTCCTATGGTGCAATTTCTGATCGTGTGTTTTGGCACGATCTATTAAGTTGTTATATTATTTCCTTTACAAACAGAAGTTAACTTCAATAACATTTTTAAAATATCACTTGTTATGAAGTAACCAATATTTTATGAACAACTTTTGTTTTGCGTCGCTTTCAGAATTTCTTACACAAAGATTTTGATTGCCCTGATGATCTTATCGTACACATTTGGTTAAGGAATTAGGATTATTATCAGTCAATGTTGCCATTAATAATGCTTAATTTGGATTTGTTTCATCATCATCATCATCATTTCAGTCAAATTATTTAATTATTTATTTAGTCCCAACTTTGCTTGGGACTAAATAAGTTTGCCCCACTACCCACTAAACTCCTCTGGCTTCCCTTTCTCACCCAAAAAGGAAGATCATGGAAATAAACCACGAGGGCTTTTACCTATGATGTTTATTATTTGGGCACGATGACCAAAATTTGTTCGACACCATTCATGAATTCGTAAAACAAAAGTTGTTCAAATGGTTGACACAGGTAATTATCATTTATGAAACTTCCCGAATAAATATCACACAAGATGTGAGGGTTCTGTATTTCCTATTCATTAAAAAGAAAATTGGAAAAACTGGTCAAAGATGGCGCCACTTACAATGTTCATTTATTGTCAGCTAATGTCAAAAGTTTCGAACTTTAATCACTAGTCGTAATTTCCCTACTAATTTGTCGCTATCAGAATAAGAATGTTATCGCCTGTGGCCAACCATTTTCTTATTGGTTTGATTTTAATAGTTTTAAAAATATTGGCCATTTGTTGCCAGACTTATCTATAAACAATGTCTCGATTTTATGACGATTTTTAATAACTTTTCACTCGAATTCTATCGTATAATTAAACATATATTTAGATCTGTATCCCAAAGACTTCACGAATGGAGTTTCACGGTGGCATCACCGCCGAAATCGTGTTTTATGTCCTTGTCTCACCTTTTGAGATACATAGGGACGTCAATACTGTGGCAAATTAATTGGTGCCAACATTTGGCTTAAACAGTAATGAGATAAATAAATTAAAACTGAGGGTGGTTGCAATATTAAGTTTAGGCGTGGCATAAACAACTTTACGTCTTTGTAAATACGTTACATCTTGTGACTAGGGCTTCCAAAATTACGGAAATATCAATTACGTAACTGGTTACGCATTTTACGGGTCAGTTACGGAATTACGTAATAATTACGTAACTGGTGTATTTTATGAAAAACATAGAACCAGAGCGCATAGAACGACTAAAATAATGTACCTATGTATTCTTCTGGCTTGACTTTTTAACTGTCTGCAGTTATTATAGAATTTAAAGGAATCATTTTATACAAAAGTCAAAATCCATTGAAACGATTTAAAATTGAAAACATACAATAAATTGGGTAGCACTTGTACTGTTTATGGTATGGTAGTAAAACACAAAGTATAAGTATCCAACTGTAGACGCTCCTACTCGCACGGCGGCCGGATCGAGGGTGCGCGGCGAGCTCCCGCTCCCCGCGCCCCCACCACCACACGCCCCGCCAGCAAGCGTGCCCACTACATTTATTTATTAGCTATACATCACACGTGGGCGATCAGAGTTCAGCCCCCCTAGACAAGCGGCATTTATGACGTTCGTTATAGCTCAATTTGCGATAGCGAATGTCAAATCCCATACTTTCAACACGTGACTTTTCTATGGCATCTGTCAAATCCATACAAATTGGACTTAGCTAAATTCGCCAGCTATGAAGCGATATGTCATCTTGTCTAAGCCGCCTGAACTTCAGACCCTAAATTCGTTATTATTCTTGAAATCAATCATCAACAAGGAATTCTTATGTTTGTCAAAAAACAATATAACCAAACCATTATTTGATGATTTTTTTAAATTTTGTTATTCTTGAAATAACGACGAATTTTAATTTGCCGCCATAACTGCTCTGGCTGTGTCCGGCTGTCCGGCAATATTAATGTAGGAGGTAGTAAACTTGCAATCTAACGCTCGAAGATCAGAGAAGCCTACAGTCTGGCAGCACGTTGAGCGATGCTTCCTGGTAAAGTGACCGCAATGACCGCTTACCATCAGGTGGGCTGCGTGGTGTGTGGTGTGCGTGACTGTCTGCCAACAGTGCCAACTGACCTTGTATAAAAAAAAAGTGTAAAAAAAGATCTGATCGCCTAAGGAGCTTCTTAATTTATTGCAAAAATACTAGCAGATGAGAAAGTCTGCTCAGCCTCTAAACTGGTGGGTATGATCAAGAGCAAATAATTGTAAGCGGCTGTTAAAAAAATTCTGGATCGCCACCAGCAATTTCGTAAATACACATACATAATTATCATTCATTCAACACAAAATGTCAATCGCACAATGAGAGCTAATTTTTACGAGTCCGTTTAAGGTGTACTTTTTTGAACATACATATCGTAAGAATTCCCTTTAATTTCGTTTTTAGTTACTACTAGCCTTCCACCCGCGGTTTCAACCGCGCGTAATTTCTTTTACAAATATCCCCCCCCCTTCCCCCCACATTTCCGGGATCAAAAGTACCCTATGTTCACCGGGGATAGTGTAGCTTTCCAACACTGAAAGAATTATTCAAGTCGGTTCAGTAGTTTCGGAGCCTATTCAATTCAAACATACAAACAAACAATCAAGTCTTTCCTCTTTATAATATTAGTATAGAAGCATTAGCCAAAATCGCTCAATAATGACTCTTATTTTGAGTTGCTGTTAAACTAAATTCACTTGTCCACGAGGAATCAACAAAATAAGTTACAGACGGGAATTACTTCTTCGCTTTAGATAGTTTCATAATAGTAAGTGTTGCCCTGACATGATTGTAATTCAATTTGCTTAAGTAATTTTTGTAAAAAAATAACTTACGTAATTCCGTAATTCGTGCATTCAGTTACGTACTTTTTTAAATGCCACATTTTACCCCTAATTACGTATTTGCGTAATTACGTAATTACGGATTTGGAAGCCCTACTTGTGACCACGTTGACATGCCAAAAAGTTAATATTTTCTATTGATTAATGTATATTTTAAAGTAGTCTTTGAATATAACGTGTAAGACAGTAAGGGCTGCACGGTGAAATACCGAATTTAAAATTTTAATAAAGGAATAGGAAAAAAAAACTTGTGTAGAAAATACTTCGCCTGAATTCAAATTCTTAGATAGGCAATGCCGTATAAGTGGGTAATCTACAAAGATATAGATGATTACTGTTGTTTCAAGAATTTCGGTGGGCACATAAGAAATGCACATAAGAAAACTATCCTTCATCAGTTAAGAAAGTTGAATGATTTAAGAAACATGGTCTGTGAACAAGGCAGACGCCTAAATTTGTTTTTATGGATGGTATTTAGTTTTTATTATTAAATGTTTTAGATTATGTTCAAAGTACCAATTTACGAAAGTGATAATGAACAACTTATATATCCGACAGTAAGCTTTCATAAATCTAATCTTCATATGTATGGAATTAGATGCTATTGTCAGTGCCTACTGTAGAAGTTTTGAAGCTATATCTTTGTAGGTTATACACTTTGGGGCAGTCTTATGTATATTGAACTATTATTTAGTTTAATTACTAATTAAAAACTAAACTTTAATTATAAAACGGGCCAATATTAGCTCGCATTTAGATATCTGCAGGCGCATCGAAATTATTAACTCAAGGAATAAAAAACGAATGAATTTTAAGATGCTTCGGTAAATGGAAGTTTTTTTCGGAAATGTAATGTAATTTATACGTAGTTGTAAGTATTTGTGTTGTCGTTATTTTCACGGAATAAGAATATTCAAAGTTTTGACTTATTTTGTCTATTCACAGTTATCTATGTAACCCAAAAACAATCCATTGTTAAAATTCCAGACTTTAATTTAGAGTTTTAACCCATATATTTCCTAAAAATAATCTAGAATAACTTAATATTTGCCTGTTGTTGGACTATATTAAGGCACATAAAATTAATCAAGAAAAAAAATATCTCACTGTCAATCTTTACTCGAATACGAATTGAATAAAACATAAATAGTAGAAATAGCTTTAAGTACAATCCGTAAGTTTCGCAAGAAAAATTAATAATTGACCAACTCTGAATATTAAATTAAGTTAAGCACTTATTCTTATTCCGTGGAATTTTAAACCTGTTTTATAAATAATTCCTTTTAGAATAACGATCTGTAATGTGCATTTTATTCGCATCGCATTTTTTTCTCGAAATGGTCTCCACTTAGCGACTAAAAAGTCTGTCGATTTGTAAGAATATTTAATTTGACTTCCTACTGTGTAGGGTGTATTCATTTGTGTCGTTTTTAAATTATTATATTGAACGATGTTCGCTTTAAAGGTTTCGTTGGAAGTTTACTTAAATGAAATAATATATGTCAAATCCTTGTTTTGTAAATGTAGTTTGGAAATTTTATAAAGACTACCCAACAACTCAGAACACTAATGTCGTTAGTTCCATGTTTATTGGACTTTTGGACATGAAAAACGTCTTTATAACTGAAGCATTTATGCGTTGTGGAAATTTATATTACGTCATCTAAGTAAACCAACCTAATTGCGTGCCATATTTTTTTTAAATATCAATGCGTCTGCAATTATACTGTACTTATTTTTATGAATACTAAAACCCATAATATAATAGTTATTTCTGTAAAAATGTCTTTTAGCTTTTGTTTTTTAAAGTTTTGTACAACTGTAAATATATCGCAATCTGTAAAAAGCCTTTATGTAGGTCAAAGGTTGTTGTTATTTTGAAATGGCGAGTTCTAATAGCACTTCGCCCACTGTTAGAGAAACTTGTCTGTATTAAATTGGTGCAAAAATATGGCACGTAAGAAATGAAAACCTAAATATGAATTAATTATTATTATTATAAAAAAATCGTTCCCTAGTCTTTAAGATTAAATCCAGTCATCACAACAATATCCGTCTATTTCCATTTTTTGAAAATTAGTTTTTGCTTTTTCGTGTTTTTGAGTACTTTTTGTGTTAAAACCCTGTATAACTAGAAAACCCTTAGCAAATTAGTGTTTATTATTTGATTGGGAATGTTCATCTGTTGTTGTTTTGTAACTCGAATAACTGCTGGAAATGCAGCCAGGAATCTTAAGATAATTATGTTCGCGATTGCAGAGTGTCCCTTAGCGAGGATAATTACATATTATATTATGTATGAAAAGCTATCATCCATTTGTTCAGTATCGCTGTCTAGTTCTTAACAAACTGCTTTTGTATAGATGGCGGAATATAACATCACACAGGGAATATGAGAACAGGACAGGCACTTGATGACGATTACTAATACCACCTAAATAAAAACTTCAAATACATCGATAGCTTTTCGCAACGCTCTTCTCGCTAAAAAGATTCAAAGTTGATTTTGAACTAGAAAGCAATTTTTCTGAGTTCAGACGTGGTTTGTGTTAATCGTATTATAAAAAGTCAGTATTCTCCTCAAACAAAAGACTGCGTTTTTAAAGTACACTTTTTATTATTTTAATATTTTTATTGTGTATTTTTTGAACAGATGAATTATTCCTAATCGATAAAAAGATAAAAATTAAAAACCAAATAATATCATTGAAAGGCTGAGGACAAGATTTTTAAGATATACAATGTCTTCTAAACAGGGTAATTTGATTTACTGTTGAATATTTTTGAATAGTGACGTTGTTATCGAATTTTTACTCTTGTCTACTGAATAACAAGGAACATTCTTGTAGAGCTCTTGACGTAACTTTATATAAAAAGGGCGAATATACACGTTACGTATTTTTCTGTCCTTTAATGGCCTGGGAAATATGGATGAATTTAATATACACGAATAGCTCGGATAATGTTGATTATACAATTGTAATAAACATTCTCAAGATATTATTAAAGCCAGGTACGTTTCAGATGGTTCAAAGATAAAATTCTTCACAGACTTTGTAAATACCACCACAACCAAACCAGAACAATAGCCATCATTACTTTAGAAGATCCTTTAGCATAATGTAATAATAATAGAAGAGTAATAAACTCATTCAAATGAGGGGTTTTCAGATTAAAAATCCGCTAGATGGCGCTACGTAGCTATAAGGTCTAACTAATACATGATTGGTGTATTTGAAGAAAGATGTCAAACCGCCCATCATGAACGTCAAAATGAACCAATCACGTTTAGTGAGACCTTTTACGGCTTACGTAAAAAAAGGGAAAAAAGTAAATGTACCTAAGGAAAGCTGATTCTTTACGCAAAAAAAGACGTAACGTGTGTATGTATCGCTCTTGCGTTTTACAGACGCATCTACATGTGAATTGACTTAACGCGTGTTAACGCATCCAATTTTAAATGTACTCTTAGCTTTTTAAATGAACATAATTAAATGAATAAAATAATTAATTCTAATATCATTTCATTAACTCATTTAATTCATTTGAATAATATTATGAACAATTTTATTTCATAGCTAAATTAAATTAGTAAGTAGTAATTAAAAATTAAATGTTTCATAGTGACTCATTATTTATTTACACACTGTAAATCTGTTTATCACAATTATTAATATATAAATAGTAAAAAATTAAGTAGAAACCGAATGATCTGTTGGCATTGGAAAAGTGTATAGAATTAGTTATCTAAGTGTTATTTCCGATATTATTTGTAAATCTGTTAAGTGTGATTACAATATAATTATAGACTAGTTAAGTTAGATCAAAAGAAGAAAAGTTAAAATAAAATGAAAAATAATTCCTTAAATGTGTCTGGCTGGGAGATGACATTTTAATTAAATGAAACGAAATGTGCAGTTTAAATAAATAAATGATAAATTATTAATGATAATTAAATAAATGTTACGTACCCAACAACAGTCGCTTCTAGCGCCACCCACCGACTTTCTTTGTAGTGCTGTTTCTGTTGTTTCAAACAACTGTTGTTGGGTACTCATTATAAATTGTTGTATTGTAATCGCATTATAGTATGTAATTATTCAATATATTGTGTGGTAGTCTGCGTTGCGTCTGTTGCTTAGATAATTATTAAATTGTATAAAATAAAATTTCCATTAATATGAAATTCGCTTTTTCGTTACAAAAATAAAATTAATTTAAAATTTAAACATAACACAAATTAAATCAACAGGGTGCATAAGTTTATAATGTATTTCTTTTTATGAGTTAGCCTTTTGTTGTAGACTATAATATTACATAATTATTTAATACGTCAGTCAACAAACCGATTATTCTTATGTTTTTGTATCATTGGAATTTAGTCGAAAAATGTACCAAGAACCTATACTTGGGTATTTAATAATGATGATTTTGGTTTATTGCGAATAAACAGAATGTAAAGATATTACAAAACGTCAACCCTTTATTTCTCAGACTTTCCTGTACAAACTTATACAGAGTCCGGCAAACATCTTGATGCTTGTTCGATGGTCGGGAAATTTCGCGCATGTGCACTTGCGCATAACCAATAGCGCGCGGGCATTTTCCTTCGCTCGCATACTCCTGACCAATAGCGCGCGCGTATCTCAAAATTCGTGTTCTGCGCTATCTCCACCCGATTTCAAGATTTTTGCCGAGCACTGTACAAATGCTGAAAAATGCGACCCTTTCTTGCGAACTTCAACTGGCCGCCATATTTGCTCGTTTAAACTTGCTGACTGTTAAGTATAATGTACATTAAACGTAGCAAGTTTTTAGTGCGTTTAGTACCTATATTTAATTCTCCCGGGCATTGACCTCAGACGATGAAAACGGGATCAAAGAGCCCCAAGCCAGAGCTTGTGCGTAAATAATAATTTAATTTATTTATATTCTTACATCACACGCAGCGCAGACATTTATAAGTGTACGTAATATCTTCCATTAGAGCTGTAGTCGCTGTGAGCCACCATGCATATTAACAATAAATAACATTAATATCGATATATGTGTTTTATTTCATTCTAGATCTTTGCCAGATACAGGCCTCTCTAATCTGGAACTTTGCCTAAGATGCCACTAGCAATAAAAGGCGATTTACTATTTTAATTGGTGCGGGATAAAAAAAGCAATTTAAAAATACTACTTATAAAAATAAAAATTAGCACCTGTATAAACAATTTTTGCAAATCAATTCGCCGACGTAGAATGATTACACAAAACCCGAATTAAATTGGTGTGTAAAATATACTGATTTAATAAGCCAACAACGTTAAATTTAAAAAGTAAATCTTAAAAAAAAGGTTATAACCAACGGATTAGTCCCTCGTGACCCGTGCCGTGCACCCACTGCAGGCTTCACCCAAGGTTGGAATTAATTAATAAAAATATATCGATTCATTTTGTCGATAATGTTATAATGAAAAAATAATACGATAAGTAGGGACTTATCGTATTATTAATTATCGACAAGGGTGTCCAGGTATAGGTATCTGTAAAAGAAATTTAATAAACTTCACTATTAGTCAAACCTCACGATAGATACCGAAACTTCAATAATTTGAGACTAAAACATACACACAAGGTAAAGCTGCCCATAGATATCCGCATTACGCCTATGTATCTACTATCTGTAGTGAAATGATAGTCCGTACGTTATATAGTCCATTGTGTACGGCAATCAGCAGCATTAATAGCGGAGGTAAACAGATTAGAGCGTGTTTGCTCGCTAACGAGCGGAGAAATGGAGCTTTTAAAATAATTGTACCACGGGGACCACTGTTGACTGACTTGAATACTCTAGCGATGCGGGTCCGTCCATAATGACGTATGTCTGGGGAATAAGTTTATTAGATAAATGATTTTAAAACGACAAAAATCGAGTTATTCCATTGAGTTATGCAAAAAGTCCAAATTCTCGCCATAGAGTCAACTTCGGTTCCTTTGTGGTGAAAGTGCCGACCCATCTACTGGAGAATTTTATGAAGGAGGACTTCTAGCCGCAGGATGTTGTCTATCGAAAGTTTCGAGGACTATCAGCTGACTACTCGCCTCAAGGCGGATAGGCTAAAATAGTTTTTCTTTTTTTACTGAATATATTGTATGTAAGTAGGTATGTTAGTCTGTAATATGAGCCTGTAATTTTTGTAATTCTGTTGCCCGATTTAAACGTTATATTATTATACCGACCGTACCTACACTGTGGTACCATGCTGCAGGGCAGGGAAATTAATAATAGTTAATGTGACAATCACTTTAATTAAGTGACGGAGGCTTTTAATAGGCTGATACTTTACACGTATGTAAGTCGTAGGCCGCTAAAAAATTACGTTAGTACAAAAATACTCGCCAATGTGAATGAGTTCTAAGACAGCCATTGCTCTGAACTATAATGGAACCCTCCGTTTTATCATTTACGTTATCATTAAATCCTCATGACAATGGAAAAACATGGGGTTACACCATCAACTGCGGGACTGCCTCCAATCCTCGATAGCGTGTAATCGTAGATCGCATTCAAACGCATTGCTACGCTTGATCCAAAATTATGGACCTACTCAGTGTGTTTTTGCAAAGTTTAGTAATTATAATATAATCCCTGGACATAATTTACACATCGTGGTTGGTTCTCTTTGAGCTTTCAAGGCTATGGAATGCCATATAATTGCCGGAATACAGCCTATAGCCAACATGGCTGTAGAAGGAATTTGCTACACGCCATGGAAAAAACAAGACTCCTAAATATAATAACTACTTATACGTAAATTAGTGGCATCTATTCAGACTAAGAAGATCACGCGACCTACCTACCTACCACACCCAAGGCGGGAAGCGACCCTGCGACCTCTGGGATAGGTATATACCTACCTACTTGTGTGCAATATGGGGTAGTCGACTATTAGTTTATCTTGAAAGTTATCTCATTTTCACCAAAAAATACATGAATAAAAAAATATTTATGTACATAAAAGCAAGGATATGATCCTTAAAAACAAGGACATAAAAATTTATTGTTTTTCACAGAGTTTCAGTGTCTAAGCATACCTAAATTAGGAAACATCGACAGTTTACAAAACTTGTAAACTACAAATAAAGTTATGAAATAATGAATTGTTTAAGAAATGTCGTTCTCAGCATTCGCTACTTTATTCCCCCTAATAAATGTCTTCAACCGGTTGTGCAAACAATGTATGTGTATGACCCAGTTCCAGGCCAATATCGTTACAGACCATTTGTTTTTATCACTATTTTGCTACTGTTTTCACTCCCTTGGGAGAAAAGCTTCAATCAACGCCCGAGCTCAGTTTAAACTTCGAAGCTTGTACGAATTTTTCCCATATCCAAAAATGGCTGACCTCGTCTAAAATTCGAATCACGAAAATCAAATTCGAATAAATCACGCAGTTTTTTTTTTAAATATATTCGGGTTAAGGCAAAAGAAGTCACATACTACGTCCACAAAAGCAATTTTCGCCATTTTCCCATCGATTTCTCAAAGCGCATGTCAGTTTCGAAGTTCAGTCCCGCGCCGCCACGGTTCAGAGCGGACGCACGCGCGCGTTTTTCCCGATAATATTAAAACAAAAAAGCCACCCCAACACATTTTGTGACACGAAGACTTACCCCCGTAAAATTTTTCATCATCCTTCTAATTAATATTATGTGAATTTGGGCGAAAACAAGAGTGCAAGATAAGGATCGAGTTGTTTTCGGGTGAGATTCTTTCCGATTATTATAAATCGATATAATTAAGTTTGTCTTTGACAGATCGCTGCTGGTGACATGAGATTAGATGAAAGCCTTTTTGTAATTAATTGCGCAATAACCGATGTTCATAAATATGAGTAAGTATCTGATATTTACGAACGGGTTGGTTTAAGCACGCACGCACTAAAAACGGTTTTACGTTACGTAGGTACCTATAACATTTTGTTTATTTATTTAGTTCAATATTAATTCATACTAATGGAAATATAAATTATTTCGTATATTCATTTTGTTATAATATGTTTTCTGATTATAAATACATTAAAAAAGAGAAGCTTAAAGACAGTCATACGGATAATCAAGGCAATGCGTAAAGTACTAAATGTTAACTAATTTAAAACTTTGCTGTAGGGTCTATTTTATACTGAAAATAACATCGAAGATGGGATATTTTGAAAAAATAATTGGGCTTGAAAGTTAAATTAGAACTCCTTTATAAGTCTAAATACGTTTTTTTGGCTTAATACCTAAGTATTGACTGTGTTGAATTTAATGTATAAATTTATTTATGAAATCAAATGTGTGTTTGTAAAACTTTACTCAACAGTAAACCTTCACGTAAAGTTTTAGTTGCGGCACTTAAGAACGTGTGCCTACCTAGGTGTGTAGGAATCTTTTTGTAAATCCATACTTAATGTTATAAATGCAAAAGTCACTCAGCCTGCCCGTTTTTCTGTTTTATCTGTGACTTTGATAGAAAACAAATACTTACAGCGACTTTGAGGAAGGACAGAAGCTGCTTTAATTTTTCTTATTGCGCGATACAGGTTTGATGTGTCTAGGGTCTCCCCAACCCTAGAAAGAGTGGAGTCTAACCACTAAGCCCTGAGGTGTTCTTTCTTGCCTGATGGTGGTGTCAACAGAGGCGGATGACCTAAACTGGCACCTAAACTGACTGAAAAAAAAACAGAGACGATGTTTATGTAGCAATAAGCCTTTAGATTTAAGTACCTACTAATCCAACATTTTGTCTCTGCGCGGAGGAACATGTAAACACTAACCCAAAAATGTCAACCCAGAAAAGACACGGGCCCTAGCTAGAGTCTGTAGTGAAAAATTAAAACTGACTCTGTAAGAGCCTTGTAAACAAAAGGCGGTGCTCGTATCCGCGACCCCCACGTTTCTAGATACTGGAAGTTTAACGGCTAACATTCAATAAATTACAAATCAAATACAAAAGCAAAGGAAATGAAGAAATAATTTATTTTCACGCTGAAATGTGTAACTAATTTGGTAAATTACACAGTTGATACATTTTTAACGCGTATCGATAAGCGATATGCGCTTTAGTTGAATATTATTTACGCTTTTATTGACCTTAATACTGCCGTACTGAAAGGAAAAATATTGAACAACTACCTAACTATTCAATATAAATCTTAACTTCGATGTGATAAACTTACAATATTCGGCATTTTCTAAGAAAGTCCATACAAGAAACAATCTCCTTTATCCCTTGGTTTCAACTAAATGGTCAAAGTTTCATGGTGTGCTGTTCCCCTTGACGCTGACCCACCAACTGCCCGACTTTGCCTGTGGATGAATGAATTTGCCCCGACTGGCTCCTTTGTACTGCCTCAGGAGAGACTTCCGCTTGGGCATGATCTACCGTGGCTGACCCGGAAGTCCCTAAATAGATTGCGTACTCAGGTGCGGCATAAGCAAATGAAAACATGCACAGGTGGGGGTTCACTGATGGTTTGGGTGTGGCTTGCGAGTGTGGTTTTACCCCTCAGACCATGGGTCACTTAACATCTTGCCCAAACTGCCCGGTCACCTGTACTCAGGAGGAGCTTATGTCTGCCACGGAGAGTGCAATCCGTGTTGCTCAATATTAGGAGTCGAAAATTTAGTTTTTTTGCCATCGACACGCTAAGAAGAACTAAATGGGGTGCGTCGCCAAAAGTCGTGCGAACATCAGCAATGGCCCTGCTTTCGGCCGGCCAATATGCCAGTCCAGTATGGAGCAGATCAGCACACGCAAAGCTAGTGGATACAGCCCTTAATGACACCTGCCAGGCTATTACTGGTTGTCTCAAACCTACTCTATTGCATAAGCTGTATTCTCTAGCTGGAATCGCTCCCCCACATTGGGAGTCAAAAATCTAGTGTTATTGACACGCAAGAAGAAGAAGAAGAGGCATTTTCTGGTATTGACACGATTACTACTCATTTAATAAAACTACAAACGGATTTTATTTTAAAGTTTATTTATAACCAGATGTTTCGATTGGTTTACAGCAATCGTGATCACGGAATAACTGAGATGTTGTGTGTCACATGGATAGGTATTTTAGTAGACATTTTTTAAAGATAAATTATTACCCATTTCATCCACCAGAGTAAAAGCGGGGTACTTAGACCCGGCTCAATAACTGTCCCACAAAAGTGGTCAACAATTATGTACGAAAACAATTACCTAAGTTGGACATTCCCCATTCAATAAACTTCAATTATTCCATTGTAACACTTGATACTTTCATTAGTGAAACAGAAAAGTTACGCGATAAAACATTAACAACTGAAGTTTAGCGTCATTGCGACGAATTCTTTTGCGGGCAGTGATGTGAAATCGAATCATTTTTACGGATATTGTTTGAATAAAACTGGTGATTTCTAGATGATGGCAATATTGTCTCCATCTTTTTTTATGCACCATAACCGCAGGCTAGCTAGACCTGCGGTCGTGTTTGGGACTCGAGACTAAAGCGTCCACTACCCACTAAACTCCCCCGGTTTTCCCTTCACATCCGATTGGGACGAGCTGGTGCCAGCCTGCGTCTATTGACCAGCCCCATATTGTCTCCATCTAAATTTTTTTTATACCAACCACGAGTGTGACGCTTCAAGCTTACGGCCTGTTTGATGGTAAGCATCCATCATCGAACTACTAGACTCGGTCAGGAACTCCATCCGTAGGTATACAGTGGAGATAGGTATCGTGCGTACGAACTAAGCGATTTGCTTCATCTTTCTTTTTCTGCCGGGATCTATCTTTCTTACACAATACAACTTGGGGCTCTTCAAAGCCAGAATTGACTTTTCCTAAGCAAGCGCGCTCCATCGTAGACCGCATAGTTGTTTAACTTCAGGCAACTTTGTGGTCAAGTGCTAGCTTACAAATATATTATACAAATGACTTTTGGTAACCTCATAGTTTTTATCCACACATAGTAAGCACAGGCGAAGTTAAGTCCATGGAACGAAAGCTGTAAAAAATAAAATACGCGAAATATCACAATAAACATAATGGCATTGAGTCAAGAAAATCTTGTAAAGAAAGAACCGAGACGAATTTTTTTTCGGATTCGGACTGCTTTTAGCAAGCTTTTTACTCACCTTCCAGAGCCATTAGCAAAATTACGTCCGCGAATACAAATAAATACGAACCACAATAGAGAAATGAGTCGGTTCATCAGTGAACTCAATGCTGAAGTAAAACCTTCGAAATTGGAGCATTTCGTATTGATATAATAGAGGTTTTAATGTATTCAGAAAGGAATAAAGAAAATAGAAAGAAATTGTTACAAGAATTCAGAGACAGTACAGAATTTTACTGTTTAAATAAAAACCGTCTTTAAAACTATCATTGCTATTCGATACCCGCTTGCGTACTTCAGCCCATTATTATTGAAGTGTCACCGTAAAAATGTCCACGATCTCTCAATGCCTACGTAGCCCTTCCATTTGACATCCCTAGTCGTAAAGCACAAATGTGTTCTAGTTATGGGTTTTTTTATAACGCAGCAAATGAGATTTGATGTCTCAGCTATGTAAAACTCGATGGAATCGTTGTACGGCCTTGCCAATAAATTGTTTGCTTTTATCTGCCTACGCTATGATCCATACAGTTTAGGCTAGCTGTTTGGTAGTTTTCATTTCGCCAAGGCCGATATTTTGTGGTTTGTGCCAGAGAAAGTTCGAAAAACTCATTTGTAAAGCAAGTTTTCGGAGGGAATGAAAAGATATCACCACCACCAACATACATTTTGCAATTCATCACCATTATTCAGCTTTTATCTCACAATAAATAGTCTAAGTATGGTTGGTTTTTTCTTCCATTAACTCCTATCAGGCGTCAATTCTAGTAAAAAATCTTTCGAATTATCTTTTAGCATTCGATTGGGAATAATTTCCAATCGTAAGCGATTTGGAGATTAAATATTTATGTATGGGGATTTCACAAAATCAGCTGAAGATTTGATATCATGATAAACCGTCACTCTAACCGTATACCGGTAAATATCCAAAATGGAAACTACCTACTAAATGCGCCATTTGACGATCATCGAGAAAAATCTACTAAATGCCATCATCGATATTGTAGACGTCTATGAGATAAGTGATCACTTCCTTCCAGTTGATCCCCACTCTCATTTGCATATAGGTTATAGCCAAGTCCTGCGATGCAACTATGACGTATAAATGCATAGGATCGTCACTGGATTGCGTCAACGTGCTCGCGACGCTCCGGCGTCGGCCTAACCTATTGCATACTTCCCGCGACAAGGACGACATATCAGTTCAATTCAAGATTAGAATAAATAATAATAATAATAAATAATTTTGGTTACATAGAAAAATTATTAAATTAATTATAATAGCTTTTTTATTGGCAATACTGTTTATGAAATATAAAAAAATGATGCTTTTGCCTGAATTGGGACATTTTTGGAGTTTTTATTATGTAGCTAGCGTAGACTCCGAATGGTGAAACCGTGTATCAGGATAAGAATTTTTAGACATTTAATGTAAGTATTGCCTTGGTTTCTTCGTCAACTTAAACCCTTTCTTCTCTTAGCCTTATACACTGCACCATAGAATCCCAATTTTACGATCCTTCCTTGTCAAACACTTACTTAAATCGTCAGCTTCAAGTATTGTCCCTTCTATTGACACTGTAATCGTTTTCTGTTTACCAACAAACATTTTAGGGTCTCGATTAAACGAGATCGAAAGTTGCGAATGGGCTCCGAAACTTCGCGATTTGACTGCATAATTTGCCTTTGAGCAAGTTATAACGTTCCAGTTTAATTTTAAATTAGGTGTACCCTAGGGAACGTTTTTAGGACCCGTTTTATTAAACATTAACAGTACCTACTTTCGATTTATATTATGATTCGAACTTAATGTCATCATTTTCCTGCTCTTCGAAGATAGGGTCGGAGCAAAAAATTTTTTTTTCTTCCACTCTTTCCTAACAACTAGTTCTATTTTTGTTTGTGCTCCTACTGTTAGTTTTATGTTCATTTGTTCGGCATTTTTTAGCTTACGTTTCTGTCTACATAATACATCAAAAACATACACGAAACCCTTTTGGTGATTTTCCTTACCCATACCTATATCATACCAATCTTTCACTCCTTTTTTTATCTCTCTCTTAACAAACTAACGAACTAAACTAAGGCATTTTTGTGGCTCTATCACACTACAGGAAAAATGAAGAAAATTATTGAACAAGTAGATACTTAGGTATAGTCATCGTGGGCATAACATTGCTTTGTTTCAAATCGATACAACATTAGCAGAGTTTGTATTTCACAGATGCGATAAGTTACGTCGTAATTTCTGCTTAATTAATTCCTTTATTTTTATGTTGCTATGCTACCGGGTATTTTTGTATTATATAATCTAATAAATAATAAACATGGCTTTGTTTTTCCATGTCTCAAAGGTTTGTTGTAAGTCCACGAAGCTAGAAAATAACTTAAAAACAAAGCCTCCCCTTGCAATAACATAAATTGGACCCATCGATATCCTTCGCCTAACGACCGAAGTATCCTGACCCCATAAAACTGACGGAATCTTGGCCTCTATCCATGAGGCTTTGGCAGTGTATTCGATTTCACGAAGATTTTTATTACCATCAAGTAATATTGAGAATTATTTAGGTATTTATTTAGCCAGTTTTTCGGGGCAGGATTTCATCATATTTATAATAGTGGTAGAGCCATGGTGTTTTCTGCTCGTCCGGGGAAGTGTCACCCTCTCTCATAACACCAGCGTGAAATAATAGTGACTACTATTGTGTTTCGTCTGGTTTGTGACAGTGTCGGTGGCCCACACCCCCCATACCCCCATAGGCCGGTAACGCATCAGCGATCCCTCTGGTGTTGCACACAGACTTTGTGCGTGCTCAAAAAAAACAGTAAATAAGAAACGCTTTGTTGGTCTAGCGGTTTAAGTACATGGGGTCCTGGTTTCGATTTTCGGGTGGAGCAAACTTTACTTTTAAAACTTTAGCCACTGTTCCACGGTGGCGGTCATTCAGATAGTCTCACTGTGAGCCTATTGAGGACACGGCCTACTAAGATTGAGTGTCTTTTCCTCCGCATCGGTCGCGCGTTCGATATCGGATTCAAGTCACAATGTGCTTAAGTATATTGGAGAGTATTGAAGCCGCGGTAGTTTCGCGAGACTCATTACAACTAGATAATTTGTTTGCGGACTGTCTGTCGGTACAGTAATGAGGTTGGCAGTGAGTGAAATACGTGGTAGTATTAAGGGTGGTTTTGGTAACCCTCTCGCAGCCATTTGTTTTAACCAAACTAGTGTTTTAACCTTTTTTAAAAGTTAAGTATCCCTCAATAGAAAAGGTAAATAAGAAAGGCTTAGCATCTGAAGTGACATACAAAACGGATGGGGTTATTTTTCTTTCTGCTTGGGGTGGGGTTTTTAAAATAATGACTCTGATGAATGTTATACGCTTACTATCAGGCGGGCTGTAGGCTCGAGCCTTAACCTCGTTGTATATCTAGTAATCTATACTAAAATTATAAAAGGAAAGATTTGATTGTTTGTTTGTTTGTTTGTATTGAAAAGGCTAAGAGTAAGGTATAAAAATAATCGGGCCGGATTGCAAAACTACTATAGACCGACAAACATAGCTGTTCCGGTGACGGCGTCGCTACTGTCGATTTAGAACTGTCATTAAATCTCGTTTTTGCATTGCATTTCACGTAGTTCCAATTTTGGCCACCGGAACAGATAAGTTTGTCGGTCTATACGTAATCGTCGGTCTTCTGTGAGTCATCTGTGTTGCTTCGGTCAAGCCATTTCGACCAATAGCATAGCTCTACAACAGATTATTAAATAGTTACTAACGTAACGTGGCTCTACCACACGAAAATCTGACCTGTCCGCCAATTGTAATAATAATAACGTAATTAAAGCTAGACCAGAAAATTAGGTCGTTCTTTATTAAGTCACAGTACAAAAATTACTCACTGCCACCAATTAATTTCACTGTAACACATTTAGTAAAGAGAGCCGACTGCTCGACTGGCTAAGTGGAGTTTGCTTTGCTTTTACTTCTAAAGGAAAAGTAGCGGCATGCGAGTCCCGGGCAGTGGAAAATTAAGTAGAGCTGCGCTTTGGAATAGTTTAATCGAATTCGCGACTTACGGGGCTTCTAGATGCAAGATATTAAAGTTGGGAGTTCGAAGTCTGGTGAACTTATGAATTTAATATCATCTTAGCTTTAGAAAAGTATGAAGTTATTAAGTTCATGGTAAATGTTTAAGAACTTTGTTACCTCAAAAGAATATTACAATTAACTTATTGAGATAAACTTAGGCTGCCTGAAATCCTGAAATCATTAACATCAAGTGTGAGTGACATGCGGAAATGTCATTAAAAAAAATGGTTTATACAGGAGTACAGGAGCGCAGTAGGGAGAACTTATAGTTACAATTAAGTAGTCCTTACACATACAACAAAAAACATACACACAGACATACAAAAAGCGGGAAAAAGTACAAGATTTCCCGTTAACATAATATTTAGAAAAATCCAACGTGAAAATCTTGTAAATCGTCCAGCCTATATAAATAAGGTATTAAAATACATGACTATCCTTAGGGATGTCATGTATTTTAATTCCTTATTCCTTAGGGAGGTAGCTAGGGACTAGTCCCTAGCTACCTTCCTGCGCAGAGCCAATTCGCCTAGCGCGTATTCTACGAAGCGTGAAAATTGAAGTTCTTTAGACTCCCGTAGTCCCGTCCCATTATAACACGCGGTGCGCCCAGGGAAATATCGGATAAGTACTATCTTTTATTTATTTTGTTCTAACGTTATTTTGACGTAGTTAAGCCACATGAATCCTTAAACTTAGACAATGTTTCTAAACAACTTTTCCCAAGGATATTTAAATCGATCAGTCCTGCGCCCCCCATTTCCAGTGGATTCCCGAGATCTATGAGATCATCGGTCCACCTTATGGGAGGCCATTCAGAGCTGCGGCTCCCGGTACTAGTCTACCACTCGATGACATTTCCGCCCCAACGACCGTCAGTCCTCCACGGGATGTGCCCTGCCTACTGCAACTTTTAGGGCTTGCAATTCTTCGGACAATGCCTGCGGATCTAATTCCTGATGCGATTATGGAAAGAGACTCCAAGCAAAATCTTCTCCATTTTCTTCTGAGCGATCATGAGCTGTCTTACGCGGCAGATTGTAAGCTCATAATAAGAGATTCAGGATAAATTATATCCCTAACCCCTTGTTACGTCCCTGTACCGCGCCCTGGGAAATATCAGTTATTATCCTTTAATTCCGTCCGTTCGTTTGCGTGAGTGAGACGGCGTGATATAGGCGCCAGATTGATAAGGGATGGATGCTATTTTACGTGATAATTGCGCTTTTTATATCGCTTCAGTTGATAGACAGGCAGTTGGTCTGTTGGTAAACCGCTATTTTATTTCATGTTTCGTATGAAACACACGTCTTTGTGACCTGGAAGAGACATTCCTGGACTTAACATGGATGAAGAGCTATGGGTATATTAAACCCAGGGGTACTCCCTCATTGCCTGATTGGAGGGCCACAGGTAACAACAGTAAAGCTCTTGCTAACACACACACACACACGAAGACAAAGGGCTATAAACATAGTCTTCTACATCTGATACAAACTTTAAAAGACGATTCGTATCAAATAGCGAACGGCTAAACACTAAACTAAAAACAAAAATACCACAAACGCATCTTTTAAAATACATGCATACACAATCTTATAATTCTCTGAAAAAACGTAACCAGAGTTCAAAAAAAAAAAGTTCCTTGTTCTCTAAAATCTAAAATAAATACTTTCAATTCCATTCTTTTTACGCAAGTTTAGTTGGCACTGTTGGCAGACAGACACGCAGCCCACCTGGTGGCAAGGCAGAGATTTTAAATATATAGGCGTCCATATTGCTGGAACACAGTCAGACCTGTTATGGCGGCAGATTTCACCAGTGTTGGTGGTAGCTAGCCAGTCTGACTATGAAACAGTCCTACCACCAACCAAAGACCCAAATTCTGTTCAATAATAATAAACAATATAGATAACTTAACCCTTTCAGAACTGGCCTTACACGATTGTGTGGTTTACTAGATTCAATTTTGTACAAAAACTATTTCTTTTAAATGAACGGGCTCGACTCCACACGATTGCGCGTGAGCCGCCCTTTGACCGTAAGATTGAATTTCGGGTGTCAGTCAGTCGACCAACAGGCAGCGACCTGTCGAGTACAGCAGTATTTTTCGGTCCCGGTTTCGACAAATGTAGGTAGAATTACTTGAGTATTTATTAGTTATTTGTATGGTTTATTGCACGAAAGATAAGTTTAATGTTTTTGCGATGTTACTTTGTGTTTCTTACACTAATTTCGATAGTAACGCCCACAGTAGCAAGTTACTAAACTTTTCCGACACAATTGTATGAAGAAGGGCCGAAGGCTATCTCATAGCGAACTTAGGATTTTTTTTATTTCACAGATTTTTTAAAGAAGGAGCTATTTTTAAATTAAGATCAAACTAATAACTTTTTAAATGGGTCTGAGGATTACGGAAGTGATGACGACCATGATCTAGACATTCCATTTCCTTCTCTTCTTCCTCTGAGTCATCAAGTGATGAAGACGTCCCACAGGCAAATTTGAGATGGAAAAAGAAGAAATTTCAGTCAAAGCCGATACCAATGGTACCAGTTCCTGAGCTACACGCAGTATTACCTCCAGCACAATACTTCGAACGGTATTTTAAGCCGGAATTAATAGAGCAGTTTGCGCTAGCTACAAATCAATATTTCATGACTATTACTGGTCATCAATCGAAGCCTGTTTGTACTTCTGGGGAAATCAAAAAGTTTTTTGGTATCCACGGTTTGAGGGGTTGTTTTAGCTTTCCCAGAATTAGATTATTTTGGAACCAGCGATACAAATTTGACCCCATTGCTAGTGCCATGTCAAGAGATAGATTTTTTCTCATTAGGGTAAACTTACACGTTTTAAACGTTCAGTACCTATTGTGCTGGAGTTAATACTGCATGTAGCTCTGGAACTGGTACCATTGGTATCGGCTTTGACTGAAATTTCTTCTTTTTTCATAACTAAGGTTAATTGATTACTTGATTGATCTCATTTACAACTATAGGAAGACTGAATCAGCACTAATTAAGACTGATTTATACTAATAATAGGTGATTGTTACATAATATTCTATAACTTTTTGTTGATTTTGCATGTACGAGTTTAAAATATTGTTAAATTAATGCTAATAAACATTTTATTATTTAAAAAAAATGTTTCCTTTAAAAAAAATTACAGGCTTAGGCCCGTCTTGATACAATTGTGCGGTCTCACGATTGTGTCTTCGCTGTCTTTGGCCCTGATTCATACAAATGTGTGGGCTATAATTTTCCAAGATGGCGGCCGGAAAATGGAAAAACGACCTCAGATTTGTAATTAGAAGGTCATTTTATGTAGGGGATTGCTTTTTTTTCGGACAATTTCTACGTAGTTTCGGTGCAGGTCTGAAAGGGTTAATAATATTCATTATCACCACGTGTCAAGTTCCATTTTCGTCGCGCAACTTTTACGATCTTCACTTTTACTTTTCCGTCCAAAATGATTTTTATATGAGCCTTAAAGGACTTAACTTCTGCAGGGATTTGGGAAGTCAATTTCAGAAATTACAAAGTTGGGAAAATACTGGTTTACCAGATGAAGAATATTAATTTTCTAGAAGCATCTTGTGGTCCAACGAACTAACTCGGGAAAAACTTTACCGTTTACCACGCTGAGGGTGTTAGACTCCTGCATAAGGCAAACTACCCACTAAAACCCGAGTGCAGTTCAGTATGCAGATGATAATAAAATTACTTAGTAATTACTAATTATCGCAATTTCATACTGGACTGCCATGGTCTAGTTTGAAGATACCAATTAAAGCACAACGCTATTTGTAGGAGATTAGGATTTTTTTTATTTTATCTAACTATAGAGCCACATTATTTAAGGGATGCAGCCTTAATTTAAGTAACCAATTTATATTTAGTTGTTTGGTTTTGGTTGTATCTGTTTTTGAATGATAAGATTGATGATCACAAACCCGAGCTGTGGCCGAAAAAAAACACCACAAATTTTGCTAGAACAAGGAAATGAAACCAGGATCTTAAGATCCCGGTACTTAAAAAACTAGACCAACGTGTAAGACACAAAATAACGAGGTTAGTCGTAGGCTCCAAGCGCGTCGCGAAACGGGAAGGTTTTTAATAAATTGGCTTGAAACTTTCATAAACTGCGACGTAGATTGTATGAAACTTCCTCGTGACCCCACACAGGGCGCAGGATGATTCCCGATCTACCTGCTTTATACCTCCTAAAGTTATTAAACTTGGTCGAGTAATATTCTTTCCACGGAATTTCCACGACTTTCACAACTTGTCGGTAGGAATTTCCATTTTTTCCCCACTTAGAGGTTTTATTTTTAGATCTGCTGAGGTAATAAAACAGAGTGTGCTGTTATGTTTTTAAATGGGAGTCATTTGCCTTTCATGGTCGGTTTTTATTCAGGAGTACCTACACTTAATGGAAATTGATGGATTCGATGTAATTCAATTTTATTGAGGAGTTCTCACTTCACTTGTAAGTGTTAAACACTGCTAGGGCTTTTGATCACCAATCTGCATTCCTACCAATGCGAAGATGATTTATTTCATTGACTAATTTGCATTTATTACTTATCATGGTGTCTGAAAATGATTATGTATTATTACACACCCACCCAAGCCCTAATCGATCCTTGTAAGGATATTTCAAAAATAACTCCTCATTCACTTAGTCCAGTTGAAACGAGAATGTCATATATTCAACCTGTCAAAGATAAATATTCAAAATTGTTTTTTTTATACTAGGTCAGTTGGCAGACAGGCACGCAGCCCATCTGATGGTAAGCGGCCACTGCGGCCTATTCCATTGAGGGACGCTTTACCTGGAAGCGAACACAGCCAGAGCTGTTATGGCGGCAGATTT
Source organism: Mecyna flavalis (assembly GCA_949319885.1). Lineage (NCBI taxonomy): Eukaryota > Metazoa > Arthropoda > Insecta > Lepidoptera > Crambidae > Mecyna > Mecyna flavalis. Next base: position 636,212 of record OX439417.1, on the reverse strand, counting down.
CACCTGTGGGGGTGGTAGCTAGCCAGTCGGACTCTAAAAAAGCCCAACCAGACTAAACGTGGGAATCGAACCCACGACTGCCGTGTTTTATACCTGAGTGGCTTAGCCACAGTTCCACGGAGGTATGCAAAAAAAAAAAAATGTATTTTTATAATTTTGTAAATGGGTTCTGACTGAGTATGATGGCAGCATTATATTCGTGCTAGTATTTACCTGTACTATGTATTATTGAGGTCACTTACAAGAAGTTGCTTGCGTTCGCTATTATGGCTTTGATCAGGGGATAAGGAAAGTCATCAGAACTACAAACAAATACAAGATAAACGTGTGTTTTCGCCGCCATGCGTGCGTGTGACAAACAAACCAATTTATTACTGCCCTCTAACTAATCAGTAGTAGTGTAGTAGGGTTACCAGATAAAGAAACATTTTTTCTTTTGCGTTTTTGACTGACCTGATGGCGCATTTGGTAGTGACCCTGATAATGTGAGCAAATGATCTCCGGGACAGTTATGTGACTTGTCACTGAAAACTACATTCCACACTGATAACAAATCTATGAATTGTAAACAATATGCTTTTTACAGATTTACCCATTATTTACTAAGCAAGATGTTTTTTAATTTTCGAAAGGCTTTGTTGAACACGGAAGCTAATGCTTGCTATTTTAGACGATTATTTTCAAACTCTGTAGTTGTATAAACTCCGAGAATAAAAATTAACATCCAGACACAGGTCAAATGTTCCGGTAAAGAATTATTTTCTCCATAAGAATCATATTCGCAAATATATAAAAAACAAAAACTTAGCGAAAAACATCGATAGGCTAAGCAACAAAAATATTTTATATCTAATTTGGGAGAGAAACTAAATTATGACGTCCGTGCAGAGTTCATTGAGAAATGTTTAGTGTCGACAACACTTGAGTGCAAGACCCACTTTGTTCTACTCTTTCTCTCTACCCATCTTCAATATAGCTTCTCATTGTTTCAGAAAGCACTCCTCAACTCAGTCGCGAAGGTACACAAGTGACAATGTGTCAGAGAAAGAGCGAGAGTCGCGAGCTGGTGCGAGGGGGCGGCGTGCGCGCACACTGAAGCAAGATGGCGGCGCCCAGCTGATCCCGCCCGCGCCCCCGCGCCCGGACTATAGCCAAGCGCATCATGGTATGACCTTATGATTTTTAGTACTACCTTATACCTTTTTTTTGCAATGTGTAACAAGACGAGCAGATCGTAAACCTGATGGTAAGCGCCGCGTCTGCCCTTAAAGCAGTTACTGTCTGGCACCGCCCTGCGCCCGCTACACCGAGACGACAGTTATTAGGTCTCATATACCCAGTAATTTCACTAGCTTCAGTGCCTATACACTTCTATTTCACGGGAAAATATCTGGCACTGCGGTGGTAGTCCTAGTCGCAGGTGTCTATTGGCGGTCGACTTGAGGCCTCTAGAGTCAGGGTTCCCGAGGGTGGGCTGGTTAGTTGCCATGAGGCTGGAACCAGCTCGACCCAATCAGATGAAAAGGGGCGTTAAGAAGTATTTAATAACACGGTATCCCTTAGATTTTCCGTTAGCTAGATATTAATTTAATAATGCTTGTTCGCAGCAAGTGTTCGGCGAATGGGCGCAGGTGGAGGTGGTAGAGCTGGTGAACGATGGGTCGGGGCTGGCGTTCGGCATCGTGGGCGGCCGCTCGTCCGGCGTGGTCGTCAAGAGCGTGCTGCCCGGCGGCGTCGCCGATAGGGTGAGTGTTTCCAATAGTTCCAATACAGACGTGTTAGTTCGCCACACCAATAGATGGCACTACAAGTCCTCTGTAACACACACAACAGCATTTCCTATATACATACCTACTTTTATAGCATAGTCTATATCTATACTAATATTATAAAGAGGAAAGATTTGATTGTTTGTTTTTTTGTTTCGATTTGAATAATTGTTTCACTATTGGAAAGCTACACTATCCCCGGTGAACATAGGATACTTTTGATCTCGGAAATGTGGGGGGAAGGGGGTATATTTGAAAAAAAGAAATTACGTGCGGGTGAAACCGCGGATTCCGCCCGCTAGGTAAAATAAATTGTATTATTGACACAGTATTCTAAAAAGGTAAAAGTAACTGTTGACTGTTTCTTGCGGCGTCTTCTCAACAGGCCACTTTCGTCAATGCGCTGTTAGTAGGGTAAAAAAAATTATCTGACGTCAAAAAATCTACTATGTCAACCAAATTGCTGAACCACAGTTCCAATCTGACGCAGTAGGCCTGGTGCAAACGTTATTTTACTAGCCACTGTACCATCTAACTAGTACAATTCATTGAACCACTCCTTAAAATATAGGAATAAGCAGTGTCTACTTCTGTTGTATTAAATTTAGTAAAATCTAAGCAATAAATTCATGAAGTTTGTTCTAATAAAAGCTTGCAGGGAATATTCCCTTACTTATTAACTTACGACCGATATCTGTATCGAGTTAGTTAAGTTATTTGAATGCAGAGTAAATTAAGTTCGCGATTTATTGTTATTTTGTTAGGAGGCTCGGTCGTGAGTGCACTTAGCGGCCATTAATGATGTTAATTTGAGGCTACGTACTTAGTTATACACCTTTAAAGACATTTAGTTATAAGTATACGGCCATTTAGGATATCGTATTTTGCTTGAGTAGATTGGTTAAATATACGGTTTAGGTAGTATAGCCTTTTACAACATTTCACCGCCTCCGTGAAAGCGGAGTTCGTGGGTTTGATTCCCGCCTTGGGTTTGGTTGGTGGTAAGCCTTTTTTAGAGCTCACTTTGTGGCGGTTGCCCGGTGAATCAATGTCTGAGAACCAAAATGAATAAATAAATATTTAATGTTATTTTATTTCTGATAAAGACCAGGGTCGATACCCAGAATGATGTGAAAGTCAATTAGTAATTGAAGCTTGAAAGGTTGCCCGGTGAATCAATATCTGAGAACCAAAATAAATAAATAAAATATTTACTGTTATTTTATTTCTGATAAAGACCAGGGTCGATACCCAGAATGATGTGAAAGTCAATTAGTAATTGAAGCTTGAAAGTTATTATCTAAATGAAGGGAAGTTAGTTTATTTTTAATTCATTTAAGATATTAGTAACTTCAACATTTCTCTATTTAATGTTTTCATGACTTTGCTTAAATATCTTTGAATAGTTACCTTTCTTTGCTTTTATCTATGTATAACTATACTAATATTATAAAGAGTAAGGAATTGATTATTTGTTTGCTTGTTTTGTATTGAATAGGCTCCGAAACTACTGAACCGATTTGAATAATTATTTCACTGTTGGAAAGCTACACCCACACTATCTCCGGGTGACATAGGGTACTTTTGATCCCGGAAATGTGGGGGGAAGGGGGTTTATTTGAAAAAAGAAATTACGCGCGGGTGAAACCGCGTGCGGAAGGCTAGTGTACAATAATATTGTATCATTTATAGGTGTTTATTTAATGAGTATTAATCGCGTAAATATCAGAAACCACTACATAACCTCTCCGGCTAACTTCAGTGGAACTTTTCATCAGATAATTATGCATTTCAACTTCTTCTTCCTGGTATAATTCCCCGACAACGGTCAGGATCGCCACCGATCCCGCATTTACATAAACTGATCTCTGAAACTCTACTGTGAAGTGAAAAATTAATATCTCATTTGCATTGTTAATTTCGTAGACGTCTGACATCAAATGGATTGGATTTCTAAATTTCCAATATGTTTTTCTTTTGAATGAAGTTCGACTGATTGTTGGCTTTGAAAATTGTAAAGGTGAATTTGGATAAAATAGGTTCTACCTTTAAATCTTTTTCATTATTTGCAAACCCATAAGAAGACAGGGCGAAATGGTGCTCATTGAGTAAGCCTACTTCCAAAAGTGGACTGAAATGGGCTAATGACTTAGAGAATTTGGTTTACTGCTCTAAGGCTGATAACGATGATTAGAGAAACGAAGACAAGGTGCTTATTAATAAAGATGAAAAAATAATATTCACTGTAACATGTACTTGCGTCTTAAAAACTTTTGCCGATCGTGTTTTTTTCCGATCACCCAGGTGAATTCACCCAGGTGAACATAGTGGAATAATCCAATTTTCCTGCTACTACAGTCGACCCAATTACTATTGGGTCGATAGTAGCAAAACAATTGCTGTAAAGATCTAGCTTTGAGCAAAATGATATTTGGTAAAACGTAAATCGCTTTAGACAAAATTAGAAGTGACGCTTTAATCCTTAGAGCATTAAAAGCTATAAGTTTAAATCCTGTCTTCAATCAAGGCTTATTAAGATTTAATAGTATGAGTCTAATCAAGTAACATTCTAATAAGATGAAGTAAGAACATTACAGCAATGATTTGATAAAGTAAAATACAATGAAAGTACGAAGATAATTTCTTAATCAAAGTAACCAAAACTTCAGCATTAGGTAAGTTTGAAAGACCAATGCTTAGAATCAAAAGCACGGTGTCAATCGTGCGTTGTTCAAATATTTTTTATTTAGAATCAGCGCACATTTCTCATAATTGTTGTTACATGTTTGTTTCCTTCCTTTGCAAATTCGATCGCAAATTCCTTTGATTTGCCAAATTGTTTTGCAAACTTTCTTTATGCTGGAGATTTATAGGTTATTTGACTGATTGGAGTTTTAGCTGCCATAAACATTCTATTTCTGTTTCCAATACGAACATGCGAATATACTTCATAATATGCGACCGTGTGGGTAAGCAATTGGGGTTTTTAGAATTCTATTCCTACTATAGTGGCTTTTAGTCAGTGTAACTAAAAGTCCGTGAAGTCAAATTCAGTTATGTGTGTGACAGACAGGGTGAATTTTTATCTCAAGGAGAACTAACTTGGGGCAGAAAGGTGCTGACTTGTCTTGAGAGAATGGTTAACACGTGTCAGAAGACGCAGCCGTGTTAGACCTTCAATAAGGTGGACTAAAAACATATTAAAGATTGCAGGAATCCACTAAATGAGAGTGGCGCAGGACCGATCGGTTTTGTGATCCATGGGGGAGACCTATGTCAAAAAGTTGATGTCTTTCAGGGTGATTATTAAAATATAAAAATCAATATTTCCAGATTTTCCAGTCTACATTTTATGTGGTATGGAAAAATGTCCACCAACATTCAGTGGATTCACGGTACCTTTACTAGGTACCGTTTACTAGGTCCACCTTGTGGGGGCCGTACCACAACTGCGTCTCCCGGTAAAGCTTAGTAAACACGTGCCTAATTGCTCCCGTAAGGTGCGCTCATTACCGGCCGCGTTTCATAAGCTGAGCTATTTGGGTCTCTGTAAACAGCATTGGATATTTGGATCGTCTCCGTCGTCACCAACCATACCACGAGGAACGCCCGGCCCTTAGTTTCTTGCTCGATTTTATCCCTTTAATCACCCGTAAAACTAATCAATGCAGGTATGTCCAATTTTTAATTCGGAACTTATTGCACCTACGAGTAATATAAATGTCCCCTAATTGTTGGACGTAAGTCTTTTAAACCTTTGTAAACATGTTTGTTCGTCAACTGTTCTCGTAAGGTGCGCTCATTGCCTGCCGTTTTTCATAGGCCGAGCTATTTGGGTCTCCGTAAACAGCATTGGATCGCCTCTGTCGTCGTCAACTCGCAGCTCGAATGTACGTCAGAATACCTTATAGTACCACCGTATTTGACAGAAATATCTTTGTTGTTGGTTTGGCACCGGGTACTTTATTCCATGGTATTTTATGCTCGAGTTGGAGTCGTTGTTTTTCGTTTTTTTTCTATTTTGAGAAAGAAGTAGGAATAAAAGAAACTGAGCAGCTAAGGTACGCACGTAGGAAAATAAAGATTTCATTGGTGAAATAAATTATCGCTCAGCGGCCTATGGAAAAAGCTAAGTACGGCGTTTCTCTGCGGGGTCAGATTCGAAATGAGATGAACCGGTAAATGAACAAGCTGAAGGGCAGTGGGCTGGCCACTATCAGCCGTAGAACCGACAATGTTTAGGTAAATGTTCAAAAAGGGCGTGAAAAGGTTTTTCTTAGGTCGGCAATGCGCACGTGATACCCCCTGGTGTTGCAGGCGTTCATAGGCTACGGTAACCGCTTACTGCTGTATGCTTGATTGCCAACTTTATGGCATTAAAAACGGGTACTGGAGTGGAGACCGCGTCTCGGTGAACTTAGTGTAGGATAGCCTCAGGTCAGGTAGAGTAACGATTTGCGCAGGATGGCTGGCAGGAGCTAGATGCGAGTAGCCGAGGAACGAGTAAAGTAGCGAGCTTCAGGAGAGACCTGATAATGGTGTAAAGAGCAGGAGTTATAGAATGAGTATTACTTCACACAAAAATAGACATATACGCAGTAACGCATGTTTACAAGGCGATACTTTATATTTCGGGCGCAGTGTTTGTTTCTTCGCGAGTTTCAACATCAATACATCAATCATTGGGAATGGGTACAACTGTTGTTTTCGAGGGAAATTCGCGGCGCCACTTTGTTTGAATTTTAACGTTACGCTCGTAATTTAGAAAAGGCACTTTCTATGCCTCATTTTTTAAAGAGCTCATTGTATTCTAGACCGCCTTTGTGATTTAATGATGGCTAAGCCACTTATGTCTAAAAATATCAGAGATAGTGGATTCCATTTCTGCTAGGTTTGGTGGTGGACTTTTTAGACGCCATTATATCTCTGGCTGTGTTTATCTCAATATAAATAAATAAATATTGGACAATATTATATACATACAAGTACATTGATCTGACCTCCAAAGTGGCTTTAAAGGACTTGTGTTAAGGCTAACGAATGCAACGTAGGTATAAAAATATATACTTCAATACAAATGAACACCCATTAACATGATAAATACAAATGTTCATTACATGAATGTTTGTCCTTGGTGGGTTTCGAACCCTTGACTCCTTTATATACGTAAATAATTTTAAAACAACAGACGATGTGTATGTACTAGCAATAAGCCTTTAGTTTAAGTACTAACCCAACATTTTGTCTCTGCGCGGAGCAACATGTAACTTAACACTAACCCAAAATTTCAACTCAACAAAGGCACGGACCCAAGAGTCTGTGGAAAAAACTATTATATAAAAAAAAAAAAAAAAAAAAAAAAAAAAAAAAAAAAAAAAAAAAAAAAAAAAACCCTTGACTCCTGGCGCATAGGGTCATAACCAAATGCGCCATCAAGCCAGTCAAAGATTTATTAGCTTCTAACTTATATCTACATCGTATAACACATATACATTTTCATTCTATCCTGATTATTTACCGATATTGATCCTGAATTCGGTATTCCAGTAAATCCCACGGGATACCGCAAAACCAGTATTGACTCGGATCCATTATTGACTCATTCCTCTTTAATGCTACTTCGGTTTAGTGGTTTAACTTGCGGGAGTTCGATTCTCGGGACGTATAATGTTTTAACTGGTTTTAACTGGTTGTAAATTGGTTTGTTCCACGGAGACAGACATGGTAGCAGAAAAATGTACAGTTCCTGAAAAAGTATGGATTCCATAGAAAATTTTATTAATTACCTACTAGGATATTATAAACATACAAGGATTCGTTGGAATATGATAACGTAATCATTTCAAGCATTAGATAAGGCTAAGTTGTGGTGAGCAACCATCGTTTATACCACCGGGGGGCTTAGACAAGATGACATCGCTTCATAGCTGGCGAAATTCGCTAACTTTAAATTGTATGGATTTGACAGATGCCATAGAAAAGTCACCTGGTGAAAGTATGGGTTTTGACATTCGCTATCGCAAATTGAGCTATAACGAACGTCATAAATGCAGCTTGTCTAGGGGGGCAGAGGCATCATTCGAGCGAGCGTCACCGACTCTGCGTTTTGAAGGGAAATCATATGTTAGCAGCAAGGTTTTTCCCACACTGCCAATACATACTTACCATGTCAAACCAAGAAACAGTACTGTCAGTACTGTACAGTGTGGTCTTCTGAAGGGTGGAAGCACTTCTTCGGACTAGCGGTTTATTCGAGTAGAAGATTTACTATGCTATAATGATATAATGCTATCCACTATGAAATATCTCTTCTTCTTCTTCTTCTTAGCCTTCTTCTATCAGTAGTCTGATGTAGGCCTCCTTCATCTCCTTCTATAGTTTCCTGTTTTGAGCAGTATGCGTCCAGTTGCTGCCTGCCACCTGTTCGATGTCGTCTTTCCATCTAATTTGTGGCCTTCCCCTGGGTCGCTTTTGGTCCCAAGGTCTCCAGTCCAGCAGTCTTTTGCACCAGGACTCTTGCTTCCTGGCAATATGGCCAATTATGACTATGAAATATAATTAAAGCGAAAGAAACTCTGGTAAGCTTTCACGCCGGAACTTGGTGATATTTAGAACAGACCTTTTATCCCCGTATAGTTTTCAGCTTCCATGGCTTATTAAAAAAAGTGTAGGTATTGTTTGTACTTCTTTTGCATCACAACGGATTAACGGATAGATTGTGATTTTGATATGGGGATACTTTAAGAGCAGGATAAACAAGGCAAATTTTATCCCGCAAAAATATGTCATTCCTGTCGGAAAAATAATGTCCGCAACACGTACGTTAAAATCTAATATCAATATACCGATATTTGCTCACACTGCTCGTACCACCATATTACTAGTGACATGGATAACCAATTATTGGACGTCGTACATGGCATAATTTGTTCGGAAGTTCCCCGGATAAGCTTAACTCGCGGAGCGATGTACCCGTATTTGTGCAATCCAGTTTGCAGATTAGGAAGTTTCGGCTCGGGGAAGTTGGTCTAGCTTAGTATTAGTTTAGTACTTTAGTGCTTGGGTAATCCTATTTGAGTGTTTTTAAAATAAAAGTGAGTTGAGTTTCTTCCGAGTTATCTATTTAATGGACTTGATTAAGTATTCCATAATCCTAAATAAGAGATTAAGAACTTACCTTTGATTTATAACTCAGTTACTTATCAAGATTAGCCAATAAATATAGTAATACGTTAAAAACTTAATTGTATTTTTAAGTGTTAAGTACCTTAAGTTGTTGAGTCACTCTGGGTCTGGTCTGAAAACCAGCGCTGCGGCAGATCTTGCTCTGTTGCAGGCCACACGCTGAGGCCAGGTCCACTTGGCCACAGATAGTCTTGTTCTTGTTTTCTTTAATTATTATTCTGTCAATGTTTTTTGTTTTTTCTTTTTAACTTATCGTTTTTGTGTACCAATGTTGTCTGTGGTCAATAAATGTATTTTCTTTCTTTCTTTTTTCTAATCTACAGACTAGGAGCCATGCTTGTGACATGCAGATGATTGGCTATGGTGGAGTATTTAAGACTTCAACTTGAGTCAGTCTGAGTTGACGCCAACTCCAGAGTCGAGTAATTAAATCAGGACTTTATATTATTAATAGTAGATCAGTTGGTAGACAGGCACGCAGCCCACCTGGCGGTAGTGGCCCATGCGGCCTGTTCCATTGAATGTCTCTATTACCAGTAAGAGTCGTCAAGTCGGAACATAGCCAGAGCTGTTATGGCGGCAGATTTCACCTGTGGTAGCTAGCCAGTCGGACTTTGAAAAAGCCCTACCACCAACCAGACCCTAGGCGGGAATCGAACCCACGACCTTCGAGTTTTATACCCAAGCGTCTCAGCCACTGTTTCACGGAGGCGGTCAACTCGTGGCAATTTAAGGGGGGGTGGGAGTACATAAAAGAGGCATAGACCGACAAACTTATCTGTTCCGGTGGCGGCGTCGCTACTGTCTATTTAGAACTGTCATTAAATATCGTTTTTGCATTGTATTTCACGTAGTTCCAATTTTGGCCACCGGAACAGATAAGTTTGTAGGTCACGTCCAAATATGGCGCCGCGCTCACACATTTCGTAGTTTTTTAAACATAGTAAACGAGACACTAATTTTATCAAGTCAAACTCTGCGAATTTATCTGTAAATATTTAGTGGCTATAATTGAGTGAAAATTCAAATGTTAATTGGCAGGAGCTTAGACATAAAATACGAAAATCGTTAAAAAAAGGGGTAACTTTGGGATTTTTTTCTATCGAGTGAAGTTTATAAAAACATGTAATTGAATGCGATTTTAACTAGATCAGATCCTTAACTGATACATATATTTTTTTTAGAATTGAAAACACTGATTTGTATGTCTCAGGTGGCTTTTAAAAACCATACGCGCGGCATCTGCGGAACTACACAGCCTTAAGTTGACCCCTAATCGAAGCTCGAGTTAGTAATTCCCATTGATACATTACTAAGTTTAACAATGTGTTCACAGGACGGTCGCTTGCGCAGCGGAGACATGCTCCTGCGCATCGGCGCGGTGTGCGTGGTGGGGATGTGCGCGCGGCAGGCGGCGGCGGTGCTGCGCCAGTGCGGCGCCTGCGTGCGCCTGCTCGTGGCCAGGCCGCAACCCGTCAACTCCAACATGCAGGTATCTATCTCCCCAAAGTATGCATTTGCACGGGTTCTGTTCTTCTTTTGGCCCGAGCAAGACCTGCGGCTGTGTGTGGGACTCTAGGGCCCGGGACTAAACTATCCCAATTTGTCTTCACGCCGAAAGGGCAGAGCCGGTGCCTGCCTTTTGGAAACTAACCGGTTCAGCCAACAAATGCCTATTAAACTCGTTGACTGCTTCCTTTATACAGGGCTAGAACGTCGCTCTATAAAGCTACAGCCAGGCATTGAATAGGTATTTCTGTTCAGAAAATATGAGTCATATACCAGAGTCTGAAAGTTGGCGGTTTTAAACACCAGCGTGCTTCGGCTATGGGGCTGTCCCCTGATCTCTTTGATCGTGTCAGACTACTTTTAGAGTCAGGGCATAGAGTCAACTCAAACATTCAGGTATCTATCTACTAGTGATGGGTTAAAATTTATATCTATCTATTACCCTCGTATCCAATAGTGAGCAGCAGTATAGCGCAGGGGCGGCTCGCACCGGACTGAAAAATTATTTGAAATATTTCGTGTTTTTTGACTGATTGAAAAGAGCATGAAATATTTCATTGCTTATTCTTTATTCTGTGACAAACTAGGGAAATCCCCTTTCTTTGAATGATGTTTTGGAGCGCCTAGAAATAAGTTTAAGTATGGTAGAACCTTACTGCAGATAGTTCCTGTGTGTCAGTCGAAATTTGGTGGCTAGACGGGGGAAGTACCACCCTTTTGCAGTAGATCAACTTATGAACAGTAGATTTGCTATTTATAAACAAAATATTTATTATTATTATTAATAACACTTTACGTATCGGCTTATTCTATGTTAGGTGTGAAGTAATGGAACGAACATAATTATTTAGCTTTCCGATTCCTACACACGGCCGCAGTTATCGCTGAACTACGATTACGATGCTTAACGCATACTCCTCTGCATAAAAAGTGTTGAGTAAGCGAGTACCCACCGTTGTTACAAGAGCCGTGAAAAAGGCGATATGTTATAAAAAGAGCAAAGAATAAAAATGTTGAAAAGTTATTTTAACGCATTTGCTTCATAATAATATATTGTTAAACTTCTCGACAAAGTAAGAAACTCGAAAGGCTTTTGCAGACTCAAAGCGGTTTAAATTAAAACGCAACCGAGTTTCTCCCCAATTATCGTGTGGGGGAACTTTGCCCCTCCAATTAGTACACAGAAGGTGTCTAGAACTGGATGTGACTGGCTACAAAGTCTGGAGGGGACTAGACTAAAACAAGTTGCTAGAAATGTATCTTAGACAAGAATATCCTATTGTGCTAAAAATATTATTGTTAAAGTTTGGAGTATTGAAGGCTGTTTCTTACCTCATCATCATCATCCCAGCGTATTCCCGATTGCATCCAGTATGGAGCTCAGGGTCCGCTTCGACTTAAATTCTAGATTTGACAAGCCTGGTTATTAAAATGGAGCGATTGCCATCTGACCTCCGTGACCCTTACAAGGGAAACCAGACCTACTTGGAACATATTCGGGACCAACGGGTTAACGTGCCTTCCGAAGCACGGAATCATCATTCTTTTCAGACATTCAGGTGATTCAAGCCTGCAATGTCCTAACCAAACTGGAAACATTCACACAAAGTGATGCTCCGGGTTTTAGAGCCCAACGCTCTAACCAATTCTTACCTATTCTTTAAAAAATACTGGACAGATTTTATTGTAATTAACTCACTTAATGTAGATTAAAATCAAAATACTGTTGACGACCGATTTGGTGCAATGGCCGGTCATTACAGTGGGTTCGATCCCTGTTTTCTTTGTAAAATACCAGCGGTTTTCTTTGTTGTATAATGTTTTTCCAAAGACAAAATTGCTATTAATGGGTTAGAATAAAGTATGGATTAATTCATCAAAAGTATACTATTGATAATGAATCGTCAATAAACTGTCTCAATGCGATTACGATTAACATGTTTCGTAAGTGAAATGAAAAATATACATATATTTCCAAAAACATAGCCAATTACAAATTAAACTATGATTGCCACACTAGGCTAAGTCTGTATCGAGGAAATCAAATCGACTTAACATAAATCAGTCAATAAATAAGTCGTTTAAGTATACCTATTACTACTCTATATATTTATTTCCTCGATGTATTGCGGCCCAGGGATTAGACCTGGGTACATAAACTAGAAGTATCGTCGGCCTAAAAAGACGTAAGCAATCTTAGGCGGGTTTTCGTAGCGACCTTCATCAAGAACACCGAGTTTCCTAATAGGGTTGTCGTCAGATAGTTAATTTCCTTTTGTTCAGTCTAATGTAAGCTTTAGTGGCTATTTTCACTGATTTACATTTATATAATATACTAGCCTTCCGCCCGCGGTTTTACCTGCGCGTAATTTCTTTTTTCAAATATCCCCCCTTCCCCCCACATTTCCGGGATCAAAAGTATATTGTAGCTTTCCAACAGTGAAAGAATTATTAAAATCGGTTAAGTAGTTCGGAGCCTATTCAATACAAACAAACATACAAATAGCGGTAACGTTCAGTGAATTTTAAGATGAGTGATGATGAACTTTTAATTGTTTAAAACGATAACTTTCGTTGACTTCCAATTTTCTTATGTACGTCATCAGAAAGTGCATATCATACTAAATAACTTTTTCTTAGGCTTTATTTCTTTTTTTTTGCCCATTTTCCAAAATCTATTATTGCTTATCCTTTTTTACTTAGGGTTCCTTTTAGTTCTACTATGCCCAGATGACGTAGACGTATTTTTTTTAAAATGGGTTCCTTTACTAAAACTTTATTAATGTAAAACAAGATGTAATAATCGATAATTTTAACCATGCGAAGCCGGGACGTAAGGCTTGCATTGAATATACAGAATTGACCGCCTTTACAGTATTATACTACTACGTCAATTAGGTATCGTGTATTTATGTGAAAATTGGCTCAATATACAACTCATAACAAAAATAAAGTTTTTCATGTGTGATCATTACTTTTTGATGATAGTTGGGTTACCCGGGGATGGGCTGGTCAATAGCCTTTAGGCTGGCACAGGCTCGTCCCAATCGGGTGTGAAGGGGAACCGGGGGAGTTTAGTGGGTAGTGGACGCTTTAGTCCCGAGTCCCGGTACACGGCCGCAGGTCTAGCTGGCCTGCGGTTATGGTGCAAAAACGCATTCTCCTCCAAAAAAAAAAGGATTATTTGATGATGTCATTTCTTACTCCATCGCAAAAGAAAAGTGATTGTTTTAAACCATTTCATTGGATGGATCTCAAGTTTCACGCGATAAAAGTTCCTAGCACTGTTAGCATCTAATATTCTATGGTCTATCTCAGGGATACCTCATTCCTGTACCTGTGACCCGGGGTCAGCCGCGCCGATAAACTGCGACCTATTTCATTGTGTCGGGGTAGCCATGCATGCATGAATAGTTTTAGGCAAATCGCTTTGTTCGGAGGTGTTAGAGGAATTTGACTACGTGGCTCCACATAGCTCATTTTGTTAGCCATTAACATAATATAATTATAGATTTTTGTAAGTAAATAAATAGCGCTAGATAAGTACCGAGCTGTGATCTCAGTTCCAGGTTCAATTCTCGTTTTGGTCAAAAATTTGTGTCGGAATTTTCAAACACAGATTGACCGCCTCCGTGAAACAGTGGCTAAGCCGCTTCGGTATAAAAACACAAAGGTCGTGGGTTCGATTCCCACCTTGGGTCTGGTTGGTGGTAGGGCTTTTACATAGTCCGCCTGGTTAGCTACCACAGGTGAAATCTGCCGCCATAACAGCTCTGGCTGTGTTCCAGCAAAATTAATGTGGGAGCCAGTACATTTGAAATCAGAGGCTCGAAGATCAGATGAGCCTACAATCTAGCAGCACATAAAATAGGCTGAAACTTTACCTTTTTTGTAAGACCACGGGGTTTTATTAACTAACCAGGCAACGACAAAGTACAAACCGAAAACTAAATAAACGTGTTAGCTTCTACCTTCAGAACGTGTTGCTTAAGATTCCACACCACACCTTGATCCCCGTACCTCGTCCATTTCCACTTTCAAAATTACATTCAAACTCTGGAAATTTAATTTCCAAGCCGGCAACCCTGTCCTGCTTGTAATTCAAAAGCTTCGTGAGGAATTATCCTCTGAAATGGATCCTGCGTCGCATATAAACGACAGGTGACGCGAAGAAATGTCTCTGTGGAAAGGATTATTCTTTAATACCCCTTAAAGAGATGGTAGTGAAGTGGATTACAAGGCTACTTATGGTGGTTTATTTCTATGTTGATATTAATATATAAAAGTAGGTAACGTAAAGTATCACTACGTCACTTCCATGCGCGTGGTCGATGGTTCGAATCTACCTCTGCGCGCGTATTTACCACTATACTCGCGGCACGCTATGATGGCCGTTTTGATAGTCCTGAATCCCACACACATGGCCACAGGTAATGCTAACGGTTATGCTACAAAAGTACAACGCATTCTCCTCCAAAAAGAACTATTATTAGTAATTATGTAAAATTATGATATGATTACTAATTAAAAGTTATATTGCGTGTGCTAATAACTTTTTATTGCAGAATGTATGGTTTTACAAGCCCAAAATAACGGTTTAAAAACGGCTCTAAAATTAAAAACAGCACATGAACTGCTGCACAGCAGATAGTTAATAAAGTGCAAAAGCGTTATTAAAACCAAGTATATTATAATTATGTCAAAAAGGCCATCATAGCGCCCCGCTAGTATAGCTCGGCGGTGACGGTGATCGTGAGGTAACTTGCACCTAGTTAAATGGCTGTGTAGCCATGATCCAATAGGTCTGGTTCCTCTGTTAAGTTCCTATGTATAATTATATGTATTTACAAAAAAAAATGGTCCAAAGGTGCCAAATAGACTACCGATACATACAAGTGTTGCAGTCGCTGTACGAAAACGCCACCATGTCAGTTCGCCTCCAGGACCAGAAGACAAAACCCATTCGGCTCCAGCGTGGTGTGAGACAGGGCGATGTTATATCGCCGAAACTGTTCACTACTCTGTTGGAGGACGTGTTTAAGCTTCTGGACTGGAGAGAACTTGGCATCAACATAAACGGTGAGTACATGACGCACCTTCGGTTCGCCGATGATATCGTAGTCATGGCTGAGACCTTGGAAGACCTAAGCACAATGCTCAACGATCTCAGTAGAGTGTCTCAACAAGTGGGTCTTAAAATGAACATGGAAAAGACGAAAATTATGTCGAACTCCCATGTCGTACCCACTCCTGTAAAAGTTGGGAACTCAACACTGGAAGTTGTAGACGAGTACATTTACCTGGGACAAAAAGTCCGACTTGGTAAGTCCAACTTCCAGAAAGAGATCGATCGACGAATCCAACTCGGCTGGGCAGCGTTCGGGAAGCTTCGCAGTGTATTCTCGGCCCGTTTACCGCAATGTCTCAAGACGAAAGTCTTTAATACGTGTGTGTTGCCAGCGATGACATATGGAACAGAAACGTGGCCACTTACAATGTGCCGCATTAGAAGGCTAAAAATCGCGCAGAGGGCAATGGAGAGGGCCATGCTTGGGGTCTCCCTGCGCGATCGCATCAGAAATGATGAGATCCGCAGGAGGACCAAGGTCACCGACATTGCCCGAAGAATTGCAAGCCTTAAGTGGCAGTGGGCAGGGCACATTGCAAGGAGGACTGACGGCCGTTGGGGCGGAAAGGTCCTCGAGTGGTGGCCACGTATTGGGAAACGCAGCCGTGGTAGGCCTCCTACAAGATGGACCGATGATCTTGTAAAGGTCGCCGGAATCCACTGGATGCGGGTGGCGCAGGACCGATCGGCTTGGAGATCCTTGGGGGAGGCCTATGTCCAGCAGTGGACGTCTTCCGGCTGAAATGATGATGATGATGATGACAAAAAAAAATACGAATGTTTATTCGTTGTCATATGCATCATCATCATCATCATCATCATTTCAGCCAAACGACGTCCACTGCTGGACATAGGCCTCCCCCAAGGATCTCCAAACCGATCGGTCCTGCGCCACCCGCATCCAGTGGATTCCGGCGATCTTTATGAGATCATCAGTCCACCTTGTGGGAGGCCTACCACGGCTGCGTTTCCCGGTACGTGGCCACCACTCGAGGACCTTTCCGCCCCAACGGCCGTCAGTCCTCCTTGCAATGTGTCCTGCCCACTGCCACTTTAGGCTCGCAATTCTTCGGGCAATGTCAGTTACCTTGGTCCTTCTGCGGATCTCATCATTTCTGATGCGATCACGCAGTCATAAAAAAATAAAAATTGTCTGTAAAAGTTGGGAACTCAACACTGGAAGTTGTAGACGAGTACATTTCATTTACCTGTGACAAAAAGTCCATCTTGGTAAGTCCAACTTCCAGAAAGAGGTCGATCGACGAATCCAACTCGGCTGGGCAGCGTTCGGAAAACTACGCAGTGTTTTCTCGGCCCAGCTACCGCAGTGCCTCAAGACGAAAGTCTTTGATACGTGTGTGTTGCCAGTGATGACTTACGGAACGGAAACGTGGCCACTTACAATGTGCCGCATAAAAAGGCTTAAAATCGCGCAAAGGGCAATGGAGAGTGCTATGCTTGGAGTCTCCCTGCGTGTAATGTAAATTTTGTAAATGTAAATGTCATGCATAGCACACGCTAATTCTTAGTTTGGGCCTAGACGGCGCTGCCTGAATAATGTCCAAAAAAGGTACTCACGGAGGCTGAAACGAAATTATCGCTTCAAAAACTAGTCTGCATTTTACATAAAAGCCAATTTAGTAATAAAAATGCCCTTAAATACAGATTTATTTTTAAAAATGGCCAGTCAGTTCCTTATTTTAAACGGTTGAAGGTTCTAATTTAAGCTCAAAAGTGCTCAGTCCGATCAACGTGGCATTTCGAGCGTATTACTATTCATAGAGTCGAGCGGCGTGTCGGCAGCCATGCTTGTGGTTCATTCTGACAGATCCCGCCGAATCAGCGCCATTACTCTCTGGGAACTAGGCTGCTTGGGGTGGCTGTCTGGATCTTCTTATTTATAGTTTATTTTTAATAGGGGGCAAACTTCGGGTCGCTGAGCCAGCGGAGTAAGTAAGAAGGGGGCAAACTGGCAAGAGTGATACCTGATGATTATTAAGAGTCTCTGATGTGTTTCACGCCGTTGTGAGAAAAAAATGGGGGAAGGGCTGAAGGCCTGAATCGGATTGGTATTAAGGGGAAGGGAGTCGGGTTTTCGGTACTTTAACTTAAAATGCGAAGCGCAATAGATAAGCTACTCATACTTAGGTCTTTAAGAAGTATCTCAATGGTAGAGCCAGCCCATTTCGAATGGCAGAAATTAACAGGTATATGCAGCATGGCTCTACCATAGCTGTAATACATACATCATGGCTGTGGGAAACAAAGAACCACATTTATTAGGATTAGACGCAAATTTTACCCTTCCCAAGTGAGCTCTATAAAACTTTAATAATAATAATGTCCTCCTAGCCGAGTTTTCGGCTACGGCGGCCAATCTTTTACGATCAGAAGTGAGTGCGCAAGCACAGGTGCACTCCCTATTCCCTCACTCCCATAACACGGTGGGACAGCATTCTGACACGACCGAAGAGAGATCAGGCGCAGGACCAACGGCTTAACGTACCTTCCGAAGCACGGAATCATTCATCATTCTTTTCAGACATTCAGGTGATTCAAGCCTGCAATATCCTAACCAAACTGGAAACATTCACACAAAGTGATGCTCCCCGCGAAACTTTACTCACCATCAGAGACATAGCTAGCGACTGTAACCGTTGTGAAGTGCTTCATCACTGAAGTTTTCCGTAAGGTGGAGGTACTTTCACAGACGAGCGGGAAAATCCACTACCTCTCTTATAATTATTCCCTCATTTGGAATTCTCTTATTTATGTATTTAATTTTTGTGTTTATATAATAATAAAAAAAAATAGCATTACAAGCTGACTAATCGCGTGTGAAAGCAAAGACGCGATATATTTTGCAAATAAATTGATTGATCGATTGTGCGTGTGTCCTTGTTGTGTGATTATTATAGTTTGTTGGTTATGTAACTAGACTCGGCTGTGACTCGGCCAAGTTTGAGGCAAGGTCGCCTTTTGTTTCAAGGACAAAAGTTAAATTTCTATTTAGCAGTACCGTTTAGTGTATTTTTTGTTACAGCATATTTTGTTTTCGTTATTAACGTTTGTTTTTTTAAGTATGTTTTTGTTTTTAAACGCCTCATTGGTTTACTGACAATTTAATTTGCCATGAAATTCTTGTGCACGACTATGAAATTCTATTACACATTTGAGAAATACGACACTTGCTTGTATTTTAGCCGATTCAGGAATCTTATCTCTGACTTCGAAATTATATAGTCAGCTACATAGCTGGACCAAAGAGGATCAAATAAAGTTTTGAATTGAAACGTAGGCACTAAAGAGTTAACAAAAATCGCAATGAATCATTGTTAACAAAGGGTAAAAGATAGTTCCCAAAGGACGATAAATACTAAGCCACAGATGGAATCAGATCGCCTGAAGCAATAAATCAAACTGTAACCCATCTTCACTGAACGAAATTCTGTCCTAACGCCTATTTTACCACACCCAGCCGGATTGGGGCAATAGGGCTAGCTTAATATCTAACTTATATTTAAATATTATGTTTATGTAGTAATCTGATGTGTATGTTTGACAGGCCTGATGGTGCATTTAGTAGTGATTCTGCGCCAGGGATCGTGGGTCCGAATTAGACTCAGAAAAAACATTTATGTGCTGCTTATGTTGTGTTTGTCCTTTGTCTGGATGTATTGCATATGAGTATATATTTGTGATACCTTTGTTGCATCATGATACCCACAACACAAGTGCTAATATATCTTTATTTGCGGTCAGATCAATGTATAAGATGTTTATTTTAATTATTTATAATTAAATGCTTGGGACACATAGCAGGAAAGGAGTTATTTCCTTTTTTCATCAAAATGTAACTAATATGCCGTCAGCCCCTTTCCGGTGGCGGCAGAAAGAGATTGATGAAAACGGCATGTTTCACGACCGAGTAAAAGCCAATACAAGAGCGGGTTTTTACAGTTTGGAGCAAACAAGATCACACATATTGGGCGCATGTAATTTACTTTTATTATACCACGAGTAAGGTGGTCAAGCCACGGCCCGTCTCGAAATTGTACTTTGAAGGGAAAATAACAACGATTCCAGCAAAAAAAAGGTTCTGTACTGTCAGAAACATAGCACAAGAGTTATGAAGCGCTACTTATCTGTGTTCTTCTGCAAGGTTAAGGTACCTACTTCCACAGACGAGAGGTTTATTCAAGTGGAAGATCCACTATGCTCCTTTCTTAAAACCTGCCAGCCACTGCACTTCGACAGTCAATTGGCGAAAATTAGACAGAAATTTAGGAAACATCGCAACATCGGTCTGTTAAACAAAGCCGAAGCGTGAAGTTGGCATCCATCGAACCATCCATCAAAGTCGGCTTGAACAAGTTAAGTAAGACACGCTTGCTGTTTGGCGCTTCGGAAAGATTATATAGATGTTATTTTTAGTACAACTTATCTGACAGGTGATCGCTCTTTTGGAACATGTCAGAACTTTGCTTTTAATGTTATCAGCAGTGGCTCTTTGCTTGGGCTGGTCAAGTAAGGCTGGCATCGGCTCGTCGCTCTTCGGGTGTGAAGGGTTTAGTCAGACGAAAATATTTCAAAATTGCTTCTTCATAGGGTGGCAAGCGTTCATCGACACCATTTCGCCTGCTGGGTTCTTTCCCGTTCGTCCCACCAAGCTTCGTCCCACCAGTGGGACGAACGGGAATGGGCCTACCTCAAGGATCTTCAAACCGATCGGTCCTGCGCCACCCGCATCCAGTGAAATGCTAATGCCTTATAAGATCATCAGTTGGCTTAGAGGGCGCCATTTGAAGGCTATAGATATTAAATGTATTTAAACTATATTGTAATGGTACGAGTAGATAACTTTCATCTCCAGAAAGTTCACACAACGTCGCGTAACACTGTTTTCCGAGTCATCAATCATCGTTATTTCAGCGCAAAAGAATTTCGACAGACGCGAGCATAAAGCCGTTCCCTTCTGCCGATCTCTAAGTTTGATTCTTGGTGAAACTTGGAACATTTTTCAGAAGCTACAAGTTTGTGTCTGCTCTCAAACTTTAACTGTGTAGTGTCATCATCATCATCTCAGCGTATTCCCGATTGCATCCAGTATGGAGCTCAGGGTCCGCTTCCACTATGATCCTAGATTTGACAAGCCTGGTTATTACAATTTTAACTGCGTAGTGTATGCAGTAGGTAATATTGATGTCATGCGGAAACCATGATAGAGCCATGATGCAGACAGTCCCTGCCTGTCAGTCGAAATCAGCAGGTTTGATTGGGGAACAACCACTCACAGAAGATCTACTTTTGAGATACGGCTTACCACCATTTTACCAGGTGGTAGGTTCCTGTACTGGGCCGTCTAGGTGGGTACCACCGCAGTGCCAGATATTTTCCCGTGAAATAGAAGTGTGTCAAGCACTTCTGTGTTTCGGGGAAAGGGCACTGAAGCTAGTGAAATTACTAAGAATATGAGACCGAATAACTGTCGTCTCGGTATAGCAGGCGCAGGGCGGTGCCATACAGTCACTGCTTTAGTTACTCTTTGCCACTGAACTGTCTAAGGCCAGACGTGGCGCTTACCATCAGGTGTACGATCCGCTGGTCTTGTAACACATTGCAATAAAAAAAAATGTCTTTGCGATTCGCCTTTCCCTCCTTCTATATTCTACTCTAAAGGCGGGCAACGCACCTGTGACCATAGTTGCAGCGATCATCTCCTATCAAACGACAGATTTACCGGAATTTTGCGATATGTACGTTCTGACGAAATGTAAATCTTTAGTTTGTGCTTCGGCAAATTACTTTCTTATATAAGTATATTGTTCTCCCAGCTAAAATAGTATAAACGGAAAACAAATACTACTCTAGCTTCCTCAGACTGCAAATAAGAGAGTCTCAAGCTGAAGATTTGTCGTACAAGGTCTCACACGAGTCATTAATTACAGTGGTCTCAATCTAGCCGTCGTTCCGGCAGACGCGGGAAAGCCGTGACCTTCCACTGATTGCTAAGTTTGCTTCTTGGTGGAACTTGGGACAGTTGACGGGTGGTGTAACTTTGCTCCCGCTCTTAAAGTTTAGATAGGTGTCCGGTAGATGTAACTTGCAATTGAACTATACAGCTTTGCACATAGTCAGCTGGGACCGAATAAGTTCTGAAGTGTTTATTTCTATAAATATTTTTCAGTTTTATTTTTGAAGAAAACTGTAATACGAGGCTGTAAAGACAAACTATTTGGCGATTGAAAAAAGCTACAACTGTCGTCTTCTTAAAACTTCTTGTCGATTTTTCCAAATAGATATAAACATTCCAAAACCATTAGAGTAGAGTTATTTTCTAATATAGATTCCTGACGACTCATAAGTGCATCCATGCATCTCTGAAGCCTACATTAATAAAGAAACAATTGATTTTGATAGTTTACGTACGTAATCAAAGATTTTGATGTTACCTCTCTATAGAGGAGAACCGCAGTACTCTTTTCAATTGCCAAAATTTTCACAACATATGTAGTAAAATAAAATAAGTAAAATACCATCTTCGTTTGAAAAGTACAGTTAATAAGTTTCTCTGTTAGGGTGAGATTCAAAATTATTTTAACAAAATTAAACCGACTTCAAAAAAAAAAAGAAACAAAAAAAACTACCTAAAAAACTGAAAAGCAAAAAATAATTTTAATAAGACATTCATCAAATGCGCTTATTGTCTAAGCCTATTAATTAAATTGTATTTTACGTGCTAGGTAGGTACCTACTAATCTGTTTGAAGTCGGTGCCAAGCCAAATAGTAGGTACCCAGATTACGTACCTACGTCCGCGGATTAATAAGTAACCCTTTATAATACATAATATTATTATATATGATTTTTTATTACCTTTGGCTTGGCACCGACTTCAAACAGATTAGTAGGTACCTACCTAGCACGTAAAATACAATTTAATTAATAGGCTTAGACAATAAGCGCATTTGATGAATGTCTTATTAAAATTATTTTTTGCTTTTCAGTTTTTTAGGTAGTTTTTTTTGTTTCTTTTTTTTTTTGAAGTCGGTTTAATTTTTTTTTAAAAAAGTGTTTATTTTTCTATTTTTAGTGTGAATAACACGTAGGTGAGTGGTGAGTAAAACTCTTTCATAATAATGATAGCGAAAATACGAGTAGAATTGTATTATTTGATAATAATATTAGGTATTCATTAAGTGTTCAGCACCATGGGTAGGAGGAGAATGCGTTTATGCACCATAACCGCAGGCTAGACCTAACCTAACCTAGACCCGCGGCCGTGTGTGGGACTCGAGACCGAAGCGTCCGCTACCCACTACACTCCCCCGGTTTCTCCTTCACACCCGATTAGGACGAGCCGGTGCTAACCTTATTGGCTAGTGACCAGCCCATCCCCGGGTAATCATCAGCTTAGCTGCAAAAGTACATGAAATACAACTAACGTTCCACATATTCCTACAACACTGAAAGAATTATCCCCTAACTCCTAACCGTTAAGGAGTTGTACTTTCCATCATCACCTTAGCTGCAAAAGTACATGAAATACAACTAACGGTCCACATATTCCTACAATACTGAAAGAATTATCCCCTAACTCCTAACCGTTAAGGAGTTGTACCTTCCATCATCAGCTCGTCAACATAAAATGATGTCTATCGGACGCAAAAACTTGAATGGCTTCAGAAAAAACAAGTAACGCGTAGGCGCAGCCTATAAAATTTGAGGTTTTCCCTTGATTTTTCCGGGATCCCATCATCAGATCCTGACATGGTGACAATGGGACCACCTCGGAACTATGCACTTTCAAATAAAAAAAGAATTATTTAAATCGGTCCACAATTGACGGAGAAATCGACGGACATACATAAAAAAAAAAAAAAAAAAAAAAAAAAATACATACAGTCGAACATATAACCTCCTCCTTTTTTGAAGTCGGTTAAAAAGATACGGACAAGTCGACAAGTCCCCAATATTACTCAAATGGATAACACTATATTTTCTTAGCTACGATCTCCTAAAACACGTTACGCTATTGGTCCCACTGCAATAATATTGAATGGAATTTATAAAACCCAACCCGCTCAAAGGTTTTCCAGCAAATTCAATCCTCTATCTGAAATCACTTCAGTCGTCAAAAAGGAATTTTACTTGTTCCATTTCTGCGAGTAGGTAGATACTAAAGAAGTTTGAAAGACTACAGTAGCTGTTCCTTTCAAAGTTAACATCATGCAGTTGAATGCAGTTTTATTTTTATCGTTTTTGAATTTGGATTTTGAATTATTAATTTTACTAGTTTGGGGAACTGTCGGAGGTCGTGAGTTCAATTCCTGTCTTAGGTCCAGTTGGTTGGTATCAGGACTTATTACTGGAATAAGTCCTGGGTCAAGGGTAGTTACCACACCCGTAAGAAACTAGTCATCCATGATGCTTTACGTCTATTTTGAGGGTCTGTTTCAGAATACATATCTATGTTTATATAAAAAATGTAAGCTAGCCAGCGGGCGAAACACCTAGACTTTATCAGGCATGGGTCGTGGTCCACCTGCTTAGTTCACCTGGGTGGACCACGGGCACTTTTTCTTGCCCGTGGTCCACCTCAGTTCACCTGGGTGGACCACGGGCACTTTTTTCTTGCCCGTGGTCCACCTCAGTTCACCTGGGTGGACCACGGGCACTTTTTTCTTGCCCGTGGTCCACCTCAGTTCACATGCATGGGTGGACCACGGGCACTTTTTCTTGCCGGTGGTTCACCTCAGTACACCATGCATGGGTGGACCACGGGCACTTTTTCTTGCCGGTGGTTCACCTCAGTACACCTGCATGGGTGGACCACGGGCACTTTTTCTTGCCGGTGGTTCACCTCATAAACATGCATGGGTGGACCACGGGCACTTTTTCTTGCCGGTGGATCACCTCAGTACACATGCATAGGTGGACCACGGGCACATTTTCTTTGCCGGTGGATCACCTCAGTACACATGCATAGGTGGACCACGGGCACTTTTTCTTGCCGGTGTATCACCTCAGTACACATGCATAGGTGGACCACGGGCACTTTTTCTTGCCGGTGGATCACCTTTTTAGTCGTTTAAGACCCGTGGAACACCAAAGTGGTTCACCTAGGTGTTCCACGGTTACTTTTTGTACCGGTGGATCACCTAGGTGTTCCACGGTTAACTTTTTGTACCCGTGGATCACCTATCTGCTACCACTTTGGCGTTCCACGGGTCAGAAAGGAATTCTTGTCCTTCCAATCCGACCAACTGAACCGACGAACTGGTTGTGCAGATAGGAACGCGATTAAAGGTTTTATTCCAAACCAATTAACTAGTTGATCGTATTTTATTTTATTTTGAGAAATATTATTCCAAAGGGACCAACTGAACCGACCAATTGAAACGGACCAACTTTTTTCTTTCTCAAGTATACAACTTCTTAGTTGGTCTGATTTTATTTGTTAATTCAAATGTGTCCCCATCCACATAAAGCGGATACTGGTATGGTACCAGGGCAACATGACCTTATTGGAGATGTATTTTATTTTGTCATGTATGTCGGGGAAACAAATAAATGTCGGGAAAACAAATGAATGTCGGGAAAACATTGTTTATTGATCTGAAGTTAAAAAAACAGGTGCAAGCGATTTTCGACCTTATCGACATTTAAAATTTTGTTGCTTTTTCGCAACTGCTTGTCGACCATCTTTGCTAGTTCATTAAAATCAGTTATTTTGGTAAATGTCGATAAGGTCGAAAATCGCTTGCACCTGTTTTTTTCAACTTCAGATCAATAAACAATGTTTTCCCGACATTCATTTGTTTTTCCGACATTCATTTGTTTTTCCAACATTCATTTGTTTTCCAGAATTGGGGTTCCATCATGGAACTGTATTATGGTATTAGTGTCAACGAACCTATTATTTGACTCTCGGTCTATAGCGGAACGAGAGGGACGAACGAAGCGTTTTTTTCCCAGTCGTACCCAGTGGGGACGACCGGGAATAAAAAACCATTTAATTACAATCCGGTAGAGACAAGTGGAAAAAAAAGTGGAAATATCTCTACCGACAAAACTTGGTAGGGACAAGTGGACAAACCGAACATTTCGTGCTTTCCGCCAGAGTAACGCACATAAGAAGTTGGTATAAAGAGAAGTTTGCTATTTGCGAAGTAGACCCCTAGCGCCTGAGCGGTCCACCCAAACATGTGTAATGAGGTAATCCACCGGCAAGAAAAAGTGCCCGTGGTCCACCCATGCATGTGTACTGAGGTGGACCACGGGCAAGAAGAAGTGCCCGTGGTCCACCCAGGTGAACTGAGGTGGACCACGGGCAAGAAAAAAGTGCCCGTGGTCCACCCAGGTGAACTGAGGTGGACCACGGGCAAGAAAAAGTGCCCGTGGTCCACCCAGGTGAACTGAGGTGGACCACGGGCAAGAAAAAGTGCCCGTGGTCCACCCAGGTGAACTAAGCAGGTGGACCACGACCCATGCCTGGACTTTATGAAATTATAGTCAATGTCACTCTTCAGTTCCCAAACTATAGTTTATAGGAATACCCAAACAAAAATCACATTGATTCCTTGCTCCGTTGTGTCGTGAAAGAAGAAGAAACAATATCAGATTCAAAACGAAAAATTGCGTCAACTGCGTGATGACTTGCGCATACACAGATATTAATTTGCGTTGCTAACGCTACGGAAAAGCGCAATTGACGTCATTTTTCGCTCCATTCCAAAAGGTATTATCCTAATAGCATCTGAACCGGATCTGTTATCCCATGAGAACTAAACATTATCCCGGAACAAAAAGTAGCTAATGTCCTTTTTCCAAGGCATATTACTTACTTAGGTACATTAAGTCCTTTTTCTGGTAGACGGAGACAAAAAGTCTAAAATGATTCAGTAGATCCTCACGTATTTAGTTAGTTGGTTTGTCGTTCATTATCAAACACGCCTAGACGTGACCTTCTTCACTCGGCGCTGAGAGCGTCGCGTGAATACACGATGAGGGACAGCTGGGGTGAGGGAAAAGGGGAAGGAGGAGAGAGTCAAGGGTATGTGTCTTTATTGACTGTCTCTGCTATTTAAGTATGCTGTCTACTATCCTATAATAATGACACTGGTGCAAAGGTCGAAGTCAGCTAACATCTCGATCGGTTTCCTCCGTGGAACAGTGCCTATTGCATAAGCCGCACGGGTAAAACCAGGCGGTCGTAGGTTCGATTCCCGCTTTGGTTCTGGTTGTTGGTAGGACTTTTTCCGAGTTTTTTTTTAAATATTATAGGAGGTCAAACGAGCAATTGCGTCACCTGATGATAAGTGATCACCGACGCCCATTAGCACCCGAGACCCCCTTCCTTGGGGTCTCAGGCGCGTCGTTGCCTTAAGAGACGACAGTTATTAGGTCTCATATACCCAGTAATTTCACTAGCTTCAGTGCCCTTTCCCCGAAACACAGAAGTGCTTGACACCCTTCTATTTCACGGGAAAATAACTCGCACTTTGGTGGTACCCACCTAGACGGCCCAGTACAGGAACCTACCACATGGTATATGATGATGATGACTTTGTCAACAGTCCCTCGGCGCGTCCCAAGCCCCGGTGGTGCCGTCCCGTCTTCTGGCGGATCCCATCGAACTGGAGAGGCGGCTAGCAGAAGCTGGGCATGATGGCTTTGGCGCTCTCTGCGAGGACACCACGCCGCCGTCCCCACCGCCCACCTTCATCGAGGAGCGCTTACATCATAGGGTGAGACACCATCTAATGAAGTGTCCACAGTTTGCTAGTTTTGCGCTCACTGTACGCAGTTTGCAGCGTTACGCGCGCCGACTATCTCAGTGAGCGGCCGACTCTCAGCAACACCGGTTGCGACGTTCGAAAATTAAATTTCAGTTCGCCACTTTGCGGCTCACTCAGTCTGCCGCTAACAGTTTGCCTACTGGGGACGCAGCCTTAAGCTTTTGACCGTCTCCGAGGAGCAGTAGCTGAGCTGCGGTATAAAATCCGGAGGTCGTGGGTTCGATTTCCGCCTTGATTCTGGTTGTTGATAGGACTTTTTCAGAGTCCAACTGGCTAGCTACCGCGTACCCACACAGGTAAAGTCTGCCACTATAACAACTCCGGCTGTGTTCCGGCAGTTTTGATGACGGAGCCAGTAGGTACACTTGAAATCAAAGCTCGAAGATTAAATGAGCTTACAGTGTGGCAGCAGTGGCTGCTAACCATCAAGTGGGCTGCCTGTCTGTCTGCCAATACTGATGAAGTTCAAAAATGAATAAAAAATAGGATAATCAATGTCAACAGTCGCGTCATTATTCAAACTCAAAAGTAAAATTGAACTAGGGTTGACCAAGCTGAATCACTGTTTCACAAAGTTTCTTACGTAAATATAATAGATCTATTATATATATATATCTATATATTTATATTCATTATTATAACGCCTTGATGGTCTAGTGGGCCGAGATCTCGAGGTCCTGGGTTCAATTCCCGGGTCGAGGTAACTTTGTGTCGGTTTTTTTCAGACCCAGCTCGGGTTTGTGATCAGCAACCCGCATTTGGCAAGCGTGGTGATTAAGCCAATACCCATCATTGTAGCGATAACTTGATTAATTATTATAAAAATTAATATATTTGTTTGTCCACAGCCTGTAGCATCCATAGTAGCGGTGGTGCCCCGAGGAGCCCTGGCGCCGGCGCACAGACCCCCACCCCTCATTATCGCACCTACGGAACCCAAGCCACAACCATTGAGGTGAGATAGAACACTAAACTTACTTCTAGTGTCATCCAGAATTCTGCTGAAATCCATGTGAAAAGGTATAAATCTTTAATTATAGGAATAAACAAAGCAGTTACGAAATATCGATAAATCTTGAAGCGAATGTTTGATGGTATTTAAGGGCTACTTATTGGGCCCCGAACCTCCCTATTTAGCCTACTAACTGCCTGATGGTAAGCGGTTATCGTCGCCTATGGACGCTGGTAACACCAGAAGCATCACTCGCGTGTCGCAGACCCTGTATAAGAAAAAATAAAGTTCACCACAAAGAGGAAAGGTTTCTCCGCTGGCAACACCATGCCCTCCCAAATTGAGCTCTCAATTAACCTTACTTAGAAACATAGTTACTGACAACAGTTATAAAGTGCTACTTTACTGTGGTCATAATACTTAGTTTTTCTATGAGGCTTTCGCGTTCCATTATAATAGTCTAAGATCCGAACTAAGGTCGATCTTCATCGAGTTGATAATAGAATGAAACTTATTTTATTATGAATTTAGCATATTAGAAAACATATTAAAAATGGGTTGCCTAAAAAATCCTGGACAGAGTATGTTTAATTGTTTAAAAAAAAAATTTTTAACACAATCCCAATTTTTTGCAGACAACCATATATCAACGTGTTCATAATAAAACAGCGCTTATGATGATATTAAAAAAAATCTTTTATCCAATTAGGTGAAATTAACTGGTATCGACACATATTGTCCCCCCCCCCCCACGTAAATAATAGAAAACCCAACGGCTGCACATTCTATACGGTCAGGGACATAATTTTCTTATTATTCCTGTTATTGCAAAATTTTGTTTAAAATCATTAAAAAAAAAGAGAAATTGGTCGGTCCAGGATTTTTTTTGGCAACCCATTTTTAATATGTTTTCTAATATGCTAAATTCATAATAAAATAAGTTTCATTCTATTATCAACTCGACGAAGGTCAACCTTAGTTCGGATCTTCTACTATAACAGTATTTTACTATCGGAGCTAAACGCGATTATTATTTAGTACACTACTTACTAATGGAAAGCAGAGAAGGGAAAATGGAGTCTCTCATCAAATGATTCAAAGCTCCTCATACGTAGATCTTCCAGAAGTGTTCCGGAGTAGTAAAAACGTGTGTCTTCGCCCAGGTTACCCCTAGACATGGCAGTGAGGGGGACGGGCGCGCCAGAGACGCTGAGCTACCAGGTGGATCTGAACAAGGATTCGGCGCTCGGACTCGGCATCACCGTCGCGGGATACGTGTGTGAACAAGGTAACCACTATATTTTATCTCACCGTACAAGTATAAACTATGGATTTGTATGTACATATTTTGAACCATCTCAACGGTAAGACGAGCCATTTGGTGTAATGGTCGAGAAGTCGGCTATTACACCAGAGGTCGCGGGTTCGATCCCCGCACGGTACAAACATTTGTGTGCATGAACATCTCTGTTTGTATCGGCCTGGGTGTTTGTATGTATAATATGTATGTATTTACAAAAAAAAGTATATAAGTAATGTTTATTCGTTATCTGGCACCCATAGCACAAGCTAATGCTTAGTTTGGGGCTAGATGGCACTGTGTGAATAATGTCCAGAAATATTAATAAAAAAAAAAAATATTATTTAGATATATTTGCATTGCAAATAACACTGTAATACCTTGTTATGTCAAACCCGGACTGGAATTATACTTTTCCTTTTAATTAATTTTGTAAAAGGATGCGTCCGCTCCGCACTTCAATAAAGAACAGTGAGATAATTTGGCTGAAGCTAAATCTAATTTTTATAAATAAGACGTGTTGTTTTAGAGTAAAAATAAGACGTGTTGTTTTCGAGATAATAAAGGCAGTAATGATGGCTGGCAGTGGTAGTGCTAAAACCTATATTACTTACAGTAAAACTAGCATAGTACATATTTATTTTATTTATTATCTACTAGCTTTCCGCCCGCGGTTTCATCCGCGCGTAATTTCTTTTTTAAAATAACCCCCGGGGATTAGACGTTTCCCGTTGGAATTTTATAGCCTATGTCCTAATCCGGGTTATAAACTATATGTGTGTCAAATTTCATCTAAATCCGTTCGGCCGTTTAGGCGTGATTAAGTAACAAACAAACATCCAAACATCCAGACTTTCGCATATTTTGTAATATTAGTAGGATTATTATTTATAAATAAAGAGGAAAGATTTGATTGTTTGTTAAAAATTACGCGCGGGTGAAACCGCGGGCGGAAGGCTAGTGGTACATAAAACAGGATAGCATCATTAGAGCAACTAAATCACTTATTCAAAACTTATGAGCTAGATGATATCCTACAACACGCTTCACAGTCATCATGATTAGGAATGACAGACGACGCGTTAAAATAGTATGAATGAAGGATTTCTGTACTGCTTCGCTCTTTACTGTGGACTACATACGATGATACTGTTTAAGTTTTCAAAGCGACCCGTCCTGACCGCCACATTAGCCTTTGGAAATAATTAATGAGCTTTTAAAAATGTTATCTGTTCACTTCTAAACAAGGATCGTTACCGCAATGTCTGTAAAATTTATTTATACTCGTATCCGCGCAAGTTCTATATAAATAAAACTAGGTAGTGAAGAAAAAACGGACTTTATAATTTGTATGTATTTACAAAAAAAAAAAAAAGTATATAGGTACTAAGTAATGTTTATCCGTTGTCTCACATCCATAGCACAAGCTATGTTTAGTTAGGACTAAATAGCGCTGTGTAAAAAAAGAAATTTAGAAGAAGTATGGTTTATTTATGCTTTCTGTCCTTTACCTTCATTAACTGAAGTTCCGTCCCGAAATAACAAAGGTAGTGAGCTCATTTGTCCCGGTTCCTCACTCCTCCCTCACTTCAAAGTGCGTAATCCACCTCGGCCGATAATGCGGGTCGCCGATGCTATTAACAAGCGTACCGAGCGGCCATCTTAGATCTCACGACTTTTTTTTTAATACTAGGTATGTCAGTTGGCAGACAGACACGCAGCCCACCTGATGGTAAGCGGCCACTGCGGCCTATTCCATTGAGGGACACTTCACCAGGAAGCGTCGCTCAATGTTCTGCCAGACTGTAGGCTCATCTGATCTTCGAGCCTTTGATTTCAAGTGTACTGGCTCCCACATTATTACTGCCGGAACACAGCCAGAGCTATTATGGCGGCAGATTTCACCTATGGGGGTGGTAGCTAGCCAGTCGGACTCTGAAAAAGCCCTACCAACCGACTTATCTCCCAGGTCTAAATTAAATCAAAATATACATAAACATATTTACGAATATATAGGTTGGATCATGCTTGTTAGAAATCAATTCACTCACCTAATCAGAGGAAAGGAAGAAGGGAAAAACACAGCTCGAACTTCAATCAATTGTGTCAATTGTAATTTGTCTTGTGTATGAAATAAATAAATAATAAAATAAAATCGTCATTTGGCAAGCGTCATTAAGCTAACATCTACCATGATAACACAATCTGGCATTGTTCTCCGGTTTTTCAGTTCGTAAAATACTAATTACTGATCCAACTTTAATTTATCCTGCGTAGCTCGTCAAAATTAAATACAATTATTATTAACCTCAGAATAATTTAATCTAAAGAGCTCAAGTGTCACCGACTCCTTTGAAAGAACAAAGTTAATTAGAATCAGAAAATCTCCATCACAAAACAAGGCTGAGATCTGCCATCTTTAATTCAGTGGAATCGTTTGCAAAGGATCCGGTACATTTCACGCTACGTAGCGCGGATTTGAGGAGAAGTCTAATAAAAGGGGCAATGAACCGAAGGGCTGCGATTCCGTCGCTTCTTTTTTAGAACAAGCGTTTTAGGGATCCGTATCCATCACTTCAGAGCTATTGCAAAAGCTAGGTAGTATCCATTTGTTTTTACATGATCGAACGGGACTCTTATAGTGGAGTCATTTTAATAGGTAACATTTGATAGTTCATTTATGCAAAGAAAAATATACCTTACGCTAAAGGACTAAAACTCAAGAAAACGACATCAGGTTTTTTTTATACAATTATTTATTTAGAAAATTAGACTCTACTCCTGATGTACTACATAAGAAGCACTTTGCTTTGCATAAATATACTGTCAAATGTTACCTATTAAAATGACTTCTCTATAGGTAGTCCATTTGTTTTTGCATGATCGAACGGGATTCTTAGTTGACTCATACAAGATTTGGTACTTACCTATAACTGTTGAGTATTCAGCTAAAACGCCATAGGTCATGTATTTGATTCCTACACATTATCTAATGCAGCTCGTGGCGCTCGTGGCGCAGCTGTGACAGTGGTTCGTTAGCGATAACGAAAGTCAAGCTACCTACGCCGCGGTCGGTTAATGGATGGGTGAACATTCTGACCATATTTAGTGACATTAATTTCGAGCGTCTCCGTGCTTCGGAAGGCACGTTAAGCGGTTGGTCCCGGCTGATAATTACTATAGTGTAAATATTAGTCGTCAAGCCTAGTCAGAGGCCATTTGGCAGCTTGATAACATCTGACATTAAGGTTGGTCACTTGCCTTACGCACCCCTCCACCAACCCGCACTAGGCCAGCGTGGTGGAGTATGGCCCACACTATCTCACAATTGAGATAAGGCCTGTGTCTCAGCAGTGGGAACGTATATAGGCTGATGATGATGATGATGATGATCTAATGCAGCTAGTAGCTGTTAGTTCGTAGGTCTAACAATATCCCAAAATATAGTCATTAAAATATTATAGATACCCGCTTTTAGGCTTGCTTTTCGGTGTAAAACCAGCCTTAGTACGGAACTCTTCGCACTTATCTGATTTCCACTTTGGCCATTTTGTTTGAATGAATAAACAGACAAGTAAGTAGTAAGTTTTGGAGTTATAAGTGCTTATCTGTTAAACGAGTAGAGTGAAGTAGTCGTACTTATAGTGATGTAACTTTAACTCATTGTAAGCTCCGGTTCACAAAGTAGTTTGATGTGCCAAAGTCACTGACCCAAAGGAGGAGTCTTGTATTCAAATCTCTTGTCAGACTATTTTCTGATTTTGTTTTTCTTTTTCGGAAATACTTAGACGAACGTTTGAAGTCTGGAAATAGGCGGTCTAAAATACCCCCGTGGTGCCTGAAGCTTTTGTGTAAAGTTCGAATTTGCGTGATCTTTCTACAGTCTTATCTTACATTATCATAAATACATAACTTGAAGTGTTAAAGAACTAAGAAAACTTTACACTTAATCATAACATTATCAATTTGTGTGATTTTTGACAATTTGGGAGACATTGAAAGCAGAATCCAGATTGCGGGTAGTTAGGTGATGGTCGTACAATCATATTTTATCCAAATACAATTTACTCAAATTAATAGTTGAAAAAGGTAGAAATATAGTTAAATAACTAAGCGATTTGCTTCATCTTTCTTGATACGGACTGCGCGGGAGTGGAATTCTCTGCCGAGACCTGTCTTTCCTACACAATACAACTTGGAGCTCTTCAAGGCCAGAATTAACGGGCTTTTCCTAAGCAAGCGCGCTCCATCGTAGACCGCATAGTTGTTTAACATCAGGCAACTTTGTGGTCAAGTGCTAGCTTAGTCCAAATATTAAAAAAAAAGCGGTGCTTGTAATTATGTATGCTCAAAGGGAGTGCGCTTGAGTGCCTAGTGGCGAGCGAAGGCCGCGGAGGGCCGTAGTTACGACGAGAGTGACTCTCTGCTTGAAATAGTTTTAAGACTTCTAGAGTTGGAGTAGGTTGTAGAGCCACATGTAATGACTTTT
This sequence comes from Mecyna flavalis, assembly GCA_949319885.1. NCBI lineage: Eukaryota > Metazoa > Arthropoda > Insecta > Lepidoptera > Crambidae > Mecyna > Mecyna flavalis. The sequence continues at coordinate 602,080 of OX439417.1, read as the reverse complement.
AGGCAAATATTATTAAATATCCCCTAAAGAGGAAATAACACATTATTTTTAGTGGCTCTCTCACTAAAAACATATGTGACATTTCCCGCGGTTAGGGTCTCAGATGCGATGTTTCAGAATATAATAGGGTTATTGTTGCCCAGTGGGGGCAACTGGGAATTCGTAAAAAATAATGTCCCAGTTTCCCTCTGTGCCTCCTTTGAGGGGGCAACTGGGAGTATAATTTTTAATTTCTGAAACGTCCTAGTCGCCCCCACTTGAGACGCCGTAAAGTACCTATAACTAGATATTTTTTCCATAAATGTTGCTAGAAGTAAGTGAATAATGTAGCAATAGTTTAAATATTAAATAAAATTATAGGGGTAGAGGAAAAGGGAAGGATCTCTATGAGAGATGGGATTGGAGAGTAAAAAGTGGAAGGTCGATTTCGGGCATGCGGTACTTTCATGCTGTCGCTGACTAAAGAAGCGCATAGCTTTCGATCTTCTGCGAGAGAACGGTACTTCTCCGGTCGAGCCGGCCTATTTCGACTGACAGACAGTAACTGCCTGCACCACACATTAAGGTCACTAGATCCTGTGGTTCTGATGTCAACTAAAGATATAGCTTTAATTTAAAAAGCCATTTTGAGCCTAGATGACATTGCAAAACAAGTCAATGGCTCATTTTTAAGTTAACATAAAGCGTTTAATATATCCAATTCATTGTGTAAGTTAAATTATACTAACTTTATTGAAAAAAAAGATTCAGCCGCAAACTAAGGCGAATGGTTACATCTCATCGCTTACCCAACCCCATTCTGCTACGAGTCCGACCGGCGCGGTAATTTGACGCGGGACAGATAGGCCCCGTCTAAAATTAACCCTCGTTCTATTTTCTTTTTCACAGAAATACTCTGCGATTCTCTTTTCGAATGGCGTTAGGTCGATCGGACCTCGGGATAAGTTGTTTGGTAGGGTTTAGGCACTGCTTGTTAAGTTTAAGTTTGGACGTTAGAAGAATATTTGAACTAGTTTTTGTAGCCTTAGCTAGATTTGCGCCCCCGACGTTGCTTTCTCACTAAGTAAAGTTGTTACGCGATGCTACCTTATTTTTTTCTAATAGTGGTTACCATGAACAACGGTAACATCTGTAAGATCATGTGACTCATTCCAGTATCTCAGATTAAATCCGGAGGTCGTTGGTTCGATTTCCTTTTGAGTATTGTTCGTGAAAAAATATTAGCAACACTAGCTAGCTCCTAGGATCCGTAAAGAAAATCTGCTGCGATATTTTAGTCCCTTATTTGGAATACATACCTAAGCTGTGTAACACGACCATAGAAATATTATGTACTGACGTAGTAATAGTAGCTCATTGATCTCAACATGATAATGATCATTTGAAATAAAAAGTCCGAAGATGAGGAGTCTAAAGTTATTAAGTATCCCTCAAAAGACCGCAGTGGGCGCTTACTATCAGGTGGGCTGCGTACCAGTGATGTCAACTGAAGTGACATAAATAAGAAATGGTCAGAGATTTTCGACGCGTATTTATGCCATTTGGAAATGTATAAATAGACGCGAGAAAACCCATACAAGTAAGCAAGTGGAATAAATATCAATTTCAAACTCACACATCACAAAACATCTCCGAATCAATGAGTGAAACATTGCCATGGCAACTCGTTATGTGAACGTATCCGTGCGATACGTTTGTCGACGTGTCCCGAGGTGGAAGCTTCGTGCGCCACTGAATGCCTTTAAGATGTCTTTGAGAGGAAATTGATTTGAATTTGATGATAATAATTTTAATAGAATTTCAGTGAAGGTAATGTAAGTCTAGGTACAAATATGTATGTTTGTAATAAACTTGCTGAATACCACGGCTTCGCTTGGGTGGTAAAAACCTTATCACTGGTCTGCTTAAAAATAGTGCCTTTGCCCTATGAGATTGTGACCGTTTCGATGGCACCTGATCACGAGTTATAATTATATTGTAATAGGTGTCGAATATTTCTTAGCGATCAACCATTACGCACGACACGATGTATGTATAAAGCCGGGTACTCACAAGCGAGCCGAAACCATAGCTGGGCATTAACTCGTTAATCCGTTAATCGTTAATTAACGAAGTTAACATTTCCAGTAACGGATTAACTTTTAAGTTAACTTAAAAAAATGTTAACGGACTCGTTAACTTCCGTTACATTTTTCCAAGTCCGTTAATCCGTTACTTACTATTGTCCCA